>JAHLJT010009419.1:128957198-130157198 GCA_031308135.1 Acheta domesticus
CGGCAAGCTCCGCGGCGGGAGCAGAAGGGTTTGTTTTTTTTAAGGGGCGACCACCAGCTGGAAGGGCGGCGGAGCGGGTGGCCGCCCAGCTGCCGCAAACCGGCGCGGTACCCGCCTGCCGGGCAGCGGAACCCTCGGTCACCGGGGTCACTGCCCTCGCACCCCTCCGGCTCCGTCCGCCGCCCCGACACGCGCACAGCCCCGCTCCGCGCCCCACGCCGCTCCGCGCACTCCGGACCACGACCGCCGCGCGCCGCGCCGCGCGCACTCAGCGGCGCTGCTCCCCAACCCCCAGCCTCCGCCAGCACGCCACGGCGAGGGCGGGACAGAACACTCGACATCCCATATCGCACAAGTGGGTGCGCGGTTGGGGATCAGTGCGTGCAGGAGAACGGTGAATAAGTGGACTTCGAATAAAAAAAACTAGTAGTTAAAAAACAACATTGTCAATAAGCTGAACACTAACTTATTAGGACCGGTTACATGGTAAATGATGTTCGATCACAAATGAAAATACAGTAAACCTCATTAACACGATTTCCAAGGGACCGAAATAATCGGAGTTCGTTTTTCAAAAATTCGAGTATTATAAATGCCCGTATTACAGTAATCCCTTGCCGGGACTGAAGTTTTGTTTGTGTTACGGCGATATTTGTGTTCAGCTAGTTCGTGCTAATGAGGGTTTACTAATAAAAAGAAAAAATTCTGAAGAAACAAAGCGTGAATGGGAGTGGTCATCACTCATTCTATCACACACATCACACTGAGATTTCAACATCATAATTTCAGTTTCATTATTTAAACCTCGAAATGCTGAACGTATCGAAATGATTGAACGTTTAGGACTGAAGTATCTATTTGTAGAGAGAAGTTTCAATCTGTTTTGTTTGATTTATTAGACCAAAAGGAAGTGTAAGACTCTCTGAAAATGGTTTTAAAGATGTCTTGATTGTTGTTTCTAAATTTATGTTAATTTTTTACATCGGAATGGGCAATTTAAGTATTTGTAATGGATTTCGATTTCACCATATCCCCTGAAATAAAATTTACAATGTTTTAAATATTTAATTTGAGTTCTTTCTACAATATTTCACGAATACTATATAGAGTGGCTGATTTGGTAATAGCATCATTGTTCTGAATCGCGAAATGAAAATCACTTGAATGTTCTGTAAAGTTATATTAAAGCATGAAACATGGATTTTATTAAGAGCTAGATATCGTATGTGGGCAGACATGTAATATTAACGGTGACCTTTACATGTTCATAATTGCAGCGATCAGGCAATCGATCTCACAAGTGAATTGATAGAATGAACTGATTGGTGCGAAACACACTGCTTCAAGAAACAATCATCTAACCTATTATTTTTAATGATATACTTAAGGCAGTATAGATTCACGATTTGATTACAAGAGTGAAATTCCATGTTCCCATAATATGTAATGATAAATGAGAAGTTGAGTAAACAGTAATGAATTACTATTTTGAAGAAAGATCACACTGATGAACAGTGTGTTAATTTGAATTAATTAATTTTGAATTATTTCTTCAATAAGAACCTATAATGAAAGTAATAGAGCTCGTAACTTCAGGCATTTATTTTTTTCTAAAATAGGCATAACAAAAGGCATTTATTTTGGATAAACAGGAGTGCAAGCAAATAGAGGTAAAATGAAGCAGGCAAATTGACGTAAATGCACATCAAAAAGAACTAGTAATAAAATGTTCCGTTATAATTACACTTACCTAATTTTACACTGCACCGCTCAATTTACATGAGTACTTGAAACTCTAGAAAACTACGTAGTAATCTTGTTTGCACATAACGAGCATTTTTTCTTTAAACATGTCAGTCATCAATTACAATATTTTTCTGTTTCACTACCGAAAATTATTCTTTATTGAATACTAAATTTCGGCAAGACCTCTACGAATTTGTATCTTGCGCAATGCTGAGTCTACGAAATGCTAGTGTAGGTCTATTCGCTACGGAATTCTGAAATGACATCAGTGAAATTTTGCTTTTCCATCTCTCTCTTCTCCTCACTCTTTTTTTCTCTTCGAACTTATGTAATCGGTAACAACGTTCCGAGTAATTTTGTAAAACATGTACAGAGAGGTCTGTCCTCGAGAGTGGTCCGAGGCAGAGAGGAATGGGATTCCTCGAAGCCGAAACTCAAGATAGGAATGGGATGTCTTGAAGCCGAACTCCAGAGAGGAATGGGATTCCTCGTATACAGTCAGCAATAAAAAAATAAAAAAATCTCGACTGGTATCATCTCACTTTCCCGTAACAATTTTTAACACTTCCTGACCCTCTAGCCCGACCTCTTCCTGACCCTCACTTCCGCCTGATATTGTGCCTACACTTGCAGAGAAAGAGAACGTTTGAGATCAATTCGTGGAGAAAAAGAAAAATAATGATGGAAAAAGAAGAAAGTCAAAATATGGCAAAATATAAAAAACAGTTATCAGAATCTAAAACGTGCAAAATTAAAGCGAAATGAAAACAATACCAGGGTCCACTTAAATTATTCCCACTGTTAAAAGACTTACAATAACAAAAATAGTAGGGATTTTGCCAAAATTTTGGTCTCTAATGATTGATATGCAGAAATGGATATGAATGATATGCGGATTGATATTTGAAATGGTCATAAAAATTGCATCAAAAGGGAGGACGCCAGGAAAGCCCGACCTCCTCGTGTCCCCCTTTGCTGGCAGTGCCTTAGCTAACACCACGGGTAGGATTGCCACAAGGATAGCAATGGAATTCTGGACATTGGAAATATATTTCTGGGGAAATTGTTTATTTTTATTCAACTAAATAATATATCAAGTAAATTGAAAACAAGGAAATAGTATATCAAATAAACTAAATAGTAGATGAAGATAAATGACATACCACACTTTCAAGAATAACACTTTTTCTAGGTCGAATTTCCATGATTTTAACGGATTATCCAGGTATTTTCCTTCTTTTTTCATGACAAAAGTTGTGAAGTATTTAAGGGTATTTAGATAAAGTATTAAATGAAGCATGAATTTGGTCGACATAACACTTATTGAGCCCTTTTCTCCACTGTATTCCAGATTATCTTGCGCTAACACATTATGAGTCAGATGCGGTTCGATTCAAACTCACAGAACTTTCCTTACTTACTTATCAGCTCTCAGTTTGCACAGTAAAAGACAAAAATCACAATATTTGCTTACCAAAGGAAATAGCCGCTTGCATTCTCTTATGTAACGCATAGTTCACAGGAAATCCCAAAACGCAGGTTTGTTTAGTACTGTGTGGCATTATAACAGAGTATTAAAAATTTTGGCAGAAACAAATAAAAATCAGTGGAGACATGTCGAAATTCAAAACACATCCCGCTTTCGCAGAACGTATGGCAAATCTAAACTTGGGCAAAGGCGGATCCAGTAGTTTTTTTTATTTGAAGGGGATCGTAAATTTGTTTAAATTAATAAACAAATTTGTTATTATATTGCATATGATTTATGTACTGTAGATAGAATATTATGTAATATTATTGTTTCGATAATTACATAAATTCAACATAAATATTTAAATCAATTTTGCCAAATAAAGAAGGGTAAGTGAAAACTCTAGGCCTTTTGGGGGGGTAGCCCTCACCCCCCCCCATCTGGACCCCCAGTGTGCCGCGGGCCGAGCGTCCCCACGGAGGAGCACAGTATGTCGCTACCTGCGCGGGTCGGGGCAGCCCGGAGTTCAACGGCCGGCCTCGCATCCTCCGGGCGCCGGCGGGCGTGCGAACTCGCGGACGTGCGGGCGAGGTCCGGGCTGGCGAAACCACGCCGCGCCGCGCAGTCTGCGCGCGTCTACCTGCATCGGGGGGCAACGACCAGAGGTGGACGGACGCACAGCCGATCGGCACGCGCCGTTACGCAACCCATTGACGCGGCCCGCCCGCCCTCCCGCCCGCGCGTGCAGGTGGCCGGCTATGCACGCGTGTACCCCAGTGCCGCCGCTCGGCGACTGTTTTTAGACTACGCGGAACTCACCGCCCAATAACCGGAGACGGCACCGCCGTCCGGCAGAGTCTGTCCGCCGGATTCGCAGATCGCTGCGTCCCGCTGCGGGCCCACGCAACGCTTGCCGGAGTGCCCGTGACAGTGACGAGGCGAAATGGGTAAGAGGAAGAAAGGGACAATGGAGACACTCAGGCATGGATGGCTTACTTTTCGGGATAGAGCCGAATAACAGTAAGAAGGAAATTAGGACCCAATCTTATTATAAAATGCTAAATTAACACATCTTCCTCACTGTGTTACTTGCACTTTAATCCCCAGTTTTATGAATGGCTGGCTCGTGTGTTGCCGCTCGCCGACATTGTTTAGACCACAAAGAACACACCCCAATATGCCCCGGCAGCGGGGCAACCCCTTTTGCGGCAAATGGAGTCTGCCGGATATGCAGATGGCTGCGCTCCACTCTTACCTGACGCAAAGTACATAAGGACCGCCTGGGACTCCGCCAGTGTGATTAAAGAGACGAAGATGTGCGGGGCGCTGCAGGCAGATTATTTTTAGGTTTCAGCACCAAAAAAATGATCTGGGAACTACATATCCTTCAACCCGGGATAAGGTAGTCACAACACCCCACTCCTTTCATCTGTTAGGTAGTAGTTTAGACAGAGGTCCCAGGCCCAAACCCCCACGTTGCAGGTAGTTGCGCCCAGACGGCGTGGCTGCGCCCCTTCCGCCGTCCCCTCTCGCCAGGCAACCCAATTACCCCCTGCTGAACTCCAGGGTTGCCCCCGGCCAGGTAACAGCAGACGTTTCCCTGAAGCCCCTCCACGCGTGGCACAAATGATCGATGAGGTGCGCAATGACTTGGCTATCGCTGGCCCCCTATTATGACATTACGAATAATATAAACGGAAGCGGACATTCAGACAAGCAGTAATTTCTGGAAATAATTTATAAAGCATGTTAACACGTTTCCTCACCGACTCAGTCCTACGTTTTACGCTTAATGATTGTACGTGATATTCCTAAGAGATTTAGTAGATAGTACTAGAATTGCCCCGAATATATATTTATTTATTGTTAGTCGTAGTTCTGAGGTATATCGGGGGTTACATTTAAAATTGGTTTCGGGAATATCTCGAAAAGAGCCCATCGGATCAAGAAAAGAAGGTAAAGAAAGTTGTTTGTATCAAGGGGTCCATCCAATGATATCAAACTCGACCCCCACCTCTACCCTTCAGGGGTGGGGAAAACACAGTTAAATGGGAACCCCCGTTTTTTATTGCAGATTCGGATGCTCCGGGAAACAATACATAACTTTTCTTCTCAAAGTTTCTTTTTTCGTTTCGTGATAGATGGCGCTGTAATCGACAAAAACCAACATAAGCAAAAAACGTTGAAAAACGAATTTTTATGGATAATTACACATCAACTCGAAAAAATAAAAAATAAAAAACGTGTTCAATTATTTGCAAGACGCTTCTCCGTGCTGGGCGCCTCCTGAGCCCCCACACACGCATGGGAGATCCAAGGGGCAAGACGTCACACCGAGGTAGTACTCGTAACATGGCGGATTCACGGGGGGCCATGGCGGCCATGCCCCCCCCCCCAAAGGCTTGGAGTTTCGTTTGTTATGGTGTGATGTGTTCTTCGCATAATTAAGTAGCTTTTTAATTTTTTATTTATTACGCCTGATGAAGGAGGCCACTAATATTGTTATTCCCAGAAACATTACTTTCAAGTATAAACTCTAACTTCCTGTACCAGTATTAATTAAAGTTTTTATAATACAAATGACGTTGTTTCTCTGAAAGTGTTAATAGTTAAAAACTAGAAAGTGTTGGGTCTGTTGTTAAATTTGATGGCCAGATTAATTATTAAATGAGATGTTATCTCGTAGACGGGAAGTTAAAAATGACAAGTTTACATAGCCGTACGGTAACACAAATATTATGTTCCTTAACCTAGGCTACCTATCGCACACTAGGGATGCGATATCGATGTCGATATTTCCACAAATCTATGTTTTTGTACGAACACTGATGTTTTGAACATTGATACATTAAAGCAGATGATTTTAACACCCAAGTTTCGTGTTCGATGTTTTTACATTCCGGACGTTTTCTTTGTGAATGAAAAATACCGGCAATCACAATTTTCTAAAAGTTAAAATATGAAATAATAACTGATGTTGACTGTTAGTTTACTGTTAATTGGGACTACACGAACGCCGTTCGCACTACCTTCATTGAACAAATTATCTCTCGCCCCACAGGACCCCGATGATCTAGTATTTCAAATCTTCGTATCTCGCATGGTGAGGCAGTCAACGCATTAAGCCATGGGCACGGAGCCAGCCCCTTCTTCGCATACCATTATTCGTCGAAATAACGACTGACCCTTCGATATGACCCTGGGCCCTCAAGCTTTCAGGCTGTTTTGCCCTTCGTTTTTATTATTTTTTAAACTTTGTTTTCAGGTTAAATATTAATTTCAATTAATAACGTGGCTACTGTCAAATTAAATTTTGTTGAGAACGAATTTCATATTAGAGGTTACTACACTGGCTTTAAATCATCGATGGTTTTCAGTCTATGCTATTACAAAATCGATGTTTTAATTTTAAACATCGATGTTTGGTTATCGATGTCGCACTGACTTGCGTCCGTCAGTCTCGGGCATATCCGGCGGGCGGCGCCACGCCGTGTCCAGGGCGGCGCGACCGCTCGCTTTGTCACCGTTCCGGGTATTCTAAAAAAAAGCGCGGATCGCTCGCACGTGCGATTGCTTTTAAGGGCCGTGGCCGTCCAGGCAGGAAGCTCGCAAAATGCACCGCGCTGCGTTTCTATTTCCACACCTCAATGCCAATGTTGGCCACGAACTTTTGTACTATCAAAGCCATGAACTATCCAGCGGCGTGCAGAATCATTTGCAATATTCATTAATAGGACTCACAAGGAATTATTACAAATTGACATCATTATTATTATTATTATTATTATTATTATTATTATTATTATCATCATCATCATTATAATCATCATCATCATTAGACAAACGTTTTGCCGTCAGTTGATTTTTCGGTACCAAGAACGCAGAAAACGTGGATTCTGCCTACACCACGTGTTAAAGGAAGTAATTTACTATAAATAGCAAGAGTGTAAATAACATTATACAACCCAGACGGTTACACCATTCTTTCTCCTGGGAGACCAATTTTGGCGCGTGCAATATAGCAAAAGCAAGATATTCCCTATTTTAATAGGAAAGGGCGAATGGCGAAGGGCAGGGCGAACAGGGCAGTGGAGAGTAAACCCTCGTGGGAGTGCATGTGTTGGCCGAGCGGTAACCCTCACCCTCAGGGAGGCTGTAGGCGAGCACGTGACCGCCAAGATCAAGTGAGCAGAGATGCCAGAAGGCAGAGGACTTCGTTTCCAGTGTGCCTCGAGTGCGGCGGACGTAACTGCTAGCCCGTAGACGTGTATTCCTCTTGACACTGGGTGTCCAGGCACCGGCGCGGTAAAGCATCTCAGTGGAGGATGCAGACGAAGGGGAGCAGTGTGCGTGGGAGGTAGACAGCGAACGTAATCCCAGAGCTGTACATAGTTGTGAAATCTTGCAAATAAACAATTGTAATTACAGTTCGTGTCTGTGTTTTCATTTCGCTACCACGACGCCACTATTATATGTGCATTTAGTCAACCGCACATGTAGTAAATTCGTGTATATTGTTATTTTTTTGGCCGACGGAAGGAAAGTTTCGCAAAGCGCTCCAGAAAGTACTTCCTCAAATGCTCAGCTTCATATTGACCAGTAAAAGAACAAAAATAAATGTCTCTTAGTCTGTTAATACGCAAAAATAAAGGCAAAAAATTGAAGTGTTTTTTGAACCTGCATTTTGAATATGCAGTGTTCACTTCAATTTTTTTTAATTCACCTCCGTAATCGATAAAGTACCATTTAATACTCATGCTTACGATTTTCGAGCGGCGGGACGATTTTCTCAACCAATACGAATATTTCTGGATGGTAGTTCCAAAGTGTACTTTATATGGCCTTATTAAGATTTTGTAAAGAAATTGTTTTCATAATCAAGAATTATTTTGTAAAACACATCTCCAGGATCATAACAATAGAATTGTGAATAATTATTACGGGAATGTTGTGATCATGTGCAAAATTTAAGTTATGGTATATAAAATATCTATTTTTTTTCAGGCAGCAAAGTTTTTCTTCAATTTGTCGGCGGGAGAAGGGGAGCTTGCCTATCAAAATGCCTAGTCCTGGGTCCAATGCACACGGGGATTATTCAATGGTTCCTTCACTATAAGAATGTGCGCTAGAAATGTACATGAACTAAATTTAATGTAGTGTTTCTCGGTTCGTTCTAAACAGAGGCATGAAATTCTTTTCTTCAAGATTAATCTTTTAGTTTTCAAAAAGTTCCATTCAAAGTGCTTTTAACATATCCGCTTTTCTGAACACACATCTTAACGTTGATTATATTCGATCAAATTCCAAATTTCGGTGTGAAACTGAACGCCCAATTTGGCACAACTCGGCGGTGGTAGTCAGTTTGCTTCAATCTCCTATTTAATATTACATATATATATATATATATATATATATATATATATATATATATATATATATATATATAAATAGTGCTCATTTAAAATCAGTCATTTTTTTATTTACTTGTGTATGTTTAATAGTTGTGAGTGTGTGTTTGGTTTCTTAGCCTATCATTTAAAGTGTACTGGCTCCAGGAAAAAGTGCGGCAAGGGAGAGTACTACCAAGCTTGGGAATAATTTAGTGAAGTGTTGAAACTCAGTCTGGAAAGCAGCTAAATTCAGGAGAAAATACGTTAACAGTTCAACATTTGAAGCTTAAACATCCACAGATAATGGATGGAGAAGATAATAATGAATGGGTAAGATGATACTTGTTTACATATACGTTTTTATCCTTCTTTTGTATTAAGCCAAAAATGTACAGGTGTTTGTCGTCCGAATGAAGGTTTTTTTTTTTATTCAAGTTTATCGATTAATTGCTACTTTCGAACCAATTAATCGATTAATCGACAATGATTTTTCTATTACTATTAATCGATTACAATTAACTGAAAGGGTTTGGCCATCACTACTGACACTACATTTGACATGCATACTGATAGAAGTGAATGAATAACAATAAAACTATCAAGTCGCATGAAGTTATTTGTCTTTTATCTGTCTCCTAATCTTTGATCTCATCAACTCTGTAATATCTTATTTACTGCATCAAAAACACTTAAAAAAGAAATATTTATTTATAAACACACCAAACCTACAAAAAGAAATTTGGTATCTACATAATTTGAGAATGCATCACAATATGATACACATCTAACACGTATCATTACAGAAGGGATCTAGAATGTCACCAAATTAGATTTCGCAATATTTATAATCTGCTTTAAAGCTTGCCCCTTAGCATTAAATGTGGGTTCGACAAAACATAATCTTATTTGGTTGAGAAGTGGGGGAATTATTGGACCTTCAGTATTTTTACAGTCTGAATGAAACAACTATCATGCTAGGATGGGGTTACTAAAAAGTTCATTTGAAAAAGAAACCATTAGAATTGGAAATGTATAGTTTTATACACTGAATTACGAGAAATGTATTTCTATTCCAGCTTGAGCCGTTCAAAGAAATTGTTTATCAACAATTTGCAATGTCACTGGACATTTTATCGAGTGTGATTTTTTTTTACAAATGGAATGTCGGTGTGCAAATTTCGTTACAAGGTTTTTACAAAAATGGAATTAAATGACTGTGTAAATCAACTCTTTTGTTTCGTATTTCCACATGTGCGGCAAGAAATCAAGAAATTGTCAGACGTTCCTGATTCAACTAATTACGATAAGCATAGGTAAGTACTAGTTTTAAAATGCAAAAGAAGGGACAAGTTTCGAGGAATTAAGATTAGAACTTTACACACTTCTTTCTCAGACATAAACCCTGACCCTTAGCGAATTACTAGCAATAATCATTCTCCTTAATTTTTTCTACAATCCGGCGCTGAGAGGCAATTTATACAAGCTATCAAGCGACCAACGCGCGAAAACATTATACACCAAACTGATACAAATAAATTGACATTATCGGAATTATTACATTAAATGTGGATTGATGTTCAAGGTGAAGAGCCCAGATCACGATCAGTACATTCGCGAAATCGAGAAACTAAAATGACTGGGCATTACATTTTGAGAATATTTTGTAAAACTGAACCACACATAATACTAGAGAGTACGTAACTTAAGGGTAACGAACCTCTGAAGATTACTCGCGTGCACAATTTACAACAAAAAAGGAGGGCTTGTGGGAGTAACAAGGTTAAGACACACCAGCTATTGTGAGCCTCCCATTTCGTCAAAAATTAACATCCCGAGTTTTGTCAAAGTGTGTCTAATTTTGCTTCTGCTCTATTTATTGTTCACAAATATGAACAATACGTACTACTGTAACCACGATAGCCCATTATTTCGAGAAATTAATATTCAAGTAAAGTGGGAGGCTTGCTGTAGCTGCTGTGTCTTCTGTTCTTATTGCCCCAAACTGCTCAAATCTAAGGAAATGATTCTTTATGGCTAATCTTTCTCCGTTCGGTCGCAATAATTCCTTTCCACTAGCCCTAGCGTCTCTTGAAGATTTTCAAGAACGAGTCTAATCCCGACATTGTAGGCCAACAACAACACATTGGCTATCCACCATCCAACCATCCAACTGTTTGAGGATTCTGAACAGAGGCCACAAAAAAGGTTTATAATTTTCGAGGCCAAATAAAAAGAGGAGGGGAGAAAATGCCATTCAAGAAGCAGATATAAGATTCCAAGACCAGTTACAGAAAGTCGAAAATGATGGAAACCGAGACGAAAAGAGGAGTCGAGGCGGAGAGGAAAGAAAAAAAAAAGCGGAAAGAAAAACTGAAGTTGGCCAGCCTGTTTGAATAAAAACAGGATCCTGGTATAAGGCAGCGCGCCCACCAAAACCCGCTCGCCGCGGACCAGGAAGCGTGCGCGAAGGCCGCCGCGACCTTAGGCGCGGCCCAGCGGCGCGCGCGGGTGGGCGCGCGGCCGCATGGACAGCCCTGCGGGCGGGCGGGCGACGCGGGTGGCGGGCAACCAGGCGCGGGCGGGCGCGGGCGCGAGAGCCCGCCTGCCCATGGAGACGCGCACTCGCTCTGGCGGGCAATTCAGCGCGCGCCTCCGCAGTGCGTGGAGTGCGTGAGGAAGCGACCGGAGGCGGTGGTGGCGGTGATGGTGGTGGAGGAGGAGGTAGGGGAGTGGCAGTGCTGGTGCTAGACAATTTGGGCCCTGGGGCAATGGTGCAACGTAGTCTCCCCTCCCCACCCCCGAAAAAAATAAAAATGTGAATGTTATCTTAGGAAACAGCACATCTGCGAGTTATTTTATTTGAAAAACTAAAAAATTACATTTAAGCGTTTTGGGAACGTTTTGGGAAATATATTTTAAATAATAGTTTTACGTAAAAGTATTTAGTGATCAAATAATACAATTTCCACGGTGAGCTTAAAACGCTAAAGAAATTTGTATTTAGTTTGTAAAAAATCACATGTTGTTAAATACATGAAATAATAAATTTGATTTTCAGTAGAACCAATTTTAATGTTAGAGTCATTTGATTCATTTCATAGAGTCCTACCTTATAAGTAATAACTATAATTTAAAAAAATGAATTGATAAATTTGTGAAATATCAGTCTACTGTACTGGGACTTATAAAATTACGATAATGATTTTCTCCAGTTTTAATTTCTTTTTCAATTTTTTATTATTTTTTCTCCATCGGTCCCATGGCCCCTGGCGATCTCTCCGTCTGCCCAGGCCGAGCGCCGACACTATTGGTGGGTACTTGCATGTTTGATGTGTGTGCGTGCGTGCTCACTTACCCAGCGCGTCCGTCCGTCCTGCCTCGACGCGGCAGCGGAGACGGCGGTCGCACGGAAGGCAAGGGCGACGGCGCGGCGGAAAAGTGAAGGTCGCAGGGTGGGGGTGGGGGGAGGAGGTGTTGTGGGTGACTGATGAGAGGTGGAGCGCTAGCGTGCAGACAATGACAGCCGGTGGGAGCGCGGGTGGTGGCAGGGGCACAACGGCGTCGCCGTAGTGGAGACGGCTGAGGGAGTGCAACGAGAATAGTTGGCCTTCAACGAGACAGGCCCTTCTCCTGCTCCAGGTGAAAAGTTCCACTTTCTTCTTTCGACGTGACACACACGTGAAACCTCACTCACACGCCACCAGATACATAGAAATAAATTAATTCATCTTGAAAACAATTGTTACAGGACTAACTTATGCTATTAGCATATTAATCAGTTAATTCTACATTCCTGCCCGATATAATTGTTATAAAAAGAAGGTTATTTACCGTTTGCTATAGACTCTTCTCCAGGATACACATATTACTTAGGCTAATAAAATTCGTTGGGCCAGGATGACGCGTCTCGTAAGGGATTTTGAAGATCGCGCAAGTAAGACAGCAGAATCAAGTTTTCCCGAGCACTTGTTTCTACTCAAAAGTACAAGGATTTCTTTTACAATAACTTACAAAGCATTCACCCAAAACTTGGTGTGAATTAATTCTCGTTTACGACTAATTCCAGTTTTATCTTGTTTTTGTCGTT
Organism: Acheta domesticus; assembly: GCA_031308135.1. Classification (NCBI taxonomy): domain Eukaryota; kingdom Metazoa; phylum Arthropoda; class Insecta; order Orthoptera; family Gryllidae; genus Acheta; species Acheta domesticus. The sequence continues at coordinate 128,969,893 of JAHLJT010009419.1, forward strand.
TTCTAGTATATGCCCCCTACCTAAGAAAAGACCATGACCCCGCAGAATTCACGACAGTAGAACATGTTCATGTCTTGTGATGGCACATTTTACCCACACATCGACATTTTGATATATCACTAAAAGGTTTTATATGTCGACGAAAACATCGACAAAAAAATAAACATCGATGTTTTGTACATGAGAAAACGTGTTATATTCACGTCCCATTTCCATTTTAATTACTGTACTTAAATGAGTTAAATTTGATTGTTTGGTCACGTATAAATAGAAAGTTAAAAATAATCTTTATCGAATTTAAAGAAGGAGGCTTTATCTCTGCTCTTTGTATCTGCCCATGAATATAGATATTTTACAGATAGATATAGATATTTTGTTTGCATTATAATAAAGTGAGACATCCTGGACAAACCTCCAGAAGTAATCATAAACCAATCTCTCCGTATGGACATCGCCATCGCCAACAGTGAATGACATCAGTGGCTGTTAGTTTTGAGGAATTCACAAAACAAAAAAAAACAAAAAAAAGTTTCTTCAAATTTTCTTTAAATCATGATATTTTTTAAACATCGATGTTTCTGGAAAAATACATCGATGTTAAGGAAACATCGAACACAAAACATCGATGCTTCTGGTCGAAAATAACGATTTTTTTTTTGCCATCCCTAACCACGACGCCGCGGCGGTGCAGTGGCAGCGTCGCGGTAGAGTACGGCGCTGTCTCCGCCACCGCATTCGTGCGCACCGATGCGGCGCGGCGCGGCAGCCGCCTATGACCGCTGGCCGCCCAGCCGGTGCGCGCTTGCCCCAAGTTTCCCAACATTAACCGTACGCGCGTACGTGACGTGAACTCTGCGTTTATTCCTCGTGAGCGCCGAATAACGCTCGTCCTCCGATGACTAAGCACACGAAGTTTTCCGAAAGCGCTCTGCCCTCTTACCGAGCGGAGGAACATTGTTTTTTCTTCTGATTATCAATTTGATACTCCGACACACGTTTCAAAGAGGAATGAAAATAAACCGAGAACCTAAAGAATTATAACGTTAAACCAAGTCACCATTATCATACTTTATGACGTAATGTCAACTAAAGTTGAATTGGCGGATCAACAGGAAGAATGACAACTCGGAAACATACGTAATCTCGTCGAAACAGTAGAATGCGTAAGCATGAAAGAGGTGTTCCTGGAAAACAATGGGCGTAATACGTAACTTCACAAGTACATTTGAAATATTACGTTTCAAGATTCCGGAAGAAACTCCTCGTATTACGTCATGTATTTCTCAATAAACTTGGGTATTTCTTATCAGTCACTCATTATTACGCCCAGAGCGAGATTCCACAGGGTGAATGTACGATTACCAATTCCAGCTCCTTCGAATGTGTGTTCTAGGCGGTTTCCATAGTAAGCAGTCGGAAGGGAGTCTGGAGGAAAAGCCGAGGGCGGGGCGCGGAGGGGCGGGGCGGGGCGGGTGAGGCCAGGAGGGTGGCGGCGAGCGCATAAAGGCCGAATGGTCCGGGGCCTGGTCTGGGAAGCGATGACAAGAGGGCGGAGCGCCTTGACGGGCAGACGGGGCGGAGGGAACAAAAGCTTCGTCCAGCACCCGCCACCGCATTCGGGTGTAAGAGGTTCCAACCGGAAAGACGAGGGGGCAGGCCGCAGTGCACTCGGATGCGGGCTTAACGAGTGACGCAAACACACCCACCCGTGGACGTCGACTCTCGTTTCACGTGATCACGCCGTGGTCAACCATTCCAGATTGGTCTAGAAGAATTCCACTTCAGTTCGAATCATTCCCCTTACATAAATCTCTTTCAAATTTGTCTCATGACAACTATTTTCAGCATTTACATTTCACACAATTCTCAGCGTTTGCCGAACAGTGTCGGAAAACAAGAAAAACTTCCATTTTCCATTTCATCACGATTCTTGTAGCATCAAGAGAAAGAAACGAAGCTTGATATATTAATAGAAAATGTCTGGGGGCACTTACCTTCGCCTTCTCTCCCACCCTCTCTTTTTCTTTCTATCTCCCCCCTCTGTCTGTCTGTCTGTCTGTCTCTCTCTCTCTCTCTCTCTCTCTCTCTCTCTCTGTGTCGGTCATTATGCCCATTGGGTCAGGGCCACAACGAATGAGGGGAGATTTAGGCGGAGCATTTATCCCACACTCCCGACACGCTCTCGCGAACACGTCCTCTTGCATCACGAGAGAATCAAATAATTTGTTGTGTTTATGCCATGTCCAAAAATCATTGAAAGTTTTCCCAAATCAACACAAGCGAATGGGTGATATCTTATTCAATATCAATCATAATTTCATAATTACTTGGACTTTTCCAAACTGTGGCATCATAGGTCGTTTTAATTATCGGGAGTAAACACTCAAGAATCCCAACAAGAAGGAATGATATTCCAGATTTCAGAGAGGATCGTCTTCCGACTTGACATCAGCATTTTATCTAAAAATATCGGTACAATAATCACTTATTGTACGGTGTGCGACACAGTACGATAAAATAAATTGCGGCGTAGATTGATCTTGGGCATTCGCTACATCTGAATAAAAGTCAATCAAGTATTAAAATCATCTATGAAAAATTGTATCAGTTTAAAATGTGGCATTTTACACTGAAATTATCTTAGAAGAGATAATTATACTGTAATCCCTGAAGAGATGTATTCTGCGAGTCAGCAGATCTTCACAAAAGACCACAAAAAAGTGACCAATAGAACATATTCTGAACTATGTAGTATTTGTTGACATGGTTTTTAAAATGATTTCTTGCGTACCTACTTTCATGGCGACATATAGACGAAATACCCACTGGGAGTCTACTGAAAGTCCAGAAAACTGAATGTTGCTCTAGTGAAGCAAAATAGAACACTTGCTCTTTGAGAGAAGTAAAAAGGTGAACTAAAGAGTGAAAATGTAACTTCAGAACTACGGAACACGAACAAAAAGTTGAAATGATCCACTGGTGAGAAAGAAAATTATCAGTGTATCGACGCCGCGAGGGTGTCCAAAAATACTTTGAAGCAAAATATCAGATATCACATTAAGACGGGACAAAACGATGTATTAATGAAAGAGCACGATAAATACAAAAGGTGAACAAATCCACAGCAATTTACTACTAGAGTATTCCCAAACAATTGGATTTTCTTAGCTATGAACCAGATAACGAACATAAACTGTATTAGCGCGAAGGCAAGAGATGTAGTACTACAAAACACAGAAAAATTAAAAGGAGTTAGACGAAAAGAATGTGAGATAGTGTAGCACTGTCGACAGTTCTACTGAGCAGTGTAGCACTGTCGACATTCTTGGAAAACGCATACTGAGCAGCGAGAAAACGAGTGGGTCACGGACCACGACCCATGAACTCAGACAAAACAACGATAAGCGCTCAAAACCAACACGGAAAAGGAGTCGACAAAAAAGTGTGATACAGGTGAAGCAGCAGAGCCCATAAACATAACTACTGAGAATAAACGACGAGGGAATAGGGCAACATGAGCAGTGGAAAAGAAAGATGGAGTAGGGTAAAACGGAGCGAGGGCGGGGGCGAGGGCGAGGGCAAGGGCGGGGGCGAGGGATGGGGGCGAGAGCGAGGGCGGGGGCGAGGGCGGTGGCGGGGCGGTGGCGGGGCGGGGCGGGGCGGGGCGGGGGCGGGGGCGAGGGCGGGGGGCGAGCTGTGCGTAGCGGTTGACTGAGTGGGCTGGGCAAGGCTGAGATGGGCGGGGCTAGGCAAAGAGATGGAGCCAGGGATGGGCCTGGCGCTCTGCACCGGGCGGGAGGTGCAGGGCAGGGCATCAGAAGACGAATTGTGAAAAAAACATTGAGTGAGGGGGTTGAAAATATCAGCGGAAGCGGATAAACTGGAGCCAGAATGAACCTAGATGAAGAGGGAGGAATCAAGGGAAGGACGGAAGTCGGGACGGGGAAAGAGGCTGGACGTGAAGGAGCGGACCAAGGCGGGTTAGGGAAAAGGGCGAAGCAACGGGAATGGGGAACGAGGGAAAGCGGGAAAGTAATGGGTGGAGAACGGGAAGTCGGGGCGAGAGCAGGGGCTGGGAGGTGAGGGGGCGAGTCGGGAAGGGAAGGAAAGAGTCGGGAAGGGGTGGATAAAAGTCGGAAATGGTCTACGAAGAGTCGGGAAAGGGAAAACAATAGTCGAGAAAAGGGAAAACAAGAGTGGGCAAGGGGTGGAAAATGGTCAGGGAAAGGAGAAGAGCCAGGAATGGCGGGGAAGAGTTGGGAAGGGGCGGGAAAGAGCCGGGAAGGGGCGGGAAAAGGTCGGGAAAGGAGGAGTCGGGAAGGGGCGGGGAAGAGCCAGGAAAGGACGGGGCGAGACCCAGGAAGGGGGCGGGGAGGAGCCGGGAAGTGAGGGGGCGGGGGGAGAGGGGCGTGCCTGCTGGCGCCGGCGCCCTCGAACGCCATTCTCGAACGGGACGCAAGGCCGCGCGCGCACAGGCGCCGTTGACTGCGCGCCTGCCAGCAGCCGCAGCGATCGCCAGCGCGGGCCCTCGACGCTATTTAAAAACATCGAGGCGAAAGTGGAGGCGATTTGGAAGGTTCAACAACGCACGGTCACTCTTTCAAGTTGGCCCTTCCCTTCGGGAGTGAGACATGCCAAGAGCACACTCGCATTTCATGATGCACAGCGAGACAGTGCGGCGACGGACTAATATTTCTGCAGATTTCCTTCCGCTTTGTAATTTTATTTACATTATAAAAAGGGGCCATCATCCAGATCGAAACAGCTCTGCAGTTCACCTTGTGCACGCACAAGCAATGTCCGTTTCGCACTTAAAAACTATATCAGTTCCAATTCATTCTAATTTATTTTACTCTATGTTGGTTCCCGTAAACGAACAACGCATGCTTGGCACTTACAGATCAACGAGTCGTGTGTAAAGGAGAAAAGAATACAAGAAATCAAGAATAATGACCATTGTCGTTGGACATTCACAAAGTCAGTTAATTATTTTGGAAACCGCGCAGCCTCAGCAGGGAAATGGTTAATATATTAAATGGTGAGGTCTTTGTCTGTTTGCGTGAAATGATAATAGCCTTGCATCATCTTTATATCTAATCGTTGATGCAAGGCCTTGGAAAACGCAAAACAAATCTGAAATGTAGATGAAGTTCAATGTAGTCAAACAATAGCGATTGTCATTTAAAAACACGTGAACATAAGAACCATAATTAAAAACTTCTTGAAATTCTATCGTAATAATATAATGGTCTACGCCACTTAAATATATCAATCAACTCAATTGTGGTGCAATTAAAAAAACTGAATTTGATTGCAAACATTGCATTACAACCAAAAAAATTTGTCTGGTGCACAGAAACCTCAGAATGCAATATAAATTCGGTGACAATGAGATATATCGGTCATAATAGAATCGTGTTACAGGAAACGTCACAGATAAACACGATTAGGACATACTATACGAGGAATGTGAAAAATTAAACGACCTCGACACAATGCCTCAATCTACAACTTCGCAGGGCTGCCAAGCGTGACATGTATCGAATAACATTACAGCCCAACTTGAAAATACGCTCACTTTCGAAAGATTATACACTCAAACAGTAAAAAATGAAGTCTAAAATTATTAAAATTATTGAACGGAATTGTTTTCAAAATGTTCAACTCTCGGCTTATCGACCACTAACCACATACAGTATGGCAGATCCCAACACGTGGAAGGCGACAACAAAACAGCAACTGTCTTCCCTCTATAACTTATCTTCGCAAACATGCAGATTAATAATAAAGCATTGTCAATTAAAACTAATCCCTACCCTCATTTATAATGAACGTCTACAGACTGTTCACACAGGAATCGTGCGATCTTCAGAACCATTAGAATAATGTATGCATAAACTCTTCAATTAATGAAATAAATATTTACACAAAATATTGATTTCGGCTCTGATCATTACACAAAATATAACACCTTGGGACGAACAAAAAGGAAAGAAAAAAAATAATGGGCATACCTCTTCATCCACAACACAGCACAATCTTCACAGGTCACACGAACACTACACTCGGCACAGTAACAACAAAATGTAATGTCTCTGCATCAATTCATCAAACACCGGACATACACGTCTTGTGCGTAATGTTATATAACGCTCTTATGCAGCACTTAAGAGGAAAAGTAGGTTGGTTCAAGGATGAGGAACTGGTGTGGCTGTTGCCAACACCAAACATAAACACAACACAACTATCGGTCATGACCATAACTAGGATATGGTTATACTGTCTTTTCTACGAACACTAAGACCTACGACATTCTCTGATTCCTCGTTTGGCACAAAACCGAACAGCAGTGCAGAAATAAACTCGCCACGCCTCTGGCTGACAGCAAACAACAGCTTACCTGCTCAGTCTTGCTAGTTGCTTGGAGGCTGTTTTATGCCGTCAGTCTTCTGTTGCAGTCTTTTCGTGAGGCACATGTGGCCGTAACGTGTGCGGATTGCACGTCACAAGTCTTAAATCATAGTCATAAAATCATGAAACACGTAATTTTCGATCCCATTGCCAGTCTTGTTAGTCGCACCAACCAAATCCCTCCTCCGCCATGTCTGCCTTTCGACTGAGCTCTTGTACACGCTGCGCTATCTAGCGGCAGAAAGGCAAAGTTGACGTACAGGACGTTTCAAAACTTCTTCATCAAAACGTACTCATCTGATGTAATGAAGCGGATCATCAACAAGAGAGAAAAGGTAAATTGTTCAAAATAGTTATTGGGACAGATTTGAAGGGAAGGACAAGAGTTGTACGGAATGTTTTAAGACGGGAAACCTCACTTAGCTGTTAAAGTATCATCACTTGTGCTTATCGAAATATTGAGCTCGTCCACAGCCTGAGAGATAATCTCGTTATGGAAGCGTTAACATACATTTGTGGGGAGCCTGTATTTCCTCCATTGATAACACGACCTACTTTTCCTACCTGAGGGGCAGCAAACTTCCACCGATGTTACAAGTAAGGCCATACATTGAAAAGAAGCATTTTTCCCTCCACAATACGTTTTCATCCCTTTTATTTTTAACGCAACTAAGCAGCCAACAGACAACAGCTCAGACCGACAGAATAAAGGGGTGGAAACGTCAGCCCTTCAAAAGCGGTCGAAGGGAGGGTTGAGGTCAACGCCCTCGTGTATCGGCTCGGCTGAAGGGATGATATCGACCCGCTACCGCGTGAGCAGCAAGGCGCGGCCCCGCGTGGAGCAAGTGCGGACTCCGGAGCGGGCGCGGGCGCGGCTGTTCGTAACATGAAGGGCACATACTGCTCCTCCCCGCTCCCCGCACTGGAGCTACAATGCCTCGCAGCAACCGCTACGCCCGCGTTCTCGTCCGGAGCGCGCGCTCGCCCGCGCTCGCCCCGCGCTGCTTCGTCCGGTTTCGCCTCGCTTTCCCACGCGGCGGCGAGGCCCGCTTCCCCCACCCCCGCCGCGCTCCGCCGCGCCGCACCACGCCGCGCCGGCAAGGCGGGATTCGGATAAAGTGTGCGATCTAGCGGCGAAAAAATAAACTACTTGTTTTGCCCAGCGTGATCTCGTAGCGCGCGCCGGAACCTTTTCCTCGCTCCCGGCCGGCCTCGGTGCGAAGGGAGCGGGTTCATCGAGCTTGCTCCCACGTCTCTGAGGCGCTGTGCGAGCGGCGCGCATTCTTTCCGTTCACAGAAATAGAAACATCTCCCCCCGCCCTCGTAGACCTCGATATAGTGCCCTCCTGTGGCCCGCGTGATGCGTCGATATCAATGTTCACATCCAGGCGTTTGTTATGCAGGCCCACCTCTCAACCTTTTCGGCCCGGCCGCTTAACGATGGACAAATGATGGACTGCGGCCAACTGGGCCTCGTGCCTGACTCTTCGGGTCACAGCCTCCAAAAATGTTTAACGTGCGGGCAACGCATATGTCAAGGACGAATGTTCATAAACGCTTCGATGTGACACTGTGTATGATAGAACACATTTAATGCTTCTCAACAGAACAGTACGGCGAACAACGGAATCCGTAATCATCACGGATGTACTACATGCCTTCTGTCCATGACTTTTCATTAACCAAGCAGCGTACCCCGTCTTGAAGTCTTGTGACATGCTGCAACCAGGGATGGATAATGCATAAGCAAAGCACGGAATTAGGGTCCCGTTGGACAGGTATCCCAAATAACTTTTAGGTAAAATATAAATTAATTCACATTAATTTACAAATATTGTAATACTAAATTTCCGATTAGCAAATCTTATAGTTTTTCACATTAAATTTGAGTGTGATAGTACTTAAATATCAATAGTGGTCCTCTAAAAATAGGAGGCATAGGCAGTGGCGCATCTACGGTATGGCAGACATGGCAGGTGACATGGGAGCCACTCATAAGGGGCGCTATTTACAGTATACCCGATAAAACAAATAACAACCACCTTAATTTCAAGTATCCCCACAGGGGCGCAAATTATATGCTTGCCATAGGCGCCTGAATAACTAGATACGCCTCTGGGCATAGGGCTCCTTAAGGATAGCCGGAGAGGAATGTCAACCCCCTGTTGAAAAATGCCGGCCGGCGGGCGCCTCCTATTGAAAAATCACCATCATATAGCATATACGGACATAAAGCAATAAAGTTAGGTTTGTTTGAAATACAATGTAAGCACAATTATTTCATATAAAAATAGAAGAACGATAATGTTCGAATCCTAAACATCTTCCACCTCCTGACTTTGGTGACACCTTCCTCCGTGAAGCGTGAAATTTTTATTTAAAAAAAAATTAAAAACAAGAATCGATGTAGTAGTGTAAACTTGAAAGTTAAAACTACACTTGCTGCCTTTATAAAGCAAAAAAATCTAATGAATGAAGGCTGAACTACCTCCGGCTCCCCCTTTCAATATTCATTCCCCCCTGACCAGGCATTGTACTGTCTATCCACATTCTTCCCTTCAACCAGTCTTTTCAGTATCGGCACATGTGATATTTTCCACCGCCTTCTACAGAAAACCGTGGTCTCGAAGACACATGGGCTGGATTAAACCTCGTTGGGTACCAGATCCGGCCCGAGGATCGTACTTTGGAGATCCCTGCTGTAAAGGTATACAATTAAATAGGCACTGAAAAATCATAAATGTCTGCCACTTCACTGCCCTCATTTCTCCACCGATCTGCTACTCGTGCGTTTCGGTAGCCAGTGTTCCTGTATCTTCCAAGTTGTCTCGCTTCCAACAATATGCAAGATTGACGTCGATGTTTTCAAGACATGAATGTTTTTATTAATACATTGACGTATTTAACATCAATTTATTGAAACCGATGTGTTCTTATAGAATTTTATTGAGACCGACGTTTTGAACCCGAAGTTTTCATGTGGTAGATATTTTGGTTTTAAATGAAGAGTTCTCCGTAATTACAAACAACTTCCATAATGAATTGAACATTCTTCAGATCGAAGTGATCAGCACTGAAAAATAAGTTAGTTAAGTTCAGGCCAAAGGCCCTCGAGCATTTTGTCGCTGCTCGATCATTAAAATCCTCATAATGACCTTGGTGCATAAATATTTGTAACATTTACATAAAACATCTAAAGATCTAATATTGAGGTACAGATAGAATAGAGAAAGAAATCTCTATCTTCACTCATCTTCATTATCCATACTGATTTGTTAAATGATTTATTAAATTTACGTTGTTTTTGTACAATTATAGTTTTACATTTTTACAAAAATTAAGAAGAATTATTAGGTGTTTAGAAGATTCATATAAAAACTAATTATCAACTGCATTTATATTTTTGTAATGAAAAGTACCGTGATTATATCTGTTAGTTGGCGAAGTATATTCGGCTTTCGATCCTCTACCAAGCCCTTGATCATTACTGACCTCCTTCATATTTCAGCGACCTCCATAAATACACTGATGTATATTTACACTATTTACACTAATTTACACTATTTACACTATATTTACACTATTTACACTGATTTACACTATTGTATAAACTGAATAACTATAAATGAAAATTATATAAACTGAAACACTATAAATACACTGATATAAATGGAATAATCGTTTAATAAAACCTATCACTCAAAGAAAACATGCAAAGAATTTTCCGTTCAAACATATTCCTACCCTTTGAAAAAAATATTTTATGCAAGGTGTAGTTTGAAAATAAAATAAGCACGAAATAAATTAATAAGTAATGAAGTAAAAATTTAAATCTCGGTCGTTCGCTAGAAATCATCTAGGAACCACATTTCCGTATGAAGCAAACATTTGCCGCGATATTTCCAGCACGTTTTGTGCTTCAAATATCACGCACGTGATATTCCAATATTTCCTGCTACAGCTAGCGCCGATACACAGGTTTCTGAATTTGGAGGGGAAATCAGAGCAGAGGCAGAGGAAAGTGGCCCGTGCTCGCTTGAGCGCCGGGCTTCTCAGGCGGGGAAGTAGCTCGTGAGGGTGCCTTTTGACGTGCCTTCTCGAAGGTATTGAGAAGGTTAACCCTTTCTTGCCCACCTTTATGTCGTGTGGAGAGCGCTCGCCCATTGTCGTTGCGTCCGTTCGTGCGTGCAGAGTCGCTGTGCTCTCTGGTAGCAATAATTTGAAACTTTTAGTACTAAAGTATTATGTTCCGAAATTATACTACTAGGGCGCTCCAAACGGTGTTTATAAGAGCTAAACATTTACTCACTTTTTTTCTATAAGAAGTAGCAAAACCGTTACACCTTTGGCACATGTTATTCCATAAACGTAGCACAGGACATTAAAGGGTTTGTGGGGGAGGGATGAGGGGGACTCAGGCTCTTCGCCGCCGCCCGGGAGGCTGAAGCGGCCGGGGCGACGCGCCGGGGCTCGAAGGGCGTATCGACCGCCAACCGACGTTTATCGGGCGCTCAGGGCCAGCCCTTCACTCCCTACGAACCGACTTAGGTGGCGCAGTGTTTCAATTGATGTCACAGTATTGCAGAGATGTCAAGGCCTCCTACTGGTGGCAGTTTCACGCCTCTCGGCACAGTGCCATGCCACGAGCTTCTCTGCGCCACTAGCGTCAGGAGAGGAAACTATTAGTAACCCCTCCGTTTTACAATAGTGCTGGCGTTGTCTCTTGCGGCGGGGTTATGAACTGTGAGAAGAGGCGATTTCGTCGTGGCACTCCTACCACGGACTCCCGCTCGTGGCATCGACATTGACAACACTGCTGTATTTCCTCTGATCGGGAAGTCCTAGAGTTAAAGAGTCCCGACGGTGGCAGAATTCTACCTGTAGCTAGAAAGCTAGGGCGAGTTCAGCCGCTGGCTAGAAGAGAATTCCAATGGGCGGTTGCTCACATCGGTAGTTTTCCTTTGTTTCTCCGATCGACTTCAGGCAAATGCCGAAGCAGTACCCTATCGAGCCAAGGACCGAACGCGGCCTTTCCTTGCTCTTGTTCTATTCTCACCTTCTCACTTACATACCCTTACTCTTAAATGCACTACGCCAGTCGGGAGACCAGTTGGAAGCTTAGAAATTGTTCCAGTTGGGGCGGTGCCCAGGTGGTGGGAGATATCGGTTAGAGGAAAACCTCGCAAGCTGATGGATTGGTCGGCGCCGTATCTCGCTATCCAGCGAGGGGAAGATCACTGCCACCTCGCGTGATAAAAACATGTGCTACACTTACGGGACTAATGACCTTAGCCGTTGACGAGCCAGGAATCGCTAATCAATTGATCAATCTCTCCCTCCGCACGTGTGCCAGTTCTGCTCTTCCACCCATCACCCGAATATCCGCTCAGATGTGAAATAAAACGGATTATTGAAGAGTGCGGTCGACTTGTGCAAAATTGAGATTTACAATTTATCATCAACATTTACTCTCTCCGATAGCGTCTCAGAGTATGTTTCATCAAATTTTGGACAGATAGCGTGGGAAGCTCAGTGTATATTAATCCGTGTATTGTCTCTAGTTGAGCAGTGGGTCCTATTAGCTTCGTTTTTAAATCCTCCGTTCGCCACGTTTGCTAATGTTTATCAAAGGTTTTTCTCTAACAATAAATATGATAATTACGGCATTCTCTTGTGTTATTTGTAAAAACAATGATCTGTTGCACTGAAACTTTTCTGTTTACGGAAAGTTAAGTGGAACAATGGGGCATGTATACAGTTCGTCTTGTGTGGGTGCAAAATCAGGCTAGTTTTTTTTATTAATTTCCTCTATTGAACAATTTGATATGTGGCTCTTCTGCGTCTAATTGCGCTTATTCATTTTCCTAATCGATTTCTCCTTCTTGCTATTGGCTACTTCCACAAACCATTGTTTTCCTGCAATAAAAATACAATTTTTAAAGTTAAATAGCTGTAATAAATGTTTATGCTCACTTAACATAATTATACACCATACGAAAACAGTTTTAATAGAAATCTTATTTTATTGCCTATATTCAATTTGTATATTATAAAAAATAAACAAAGAGGATTGGTTACCTAAATACCTTACATCCGTTTGAAGAAACACTAATTTCAGTTAGTAGTAATTTTGTCTGAGAAAGAAAGTCTTTCTCTTCGCAAGGGCTATGTTTGTATGAAATTTGGTTTTTCGAAACCAATTATCAAGTGAGCTTTGCAAAACAACAGTATTTTTTCATTACTTCAAAATGTACTAAAAAATCCACATATTTGTGATCAATCTGTGATAAATATAATTATTATGACATGTAATACTATCATATATGTCGCCGTCTGTGAAAACATTGCCTCACACATGTACGCAATGTCGAAAATATGAATATACTGAAAATATTATGGTTGTATATATGTATGCTTTCGTGTTCCAGCTTAACTCATCAACGTGAAAACAATCCCAAACATTGAACATGAATTTTTCTGCCAAAAAATAGCCTTCATTGAGATAGTTTTTTTTTCTGTTAATAGAGTTTCGCAGTTCTTCTTGCATCATATCTTCCTCAAACCGAAATCTAAGAGTCATCATCTCTGTACGACATGATTTGCACTGCAAGGCCAGTAGCCTTCTGCGTGCTTCAAAGTGGGCCGGGAAATACTGAGTTTATCATTTTCTGATACAACAGCGATCATGTATTGCAAGTTTAGTACGAAACCGTTAAAAGCATTTTAGAGATGATTCGTGTTATACAATACAGTTCATATTTTGACACTATAATCGTTAAGATTGGAAAATACGCATTATAATTAAATATCTGACCTGAAATTTTAAATCGTCTTAATGATCGTGAAGAATTAGAATCTTATTGAACGTTAAGTTACGAATAGCACTCGAATATGTTGTTTACAAGCGTATAATTCACAATTCAATGTGTTAATAGTTAAATGCAAATTGTTAAAATATTACGAGCAGTTACTTTAATGTTCAATAATCCAAATTAAGTTTTTATTGCCTTTACATAAGCAACAGTTGACGGTTGTAGCAAGTAAATACGGAATACATGCGAACTATTTGTGCTCTTCAACATTATTAATTCACAAACTGGTGGTATGCGAGACGCAATTCCAATCGACTTAAATGTCTCCACAAGCGTACTGTTTTTACACGATAATGTCCATTCACGTGCAACTAACAACACACGAGAATCTTTTGCGGTGCTTGCTGTGGGATGAACCGACAGATTGAACTTCACAGACAGTGATTTCCATTTAGGCCTTTGAAGAAGCACTTACTAGTTAGTAGGCAATTCTAAATCCATGTGGAAGTTCAGCTTGCTCTCCGAACGACATGGCCTTTCGCGACATGGCGTCACTGACTTGACACCGATTTGTACAATAGATTCCTTCGCCTACCAGTGTAACAAGGATTTCTTCAACATTATTAATTCACAAACTGGTGGTATGCGAGACGCAATTCCAACCGACTTAAATGTCTCCACAAGCGTACTGTTTTTACACGATAATATCCATTCACGTGCAACTAACAACACACGAGAATCTTTTGCGATGCTTGCTGTGTTCAATTAATTTAATTGGGTTTCCTCAATAATAAAACTAATGGAAAAGTATTTCGATTGTTTTAAATAAAAAGTACATCCACACTGTTATACAAGGGTGGATCGAAAATATTGTAACAAGTTTTTTATAAAATAAATCTTTCATATATTGTGTTTATTTTTATACTAATCCTTTTTCGGAATGCACTAGCACTCGTTACTCGTTTTACTTCTGAAAACTGTCTCCTTCCTTATTCACCATCCATCCTTGTTACACTGGTAGGCGAAGGAATCTATTGTACAAATCGGTGTCAAGTCAGTGACGCCATGTCGTGAAAGGCCATGTCGTTCGGAGAGCAAGCTGAACTTCCACATGGATTTAGAATTGCCTACTAACTAGTAAGTGCTTCTTCAAAGGCCTAAATGGAAATCACTGTCTGTGAAGTTCAATCTGTCGGTTCATCCCACAGCAAGCACCGCAAAGATTCTCGTGTGTTGTTAGTTGCACGTGAATGGACATTATCGTGTAAAAAAAGTACGCTTGTGGAGACATTTAAGTCGATTGGAATTGCGTCTCGCATACCACCAGTTTGTGACCATAACTGATGGCTTTCACTGTCTCTAGCCTGGAATTCATGCAGCACTCAGGCGTGCTCCCAAAAGATGCCACAAGTTTCTTCGCAAAAGGAATAGTTTTGATTTTTTTGGACGGTGGGAATGATTTGTGGTTTCAGCGCTATAGACATTTGCTTTGTCTTACTTGCTTTCGCTAGCTGTGCTTATCATACCTTTGTATCACATGATGCATCCATTCTGCATATTTTATAACCATATCCGCGTTGCAGGAATGCCACTTATTTCTCGTGAAACCAAGTGATTTCCATCTCTCCAGGGCATTTGGGTGATAGGCAAATCAAAGCCGACGTGGCAGACAGCATGCCATTCAAATGGATCTTCGAAGACTTTGTCACTATTCAGAGTGTGTAAAAAAATCCATGAAATATATTTTTCCCGCGCCTCTATTGGTCGTAGCGCGCTCGAACTGGTTGGGTTAGGTGGGGGGACCCTCAGCTTTACAGCGCACCAAAGCTCAGTCTGCTCCACGCACCAGTAGCATCAGCGTCCTTGAATAAGTGCACCCCTGTTCCGCGACTTCGTCATGAAGCGCGATGCGTGATTCGGTCGAACAACGTTGGGCGATCAAGTTTTGCACAAAGCTCGATTAAAAGCCTTCCGACATTCAAGTAATGTTAAAGCAAGCCTATCATGAGTTATGTGCAAATTACGAGGTGGATGAAGAAGGTTAAGGACGGCCAGGAAGGGATGGACGATGATCATTGCTCTGGAAGACCATCAACAAGCAGAAACAAAGACAACGTGAATCGTGTTCGTGAATTATTGAATTGAAAGAGTTTGTGCCCCAATAACAGACCGTTAATTCTATTTACTACGTAAATGTCCTGAGAAGAGTAAGAAAAAGGGTCCGAGTGCGAAAAGACGTCGCCGCTACCTGGCTGCTGCATCATGACAACGCACCCAGCCACAAGTCTCTGTGCGTCCGCAAGTTCTTGGCCAAGCACAACATGACAACGTTGCCGCAGCATCCCTACAGTCCCGAATACTCTCTGCCAGACTTCCTCCTGTTCCCCAGGATGAAAACCGGCTCAAAGGACGCCGATTTGAGAACATAGGGGACATCCAAAAGGCTGTGACATCGCTCTTACACGAGGTTTCGGTCGAGGCCTTCCAGGGGACTTACCAATCGTGGGTAAAGCGTTGGAAAAAAATGTGCAGATGCTAACGATGACTACTTTAAAAAAATTTAAAGCTTTCTGCAGATATCGCCAATAATGATTTTTTTAATGTATTTCATGACTTTTTGGACAAACCTTGTATTCCACGCCAGCACTGATTCCTTTATTTTCGAGTGGGACAAACATTTGGAGGAATAGGATGACATTGTTGAGAAGTAATACTAAGGGCTAGTGACTTTCTAATATATTACAGCGAATGAGACTGTGAAATAAATTGTGCTTATCACAGTTATAGTTGCCTTGCTTTATGATATGCTCTTGTAATTGGAAACCAAATGTGTTCATTTATCAACCTCTTAAAACCCCAGAGGTGTAACTCACATGTTTCTTGTTCCGAGTTATTTAATGCTTCACTAGTGTTGTTGATAAAGATTCAGTAAAAAAATATTATTTTTTAATTTTTTGTAATTTTTTACGTACATATGTTTGGACATATTTGCTTTAAATCACATTGATAGTACTGATTCATTTTTAGTTACAAACTTGTTATAAGGGCCTAAATGGAGTTACACCATTTGTGACATGAAGAAGTAAAGGATGTGAAAAATACAAAATACAATGAACAACACAGTATTTACATATTTTTAAAAAAATACTACATTACATTGGAAATATCATCGAAAGTTGGGAATAAAATATAGCAACCTTCTAACTTCATGTTTTAACAAAAAATTTGGAAACAACAAAAGAAAATATCCAATCTCAAACAAATTGAAAATAAAATCCTGGACTATTTCCCAAGATACACAATTTTGTTACTCATCAGTCAACATGAACAACAATCGCCGCTTCCATTTAGCGACCCGATGACATTCACATTTTCAGAAGTACGAAGACAAAGTAGAAGTGGTGAGAGGTGGAATAAAAAGCAAAAAGTCTTCCATCTTTTTTACATTCTCGCCTTACGAATATTTTTCTTTTGTAACTGCTCAATAGAAATATTTTAATTTCTAAATGCGGGAGCGATATAATTAATTGGTGGGTGCTTCAACCCATTAAGGATCGCAACTCTCTGGCTGAATGAAATGTAACTATCTGAGTGTTGACGCTTTAAAAAGACATTTTAAATGTATCTCTCCAAGTTTTTTAGTTCATAACGCCTATAGTTTTGGGGGGAAAAGTTTGGGACACTGGGCCATGCCGATTCCTATTTACCGATACTGGAGTGACTATGCCATTGGAAATGTAATTGGCATATCTTTTTTACATATTTTGAAAAGTTTTATTTATGAAAGGGAAATAGTTGCAATAATCCTGTTTCATTTAAAATTGATTTTTACACATAAGTAAAAGTGTGTTTGATATTAGTTTTCAACAATGGAATCGGCGCTGCAAGATGGGAGTGTTTGTTTCAAAGTACGTTGGATGTTGTTACTTCAGTGAGGGGTCAGGACTATTCTATTTTGACCTAAGAGTAGATTCTGATTTGTCTGTGGGACGCTCTTTTCGATTAACATCAATCGTCATTTCCAATATCCTCTTACATCTTCTCTGTATTTCTCTGTTTTGGAAACAATATTGGAGTATCTTCTTCATTAGTCAGTTGATCAGGATCAGAAGAAATAATGAACACGCTATGATCATTTTTCTCAAATTTTTACTGACTTCATTTTTACTGACTTCATCTTCTAAAAAAGCGACAATTTCATCAATGGTAAAGCCATTTCCAACATTCATCTGTTTCTGATTGAAAGATTACCGATTTCTTTGATAGTAATGATTTCTAACAATGTTTCACTACGCATACTCTACGAATAAAATAAAAAATAAAATGTGAAAATTACGATAAGCGATATAAATCATTAAATTATCTACGGCATAAAATCGCCCAGAATTGCGCATTTTATGCACTACGTAAAATAAGTTATGTTACTTGTATGGCAGCACGGTAAGCTAACTACATGCGGCCCATGTCCCAAAAATGGGACGCAATGGGACGCTCTCTGCAACTTACATCAAACCAAGAAGCAGTTGAAATCACCAATGGAATGTATATTTATACTTAACACAAATATGGCAAGTTACTTACAAGCACGTACTCTCGCCACAGTGTCGTTCAGAGACATTTTAATTTTACCAACACGCAAACCAAATATTCACTAAGTTAAAAAAATATTTTGCATAAATTAACATTTCTTCATGGAAAGTCATTAGATTGTCTGTTTTAATGATATTTCTTCTACTATTATGCTAATTGCAAAATTTTCCGTATAGTCAAATTCAAGATATTTAAATTCAAACTAGTGGTGCTACAAAATGGCACAGAATTTCCCGTATTAGCTTTCTATTTCTTTTGGTCTCGGCTAGCTATTCGGACTTGGCACGTACTCTTGCCAGCTGTCATCTATCGCCATCCAAAGTACATTCTTTTATATTTTCTTAATTTTTCGGTTTCCTAATAGTAGAACGGAAATAATATTTTAAGAATATTAAAGAACAGTAACATCACGACCTAAATGGCAATTTTCTTTGAAAAAATTTGAAGCCGTTTTTAAGAAAATGGCGTTTAAGGACTACTGTAAATTCGAAATTTGAAGCTCTTTTTCGCAGAAAATTTTTGTTTTCGAAAACCTTTATTAGAAGTCCTTTGAAGCATTTTAACTCACAAATACAATTGGGGAATATCCGATACAATTGGGGAATATCCACAGTTTAGGCGGTAGTCGTGTTCACATGCGGACAGACAGACAGACGTACAGTCAGAAGGAACCTTTTTTTGGTATTAGTGGACCCCAAAACGTGTATTTCCGCTGAAATCACGAAATCGATTTTCCGCAGCATTACGTAACTTTCCCTTTACTACATACGTAACTCCGTAAATGTGTATGTATATGAGAATGAAAAAGCGTTCCGAAAATGGGACATTGGGAGGCAATGAGTTAAGTCACCTAGTTTTGAGTTCCACTGGCAGCCTTGTTATCACATTCATATTCATTTCCTCTGCCGGCCTTTAACAAGTAGTAGTTCACCAACGATTTCCTGATTTTACCATTTACTTTATTTGTTTACGCATTTAACGTTCTCAACCACTAATTACTCGATACATTATAAACAGAGGCCCTTGGGTTCTAGTCGCCGTAGAATATAAGATAGATTTCCCTGCTAACTGCCTCATTGGCGTAGACAATTTCAGTTCTTTCCTCAAGATTAAACAATAAGTTCATCAATGATTTTCTGCCACTTCCCTTTTGCTCAATGCGTTTACTACATATTTGTAGTTCTCGACTTCTAACCACTAGACACTTCATGAAACCTGTTGCCTCGACAGAGCGCCTTGGGTTCGAGGGGGCATGGCGCCCCCGGCGCTGGACCCGTAGCAGATACTGACCCGCCCCACGCGCCAGGCACCGAGGCGGGGAGCGGTGCGTGAGCGAGACACGCACGATCCCGCACGGGCGTGCGTGGCGGGGCGCGGGACGAGCGAAGCGAAGCGGGGTGAGAGCAGAGCGCAGTTACGAAATGAATGGAACGGCGGCGGCGCGGCAGGAGGCGTGGGAGGCTGAAGCGGGCGCCGCCAGGGGCGCCACGGGCGCGGCGGCGGCGGCTGCGCGCGCTCGCGGCTCCGCCCTGCCTCTGTCCCGCCGCAGACGCCCTACCGGCAGGCCGCACAGTAGCAGTCGCTGCAGCAGCAGACTCTTCGCCCCGCTAGCCACCACCACCGCCGACCGCCATGTCTCTGACCGACCCAGTTGCCTTCGCCAAAGACTTCGCCGCCGGAGGCATCTCCGCTGCCATCTCCAAGACTGCGGTCGCGCCCATCGAGCGGGTGAAGCTGCTGCTGCAAGTACAGCACATTTCCAAGCAGATCTCAGAAGACAAACGCTACAAAGGTGGGTGCTCGGGCATCGATCGCCCCGCCGCGCGCCCTTCTCCCTTCCCGCGCCCCGCGCCGCGGGCCCTTGGACGGCCCTCCTGGCCCCGCGACCCTTCGATCCGGCTCTCGAGCGTCTGGCCCAACCTCCAGGTCACACTCCGCGCGCCCGCGCCCGCCGAAAAGTGGACCCGCCGAGCGCCTGGAAAAGAGAATCGATTGGCGGGCAATTTCTAACCAAGGGGAAAACCTCATACTCAAAATTGCATTAAAATTAATACGTTTAACCTACGATATTAACAGCGGATGTAACTAAACAAATTTATAACATAAGCATTACGTAGGAGCATAAAAATCGCAGTAGCTTTAATAGGTTGGAAATTTTTTGTGGCTTTGAGTCATCGTTCGGTAATCTTCACCGCTACCGCAATATCCGCTGTATTAAGACCACTTGAAACGTCTTTCGCTTTTGCTATACTCTAGCATTTCCGGAGAGACTTAGAGAGATATTTCTTAAGGCAAATCGTAACTAGAAAGAACTGAACGCGCATCTAATGAGCTCCGAATAACTGAGCCGGCCCGCGCGCGCGGAGAGCAATGGCGGCTCGTCGCGCCAGGAAGCGGGCCTCTGACCGGATGCGCTCCCGGGAAGCCGGGCGTTCAAGAGTCGCCTCGCAGACGCTTTCTGCGAGACGGCGGTCGTCGGAGCCGTCGCCAGGCGCCCCATGTCCCCGCCAAGGCTTCGTCCGGGCGACGCCGAACTGGGTCATCGATCCAGGGTGAACCTGGACGCGCGTAATGGCGGACGCCTCCTCGCACCTCCCGGCGGGGGAGTTCGACTCTCGAATAACACCTGCGCAAACGCCATTATTGCGACGCTTTATTCCCGGGTGAACGGACACTTTGATAAAGTCAAAAGAAGACCAGAAAAGTCTTATGCCTAAAATTTAGTTAATAAAATCTCATTCCTTTGTAGCAGAATTTATATATACCAATAGGAATATTCGGAAGAACCTACATGGAAGATACTTGCGCTGTAGTATTTATTACAGGCTTGATCATTACATTCGACAATGAAATTCATAAAAAATAGCTAGAGCTCATGAAACACGTATAATTACATTTTGTATTATAAAATTCGATTTATCTTATCCCCGAAGTACGGTAATTTATAAATCAGAGAATTTTAGAATAAAATGCAACAATTCTTATTGAACAATACGTTTTCAGATTTCAACATGTATCAACATGTATTTTCAGTCGCAGAAGAAATATTTTTTAAGAGTCTACATCTTTCAGCAAAGAACTTCATCAGAGATATTTTGAATAAAATGAAATATTACGACATATTTCGATTAAAATTTGAAGATCGTTTAAAAGTGTAACTAAAATGTTTCGATATTTCTATCAAGTAATTCTTTAGCAGTTATCTTTGAAAAATGAACAGAATGAATCAGCGCAGTTGATGTATTCTTAGAATTTCTAGTTACAGGTTTTTCGGCCTAGATATTATCCTAGAGGAGTCCTAAGGTTCAAATTTTACATTTTTATAGGGCAATTAAATGTGAAGACGCGATAAGCGGGATTCGCTAGATGGTTCCCCTCCCCGGATACGTAATTTTTGAAGAATTAGCTTCTTTCTTTATTTTTTAAAAATTGTATTTAGTTTCTATTTGATGGACAATTTTGTCTTACAAAGGTGTAAAAAGTATGACATAAATTAACAATGATAATTGGACACGCTAAGGCTACGTAAGAATTTCTCTAATTTTGATTTATGTTTTTATTACGTTAAGGATGTAAATAACTGAATTAGGTATTTAAAAAGTATTAAATATTTTAAAATTTTTAGTTTGCTTAATGTGATGAAATTTCGGCATTGTAAATAAATCTTTCGGAAAATGAGATGGGATATGACGAGGATTATTCAAAGATTTATTGACCCCAAGATTGAATTCAGATAGACAAGATATATCACAAATTGCGGAGTTAAATCTGAATGATAATGTTTGTATGAATAAGTCTAAGGGGTCTATTTTAAGCTCGTTATAGATTTGCAAGTAGGAAATGAACCATGGGACTTCGTAGATTTTTCTGGAGATTTTATTAGTTGTACCTGCAACTTCTTTTGCATGGAGTCTTGAATTAATTTCGACGAGTTAATTAAAAAAAGTAGCAATAAAGTGTGAAAATAATTATTTGACATTTTTTATATTAATATTACAGTAAGATCTACAGTAAAGTTTACTTATGTTTTTGTTTTTACGTTACGCGAGAACCAAAACTTTTAGGAATCACTCACTCGATAGTACGCTACATACACCAATTACTAAAACAACTTTTACATAAATCTATTGTTACCGTTTCCTGGATTGTAGGCTAGTCAGAAGTGTATAATACATATAGTACTGGATCCAGTACACTTCTTTGGGGGACGCCAGACAGGATAGAGTAACCAGAGCTCGACAATGAGAGTTTTTCTGGCGAAAATTCGAAAATTCTTACGAAGTATTCGAAAGGCGACAAAGTAAAAGGAAGACAGTTCGTTATAATGATTTTTCTATGCATTCCACAAGTTTTATCGGAGAAAATCGCTCGTAAACAGGGTGAGGTAGAATTATCAAAATTGCTTATGAAGTACTTATGTAACTGGCTCTTTGATTAGCAGTAATCTCATCATTCCGAATTTGAAAACCAGACTCTGCTAGGTAAGAGCCTTTGTTAACATTTATATTTAATTTCACGCTAGTGCTTAGTTCGATGTTAATATGACACTGAAACTTTCGTTTCGACTCTGGAAATTACGGAACTGTACATCAATTATTAGTTTCTACCGACCTACGACATTTCCCGAGTAAAGCCTTATTCTCTCCATATTTGACGGATAGCCGAGAGTTAAGAGAATAGATTTCCTCTCGCAAAGGGTTTCTTCAAGTAATTGTTTGGGAAACTTCGTACCCTTTACGCACGACTCTTTGACATTAAAAGCTTCACACGGCCTAAATGATTTTGAGGATTTGGAACAATTTGGTGTTGTTCTCGTTCATATATAGTGATAGATAGATAAACATTGTCGATTGCACGCCATTAACTGATAACTATAACATTGAAATGATGTAACTTTTTTATTGAAGTTTTTTTCGACCAATTTGAGGATTTATTGATTAAATAGCGAAATTATTCCGATTTTATCTTCTGAGGAACTTGAGAAGATATTTTAACTCGACATACTGTATGATATATAAGTTTTAGAAGTTTCTCCGTTCGGTATTTTTCGTCACGTTGTTTGATCCACTGAGAGAACTTCATTAGTGGAAAATTCATTACAACGCCTTCTGTATTGTCATTATGGCCTATCTCTTGCCATTTTTTCAGAAGCCATCTTTCCAGAATTATTTACAAATCCTGCTATGAATTTAATTCTGAAATAAAAATGATATATCACCTTAGTACTGCAGGCAAGAGTCCGAGAGCCTTGCGAATGTCTGTCCGTCGGTCACGTTAAAGCTCTTCCGGTCTACCTTTTGGACGAGATGCCTTTTGACCCGACTGGGTCAACTGTTTATTTCGTAGTATCCTTAATGATGAGGATGATGATCATCATCATTATATAGATATTATTATTATTATTATATAATATTTATTTTACAACTTTGTAAATATACAATAGTTGGATAGATAGGTACATAGTAATTGGCTCCATACCATGCCCTGTCCTGTACATCTCTGCCATGTCTATCCTTTCACTCTTGTCCTCATATATCCACCTCACCTCATCCCGAACATTTCACCTTTCCCACATGCTTTCTTCCTTAAAATCTTTGTAATTCCTGACATCCTGTAATATGTATTCCTAGTCTTCCTCTTCTATCTAACAGAGTCTTAATTTCCCCCAATAATTAACCAATATCTAACTGCTCAAGTTTCATTCCTAACTTATATCTTACTTTCCTTCTTTCTAGCCTCCTCCCTTGTTAAGCCATAACCATAAATACTGACAGCCACCACCTCTAAAATACTTTCCTTCCGTATAATCTTCTCACATTTACTCTTCCTTTTACCCTTTTAAACTCCATCACTTTGGTTTTATCTGTATTTAATTCTAGTTCTCTATTCTCTAAAAAAATTCTAACCTCCCAACATCAGATTCAAATCCTTGGCATTGTCTACCATTATTACACCATCCGAATAAGATAATGACCAAATGTTTGTTTTACCAATCAACATCCCTCCATTCTGCCTTTCATTAACCTCTAATTATACCAATCTTAAATTAAAAAGAATAGGACTTCAATAGGCAACCCTGTATTACCCCTCTATTGGTTTAGAACCTATAACTAAATTTCCCCATCTTCCATCACCATGTACCTCCTTTTTCATAAATCACCCTTGAGCATATAATCTTCACCTATTCAATTTCTAGTTTCAACATAACGTTCACAGTCTTCCCTGTTGACATCGTCGAAGCCCTCCTTCAAATCAATAAATATATCCCTTAGGTTTCTCTTTCTTACTTTTAACACTCTTTCCTATAATACAGTTAAATGTGTAATTATTTTCCATAACTCTCATACCATTTTGAATTCCTGATAGCATGATATTAGTCCTTTCTCCCTTACCTACCTTGGGAGTCTGTTTGTGGCAATCCTCATCTACATTTTGTACAGTGATGTCTTGACCCATATTTCTCAGTAATTCTCCACCTTGTTCCTTGTAACTGTTACTATTACACCGTCCTTCCATTCCTCTGAAATCACTCCATGCTCAATTATTAAATGAGCTTTCAATCATCAAAGGATTAACGCATGAATATAGAAATATCTGACACGATGTCTTAATTCCATCAGTACAATGTTTTACAGTCATTTTAATTACATAAGATACATTGTATTAAATAACTTGTGTGATTTTCAAATGTTTTAACAAGTCTGACCCGCGCACCAGCATGGTTCTGTCTCCAAGCTTGTGCAATGAATGCTTTCGCTTACCCTCAGTGTCTTGTTCCTCTTTCAGGTATCGTCGACTGCTTCGTTCGTATCCCCAGAGAACAGGGCTTCCTCGCATTCTGGCGTGGTAATTTCGCCAATGTCATCCGATATTTCCCCACACAAGCCCTGAACTTCGCTTTCAAGGACAAGTACAAGCAGGTTTTCTTGGGCGGAGTCGACAAGAACAAGCAATTCTGGCGCTACTTCGCCGGTAACTTGGCCTCTGGTGGTGCTGCAGGTAGCCACTTCTTTGTGTTTCGTCTATCCTCTGGACTTCGCAAGAACGCGGTAAGTAAGATTTCCTACATTTCGACTAATCTCATAAAAATACCTTTCCGATTGGTTCTTTTGAAAATATTTTTAATCGATGGCTGGATTTTATTCGCTTTGGAAATATCCCATACTGTCTTGCTTTTACCTCGAATATCTTGGAAGTCTGAACTAATCACAAATGTAAGATAAAGATAGCCCTTTTCTCCACCTTTACTAAGTGGTAGGTACATTGTAAATTTTAGACAAAAATATAGAAAGTCTCTTTTACATCATAGTTTATTGTTAAAATAATCTCCATTTACTTCATATTCTTCTCTTTCAATTCTTTAAGGGAAAGAATTTGCATGATTTTTTATTTACAACAGGGCTGCGTCCCTAATCCTTCATTGTTAGAATGCATATATTAAGTAATTCTCTTTGAACATATATTGAAGACCAAAAGACATTACAATTCTTAACATATATCATTGTTCAAAACAATCTTTATTCATGTGAATGAAAGAGAATGCGGCGTATGTAAATGAAATAGGAATTAGCGCTACATTCATTGCATCGGTTAAAAGTAACGTTTTAGAGAACGTATGTAGAACTGTTGCAAACTATAAAAGCAATCTTCTTACCGTTAAATAGAACGGTTCACTACTACACAACACGTGGGGAACAATTAGGCAATCATTACCACAGGAAGGTCAAGGCATTTCGCTTGGATATTACTTCATCGTACACCGTTCCAAATGCTGCGGCCAGATACTCAGTGACATGTTACGAATGCGTTAGATGCGATGCCAATCTGTTATGCATGACGTTCAGTAATGGTATCTGGTTTGGACTCACCGCATTCATTCATTCACAGCAGGTTTTGCAAGTACTACACAATCAACTACCTGCTTATCTGTTCATTGAGTCACAAAGCTGATACTCTTTAAAATTAAAATGAGAATTTTGCAATAAATATGTGACACATTCAAAACAGCAAGGCAACTCGAATTCAAAACATTTACCACAAGAAATATTGATTGTTGGAATATATTATGAGACTATGAATAAGCCCTTCCTTGTTTCTTTTCGTGTAGTTTGAGTAATGTCAAGTAAAATGTTTAATAACGTTTCCTGCTTCAACAAATAGTAACTTTTATAATGGTAAAAAGCCCGTACGTTTAACTTCTGACATTATACTATCCTCTTCCTGTGTTATAGTAACACTTTCAATTGGATTTTTTTAATTGGATTCACTTAAACAATTTTCAATTGAATTAAAATAGGTAAAAGGGTGGCATTTGTTGAAACCAACCAACCCAATCCAATAGGCAATTTTTCGCCCGCCAAAGAATGATGATATAAATTTGCATTGAAATCTCTCACTTTATATTGGCAGTCGCTGCGCATGCGTAAACAAAAGTAGAATTCTGATAATGCGAAGTGAAACAGAATAATGGCGATAGTTTAAAAAATGTAAACCTCATTCACGAATATGACAAATAAAAATTTTCAAACAAATTAAAATGTGAATTTAGTGTAATATTTTCTTATAAAATTACGAATATCTGCGGAACACCCTCATAATAACATGAAATAAGAGCGCTATCAGTTTTTGATGTATTTTAATTCTCTGCTCCAAATAGCTTCGTTCGTTCGTTGTTCGATCACTGGGAAATCTTACCATCTGACAATCTACCACATATCTCTACCCACGTCAATCCCACGGTGTTTTAAAGATACGAAAGGAGAGTAGGCCGTGGAAACAGCGAGCTGAGTGAACGCCATGCGGAGCGGAGGGGGCCTTGTCTGACGCGCATTTGTCTTCATGCGCCTGATTGGGTGTCATGGCCGCAGCTCTCGCGTGCCCGGCATGCTTAGCGGTAGCTCGCCGCGAAGCAGCACTCCCGCGAGCAGCTGGCGCTTGCATACCGCCAGCCCCGTGTCACGCGTTGGAATGTCAACGACTCCTCGATGTAACGCAGATCACTTTAAGACGCGAATCCAGTCTAGCAAAAATTCATTCTGCATAATCATCGGTGCAGAAGAAAAATGACTCCTCGAAAATTGTCATTTTTCATAGAAGTAAAAAATATTATAAAAGTAAGATTTTTTACTATTAAAAATTGCGTGTAGTTTATAAGACATCTGGAGCTAATAAGTAATATAAAGTAAAACATTGTCTGACCACAAAATTAACTGTTTCTCTCAGGATCTCCTGCAAAATGATCTTGGAGATGTCACTTTTCTTGTTATTAACGGTATGCGATAAAAAGTATTGTTAACATATCTCTCAAGCCTATCCAAGGATGCAGATGTATTAATTTGGTACAAAGTTGTTTTTTTAGTCTCTCTATCCTAGTGATGTTTCGTTATTACTTTTTCAAGAGAATGATGACGCGTTATTAGAATGAAAGTTGCAATGATATAATATTAAGTAAAAGTTACAATTAATACAAGTAAATAGCCTCTCTAATTGTATAAGAAAAGTTTCTACTATTTAAATAATAAAAGAAAGAAAAGTGAAACATCGTGTCATTTGGGATATCTAAATATTATATTCTATAGCAGTTTTTTATAGTATTTGCTAATTTTGGGAAAAAAGTTATTAATAAGTGTGATGATGAAGTGTTTTTAACTTAAAGAAATTTTCTAGCGCCATTACCAAAGTAAATTTTAATAAGAAAATGGGTTTTGGAAAATCCTAGAAAAGATATATGGTGTGCTGCGTTTCAAGTTGTTTGATACCACTAGTTTTTAAAAAAAATGTATTATAACATTTCTTAACATTTAAATTTTTTATTAAATAAATGTTAAGAATACGTTCGTTTATAAATGGCTTAAATTAATGTTTATCATTGAAAGATAGCTTTATTTACGCAGGAGCAGGAATACATTACCTGCCGTTAAACACAGCTGCTCAGCGGGTTGCATATCCGCGGCAGCGGAAGGCGCAAGTTAGGCAGGCGATGTTAGAAATAAATGGTTGACTATTCACCACCGCACCCATGGATAAAACGATCAGAGCTTTGTGCAATATCGGAAACGATGGAGATAGATTTAGGGTAGCGCGTTATTGAATAACAATTTTTAAAATACAGTGTAGACAATCATGATAAATTCTAAACATGGCAGCAAGATGTAAGTCGATAAAAGAGCTATTAGCCCTTATAAAACAACACATTTAAGAAGATCAAATACTAAGTTGAAAGGCTTTTGTCTTATCTAATGTATAATCAAGTCAAAAATTATCACGTTCTTCGTTAATTTTTAATATTGCGATAAAAATGTCGTGATGAGACGGCCTAAATTGCCTTTTGACAAACTAATATTGGCGTAAAAGTCACGTTAAGAGAGCAACAAACAACAGCAGAGAAATAAACTAATTCTGAAAAATAACTAACATCAATTTAGTTCTTTGGGGGATAAAAGTTTCACCATGTTTATCAACAGATTATTTAAGAGTTTTGGAAAGTGCTTCAGTTTAAAATGTGTGTCTTAAAAACATGAGTCAAATGCAAATATTAGTAATTTTTCCCGTCGTAATCTGTTCTTTTCGCACTTCCTTCTTCAGATTAGTACGTCAGTTAATGCTGTCGGATCAGCAGAAGAAATATCTTCATGAATTTAAACGCCTTTACACTCGGGAAGCCTGCCACACAAACAATTTAATACACTGGAGTGGTTAAACACGACCTAAGACGCATCCAATTTTAATATTTTCATTTTCTCCTTTAGGTTGGCCGCCGACGTCGGCAAGGCGGGCGCCGAACGTGAGTTTACAGGCTTG
Source organism: Acheta domesticus (assembly GCA_031308135.1). Classification (NCBI taxonomy): domain Eukaryota; kingdom Metazoa; phylum Arthropoda; class Insecta; order Orthoptera; family Gryllidae; genus Acheta; species Acheta domesticus. The sequence continues at coordinate 128,998,506 of JAHLJT010009419.1, forward strand.
GGTAACTGCATTAGCAAAATCTTCAAGTCTGATGGCATCGTCGGCCTGTACCGAGGATTCGGTGTATCCGTGCAGGGTATTATTATCTACCGTGCAGCCTACTTCGGCTTCTACGACACCGCACGTGGAATGTTGCCCAACCCCAAGACAACGCCCTTCCTCGTCTCATGGGCCATCGCGCAGGTGAGTTTCAACCCATAAATCTCAAAGTGCATGCAATACATTGCACCACCTCCATATGCGTGCGTAGAATGCCCCCCCCCCACCGAAAATTTCGGGAGACCTACTTAATAAAACATTTTTTTCCGTAAAGACGAAACAATTTCTGGTTTCCTCTTTTTAAGCTGACAACTTGGGAAACGGATACAGGGCATTCGGGGAAGAGGCTCTCTAAATCATCTGCAACCCTGCAAATAGTTCGACACCAATTGTATTTATTAATTAAAGTCATTTCATTCTCTTCGTATTACTTTTTATTTATTTATTTACAAGTGAAATATGCAATTTGGAAATAAAAATTTAATTAAAAGTAGGCCCAGAGGTGTTCAAAAATATAGTTCCCCCTCGTGTTTTATGCTGGCTGCGCATGTATACGGCGACCTTATATTCGAAAATCATCCTCTGCCTCCTGTTCAGCTTTAATTGCAGAGGATATTCGAAAATAAGAATAAAATTGGAGGTGATTCGTAACGAGAAAAAGTGCACAAATCATCGGATAAATATTTGTTCTGCCGTGTACTTTGAAGGCCCGCTATTCTCAAGTGAGATCTCTCACTATTATGTCGAGGAACACTGAGGCTGTGAGAACATTCGCTTCAGTAGCATTTCTGAGCGATGGGCAAGGGTTTTCTGCCAACTCAAAATACTGAAGTTGCTTGTGAGCAAAAGAGATGGTAAATCACGCGGGATTATTAAGACATTCAAATTCATAGAAACAACAGTTTTATTAGAACAACCTGGCAAATGTATCTTGGTTTAGTCACAAGTGGTCACAGGTGAGAAAAGTCGTCTTTCCTTGTGAATATCAATTGGAACATGTTCATATTGATTCGGTTTGAAGCACACGCCTTAAACTAATTCTTGTAGTAACTGAATTCTACACGGCAGTAGACACGTTTTCCAAAGATCTACTCGTCAGAGAGAGAGAAACGTAAAACACATGATAGATTCCAAATGTTACTCAAGTAAAATTCCTGTGACCGGATATGAAGTGACCGGAAAGTAAGGTTCTCAATTTAGACTATCAAACCCATTGTTCTTGAGTAATTTAATAGTCTCGTTCCATCTGTTTCAAAAGAATGGAAAGGAACTGGGAATAATTGGCAACTCTTTTATCAGGCAGAAGTTGATCATTTCTTCGCAGGTGACCTTTCTCGTCCACGCAATTCACAGTGATTGTGCGGCTCAGAGGTCGTTTCAACTATCATCACTTATGTGCAATGAATGCACTATTAAATCTTCAGAGTGACTTGATAATTTCTTTTAAAATTAGGTATTCATTTGTTTGCAACAATCCCTGAAATTTCGAAAGTTTCTGAAACTACTATGTACTTTGTGCTTGGCAAAATATTCTGAAGAAATAACAAAATTTCGCAAACATTACATAGAAACAAATGTATCATTCATAAGAACTCTAAGTGAATAGTTGTCGTCCAAGACTTCTCAAATTCGTATTAATTTCATTAAAATTCATTTCATTAACATGAAATTTACACAAAAATGTCCACTTATTTTCAGTGCTTTATTTATAAACTTTTAGCTCCCGGAACCACCTCAAATTAATTATCTATTTAAAAGAAATTGTTATACATTTATAATATAATTTAATAATTATAAATCATACTGGTTAACAATTGGTAACTACTTAAGTACTGCTAATATTTAATAACAGCATTGGCTCTATATGAATGATAATAATAGGAAAGAAAAAATAGATTTTATAATGATATTTTATAGTTTTTTACTAATTTTATTACTTTCGTAGAAATGATACAGTTCAGCGCAAAATTATTTAATTTTGAATTTACGAAAGTTAATTTTCGAAAAAAATTACAAATTACAAATGGAAGTTGTCAAATGTCCACCAGAAATCAGCGTCTTCTATTTATTTATATCTACAACGTAAAATATTCAAGGTTTTATAAATAATTCTGTTTCATCACTTATTCTTTTGAATCTCACTAAATGACCCATACCTTGCAAATTATCATCATATTTTCTAAAGTTTACTTCCTAAGAAATTTGTTTCCTACAAAATACATTTTAATTAAATATATCTCAGTAAATATTTTTATTGTAGTATTATTTAAAACCATTTTATCAATATATTAAAAAACTTCTTTACCATTTTATGACTAAATTCAACAACATTTTGATGAAATAATTTCCCTGGTAGTTTTGAAGTAGGTCAGGAATAAAAATAACTCGTATATTTCGAACCGCTACACATTTAATAATCACTTTAGGCGTAGGTTGCGAAAACCTACTCCCTCTATCCACTATCAAGCTATTCCCGACTCTTAAACAACATCGAACTCTTACCATGATATTGGCGCCAATTTTATAACGCCTAAAGCATTATAAACTTCATTTATACTCCACCTCCTTGCCTTTTACAGAGCTGCTAGGTGTTGAAATCAGTGTATATGACCGCTCCTTAGAGAATAATTTTCTCCCATTTTCTTCCCATTATCGATGTTACGATCGATATGTCCATATTCTTGAATGCACTGCAACATAATTTTTGTATTCCATTCCAGAATGTATTCTAATGAGTATAGTATAAGAACAAATTATTTGCTAAAAACATTTACCCAAATTTAAGACGTAAATTTATATAATGTATCACATTAATCATATATACCTAGATATATACTATACTATACATATATATACTATATATATATATATATATATATATATATATATATATATATATATATATTGGTGTTTTATATTCCCCATTTTGATCACTAGCTTCTTCATTCATGTGGGTGCTACCGGTGTTGTTGTTTTTTTTTTGTTTATTTTTTTAGCATACGATGATAAGACTTACTCATATAACAGCAAATTTCCATATAAGAAACATTTCCTACGTTTCATTTTCGAATTTCACAGTTAATGGTGGAGATCTTCCTCGTTATCTGTTGTTTGCACTTGTTATAAAATTAATTTACAAGAAAATAAATATTGATCTGTGTTGATACCGTAACATATACTAATACTCACCTTCTCTCAAATTTAGATTGCCCCTCAACCCGAGTAATTTGCAAACTTTAAATGACATTTAAGATGGCCATACACCAGCAAGAACCACTCGCGAACTTAGCTTGAGTCGATTGTAAATCGCTCGTCGCTGCCATGAACTCACAATGGAGCACTTGCTGTTACCTATGGGTCCCTTTATAGTACAAAAATTCGGTAATTTTCCTTCAACGGTCACTTCCAACGTTATTCCGCGATCTAACCACTCGTCGCGTTGTCCCTGACCGCCCCCGCGCGCACGATGAGTCACGCTCAACCCCCCCCCCCGCCCCTCCCTGCGTCGCGTCGCCGCGCGTCTGCTGCTGAACCCCGGCCCCCGGGCGCTCCGCTGCTCTTCCAGTGACCGTGTCACGCGGAGGCTCCGAAGGAAGAGAAGGGGGCGCGCACATTTCTCCGAGGTCACCGAGTCGCACGCGGCCCTCTCAATGGCGCCGCTATAGGCGAGCGCGAAGTGCACTGCGCAGGCGCGATCGGAGCGCTTCCTCCTCCGCGCCCGGCGCGCGCCGTTCCCTGCTTACTTCTCGCGAATCACGAGAAACTGAAAGGAAAATGAGGTTTCTGAAACAAAACAAAACGGCAACCTAATATTTGCACACGCTTAGAATCGGTAAATAACAAGTTCATTAAGTATTTTAAACAAAAATCTTTTATCTGAATGTTTAAAAAGCAATAATAATTCTCTATCTTAATGAAATAGTTAATGATGCAATGACAATCATAGTTTTGAAACATCTCGAACATATACTTCAGTAACTTCAGACGTGGTGTATATTCAATGATTTTTAACAACTTGGTTTTTTGCAATGCAGTTGTTTATTTGAGTCAGACTATCGGTGGACTGTGGTCGCTAAGAAAATGTATCAGATTTACACACCTAAAAATGGTGTGCTGTTTGCTTTCACTAATAAATCGAATGGGAACACTTTTTATAGTCAATTGAACCCAAGCGCTCGCGTTTTTCAACCACGTGTATGCACGTCTTATCTTTCACAGGGCACGGAGAATGATGCGTCAGTTCACGCTTCCTTTAGCTTAAGTGATGAATGTATTTCAAGTTATATAACTGGTAGTCTTAGGTGACATCCGAAGGCCTAGTAATGTCGCAACTCATGACGGAGAATATGCGACGTTTTAATGTGTCATAAGAGATCATTATTACTTTAGATTTCTGATAATGTTTATTCATATTTCGTAATGAGCAAAATCTTTCGTAATGATCTGAATTTCCAAACAATATGACATTTTAAGAGATGTTAAAAAGGAGAAATTGTGTCCATCTCCAAGAGATTGTGATTTATTTTCACATAATATTCAATATAATATTTTTATACATACGGATGAAATTTTACAATATTTAAGTCATATCTGTGATCATTTAAAAACTTTTACAAATAATGTCTTGATTTCATTTGGAACATTACTTCATAACATCTCAAATAATACATTCTTTCGGAGGAAAATAACCGTAAAAGCGAACGTATGTGGGTACGTGTGTCTCAGGGAGAGTTATTACCATCCAAACTAAATGATACAATTTAAGAAAAAAAATTTCAAATCAATATTTCTTATTAAAGATGTTTTAAAAACCATTAGCTCTCTTTTGCTGACGGACCGAACAAAATTCGCAGTACCCATGACGGAACGCGAGTTTATCTTCTCTCCAAATCTACCAGGACTCCGCTCCGTGCCAGCTGTTTCGTGAATCAGGGCTCGGAAAGTGGGCCGCTCCTGCGGGTCGGGTTGCGTAGACGCGCTGTGAACTAACTCGCGCGCGGGGGAAGAGGAGCGAAGGCCTGGGCCCAGGCGCAGCATCCAAGCTGCACCTAAAGCATCATCGTCCAAAAAAAAGTAGCATAATTCACTTAATTGATTTTTACGCTGTCCAAAGAAAAAGTTTGATCAAAAAATTTGGTGCCCTTTTTGAGAAATGTTGAAAATGATTTGAGGCTTCATGTGAAGTATCTCAAAAATCAAAATATGTTGGAAACTCCCAAAGCCCCGAGTTCGTTCAGATCGATTATGGCATATCAATTTTGAAGAAAATTACATAGCTGAACGGTTTAGACATTGACCACAGACGGACAGACACGTTTTGCCGTCAATCGATTTTTCGGTATCAAGAACCAACAAAACGTTGATTCTGGCTACACCACGTATTAAAGAATTTTTTTATTAGCAACAGAATATATCCACTTTTTCGTTACCAGGGCCCGCCAATAAGAGTTTTTCTGACGAAAATTCGCCGTTTTCCGGCGCAGGAATACATAACTTTCCCTTCTTACGAAGAACGGCGAGAAAATAAAAAATCCACTGGACAACACCTGTTACAATTGAATTCGTATCTTCCCCCGAAAAGAGAGAAACAATGAATAGGCAAAGAAGTTACTTATCATGCATAAAGTAGTTTAGATTTTAACTACTGTTGGTTGCATTTTTTTAGAAAGTGATATAATTGACCACAATAAATAATGCAAAACATTAATTACTTCATAAAATTTTAATAATAAATGCACTGCAAAAATAAATATTTACATATTGATAATAATATTCTACAAATTTCGTAGTATAAAGAGAAAGATCGTTAAAAGTGATATTCTGAAGAGGAACTTACTACGAAAACGACGGCTTTCTTTGAAAGTTAGTAGGGATAATGGAAACCGACGCAAAACAATCTTTAGTTTTTGGCATACTTTTTAATAGTAATTTAATGGCATACTTTTTTTAATAGTATTAAGATTTTTTTACCGGAATGCCTATTTCGAAATAAGAGTATAACTAGCTCGCATGTGTAGTGTCTTTTCAGTCGAAAAAAGCAAAGCTGAAAATGAAATATTTATCAATTAACTTTTGTTTTACTTTTATTTGTCATTTTGCTATTTGAAATCTCATTCCACAATAGTCGATGTAAAAGTGAAGCAGGCGCGGATCCACGGGGAGGGAAAAGAGGGAAATTTTCCATTTCAATTTTTTTCAGTAACTATTAATTTTACCTTGTCACGAAACTGAAACGTAAAGATACTTTCATTTAAACATTAAAACGAATAAAATTGTATCGCAACATGAGTTGAGTTTAGCCTGCGTCAGTCTTCACAGTCTGTAATATAACACATTCAACCAGAATATTTTGAATAAAAAAATATCCCCTCTCAAAATTCGCCTCTGGATCCGCTTCTGAGTGAAGCGTTTTGGTGTCGTTGCGGGCCACTGCGCCTGGGCGCGGACGCTGGGGGAGGGAGGCGAGCGTCCCTCGACAGATCCAGGGCACACCGGAAAGGGTGCGTTACGTCACACGCGCGCGCGCGTACGTAACGTCGTCGCCGCCGCCGCGCCGAAGCAGCTGACGCACGGGCGCGTGCTTGCCTCCGCGGCCGGGCGCCATGCCAAGTCGCCCATGTCGCACCCGCGTGCGCTTATGTAAGGTCTTCTTCGCGCGCCCCGCCACGCGCCTCGCCTCGCCTCTCCTCACCTCGCCACGCGCCCGCTCTACGCCGCGTAGAATAGGCCTAGTGGAATACGTCGCGACTTCATTCGCTGTTGACGTTGGTCACTGTTCACTAAGTGATCATTTGTACATTTACCTCAAAGGTAGAAAACTCACTCCTACGTGTCATAAAAGAAACAATTTGAAGTTGAGAGCAATCCTTGTATTTGCTAATGAAAATTCAATCATCGGATGAAAACCTCTTCTTTGTTTAAAAAACAATTTGGCCATGAATTCGAGATTATATTCCCCTGCGTTAAAGAATTACGTTGTCATCTGTCCCCGCTCAGAATATCTACTACAAGGCATTCGAACACTTCTTCCTCCTACTTTGCATTAAAGCATAGTTCAGAAACTATATATTCTTTTATTATTTCGGTAATTTCTATTTCTGTGCGTAATGTAAAGAAAAGCAACTATCATAAGAGAATTCAATACAAATTACGAATAAACATAGAAACAATCACAAATTCTTGGTTCAAAGTTGACCACAATAATTCAAAAGAGAATATCTTATTTCAAAAAACAACGCGAAGAAAAAAGGTTGTAAAATTCTTTACATTGACATCTAAAAATTATCCGGTCACTCAATGTATTTGACGCATTCTGCAAAAATAGTTTGTTGAATGAAGTCTTAGTAACGTAAGAAATTTAGGTGATACATTGCCATCTTTACAAAATCCGAAAATAAGAGAAATAATTAGTAGAAAATGACTGGTTTTAATGAAGGAAATTTATGCGAGTTCTCAAACACATAAGAGAAGTATATTGTAGGCGTCCAATGTGTTCATATTGCCAGAAAATTGTTTGAGAAAACTTTTTTAATCCAATAACGTATGAACAAAATAATTATTTACATACAATAAAAAGTGCTTACATATTTAAATACAATAAAAATAATGCTAAATTATTCCCTCATAATCTCTCACTTTAAAGAAAACAGTGTGTTTTAATGTCAATATGATTGCTTCAATTTATTTTCTAAAAACTAGCAAACTTTAAAAATTATTTGACAGTTGACGGGTTAAAACATTAAATTTTGCCAAAAGAAAATGTTTTGAAAGAAGTTTTCATTTTCTGAAGACAATTGTTTACAAACTAAACCAAATATATAATCATTTGATGATGAATAAATGCAAGCCACATGTGTGATCCTACATTCAAATCTTCCTTCTGCATCTTTTTTCCCAAAAGGACCCATGCTAACATTCGGCCTCCTTCCCTGTTGCAGGTCGTGACCACCGTGTCCGGCATCGTGTCCTACCCGTTCGACACGGTGCGTCGGCGCATGATGATGCAGTCCGGCCGCAAGGCGTCCGAAATCATCTACAAGAACACTATTCACTGCTGGGGAGTCATCTACCGAACAGAGGGCGGCGCCGCTTTCTTCAAGGGCGCTTTCTCCAACATCCTGCGAGGCACCGGCGGCGCGCTCGTGCTGGTGCTGTACGACGAGATCAAGGCCTTCCTGTTCTAGACGGCGCCGCCGCCACCGCCGGCGCCCGCGCTGGGACCACGCGCTGCCCACACCGCCGAGCGAGCGCTTAAGTGGACTGTCACCAACGTAGGCTCTATTTATATAAGTGTAAATAAAATATTATTACAAATATGATTGTATGATCTGAAGGCAGGAGAAGGAAAGACTCTGACCGGCGGGCGGGCCGAGGGGCTGTCTGCCCCTCTGGCCCGGGGGCCCGGCGCGGCGGGGGGGCTCCGCGGCCCCCAACGCGCGGGCGGCGCCCGCCCCGTTGAGGCCGGTTCCTTGTTTCTCTGACGGCCGCGGACCCCCTCCGCCCGCGGGCCGGGCCCCGTGCCCCGTTCCCTTCGACTTGCGCCCCTCGCGAGCAGCGTGCACCGTGTTGTTTCTTTCTTTATGTATATATTAGCAGACAGTGTTCAATAAAGGAGTCACAAACGCCAACCCTGTGCTGTACATTCTTTCACGCTGTCTCCTTGGAGCTCCCAGAGGAGGTGAACGACCGGACGGGCCAGGAGGGATTGGGGGGCTAAGATTGGCTGACGGAACAGATGTAACAGGTCCGGGGGACGATAAAAAAGCACGAGACGGCGAGGGGGGAGACGCCAAGGAGAGGAGGGGCGGGGCGCCGGTCGCAGGCGGGTGCACCCCGCCAACCTCTATCCGACCTCTACCGTACATCCTCACGTGAGTAACACACTCCCTCCTACACCGGCAGTAATGCCGTATTGAACAAGACGAAATGAAGTTTTTTTCAGACTGGAATCTACGTTTTTCCCTCTCTTCGATTTCCTTCTCTCGTCCTCGTAGACACGAATACCTTAAGTGAGAGATAGTGAGGATTTTAACATAATGAACAAATAAAGAATGTTAATGAATAGACCAATGTTTTAAGTAAAACGCTGGGACATTGTGTAAAATAATTAGAAGGTCGACAACTACATAACTGGAAGTTCATGTAGTTCACACGTAACGCCCACCAAGTGAACATAAGCGATTAATAAAGTGATTAATACACGTGAGTGTGCAGTCCAAGCCAAAGAGGTGCTGGCAACCCTCACGCAAGGCGGCGCCGTGTCGGCGCGGTGCGGATGCGCGCCCGGGCTGTCGCTTTTGCATAAAAATACGCGCTCGCCGCCGTCCCCGCTGGGGGGGTATTTTTATTCAGAGCACGAGGCGGCGGCGGCGGCGATGGTCCTCACTTTGCCGCCGCCGCACCGCAACCGCTTGTCTGCTCCTCTCCTCTCCGCGCCGCGCCGCGCAGAACACGCGTGCCGTGTGACGTCACGCGCGCCGCCAGCTCCATCTTTAGCGCGAGGTCGCGCGCGCGACGGAAATAACGCCCGGCCGGCATCGCCGCCGCGCCGGCCGCGGCCGCCGCGAAACTCGAGTCGCCCTCCCCTCGCGCTGCTGGAGCGCCGGCCGCTCCGCAGGGGGCTTTTCGTCTGGGGATGGCAAGAAACATTTCCAGTATCTATTTTATTTGTGGATGGCATGCAATCAGCAGCCATTGACAACTGTCACTGTTGTCGATTCCCAGGCGGTATGAAAACGTTTACTCTTCGCAACCTTTCTCCAGGATTGTTATTGCTTTAGTTATTTTGTACGTGATAATATCGTTAAACTGCAATTTGATCCTTGACTACATAGAGCATTGATTATAAAATCAAGATGACAGTCAAATTTAAGGTAGAATATACTTTAAAATAATATTGACATGATACGTATCACATTAGAATCAAGACATTTCACTTCGAAATGTTTCACCATATTTAAAACATCGATATTTTAAAGATCGTTGTTTTTGTCGAAACCTTTTTGTTGATCTAACAAAGTATTATCGATGTATCAATGTTTTGCTACAATATACCATCACTATCGTCGTCACATGGCCGGAAAGGCTTCGCAGTCCACCCGCCCTTCCCGCTCTCCAGAAAATCACCTTCCTCATGGCCCCTCGCCGAGCCCCGACATTTAGAGTTCCACTGAGCCGTGGAAATAAACTTCTTGAGGAAAATCTGTGTAATTCCATCGCTGAAGTGAATCTTGTCTTTTACAGTTTAATTGCTACCACGGATGCTGGTGAAGTGTCAGAGTCGAACATTTAGATTAAGTAGATACAATTCGTCACAAAGGGAATCATTCAATACGCAAGGCTCCAAGGATATCGGTTTTTTTAGAAAATGTTTAGAGGTATGGGGGGATGGGGGAATCCCGAGGGGGAAAACCTGTAAAAGCCAATCGTTGACGTTAACCTAAACATTTGCGCCTTCAGTGTCTGAGCAACAGATGTCGGTGAGATGTCAGAATCAGTCATTAAGATTCATAAAATTTGTCACCAACGGATGTGTACCAGAGAAACACACGATACTCCAGAGCTCGGGTGAATCCCTACCTTTTGAAACCCTGTTCTTCACTGGGGTAAAAGCTCCAGGGGAGAAATCAACGAAATTACTTCACTGAAATGCTCATATTCATAGGCAATGTCTCTTAAAGAATCAGGGAAGTCAGGTAAGAATCTCCAGTGTCTACTGAATTATCACTTCATCCTCATGAAACTCGAATTATCTCAAATGGTAGGTTGGTAATGCTGCACCACAAAGAGTGACATCGTTTCCAAAAGGCCCAGACAAAGCTTTGGCTCATGGAATCTTCACTTCTTCAGCAAATCTGAGGAAATTAATGAAATTCCAACTTTGGAATGCATTTGCATGTTTCTTGATGAAAGTACGGGAAGCACTTGATCTTCCATAATCATTCAGTATTGTAATATAAAATTTGTTACTAAGAGGGTTGGCTTCAAGGACATCTCGTCTTCAAGATCCCTGAAAAAATAATTTAGGACCCTACTTTGAGTTAAAGGAACATAGCTCGTCAGAACTCTGTGCAAATGGACGGTTGAACGCAATTGTTCTTTTCGAAATCTCGTGAAAGGAACGCATGTAGGGAAAGTAAATAAGGATTCTGAACGATTTAATATCGATTAAATTGACACTGTCCCATAAAGTAAGGGATTCCGTCTGTTAGGAAGACACTAGCAAAGCTCTGAATTGGAATGCTAGCTGAAACAAATTTCACAATTTTACCGGTAGAAGTACATTGCTGAAATAGACCTATTTCTGCGTTTCTTCTTTTAAAAAAGTAATACAAGCTAGCAAAATTATTCAATATTCATAATTATTCAATATTCGCAAATAAAGGTGGTATTATTGATGACGAATAATTCGATACTTTGTAGAAATAAATAAAAGAAACAATGAGTATTTTAGATTCTTTCAGGAATAAAAAAGAAAGGTACCAATGCTGGTAGTGAATTCAGTGAAGTATCTTGAGAAGAAAGCGTTGCCGGATATCGCTGACCAGCTTTTCCCATCCAGCCATCCTAGGTCCCCGAAATTGTACTTCACCAATCTCTTAATTGATTTATTGATTGGTGTTTCCGGGCACGTCAACTAAGGTCATTATTCCCGTGAGTGTAGTGCATGTTTTATCGCGAGAGAAGTGGCAGTGATCTTTCCCACGTTGGATGGCGAGGTTCGGCGCCCGCCTACACGTCGGCTTGCGGGGTTTTACCGAACCATCTCACACTAGCGGGTCACTGTCCCAGCCGCGACAAGCTTTAAGCCCCCGACTGGACATCACCTGATGTGTGGTAGAGTAGTACATGTTAGTGTGCAAGGGGCGAGGATAGGACAAGGAAAGGGAAGGAAAGATTGCGTGCGGTACCGTGGCCCGTTTCTTAAGGTACTGCTCCAGCATTCGCCTGGTGTTGATCGGAACAACACGGAAAACTGCCTGTCAGACAGCCGACCGCTAAAATTCTCCTCTGACATCAGCTCAATTCGACCTACCTAAGTAGCTAGTGTTGAAAATCCTGCCACCGTCGAGACTAGAACCCTCCATCCCCAACCAGAGGCAGTGCAATAGCATCAGTTAATGTACCTGAGCCAAATCAGCCGATCCTATCTCTTGAGCTCTACAGATTCATAAAAGAATCTCTCCTTCTGCTAGTTCACTCTTGCTTTTGACATAAATAGTGGAGGGAAAGTGTACACTGTAAATCCCTTCATTTGGTATGCAGTTTCATCAAAATTATAAATAAAAATGGTTTTGCCAAACTGTCAGTGAAGTGAAAGCTTAGGTTCTCAGGACAGGAGCCATCAGACAAATTCTGGAAGGGCGGGTCATTCAAAGAGCTAATTAATTGAATTTGAAAATATAATTACAGTTCTTCAATAATGGAAAAATCATTTAATACGAATAAAGAACCGTTCATTCTATAAATGTACATAATGATTAAACTCTTAAGATCTGTGGGCCTACCGGATAGTGAACCAAGAACGTATTAATGTCTTCATTTTTATTTTCTTAATGTTTGCTCTTTTCAGAAATATTTCCACTGCCTTGAAATAATTGCAGTGATATGCTTTCAGTCGTCTTAGAACGAAGAGGCGAAAATCATAATAGTAAAATAATTTCTTCCGAAGGCTGTCTAAACATTTCACTGCATTGTCTGAACAACGGCGAGAATCGATCTCAGAAGGAATATTCAAAAGACAATTTTGACTATTCTTCTAATTAATTATATATAATAAACGAACAGAAAATTATGGAAAGCACCGAGTAGTTTACCAATCTGCAGATATAAAGCTTTCGTTTCTGTCATTCAATGAAGAGTAAAACTACACACTTCAATTTGTCGTGCTTTTCCCACGGGGCTTCTCAGTCAGGATAAAAATGAATGTTCTTCAAGGTTGTTAATAATCAAGTAGTGTCTTTAAGATATTTGAGTATCACCAGAAGCCTTCTGCAAATGTTAAATATTTATGTCTCAACAATCCAAAATCTCATGGTATACGTACAAATCGCCGTAAAAGCAATAAATGGGGAAAATAACTTACCTGCAATAAATAACTCAATGTCTCAGTGAATAAGTGCTCATATTTTCTCAATTATTTTGAACTTTGCAATATAAGTCGTTCTCAGCTACCCTGGAATTTCGTACAGATTAAATGTGTTTTTAAATGGGTATACCGACTTGCATGGCTCAGAGCGTCGACTTGATGTCAATGCACTGCCTTCAGCCGGGAAGTCCTCGGGTTCGAGTCCCGACGGTGATAGGACGTTCGACACTAGCTGTATGGCTAGGTTTAATTCTGCTCTCTGGAGGAGAATTCTAGAGGCTGGCTCCTACTGATCGGTAGTTTTCCTTGGTTTCTCCTATTAATACCAGGTGAATGGCGGAACAGTGCCCTAACAAACGGGCCGCGGACCGCGCGCGATCTTTACTTCCTCTTCCTTGTCCTATCCTCACCCCTTACTTACACAGTTACACTTACATGCACTACACTACTACACATGTTGGGAGACTGGTCGGGGGCTTAGAGCTTGCGCGACTGGGTCGATGCCCCGCTGGTGGAAGATACTTGCTTGGTGAAAATCCCGCAAGCTGACAAGTAGATAGGCGCTGAATCTCGCCATTCAGTAGAAGACCATCGCCACCTTCCATCATAAAACATGTACGGAACTTACGGGAATATTGATCTCAGCCGTCATTGCGTCTAGAAACAATAATCAATGAAGAGATCTCATCTATGTATTAAACGTTTTGACAACTGTTTAAACAGCCGATTCGTCTTTCATGTTATATTAAAAGTATTGATTTAATATTGCCTTATGGAATTATTTGTATGTCTTAGCCACTTCCTGTGTCTCCTCTAAATGCAATGTGCAATAATTATATTTTTCAGTGTATATGCTCATGGTGTACAATGTTATATCTACCTTTATAGCAGAAGTACGTGATAAAATCAAAGAGGAAGTATTCATAATATTTTTACGATTTACAAGTTACGTTAAAACATACATCCAAAATTAATATTGAGATATAAAGGGTAAGTCACTTCAGTGTTCATATCTATTATTAACAGGGTAAATTACAACTAAGATCAGTATTTCTTAAAAAATAATAAAATGGTAGGTGGTAAAATGGTAGGTAATAAAGTGGTAAAATAATAAAGTGGAGTAAGGATTTACGATATTATCAGCTTTAGAAAATGAAAAATTAGACTTAGTTTCATTTTCTTATATTACAAAAAATTTAATTGCAATGCTTCATAATAAAACAAAATAATGTTTAACAATATTAATAAGATGCATATTCTGACAATAGACAGTGCCCATTAATCCGATAACTGAAATTAATTAAAATTAACTATTATTGATGTCTCTTAGTTTATTTTACAAGTATTTTAAAACCAAATTAACTTAAACAATAATTCTTTAACTGGATATGATCGAGATTCAACTTTAAGTAAGGGGCCCATTTCTTTCTCAGACCAGGTTCTGTTAAAATAGGCGTGAAGGGAGGGGGCAAGCCGAACTGGCTCCTTTCTAAAATTAAGCCCTGCACAATCGAGAAGTTATAGCATCCAGAGTGTTTATTTCCAGCATGATGCTCCCAATATTCTGTTTAATAAAATACGTCAAATTTTCAGTAAATGTCAGAAATGAAGTACCTTAAATGATGTTCAAAACATTAGATTTTTCTTATAACGGGCCGTCCATTAATTATGTAAAGCAAATTCGGAGTATTTTCAACACACCTTCTCCCCCATGTATCGCACCTGTAACATGCGCTTGAACCCCCCTCTAATAATTACCTAACGCTTGCGACAAGACCCCCCCCCCATTTAGACAAGACCCCCCAGACGGCCATTACACTAAATAAAATCAATTATAAAGCAGACAAACTAATTGTATTAATTATTATATTTGTGTTGCTTATAAGAATATATGAAAATTAAAGTTAGAAATAGCTGGTGATGCAGATTGAATGTAACAATAAAATTGAGAACAATTTCTGAATAAAGGAGCGTACGCGAGAAAATTTCTGAAAAGCCCATGGATGCATAAATCTTCACTTTAATACACACGCCGTCATGGATTACGCGTAGGCCCCGTGCATACACGCTAATTTAATTGCATTCGAGAATATACTATAGATAAGTTTTCAATATTTATTTTGTTAAAAGATTCAAACAATATATCTTTGATGAAAAAATATTTACATTTATTGTAACAATTCATACATCATACTTTCTTGAAAGCAATTTCTTCGACAAATCTTGAAAAATTTTAAAAAGAAATATCAGCATTACGTAACACTATACTAACATCCCCCTACCTCTATGTAACGCAGCGTAACGCTGCCTCAAAACTCTCCCCCCTCTTTAGCGTTACGTAGTTTATGGACGACCCTTAATAAACATTTGAGATTTTGTTTAAAATTGCTTACTTATGCACATCAGCAGGAATATAAACAATTTATCTCATTCTTATTCAGAGAAGTTCGGAAACGGTCCATTTATTAGTATAATAAATATGTTCTTTCACTATGTTTTGAATGTAGTCGTTCCTCAAAAATGTTTGGATCCTCCCCACGATCACGGATGTCGCTCGTGGGGTGACGGGAGCATGTCCCTCCAATATTCTAAAGTATATCCGGTAGTTTAATTCTAATTCCATTTTTATTTGAGAACACTTTCAGTATACCTTCTTATACCGATGACATTTATTCGTTTTACAGCAATCAGACAGATTGGGAAAGAATAACTTAGTGAACACAGAAATGTTTTACCATTCTTCAGTAGTCAAAAACGTTTTAAAAAATGCATGGGGAAGGAGTTTTAAGAAGATGCTCTCGATCTGGCGGGTAGATGTGGGGATACATCGTGAGCCAGCTTCATCAAATCCAAGGAAGGGAACCAATAAGAGCATCGCTTGCCACCCATTCTGTAATCACGGGCGCACTGCCGCGCAGCCACCTATCGCCGAGACTATCATTTTCTAAGTCGTAATATATCTTACTTTACCACTGAATTCATGAACAACTGCGACACAACTTGAAATTTTTTATCTACAGCATGCATCTCGTAATGTTCAATAAACCAATAAAAATTGCCGTGTTTTGAACTAAAATTCTGGAGAGGCACCCCCTTTCCCGAAACGGTTGGCGTCCAAGACGCCCATGCCCTATGTGACCCCCGTGAAGGCTTTGCCCGAGGCGACCGCGACCAGGGGCAGCTTTGGGCGAGCGGCCGCTCCACGTGGCAAGCCTCCGGGCCGCCGCCGCCATCGCCGGCGCTCGCGTAACCGCCGCCTATTTCCAGCGGCCAGCTGTGGGAGCGGAATTGGGCCAGCGGGCCGAGAGCGGCGGCCGCGACCCCGCCTTCCAACCCCTCGCGCGCCCCGGCGTTGCCCAACGCCCTCACCCGCGCCCGACACGCGCGGCCCAAAGGGCGCGCATGCACCCACAGACCAAAGCGCGCGTCCCAGTGATTGATTAGTGATTGCGGGCGCGTCGACTGCTAAGGTCATTAGTCCCGTAAAAGAAGCACGTGTTTTTTACCGCGGGAGATGGCGGTGATCTCTCGCTGGATGGCGAGTTCCAGTATCGATCTACTCGTCGGTTAGCGAGGATTTCCGCTACTGCTTACCTCTCACCAGCGGGGCACCGCCCCAGCCGGAACAAGCTCTAAGCCCCCGACCGGTCTCCCGACATGTGTGGTAGTTTAGTGCATGCTAGTGTGTGTATAAGTAAGGGTGACGATTAGTCAAGATGACCGTTTGTTAGGGTACTGCTCCGGAATTCGCCTTCTTTGATTTGAGAAACCACGGAAAACTACTGATCAGTGCAGACGACCGCTAAAATTCTCCGGCAGATAGCGTCTGAATTCGACCTAGCTGACAAGCTAGTGCAGAAAATCCTGTCACCGTCGGGATTCGAACTTCAGGACCTCCTAGTGAAGTGAGAGGCGTTGCAGTGATGCTGTCAGCCACCTTCGCCGATGCGTTTACAACCCGATGGGCAAAACGGCGCAGTGTTCAAAACTATCCTACGGGTCCGGTAGGCCAATTTGTCTAAAGCGTGCGTGTGACCAAATGGCCCGATCGGCGGGAATGGTCCGAACGGTAACAATGAACGCATGTCAACATAACAGTTTCTTGAAGGTAGCTGACAAGGGCTACGAGCCAAATCGCATTGTAATGGTCATCGAATACACAATGAAGAGTATCTCGTCCAAAGTCTAGGCGCTTACTTTACCTAAAATTAGATGAAATTAAAATCGTCTTAACACGTTCATGTTGAATAAAATTAGTATGTAGGTATTTTTTTCTTTGTAGATCTGCCATAAATCATCTTCCCAAGAACGTATTGTAATTAAAAGGTAGATATATTTAAAATCTATAATCTTCGAAAATATAATACTGCCCACAAAATTTAAATTTTTAAAATAGGATGATAAATTTGTAGTGCATCCATTTTCGTGCATTTCTTTAGATAAATCAGTCTCAACAATCGCTCAACAGAAGGCCTGACTGAAGAAAAATTAAATTAAATATTAAATTATTGGCTCATATAAAATATATTTCAATTGAAACATGCTGATTGAAAATTCATCTCATTGCCTAATACATGCCATGATGTCGACATGAAGTTTTTAAAAAATATTCTGTAAAAGTCGTTAGGCAAAAATTCGAGTTCAGTTCTGTTCACAACAAAAAAAACTGACTGTACAATTGGAATTCTGTTTAACAATCTCAAGACTTTTGGAGAACTAAAGAAACTGAAGCAACTAATACACTGAGTAAAATGCTCAACTTTCTCCAAACGATGAAGACATCCAAAGCCACACAATGTTTCGAAGCGAACACACGCCCGCCCGCCTTCCCATTACGTTCGGGCACCGGAGTACTCAAGGCAAGCTTCGATTGGATCTGAACCAACTCGCGTACGCGCTTCGGCATGGCCTGCGTCTGCAGACTGGCCGCGTTCACAAATCTTCTATTTCCGTCCGCTTTTGTTCCTTACACTCATTGCACCCCAGAAACAGGTACATCTGCGGTTCGAGCAAATGAACCCCTTTTATCTCATGCACAAGGAAGCTCGATTATTGTGCTACAGGAAAAAACAATGGTGTTACATAATGGCGCAGTACTAGTTATTTTCTTTGTCATTTTAATCTGGGCTATCTATTCGTATCTTCCTCACCCCCTTCTCGGCTGTCATTTTTAGCGTCTAAAACATTTTTCACGTTTCTTCAGTTTTTCGGATACCTAATAGTATGGTTGAAATATGGATTTAAGACTATTACAGAAGGATTAAATCTGGTTCCACAAGCACATTTTCATTGAAAATTTGGAGCCATTTTTAAGAAAATCTCGTTGAGGCATTTCTGAAAATGCACATTTTGCTCAGTTCCGCTCAAAACTTCGAGATGTCAAGAAACTTCATAAGAAATAATTTCAAACTTCACAAACACAATAATCACTTCATCATCACAAATATAATATATAATAAATTCCAGTAATTTACTATTAACGACGTGAGTCATTTATAATAAGTTATATTTGTGTAATTTTGGGGAAAAACAAAAGTATAAATTAAAGTAAGATTGATTCAGTGCATTTAGCATTATCATTACAAAAAAATTAAAGAAAACATTTGGAGCCATTTTTGAGAAAAAGGCGTTTCAGAGTTTCTCAAAATGTGGAATTTCGATTAATTAACGCAATAAAGTGTTATAAATTATCTTTATTGCTATTTATTACAATTGTATTGGTTCCTTCTTTGCATCAGCATATCTTTTAGCCGAATCTTTTAGCCGATTAAACTTGGAGCGTAGTAATCGTTCTCAATTCGCAAGACAGATTTTTGAGCAGAAACATTTTTGCCACAAAAAGTGAGAGGACTACCCGCCATACAGCACTGCAGCAGTAAGAACATTAAATTCAGGCACTGTTCAAAACGTTAGCCTCCTCAGTCATTCCTGTGAATGGCGCCATCGAAAATAAATTTCCCACAAAGAAATCACGAAGTCCCACTAAATGAATCCTTACTTTCAGAATGACAACAGCAAGTTAAGATGAAAATGATAAGTAAATACTTTTGTTTAAAGAATAAATTATAATCAAATTTAAAATTTGGTTGAATGAGAGCAATTATCTTCAAAATATCTCTTTTGTAACTGAAACTTTGAAGTACTGATTTTGGGTAAACTCAAAGTTTAAACAGCAGTTATTTATTTTTAACGGCACTTTTAGCGATTGTTCTTTTTTATTCTCTGGTACTAAAAATAATATAGGAATTCATCGCCTCTTCAAGATATTCTTAATG
This sequence comes from Acheta domesticus, assembly GCA_031308135.1. Classification (NCBI taxonomy): domain Eukaryota; kingdom Metazoa; phylum Arthropoda; class Insecta; order Orthoptera; family Gryllidae; genus Acheta; species Acheta domesticus. The sequence continues at coordinate 129,017,907 of JAHLJT010009419.1, forward strand.
TTCTTATATATCCGTTACACTTGCGAAGCCAGTATCTTTAGCTGTTAAGGTTAACACTTGACAATCGACTGTCTCGATGTCTGAATAATTGAAGATTCGATCCCATTTTAAACATTAAGTTTGCGGTGTTTTTGAACCCATTCGTCTTGCGGCGATATTGTGGATCGTCGATCACCAGGGGTATCTGTGGTCTTCCTTATCACTCCCCGGCGAATACCGGTGAAGCACCCTGTACAAAATAGCCATTGACCGCCAGCAATGTTCCGTAATTATCAATGTTCCAATCCGGTCTGGGATGTTGTGAAGGAATATCAACTCGTCCAAACTAATTGAAGCCCATAGAAGGTTAGCTATTTTACGTCCGATTCTCAACCGTAACTCTTCTCTAAAAATTCATTCCACTTTAACCATCTACAAATCTATTCTTTGGCCAATATTAACACACGCATGCCATGTTTGGATTTCAGCTGCCCCAACCATATTAAATTAGTTACAAATCTTTCAAAACAAAATTTTAAGAAAACAGTAAATGCCCCCCCGGGTTTGTCAGCAAAAAGACCCTCCACAATGATCTTGCAATAGAACCAATTACTTCCTTTATTACAAAGCTGGCACATATTTTTTTTCAATAATTTATATCATGTACGGGGAGCAGTCACTTACGAAATAGGAACCGATCAGCTCCCACTCACCCGCCTAAGAAACAGACTCCCATTCCATATTTTCCTTCAATATCTCTCTGACATTAGATAAGGCAAGAACATTTCTAGCAATTACCTGCCCCTCCCATCGTATTTCCTTTTTAATTTCCCGTATACGTACGTACACACGTAGTGATATACGTTGTATAGGGAAAGGTAAGTAATACTGCGCGAAAAAATGGCCAATTTTCGACGGAAAAAAATTCATTGCCGGGCCGTGATAACGAAAACTAGTGGTGCTACAGAATGGCACAGACTTTCCCGTATTAGTTTTCTATTTCCTTGGGTCTTCGCTAGCTATTCGGAATTGCGACATACTCTTTCTTGCCAGCTACCATCTATCACCGCCAAAAGTACATTTTTTGGGCATTTTCTTAATTTTTCGGTTTCCTCTTGGTAGAACGAAAATATTAATTTTAGAATATTAAAGAACACAAAAACCTAGCCGTAAATGGCAATTTTCTTTTAAAAATGATGTGCCGTTTAAGAGAAATGGCGTTTTAGCACTACTAAAAATGCGAAATTTGAACTCATTTTCACAGAAAATGTTTGAGTTTTCAAAATACTTTATTTGAAGTTATTTGAAGCACTTAAACTTACAAATATAATAATCTTTACAAATTGCTGGTAATGTGCATTTTAAATTGTGAGAGATCTTTCAAAAAAATTACAATTATGTAATTTTTGAAAAAACAAAAAATAACTCAAAATAAATATTACGCTGTACTAAAGAGTGTAATTAGTACTATCTGTTACAAAAGTTTCAAGAAACAATTTGCAGCCATACATGAGAAAATGGCGTTTGAGCATTTCTGAAAATGCCGAAATTTGAGCTACTTTTCACAGAAAGCGGTAGTGTTCTAAAGAAACTTTACTTGACATTATTTAAAGCATATGTACTCCTAAATATAATAATGTGAAAAAATCTCTACTAATGTAAATATTATCGACGTGAGAAACATGTGAAAAAATTTACATTTTTGTAATTTTTGAAAAAACCAACCGATAGACCAATATGGATTTTATGTCATCTGATAGAGTACATTTACCATTATCCCTACCGAAAGTTTAAAGAAACAATTTGGAGTCGTTTTTGGGAAAATCTTGTTTTTGTAATTTTTTAAAATTGCACATATTGCACGCAATATTACACGAAAACTACTAAAATTTTCAAAAAAATGTAGGTGACCTTAAAGAAAGAATTCACTATGAAGAAAAATTTTATTTGAAGGAAAAATCTCTATCTTCAATTTTGTAGTTGGAGAAAGACACCGAAAAAAATTCAAACTTTCACAATTTTCGAAAATTCAGTTATCCGTGAAAATCGGACCTATGCCATGTTAATAAGTGTATTTTACTCTAGTCATACAAGAAATTTAAAGAAAAAATTTGGAGCCGTTTTTGAGAAAATTTTGAAAATCCCCGGGGGGCTTCATATAAAGTACCTCCAAATTTTGAAGAATCTTCTTCAAAATCTCAAAGCTTTGACTAGAACCAGAGCGACCGGGGAATATCCATTTTGGAAGAAATCGTACGTATGGTTTAGGCGCTAGCAGTGTTTACAGTGATGTAAGTGGATAAATAATCGTTGGGATCCTCGATATCGAAAAATCGATTAACGGCAAACGGCTTATTCTGTCTGTCCATTTGACCGTCCGTCCGTCCGTCCGTCCGTCTGTCCGCCTGCTCGTCTGTGTGTCCGCCTGTCCGCCTGTCCGTCTGTCCGCCTGTCCGTCTGTCTGTTCGCCTGTGGTCAACACTAGCGACAAAACCGTGCAACCGATTTTGTTCAAAATTGATATTCCGTAATCGATGTAAGTAAACTCGAGGCTTTGGGAATTTCAAACGGATATTTTGGTTTTTGAGGATACTTTAAGTGGAGCCTGAAAAACATTTTCAAAATTTTCTCAAAAATGGCACCAAAGTTTTTGATGAAACTATCTTCGAAAAGTGTAAAGGACGCTTAAGAGAATGATGTAATTTCATATTCGTTGAAATCCCAAATTTTTTCAAAATTGGAAAAGTGCAATGTTTTCTGGGAGTCTGCCTCCAATTATAATATAGAAAATGGTTTTATTTAATGAAATCTGTTCCTTGAAAACGGAACTTTAAATAGGTTCACGTTCAATTTTTCGAAAATATGAGTTGTTTTCGGGTAATTTGGCGCGAAATATAGGCAATTTAAAAAGAAAATAAACACTTTTTCCCTTCAGAAACCTCCCAAAATTTTTTCGTTCAATTTTTTTCCTTTCAATTTCTATCACGGAAAGAAGAAGCGATGCTTAAAAGAATGGCACGGGTCTCATTTACCACGGAACTCTCTGAATTTTCGAAAATTGCAAATTTTTAGAAATAATGCGAAAAAGTACAATATGTGCTATTGCAGCACCACTAGAAACTATGGTGCTCAAGAAAGAGTCTAGTGTGGGGCTTACAGGTAAGTTATGCAGTGTATATCGAGCTCCGTATCGAAGGCAATAACAAGCTATAACGTGTCAGTAAAAAATAAACACATATACTAACCATCGGTTTTAATTTTTATAATGTTTTCTGTGTATTAATATTTTCGAGAATGAGGGCATTTGCGAGGCAATTTTTACATCGACTTGGTCCGAAACTTCATCTACATCCGTGGTTAGGTGCAGAATGCCTATGTTTATGTCGGAAGGTGATGCCGGTGTAAAGCAAACGCTGGTTGGATCGCACAAATTCTGACGGAGCCTACGTTGCTTAAGTCAGCAGAAACAAAAATTGTAAACAATTGAATGGAATTTCAAATCATGTAAGGATGAGGTAATAAAAATACAGATATTTTCGAATATTCGACAGTCACTCCAATTTTATTGTCATAATAAATAATTTTCTTTTTCCTGCGGACATTATTTACTTTTTTTATCCATGTTTATTATGGCATTCTCAAAATGTAATCAAACCAACATATGTAATGAATCATTATTACTCCAACATTAAGATTAACATTTAAAAGCCAGCACCGTCAACCTGCGAGGCCGCACTGCTTTTCCAGACCTTCGTCGCGCCAGCCCTGGCTGCCTGCGGTGACGCTTCCGCCGCCGGGCCGCGCCGCGGTCGATGTGAATCGAGCTCCACACGCGCCTCCCCGCGTCGCCGTCCCCGCCGCCGTCCCAGCCGCCTCCCGCGCCGCCCCGTGCGGAGCCGCCCGGCGTCATGCGGGCGGGGCTCGGCGGGGCAGCGAAAGGTCGCGGATCGCCCGCCAGCGCGCGCGCACGGCCACGTAACGCGCTCCCGAATTTCGCAGCCCTTCCCACGCTCAGTGCACTTCATCACTATGGCGGTTCGTCGCCTTTCAGCCGCACCTGCCATGCACGAATGTGGTGTTTTGGTGGTTATTAGAGACAGGATTGCCTTTCAAATTAATGCTATTAATGAAAATTTAGAAAGACACCACATTTCTTTAATTTTTTGCAAATTAGGCATTTCAACGAACATGAAACCTGCACCATTCCCTTAAGCTTCCTTTATGCTATCTCAGGTCCCAATTTAATTAAAAAACGTTGTGCGGTTTTTAAGAAAAAATATTTAAAGAAAATAAAAAATTGTCTATATTTGACCCACTTTTTCGAAAAATATACTTATGTTTTTGAAAAATTGAACCTGAACTTATTTAAAGACCTGTTTTTTATGAACACGTTTCATTAAGAACAAAAATTGTATCCTCATAATTGTAGTTGTAGGAAGATGCCGAAAACATTTTGAATTTTTTCAATTTTCGAAAAATCAGAGTTTTCAACCAACATGAGACCTACGCCATTCTGTTAAATGACCTACAGACTATCCAACAACAAAATTTAGTCAAAATTGTTGGCACCATTTTTTTTAAAAATTTTGAAAAGTCCCAAGGGCTTCATTCCAAAATTCTCACCCTCCAAAATTAAAATATTGGTTTTAAAATCAAGTGGCCGCGAGATAAGCCAGATCTATGGGAGAGTATCAATTTCGGAGAAAATCGGCCGAACGGTTTAGTCGCTAGCGTTGTTCACAGACGGACGTTTTGCTTTCAATTAGTTTTTCGGTATCATGGAGCTCCAAAACGGGTTCTGGCTGCACCACGTGTTAGGAGATTTTTTCTTAATTTAGCAACTGGATTTATCCACTTTTTCAGTACCGGGGCCCTGTAATAAGAGTTTTTCTCCCCAAAATTCGCCGTTTTTTCGCAATGCATTGGATAACTATCCCTATACTATACGGGAAAGTAAAATTTAAAAAATATTTTTCTCAAAAACCGCTCCAAATTTTTTCTTCAAGTTTTTTTTCAACGGATAGGAGAACAAACGCGGGGTCGATAGTAGGGGATAATAGGAGAAAAAAACGGCGCTGTCTTATTTTCGTTTAATTCTCAGAATTTTCGAAAATTGACAATTTAGAATTAATTTGATAAAGTATATACTATTGCAACACCACTAGTTTCATGAGAAATTTAAGAGTTTATATTTAAACTGAGCCCATTTGCACGGAGGGACATTATTTACATTCAGCCTCGTAAATCAACTAGGATTCAACAGTTTTCTGATACTGTTTAACGTAGAAGAAACGCAAGTTTTGAACACAATATTTGGCAACATGGTGAAGACGACAGTATTTATTCACTTTTACAATGAACCGGCAATAAGAGTTTTTCGGACGAAAATTCGCCGTGTTCCGGAGCACGATTACATAAATTCCTCTTTTTACGAAGTATCGTTGCAAGAGCGAAAAAGTAAAACTGCTGAAAATTCGTCAAACTAGATAAAATTGATATATTTGATTAACGCTTTGGCGAACAAAATTCAAGTGAGTAATTCCACAAATATATTTTTTCAAAAAAACATACAAAGACATATTTTTATCATTCCTTATTTTTCGATTTAAAACTTCGATTTTACCGACATGCTCTATTTTATCAATAATATCTGATTATCCAGCATTGCCCGATTTTTTGACACAATTTCTTATTAAGCAGCCTCGTCTGCCCCGCACGTTTCGACCGTCTCCCTTGCACGCAGTATTCGGTCTGCCATGGCCATCCTGATTACCCCTCCCAACGTCCCATTCAGCCCCTACCGCACTTTCTGTTCCTCCCTTTCTCCACGCTTTGCCCGTCTCTCCCGCACATTCGGTCTGTCTTGGCCGTTCTGATTACAACTTCCCGCTCCTCCACTGAAGACAAATCCAATCTACACCCCAAGAGGATGTGTTCTGCCATCCAGCTCCTTCCGCTCTGTTTCGCCCACTCATCCGTCCGTCTACCCACACGTCCTATTCGGCCTGCCATGTCCCGTTTACAACTCCCGCCCCTACCATCCAGCCTTTCCGCTCTAAACCTCAAGAAGAGTTGTCCTGCCAACATCTTCCGCCCCGTCCTATCCAGCTCCTTCCGCTCTATCTCTTACTCCCTTTTACCACGCTTCGTCCGTCTCCCCGCTCCGCACGGCTTATCGTGCTACAATGGCCGTCCTGCCCAAAGCTCTTGCCCCGTCCACCCAGCCCCTTCCGCTCTACCTGTTGCTTCCGCTCATCACAGCATCACCCGCTTCTTCCGTTCATCCATGCCCATTCCTTCCTTTCGAGCTGCTTCCTACTTCTTCGCGCCTTCTTCTCACCGCTTCTCGGCCTTCCCTTCGCTTCTTCGCTGTTTTCGCTTATTCTGCTTCTCCCGTTCCTTGCTGTCATTCTGCTCCATCTGTTTCTTCCACCCCTCCTGTTCCGCCAGTTCTGTCCGGTCCCTCCTTTCCTCCTCTGTCCCGCGTCACACGGCAACGCACAGTAACAATGAAGCCCAGATGGATTGGGGTTTGAATTTAACGGAAAATGAAAAATGCATTTTCAGTTAACAGTATTGAATCTCTACTGTGTTGTTTCATCTTCTCCTTATAATTATTCGTGCCAAATGTGGGAGTAATCACTCCAAAAATTCAAAAGTTTTTGTGACACATACAAACTTATTCACTCACTTTTATGAAAAAGGGGAGCAATACAGTGGAGCAATACAGTATACGTGCGAGTGAGGAGTGGATATAAAAAAGTCATATCGTTCCAACCGTTGTAGATATTACGGTAAAACAAAACCTACGTTAGCTCCACGGGTCATGCCTAAAATGTGTTTAAATTTCATGTTGATTGTTGTTTCATGTTTCACATCATGTCGTGTATTCAGTAGTTTTTTGTTGTTGTTTTTTATTATAGATATCGGTTCGCGCAGGCCGACACACAGATAGGCAGTTAGACAGACATTCGATTTGACGTGACATTTCTTTTAGTAATCGAATAAGCAAGTTGAAAAATCATTCTAACTGTTCTATTCTTTTGTTTTTGCAAAACGTACAATTTTTTTTACTTGTCTCTCACGTCATTAATATTTACATTAGCGGCGATTTGATCATATTACTGTACTTGTAAGTACAATAATGTGTTTTAAAAAACGTCAAATAAAGTTTCTCGAAAACTAAACCTTCTTCTGTGAAAACTAGCTCAAAATTTCGCATTTTCAGAAACGCTCAAACGCCATTTTCTCAAAAATGGCTCCAAATTTTTCTTCAAACTTTCCGAACGGATAGTGTTAATTGCACTCATTAATATGAGGTTACTTTTTTCTTAAAAAATTACACTAACGTAATTTTTTTGAAAGATTTCTCACGCTGTTAATATGCACGTTTTCTACAATTTGTAAACACTATTGTATTTGTGAGTTAAAGTTCTTTAAATGACTTCAAATAAAGTTTTTCGAAAGCGCAAAAGATTTCTGTGAAATAGAGCTTCAAATTTCGCATTTACAGTAGCGATGAAACGCCATTCCCTTAAAACCAACTCTAAATTTTTCAAAGAAAATTGCCATTTAGGACGAGGTTTCACTGATCTTTAATATTCTTAAAGTAATATTTCCGTTCTACAATTAAAAAAACCGAAAAATTAATAAAATGTTTAAAAAAAGTCATTTGGGCGGCGATAGATGGCAGCTGGCAAGAGTATGTGACAAGTTCGAATTGCTAGCCGAGACCAAAGGAAATAGAAAACTAATACGGGAAAGTCTGTGCCATTCTGTAGCTCCACAAGTTAATATTTTATTCGGCTACGAATTAGATGCTCCAGGACAGTGAGTTCAGGGAAAATAGATTCGGGTGACCAGAGAGCACCCTGAAAAAGTAACATACCAACCTTTATATTCCCATGCAAATTGTTTTATAATAATACCGCATATACTCGAATAATCACAGAATTTTTTTCCCAAAAATCAGAAGCTGAAAACTGGAGTGAGGGTATTATTCGCGTCAAGGTTCATATTAAACACACACGTTTTCTAGAGCCCCGGGATACCCACCCCAACTTCTTTATTAACATTACTGAATTAAAAATAAATTATAGCAACTAGTGTTGTTGACAAAATCTAATAACCATATCTAGATCGTAATTGGCGAACGAAACACGACTTGAAAAGACTAACTTAATAGAGAGTTTTAGCACACCATAGCGGACAGCATTATCGATCTTCTACGCATGTGCCAATGCACAAAAGTCGAGAGTTTTACACCCTCGAACGAGAATCACTATCGATCTTCTGCGCATAAGCAGATGCACTATACTGCGATTTTTCTAAGAAGAGCTCTCAAGATAACTCGAATCCCATCTTAGCGATGGAATATCTCACGGCATTTCGCGACTTTTCTCGGTCTTGCCGGTAGAAGTCGCATGATCGCAAGCACTGCTTCATACGGTCGCGATTGTGCGAAATCTAGCGGAACGACTGAGAAAGACGCGAAATGCCGTGACATATTCCATCGCGAAGATGGGATTTGAGTTATCTTGAGAGCTCTTCTTAGAAAAATCGCAGTATAAGTGATGTGAAACTGAAACTGCTCGTGAGCAGAAGCTCGATAGAGCTTCACATTCAAGGATGCAAAAACTCCCGTGATGCGAAACTTGAACTGCGCATCCGCCAAAGATCGATAATACTGTCTGCTACGGCGTACAAAAACTCCCTTAAGTTAATCGGCCGACAAACACAAAACATTTTCATTTATTGCAGGTGTGGGATTATTTTTCAAAATTAATAATGTAATTAATTAATGAAATTATTTTCTTGCATTAAAAGTGAAAAAATTCTTTTCCTTTTTTCAAGATTCCGGAAAAATAGGGTGCGGGTACCTACGGTAATAATTTTGGCGAAGCATTATACCTCCAAGTTTTTGGTTACTATTCGAATACTTCGAAATGTTAATCCAGTGGCCGTAGTCGATAGGCTAACTCCTAGCTATCAGCGGCGGGATTCAGGGGGGCAAGGGGGGGGGCAACTGCCCCCCAATCTTGGGACAAATTTAAAAAATATATATTTAATTTTATTTCGCGGATCTTCAAATATGTAGATAAAAGATTTATTTGTTTCTGTATTTTGAGAAGAAATATAATATTAATAATAATTAAGCGAACAATAATTTTATTAACCTGAGCTAATAACATACCTGAATAAATTGGTGAACTTTATAGTTCTGTATTATAAAACGCGCGGGATAATCAGCGTTATTTTTAATATCCATTATTAATACATCCTCTTTCAATTATATTTTGCTTTGAAACGTTATTTACTTGGAAATTAAACAATTTCATGCCTAAAATCATGAGTCATAACTAGATCTTCGATTTGAGGACAAATGCCTATTTAGTTCCGTTAGGATGTTGTGAAAAATAATTGCAGATGTTTACGAATCATGAGAGAATAGATCAACTGAAAGCGTTTAATAGTGCCTAAAATGTCCTTAAAGGTCGGATGATGCCCATTTTAATGTTTTTTGCCTTCAAACAAGTGATTTTCAAGAACGATCATATTGGTGCATTTGGGGGGGGGGGTGAGGCAAGTAAAGAAGTTCCAGGAGACATGAGCATGAAAAACGTAACTAAATTTGTTTGCTCTTATAAATATGTGTCAGTGAAAACTGCATTTTCAGCCTTCAAAATGATTTTAATAGATAAGACAGCATTTTTGTAGAAAATATTGATTACTGCTATTGCTAATTGTACTATTAATGCTATTGTACTATACTGCTAATTATGAAAGTGAATAAAATATGCTTGTAGTCTCTCTCCTAAATGTAAAAATACTTTTTCCTGCATAGTAAAAATTACCCATTTAATCCTCTTGAGATCAGTTCTGATGCCAGAAATATAACTTTTTCATGTCTATTTTTTGCCTGGCTTAGTTCATTCTTTTACTTTTTTAAAGTGCCTAAAACGTCGATTTTAATGCTTGTTAGTGCCTAATTTCGTAATTTTGTTGCCTATTTTAACTGCCTAAATCAAATCCTTTTTGTGCCTAAAATTCCGAGGTCTAGTCATAACAATAAAATTTTATCTCTCAAAAATAAATAGTATTTCCCGTTTTTTAGATGTAGATATAGTTAACGGTGGTGATATGAGCGATTTATATGATATGAGTCCCCTTGGTATCTTTTCATACTAAGCAAATATTCCAGGAGGAACGATTTTAACAACTAGTTCAATAATTATTTTTGCCATCATAGCTCTGTGGTTCAGCTGTAAATGAGAGCTGATGTGAAACAGAGGTATTCGTGTTTTCTCGGTTCTAAAAGCTATGGAAGGCAAGCTTTTAGCTTTTAATTTTAGTTTGAGTTCGCTTACACCGATTCTAATTCTTAACGAATGAAATACAATATGTTTTAACCCTTTGACTGCCACGTGTGTTAATCTCAAAATTACGCCCCCAAGCCACGCCAGTTTTTCGCTATTCTAAATTGCATAAATTGTGCATCATAATTATACATGTGGCCTCTCCTTGCGGGACAAATCTGTATCAATTTGATCCTTATGGCAGTCTTAAACTGTTTTTATCCATGCCATCTGTAATTTCGAACTATCAAAGACTGTTTTTAGTTTGTAGAATTTTAATACGGCGATGGTTGTAAAATGAGCCTCGAACTATGGTGCGTATATAAGCCCCAAACTTTAACTGGAACTACAACTTGTACTACTATTATTGTTTTGGAATGCCACCAAGTATCTAGGGCCAAAACAAAAAGGAACTAGTGGAGCTGCGGAATGGCACGGACTTTCTCGTACAAGTTAGCTTCCTAATTTTTTTGGTCAGGGCTAACTTTTCGGTCGTGCCCCATCCTTTTGCTTAGCTATCATCAATCGCCGCCCAAACACTTTTTCACATTCGCTCAGTTTTTCGGCTTCCTAATAGTAGAACCGAATTTACTTTAAGAATATTATTGAAGACTAAACCTTCGTCCTATATGGAAATTTTCGTTGAAAAATTTGGTGCCGGTTTTACGAAAATTGCGTTTAAGTGTTACTGTAAATGCGAAATTTGAAGCTTTTTCTCACTATTGCGATTTCGAAAAACTTTATTGGAAGTCGTTTGCATCACTGCCACTCACAAATGCAATAATGTATACAAATCGCCGAAAATGTGCATATTAACAGCGTGAGAGATATTTCAAAAAAATTTCATTTGAATAGTTTTTGAAGAAACAAAATAATACAGTAAAATTAATTTTCTGTCATCTTAAAGAGTGCAATTAATATTACGCATACAAAAAGTTTGAAGAAAAATTTGGAGTAATTTCTGCGAAAATGGTATTTGAGTGTTTCTGAAAATGCAGAAATTTGAGTTCGTTTTCACAAAAAAAATGTTGAGTTTTCGAGAAACTTTATGTAACCTAACGTAATGCACATGCACTCATAAATGCAGTAATATGAACATATCGCATCTAATGTAAATATTAACGACGTAATAGACAAGTAAAAAAATACATTAGTGTAATTTTTTAATAAAAACAAAGAATAGAGCAAAATAATGTCTGTCATCTTATAGAGTACATTTAACACTATCCGTCCCAAAAATTTAAAGAAAAAATCTAGAGCCGTTTTAGAGAAAATCTTTTTGATATGTTTTAATATTACACATATTTGACGCAATATTGCACGAAAACTAATAAATTTTCAAAAAAAGGTTCACGACCTAAACGAAAGAACTAATTATGAAGAAAAAATGTGCTTGAAAAAAATCTCTATCTCAATCGTGTAGTTGTAGGAATACGCCGAAAAAATTTGTTTCTTGCTACTTTCAAAAATTTAGATTTGTCATTGAAAATTGGATCTATGCCATCTTTATAAATGTATTTCACTCTCTTTTTAGAAGAAATTTAAAAAAATATTTGGACCCATTTTTGAGAAAATTTTGAACATAGTTTGAGAACTTCATGCTAAAGTACCCCCAAAAATTAATGAATGGTTATCAAAATCGCAGAGCTTCAACTCAGGCCAGATCGACAAGGGTTTATTCAGTTTGGAAAAAATCCATAGTTTAGGCCCTAGTGTTGTTCACATACCAGACGGACGGATGGACGTTTTGGAGGGGGGAAAAAAAGTTTGGTATCAGGGGACACCCAAAACGTGTATTTCTGTCGAAATCTCGAGATCGATTTTCCGCAATTTCCGATTACTTAACATTCTGAATACTACGCTTATTACTCTGTATATACGTACGTATACGAGAAAATAACTAGAGCTACAGAATGGCCCAGACTTTCGCGTTCTAATTAGTTTTATAATTTCGTTGGTCTGGGCTAACTTACATTCTCCCACCCTTTTACCACCTAACATGTCTCTCGGCCCAAAGTACATTTTAAAAAAAATTGTCCGATGTTGAAGATGAAGTTATATTTGTTTTTAAAAAAAATCATTTAATTCATTTTTTTAAGTCGAAATAAAAGTGGGGGCTCATATTATCACTTGCACAGTAGATTCCATTTTAATTAAAACAGTTTATTAATGTAGATTTTTAAATATATATCCTACAATATGTAGTTACAATATATGTTAAATATATATCCTACAATCCTTATAATATGTTTAAACATTTGTCATCATAATAAATAATAACATTTTCGATATTTCGATATACGATTCACTGAGAAAGATGCATCGTTGAATTTACAGTTCGGACTGTTCAAATAACAATAAGGATCGTCACCTCTGTGTTCAACTAATCTAATTAATAACATTCAATAATAATCAATGAAATAATTAACAATATTGAAACCGGTGTATATAATTACAGCACAATTAACTTAAAGCATTAATGTGAACGAATATTTTCGTGTTTATAATAGCGCTCAAGTTTGCCCCCCCAATGAAAGTTCCGAAATCCCGCCTCTGCTAGCTATACTCTTTGGGCTAGCCCGAGAGATCCAACTAACGTACTCGTCCGCAGGAATAGGAGTGGGTTACGTCACAGGCGCTGGCGCCCAGCCCTGGCCCGCGACGACGCGGACGGAAGCCCCGCTCAGGAGAGGCGCTGCTCTTTATCGCTGACTCTCTACAGGTGCCGTGGGGTGTGATGTAACCAGTCGCGAGTGGGTGAAATGCCCATTACATTCCATGAACCCGATAGTGATATTAATCGACATCGAGGATCAATTCATAGTAAGCCTGTAAACAGAGTTCAGCAAGTACAATTTACTTCTATAAGTTAACTAGTCTTAAGAGAACGTTTATCATCACAATTATTCAACATAACTGCAAGAACGAGAACCAGAATCACTCAATTAACGATATTTTTATTTAAATATATTTATTTTTAGAATCGCTTCGTGTGCCCGGCTAGCTCAGTCGGTAGAGCATGAGACTCTTAATCTCAGGGTCGTGGGTTCGAGCCCCACGCTGGGCGAGTATTTTTTTTTTTCTTGTCATCGGAAACTAAATGAATTTATCATCATACTCCTGTTAATAAAACACTTGCAAGACAAAAATGAATCGAAAAATCATGGTGAAAAACACAAATGTCGAAAATGTTCTAAACACAAGCAATCATGAAAATACATTTTTTCATCACTTACATTGCAGTTGAAAACTATCACTTAGGCTGTAATGTCAAGCACTGTCTCCTCAACAATTAGAATGAAAGGTTTGGCTCTTCCAATATTCATTTTGCTTTATTGCTGCAAACAACTTCTCAAAAATGGTAAAGGTTTATATCACATAATAATTCTGAATTTCAACATTTTCAATGCAACACTTAACAAGAAGCAGATCCAGCTGATCATTTGGGGCCGAGTCATCTTAGATTTTTAATAAATAATAAACATATGTGTTATTGTATTGTACATTATTTGTGAGCTGTAGATATGATACTACACAGTATTATTGTTTAAATAATTACAGAATTCGAACATAAATAAATATTTAAATCAATTTTGCGAAATAAAGGAAGGGAGATGAAAACTCTAGGCCTTTGGGGGGAGGGGGGGATGCCCCCCCCTGGATCCGCCAGTGCATTTAACTTTTATCAAATTATGGTTATCACAATAAGCAACAAAAACCCTTCTTATTCTGGAACAAAATTTAGTAATATGGAAGATGCAACATTCTTAACTTGGTCAGTATTTTCTTTTTCATTTTTAAAAATATTATTCTTTTGTGCATTTCCACAATTATAAATACTTTTCACTTAAACAATGTTCTAATCTTAATATTGTAAGTTTATACACACCATAGATATCAATGTATGTTTAGAAATAAAAGTAATGAATTAACAATGACTAAATCATTTTATTGCATGACTCGCCCCCAAGCTTTCCTTTTGAACAAATATCATTCTCAACAGATTTTCTGCAAGTTCTTCAAATTTTGAAGCGCAAAAACCATTATTCTGCAAATAAACTCTCATACCATGTCTATAAGAAGGTTGAGAGGAACCGAAATCTTGAGACTTCAAAACTTTTGCCTAGCATTTTTTGTATTAGGGTTGCTATAAATGCTGGAAGTTAAAACAGTAGTAATCTATTCAGTCATTACCAGGAAAACATGTCTTACTCCTCAGTATTTCACATATGTAATCTCTGAGCTGGGTGATGTAATTGGAAAGATATATTGGCATACTGTTCGTAATTCTGAAAAACTTATATATTCTACGATTTTTTTAAATTCTAGCCATGTCTGGATCAGGTAATTCTGAACAGAAATGTTTTCCTCCAAAAGTTTTGAAAACATTTTTTTTTTCAAATGTTAAATACTGATCACCAGTCACCATATTGCACCTCACTCCATGAATCTTTTTTATTCTCTTGCTATTTCATACAACCTCTTTCCTTCAATCAGCTACTCAACAAGCAATTTTAACCCATTAGAACATTTGGCCTCCTGGCTTAATCTTTTAGAGACATGGAGATAAAGAGTAAAAAAGAAAGAGGGGGGGAAAAAAAAGAATTCCCCATTAATTAGGACATATAGCCACCACTAATTTGCTTGTGATAATTATTGAAAATGGAAGGCAACCATCAGGAGCAATATAGTTAATAACTAATCATTCCACACCTAGCAATTTATAAAATAAATAGAAAAATCAAGATATTTTCTGACAAAATTGATCAGTTTTTTACAGAAGTGTGGCATAAAGTAGATCATGTTCAATATCAATTGACTTTCCTTTTTAATAAATTGTTCAAAATATTATACATTCAATTACTGTCTAACATACCATACAAAACAAATTCACAGGAATGTCATATTGGTCTCAAAACTGACCAATTTTTATACTGGGGAAATGTACAAAACATTCAGACACATATAAGTGTAAAAACTTATGGTGGGCAGATAGGTATAAAGAGATTAAGATAAATTTGAAAATATAAAAACATGTCAACAAATAAATGACATTCATGTTATTCATTCTTATCAATTTTAACTATTTAAAATTGAAAAAGGAACTGATTTTATGGTAAACAACACTACTTTTAAATACTTCAATTTACCTTATTCACAGAGTAATAGACCAAATGTTTTCTCTCTTGTATATGACGACAGTGAACTATTAACATGGTAACTACAAAATGATTTTCAGCTTAATTTTAGCACAGACTGGTGAAACATTTAATATGCAACTATTAGTGGATGTCCAAGTACTGTCCAATATCTGTTAACATTCACTATTTTTAGAGCATTACTTGAAGTCAAGAAACGTGACCATTAAACATACACACTGTACAACATTTGCTCAGAAACAGAACTTGAGAAGCCACAATTTCTCTCTTGGGCAATTATTTAACTAAAAAAACATTCCTATATACACTTATGTAACCGTGGTAAATAGCAGGACCTGATAGATAAGTTACACAAAACCTGGTGAAATTTCAAATACCAGGGCCCATTGCACTTTAAAATACAAATAATTTATATGCACATGGTTCAATTGAAGATGTGTTCACCAACACACAATCATCACAGTTGTCAAGTGCTACTCTAGCACCATTAATATATATACAACACTACCAGTGCTGTATATCCCCATCTCATACTGTTGTTCGACTTGAATCCCCTGCTAAACGATCTACAATCTGAAACAATTGGCCAAAAATGTAAATACTTTCATTTCCCTGAAAGGCATTTTCACATTATTCTTTCAATAAACAAAATAAATCTGTAATGAAACACACATACCCCTCGAATACCAGGCAGGTTTAAAAATGTTCCAAGAATTGGCACTCGTCTTAGAAAATTTATTGCCACAGGAAAGAAGCCACTAGAACAAGAAATTAATTGACAAATAAAAGAAATGGGACATTTTTGGTACTCTTAACATTGTTTTCTTTTAATGCACATTTAACAATTTTTTTTTTCTTTTGTCAATTTTCAGGATGTATTCTCATTCATAAGTAGTATACATTCACTATTATCATATATACTAACCTGAACAACAAAACAAAACCATAAGTTTCAAGCAACATGCCTATTAAAGGCCATCCTAATAATACAAGAAATATTCCTCCGAAGAATCCAGCAGAACCTCTCAATTTGTGTGTTTGGAAAAAGAAGCGGAAGGTTCTTTCCAAACCAATTACACATGCCAACCCACATATAAACAATATCTACAAAATTTAAAACACAACAGTAATTTCAATGACAAACAGACAAAAACAAAATTTAAACAATTTGTCAAACTTACATTTCCGAGAGCCAAAAGCGCTTTGTCCAATAATAATAATACCCCCAAGAAGAGAAAAAATACACCAAAACCAGCGAGACCTACTCCAATTTCTGAAAGTAAAAACAGTAAAAATTTATATAAATTCACATACACTTTGACAGAAATAAACAATTTATGCCATTAAACTTAATGAAAATTACTCACTTTGAACATCAGTAATTTCAAACATTTTGTGTTAAAATAAAAAAGTTTATTTATACAGAACAGATGTGCGTTACACGTCCCCTAACCTAAATCAGGTCCACGTCATAACATGCAACAAATACTCCCGTCACTCATTGCGTTATAAATTAGATGTCATAATAAATTATCAATGAACAAAACTATTTTGACGATAGAAATACAATGTAGCTTCGTTTCTATCGTTAAGAAATTTACTAACTTATTTTCATTCCATCAACCAAAGGTAAACTACATCCAAAGCATAATTATGCACTATACATAGCGCGCCATAACTGTGCCTGTTTGAATCGTTCCTTGTCGAAAATAATATATTTTATTAACATATTATCGTTTAAATAAATCGTAATATTTTTATCACACTTCCTAAAGAACCCAATATTTCTAGTGGTGTGTCTACAAGAGGAAATTCGCTGCAACAGGATTACGAATATTATGGAACTGAAAGATTTTCAAAGAAAGATTGAATAACGCACAGCGTAATGACTTTCGATCACACACAACTTCTTTGTCGGGGAAAGGGCGCATAGTCCAGGGAGACTATATACTCTCTGGTTCAGGGTCTCAGAGGCGAAGGCGAAGAGAGGTTAAAGGTCTCTCGCTAATCTTTTCCAGTTGTGGTGCCTGGTTTCCATAGTCATCTCTCGCGGTTTTGATCTTAGACTAGATTTGTTTATTTAACGATAAGTCATGGCACGTGTTCTTGTTGGAGTTAAACGAGTAATTGATTATGCAGTAAAGGTAATGTAATTGAGATATACAACTTTATTAGCTAATTGATGCAGTATTGTAGGTATGATTAATAAAGTATTCAGAATTATTTCGAAATATAATATAATTTAAGTATTAACAATCCCTCATTTAAGTAGGGATAATTTTGAGACGTTAAGAATATTACATAATGAGGCTGAAGTATTTTTTTATAATTAATAATATGTTTCAGATACGTGTAAAACCTGACAAGACTGGTGTTGTGACTGATGGAGTAAAACATTCAATGAACCCTTTTGATGAAATTGCTGTTGAAGAAGCTGTAAGAATGAAAGAAAAGAAAATTGCTAGTGAAATTATTGCAGTATCTTGTGGACCGCAGCAAGCCCAGGTGCTTATTAAGATATTTGGTGATTAAAGTTTCATTAATTTTCAAGCTCCATTTATATTAACTTTTGGGATCTGTAGGAGACACTTCGTACTGCACTGGCTATGGGGGTGGACAGAGGTATCCATGTTGAAGTGTCGGGAAAGGATTATGAAACATTACAACCAATTCATGTTTCCAAGATACTGGCCAAACTAGCCCAAGATGAAAAAGCTGATCTTGTTATAGTTGGTAAACAGGTAATGCATTGAAAATTTATCTTAATTAAAATTATAATTTGTACCTTGTTTAAGAGAGTTTTGTTTTTCTTTTAAGGCTATTGATGACGACTCCAATCAAACTGCTCAGATGACAGCAGCTGTTTTAGATTGGCCTCAGGGTACTTTTGCTTCAAAGGTAAATTAATTTTATGTTTATTATATTTATCTTGGTTTCTGAAGTTTAATAATAAGAAATTGAAAGATCAGTATGTATGTTTTTTCATGTCTGGTAAATCTTTCAGATTGAAAAAGGAGATGGAAATTTGACAATTATGAGAGAAATTGACGGAGGTTTGGAAACTGTGAAAGTAAAGCTTCCTGCTGTTGTCAGTGCTGATCTCAGATTGAATGAGCCTCGGTATGCCACACTGCCAAATATAATGGTAGGTTTCAATTGCATTGGAAAGTGGAGTTCCCTTATCTTTATGTTTGCAAAGTATAATTTCAGGGAAGTATATTTCCTCTGGTGTTACCTTTTACCCTTTTTCTCATTCTCTTCGTATTTATCATCTATTTTTTATTTCCAGTGGTGATGGGAAAGAAGTGTTTGGAAATATACAAAAGTTATTTGAATGAATTAAACTTACAACTGATCCTAATATTTCAGAAAGCCAAGAAAAAGCCTATTAAAAAAGTGACTCCTAAGGACTTGGGAGTAGATACAGCTGCTCGCATTGAAGTGGTCAGTGTTGAAGATCCTCCAGTACGCCAGGCAGGCTCAGTTTTAGCCGATGTGGATGAGCTTATTGGAAAACTGAAGGAAGGAGGTCATGTGTGAAAGGGTGAGTTATCGTTGTTGATGTGATACTTTATAAGGAAGAATGGATGAATCATTGGGCAGTATAATTTGAAATCATTACTACAAAAAATTGAGGTAGAAGGAATTGAAATAATTTAATTTTTAACTCATGAAAGTACTTTTACTTACGATTTTTTTAGTAGACAGAATTACATGAATTGGGAGTGATTGATTGGTGAGCATTACTACAAGATTATATGTTCCACAAAAGGTTCATTGTTCTGAGAAGAAAGTAGAAAATACTTCTTTATTAACGATACGTTGGTAATTGATGGTTGTATTCATTGGTTTGTGATCATTGATTAATTTTGTTGTATTTTTGCAGATAATTCAACATGATCCTGATGGGCCAGAATTCCTGAAACACATTGCTAGATCATCTAGAATTACTAAGCTTCTAGATTACAAATTTTATACTACCCAGAAAATGATTTCTTAATCAATGCAAGCTTTGTTATCCTTTGTACAGATTTGAGAATTATATTTTCTTTACGTTAAATGCATTCTGACTTGTTTCTAAGAGATCCGTTGTACTTCTACACGTTTTAATGTATCCTACTTACATTTTTCATTTGTATGTTGAATATGCTGTAAGAAATTTTAAATTCAGAAAGAATTTCTGGGACTTACTTGTTTCCATGAAACAGGCGTATTATGCATCATCAAAAAAATGAACTGTTTGCACTAAATGAAATGTTTGCACTAAAACTCCAAGATGAATTTGAAATGTAGGGGTACAGAAGTAATTTATTAATGGGAAAAATAAGAAAAGTTCACATAGATCTCACTGGAAAACTCACAAAAAACTTACAATGCCAATGCCAAAAGTTCTTAGCATAAATTCTTAAAAACCCTTTTGCTTTGACAAATTCTTGGGTTTAAATGTGATAGAGCTTCCAGTTTTATTTTATTTTGCTTGCAGGAATCTCATTTTTCAATACAATAATTGGTCAGTGAGGTCTTGTGTGGTTCAATTGGCACTACAGTGAGAATTACTATTGACTTCTATGTGTGTCTGAGCAGGAGTGCCCAGAGAAGAGGCCTAGGGCAATAGATCCATGGGGGCACCTTAATTGAAATAAATTCAAACAGCCCCCAATCATGAATATATAAAGGAAATAATGAATTATTCATTTCTCCTTGCAACAGAAATAACTTACAGTGATTAATTTGAATTAGAAGTAAATACATTTGTGTTTTGAATGAAAAAATAATTTAGGGTGCCAATAGCACAGAGCAAAGATGCATTGCCACAGAGGTCTGGGTTCGATTCCAGGACAATCTCATGTGAAATTTGTTCCAACAAAATGAGTTTGCGTGCTTCACAGGGGTCCAACCCCTGGGAAGCATCCTAAGGGGCTGTCCAGAAATTATGTAACACAAATTTCGAGTATTTCGATACCCCTTCTCTCCCTTGTAATGCACTTCCCTGTCTCTATGTAACGCTGCCTCAGACCCCCTCCCTCCCCCTTTAGTGTTACATAATTTATAGATAAACTCTACCCCTATCTGAATTCCTTTCCAATTCTGGCTGCTGGGTAGTGACACAGGAGCATAGGACACAAGAGGTGTGTATGTTGAGATTCTACCTGGCGCTCCTCTTGGCCAACTGACTGCAATAAGACATGGCAGATAATGCTAATGGAGGATTGCCCCCTAAGCACGAATCTTAATGGAGAATTACTCGCAAAGTGCTCAATGGTCAAGAAGGGCTTGAAGAGGTGTTGCATCAATTTAGACACAACAATTACAAAAAACAAACAATGAAGTTGGAGTCTGGGGCAGGTTGCCCCAGGCTGAGCATCTCTGCATCTAAGAAGAATAATGCTTGCTAATCTGTTCAGAGTGCATGCTGCATGTAAATAAAGTATAAAATAAGTCCACAATGCACTATGTGAGATCTCTGAAGAAATTTAGAACATCTAATCCACAATTAAAATGAAGTAAATTTCAACTAGAAACAATTAATGAAATATACTGCTAATAAATTTTCAGGTGGGCAAATTTCCA
This sequence comes from Acheta domesticus, assembly GCA_031308135.1. Taxonomy (NCBI): domain Eukaryota; kingdom Metazoa; phylum Arthropoda; class Insecta; order Orthoptera; family Gryllidae; genus Acheta; species Acheta domesticus. Next base: position 129,038,971 of record JAHLJT010009419.1, read on the forward strand.
GATGTATTTATGAACTTCTTATTTTCTGCCTTGAACCTTGTTAAATCTATATTACTTGAATTTCCAATGCATACAGAAATTGAAAGAAATCTATCAGCCTCTGCCCATGTGAGAGGAGCCTATGGTTTCATTAGATACCAATGAACTCAGGGAAAAATACAGAAACAACGAAACAGTTTCAATTTTGACTGAAAAATGCAAATATTGGATTATATTATCCCGTTCCTATGTAAAAGGCTGCCAACCATTAAATATTTGTTATACATGTGTTACAGAACAACTTTTTTGATATTCTTGGTATGTAAAGAACTTACGTACTGTGCTTCCGTTTATACTATACTACGATATTGCAACATCTTTGAAGACTTTTCGTTAAAATATTTAATTTATTGAAGTGCAATACAAGAGTGTTTTGTTTGTTATTCTTGAGCAGTGTTTGTACTACTTTTTGGAAACCCATTTGTATGATTTATTATTAGTAGTAGTAGTAGTAGTATTAGTATTATTGTTATTTTCTTTTTTTCCCCAGCAGCACTTTTGCTGCTGCAGGCCACTACTTTATATCAATACGTATAGTTAAATGAAAGCCTTCTGAGGAAAGATCCCCCATAACACGTTTGTACTTGTATGTTGACTTATCAAAGCCATCTAATTTATTGAACAAAATATAATAATTTTTGCAAAATATAATAAAAATGTCGTGTTTGCATTGATGCAAAGTAACTTATTTCTATACATTTCTAGTCAATCACAGATTGTTTTTAAACAGTCATTAATTTATTGTGGTGTCATTACAGTTGTGTAACATTTGTCATTTAAAAGGTGTAAGGAATTTGACCAGCCACAGATTTTATCTTTAAACTGTCTGAAAATTGGGCTTTTGTGTTTACTTATGAATATAATTAATTGGGGCTTGTGGCATAATGACTAGGGCTTTTACCTTATACTGCTGGGTCTAGGTTTCAAAACCCCAGCCAATCCACGTAAAATAAGTGGTGGATAAAACAGACTGTGGGCAGGTTTTTTTAGGATACTTTGCCTCTCATTATAACATTTCTCCATCATCAACTATTTCTTTCATTACTTATTGATCATCAGTCATTTGCTTCCAGGACCAAGTAGTTGAATACTCCTGAACTTCAGTAAATTAACAAGAAATATTTTTCACTAAATAGATTTGTAGCTAGTACATTTGCCTTTAATACATGGTGTCAGGTCACTGAATTGGAAGCTCAAACTTTTTCCCATGTTCATAACTGGGGTGTTTTCTGAATATTATAGGAAAGTGTAGATAACTTATTTTTCAGTTTCTCCTGCTTAGCTACAGTTTGGGTTGTACAATGGTCTAGAGAAACTTTCAACCTTTTTTTCTTCCAGAGGTTAAAAAGAGTATGCAAAGAGGAGAAAAGATCAGTCCTAAGTGTTACCATCAAAAGGACATCATCAATCAATAAAATGTGTCAGGCACAAAGAAAGAAATAGGAGCAATTTTTGAGATAATTTTTAAAAGAACCTTTGGAGTTTATCTAAAGTCTCCTCCCTCCCCACAATGAAAGTTTCATTCCACAATATCAGGGTCTCAAAATGGGCTGAATCAGTTGTGGAACATTTATTTTGGAAGAAATCCCAGGTAGGGTTAAAATGCTGATGTTCATGGAAGGGCAGATGCTTTGGAATAATATTGTTTTTCTGGATCAGGAGCCCCTGAAATGTGTATTTCTATCAAAATCTCCAGATAGATTTTTAGTAGCATGAACATAACTTTCTCTATTCGTTGGGTACAAAATAGTGAAAATAAATTATAAAAATGATAAAAAAATATAATTGTAGTTAAAAAGCAGGTGTTAAAAGTTAAATGACTAATAATTTACACATTTGTATTATTATTTTCTAGTTATCACTTTCTCTTGTAACATCTCTGATGAAATATAAGCAGAAAAAATGAACCAATATTTTAAGAACTATTGTTTACAGAACTCTAACCAAAAACCAATCAAACGATTGAGAAAAGAGAAAAAAGTATTTGAGAAAATTGAAATAGACAATGATGAGTTATATCAAGCCATTCAATTATAATGGAAATATTTTTATTACATTTCAAAAACTTGGTGCCAGACCAACTAATTTCAAAATGGTTTAACACTGTTCGTAATTTTTTGTTCGACCATTCATGAAGAAATGTTAACTAACATGTAAAGATTACAGAAATATATTTCAAGGGGCACAAACATACTGTGTATGAAAATGTGAGAATCATCCAGCCTCTCCTCACAAAATAATAAATACTTTTGTATAAGGAAAACAATAAACATATCTGTATCAATGATATACAAGTCCTCTGATTTAAGTTTTATGAAAAAAAAAAAGAAAACAAAAAAAGACTTTAAATAAGAAAGGCAGTACCAAGTGGGCTAAATATTTAATGATAAATATAATATTTAGTTATAAATTGACAAATACAACAAACGTAAGGTATCATCTTATTTTCATATGTAAGTTAAATGTTCAGATCTACAAAGTAGTATAAAAATCCATCAATTGAGAGCCTAATTAATTTCACATTCTGGAGATGGTGGCCTTATAAACACAGATTTTATTTTCTTGTGGATTTAAGGATGTTTTTATTTACAATTCATTATTGATGTTCTGAAGAACATTTTTTGTTCATTGGGGTTACTCATTACACCCTAAATATAATCCTCACTTGCATATCTATTTTCATATCCAGATATTTATCAAATATTTATCCACATATTTTATTATTCTAGTCAGTTCACCCAGTGATATATATTATAATTCAATCAGTTCACTCAACCTGCCTAATCTCATTACTCTGCTTAGACAAGACAACTCTTATTTTTAATTTGTAAACAATAATTATTCATTCAGATGTGTGATTCATCCAAATGAAAGATTTGGTTACATTTAATATATTTCTTCACACATTTTTCTTGATATTTTTAATAATTGAAATATTTTCAGTCTTATTGCTTGCAATTAAAGTACTGAAAGATCACATACATTATCTTTGTTCTATTAATTTGGGAATGGAAAAAAGTATAACAATATGTACTGTAAGGAGATATTCTTAATCATTTCCCTTTTCATTTTCAATCTGGTGTGAAATAATTTTGTACTTCTCTATTATTGGACTGAGGTTGATAATGGAATAAAATGTGATTGGATGTATTTTTTAACTAACTCTAGATCCAACTACTAACTACTAAACTTACAACTACAATACTAAAATTTTACTAAATTGAATTATTCTTGCCCCAGTCATTCATTCATAATTATTCTGCCACAAACGCATGTGCATTAAAAATACAACTTTATGATAATTGGCGGTGTGGCTTGAATTAAAATTCATTAGTTGCATGAATTACAGAAGTTAAAAGGAAAATAAATTTTATTGTATTCCTATTTTCAAGTGTCAATTTTGCTTCACATTTTCCTAACATTTCATTGCTTTTGGTTTATATCAATTACGTTGGATATCATTCATATATTTACAAAATAGTGTCCTCTTTTGATAATTTCTGAGCAGTCTTGTGTCATAATACTAAGGAATTTAATACTCCAACATTTAACAAGGCAGTGATGAAAATAAACCATATTTTAAGTTTAGTATTACTTGCCAAGTAAACATGATTGAAGACTCAAAAAATCAATCAGAGTCCATATCAGGGTCCATATATGGGACACTTAATTAAATTCTCCAAGTAGAGTTTAAGTTATTTGAGCAAACATTAATATTATACTTAATTTACTTGAAAATGCAAAAAAAATAGTAAAGTGCAAATGCAAACATATATTGAGTGAATAATGCAAAATACTGATCATTAATAATATTAGAAAAGTATTCCATCCAATACTAATTACAAGCATTGCAACTTACTGCTATTCAAACTAGTATTTCATAATTTTTTATCATAATTTTTCTTGATTCATAATATTCTGCATAGACATTCTGGCAAGTTTCAGAAGGAACTCTCTAATTTGGTCATAATTATCACAAAAATTATAATGTAATTCCACAAAAGAAAAAATTGAGGAGCATTTCAAAGCTAAATGCGAAAGTGACAAGAGAATTAAAATGAAAATAATAGATTTACTTTATTATAAATTCCCATCCACAATTTTTATTCCAAACTCATTCCCCTAAGGAGCATTCAATTTGTTAGACACTGAGTTTCCTTTAGAATGTACTACTCTTTATCTTGATGTGCACACTAGTTTTAATTAGTTGTATCATTGGAAAAGGATTGAGGTTTTCTTTTCATGAATTTTTCTTCCCTTGAGGATAGAATTTGGAAATAGAAGCAAGTATGAAGTATTATCATAACTAAGCGGCAAATTTTTGACTATTTGCCTATTTTTTTTCCTTCAATGGAAAACGCAGTATTTTGTGTTACTCATTTTGAGACATTAGGAGCATTATATGCAAATGTTATAAGTGCCTGTAAAAACCTATTTCACACTGTTTAAATGCCTAAATGTTGCATATTCTTGTATTTATTGACCAAAATGCAACTATCCTGAATCAAAAATTTTAAAAATTGTATATTTTTTTTTCATTTTTATCCTGCACAGTACAGAGAAATCCAACAACTATTGAAAAATCAATGTTCCATTTTACTACCACTATAGCACAGGTATTTCGAATTATGAAACATGTGCAAGATCACTCATGAAAGTAGTAATTTTTTCCTTCGAATTTTAAACATTTTTTTTTCTCTATAATGGCTCCAATTTTTTTTTCTGAAAATTTTCTTCTTGTATGTATCAAAGAGTGGTATAAAAATTGGTGCCAGTCCCATTTATTACTGTAAACTCCATGTCTTAGAAAATTTAAAAAAGTTAACATGGCAAAAGTACGGTATTGTGTTCACAGATTGTGTCTTCAATGAAATCTGTTCTAAATAAATCATTTCTTAAAAAAGTGTGATGTATAATTTTTTAATGGTGTTTTTTGGCATAATTTCTACTTGAAATTAATGCAAATGTTAAAAAAAATCTCAAAAACCGTTACAATTTCTTCAATTTTTTTCCATGAAGAGCATGGTGCAAGTCTCATTTTCGTAAAACTCTGAATTTTTGAAAATTGAAATATTAAAAAAATATTCTTAGGAACAATGTGAGAAAGTATGTGCTGTTGTAGTTCCACTAGTTATGCATGGCGATTGAACCAAATCATACAATGTTTTCAATTACGTTTAAATTAAAGTGTTGCATTGAAGTATCTACATGAATTTAATGAAAAGCTAAAAGGTAGCTGTAACGGCTCAAGCCTTTTTACTTTCTCGCCTTACGAATACTTCGTAAGAAGAGAAAGTTATGTAATCGTGCGGCGGAAAACGAGGGAATTTTCGCCAGAAAAACTCTTAAAGCAGGGGTGTTGTGACAAAAAAGTGGATAAAACCTGTTGCTAAATTTAGGAAAAAAATCCTCTATCTCGCGGTGTAGTCAAAATCCATGATTTAAAGTTTCTTCATACTGCAAAATCGATTGACGGCAAAACGTCCGTCTGACCGTCTGTCCGTTTGTGGTCAATGCTAGCGCCTAAACCGTTCGGCCGATTTTCTTCAAAATTGATATTCGCCGATCGTTTTTACTCGTCTCAAGGCCTCTTGAATTTGAAATCGATATTTTAGTATTTGAGGGTACTTTACATGAAGCCCATTTTGAAATTTTCTAAGTTAAAAGAAAATGGCTCCAAGTTTTTTGATTATATTTTGTTGTTGAATAGTGCGAAGAACGTTGAAGGGAATGACGTAGGTATCATTTTCGTTGATAGGCCCAATTTTTGGAAAATTGCAAAAAAACTGTTTAAAAACTGCAAAATTGAAGATAGAGATTTTCGCCTCAGACAAAGTCGGTTGTACAAAATTAGCACTTCAAATATGGTCATGTACCATTTTTTGGAACTGTTTTTGCGTAAGTTGCGATTCAAATTTACAAAAAAAAAAATTCTCAAAAACCGCTCCAAATTTTTTCTTTAAATTTTGCACGTGTGTAATAAGGGACGGTAAATGTATAAATAAACTAGTGGTGCTGTAGAATGGCACATACTTTCTCGCAGTAGTTATTTTCCAAATGCCAATCATCTGATAAATTATGTGGAGCTGCCTTTCTTGGTCATGTTTTTTGAAAGACGTTTTTCGCATGTTGACAATTACCGGCTTCCTAATGATAGAACTGATACAATTACGTTTTGACTAAAATATAAACAGATGGTCCGCATAATGTGTCCCGTAGAGCGGTTGGTTAAGGCACCTTCGGGATGAGATCTTCAATAAGAACCTTCAACCCAGAAGATCTTCAATCCAGAACGCATGCGATAAACTTACAATCCCTAACGGTTCCAAAAATTAATATTACTTTCTAGCCTTACGAATACTTTGTAAAGCGGTTCACCGCTGCCTTTCTTTGTCATGTTTGAAAGACATGTTTTTTGCATGTTGAAAATTACCGGATCCTAATGATTAAATCGATACAATTACGTTTTGACTAAAATATAAGTAATTGCGATAAATGTACTGGAAATGTCTGTATATATTTGTTCAAATTTTTAACTTTTAACGATTTTTTACTTCTCTTCTTGTGTTTGTAAAGCGTATGTACCATCGTATCAATTGTTTCTTAATCATGCATTTACCATTTTATAGGTCGGTTCTATTCTTTCATGGCTCTGTTTGACACAGGCGGTGTTGGTGTTGCGTAGTGGTAGAAGTGCCGGTTCGTTGACTTTGAGTTTCGGATGTCGGGTCTCGGTACGGAAAACGTTTGCTGGTATAATACACTTTTGCTGGTTTATGAAGTAGTGGAATAGCAATAAGGACCGTATAGAAGCAGAGCGGGAAAGTATGTGCGATGGAAGCACCACTAGTTTTTTTCTTTCTTTCTTTTTTTTCAAATTTCCCTGACAATGATCGAAAGGAAGCTTACGAGGATCAGAAACTTTCTACACAAGTACCTAAAAAGGATTAGAAAAAGTTATAGTGGTTATTTAAATGCCTATTTTAAATTTTAAATGTCTATTTTACATTTTGAAATGCTTATTTTACATTTTTAAATGCCTATTTTGTTGCCAATTTTTACAGTTTTTGGTGCCTATAAATCCGCAGCTTAGTCATAACTAGACTTCGGCTTTTAGGCTCTAATATCTCTTTTATGCACATAAATAGTCCCTTAATATGTGAAAATAGACAGTACAATTTATTAAAAAGACAATGTTTTAATAAGTATAAATTGACATGAAAACAACAAATTCAATTTTTAAAATAAAAACTTAAAAATAAAGCTTAGAAAGGAACACAAATAGACATGCAAATACTAAAATATCTATGCCTTTTTACTTTCCCGTGTACGTACGTATATACGGAATAATAAACGTAGAATAGGGAAAGTTATGTAATGCTGCGCGAAAAAACGGCGAATTTTCGGCAGAAAAATTCATTGCCAGACACTGATAATGGAAAAGAGGATTAATCCAGTTGCTAAATTAAGAACAAAAAATTCCCCAATACGTGGTATAGCCAGAATCCCTGTTGTGTGAGACCTTGATACCGAAAAAACCAATTGAAAGCAAAACGTCCGTCCGTCTGTGAACACCACTAGCGCCGAAACCATACGTAGGATTTTCTTCAAACTGAACAAACCCCTGTACATCTGGCTCGAGTTGAAACTTTGAGATTTTGGAAAAGATTCTATAAAATTTGGGGCTACTTTACATGAAGCCCCCCGGACATTTCAAAATTTTCTCAAAATCGGTTCCAAATTTCTTTTAAGAATAGTGTAGAATACATTTTAAAAAGTGTTACAGGTCGGATTTTCACGGTTATCTTTGAATTTTCAAAAATTGAAAAAGTTCGAATTTTTTTGGCGACTTCCTATAACCATAAAACAGAAGATAGAGATTTTTCCTTGAAATAAAATGTGTTCTCCAAAGTGAGTTCAGTATGGTCATGTACATTTTTTTGAAAATATTAGTAATTTTTGCGCAATATTGCTTGCAATATTTGAAATTTAAAAACATTACAAAAACAAGATTTTCTCAAAAACGGCTCTAATTTTTTTCTTTACACTTTTGATAAGGATAGTGTCTAATGTGCTCTATGAGATGACTTATACGCCATATTGCTCTATTCCTTTGTTTTTTCAAAAATTACAAAAATGAATTTTTTGTCTTTCACGTTAATATTTACATTAGCGACAATTTGTTCAGATTATTATATATATGAGTACATGTGCTTTAAATAATGTCACACAAAGTTTCTCGAAACCTCAACCGTTTTCTGTGCTAATTGCACTCTTTAATGTAACGTGAAGTTCATTTTGCGATATTGGTTTGTTTTTTCAAAAATTACACAAAGTAATTTTTTTGAAAAATCTCTCACACTGTTAATATGCACATTTCAAGCTATTTGTAAACACTATTGTAACTGTGAGTTGATGTACTTCAAAAGACTTCAAATCATATTATTCGGGAACTGAAAACTTTTCTGTGAAAGAGAGCTTCAAATTCGAGGTTTCAGTAGTGCTAAACGCCATTTTCTTAAAAACGGCTTCAAATTTTTCAAAGAAAATTGTCGTTTAGAACGAGGTTTTACTGTTCTTTAATATTATGAAAAGAACATTTTCGTTCTACTATTAGGAAAGGGAAAAAATTGAAAAGGTAAAAACATGTACTTTGGGCGGCGATAGATGGCAGCTGGCAAGAATATGTGGCAGGTTCGAATAGCTCTCCGAGACCAAAGGAAATAGAAAACTAATACGGGAAAGTCTGTGCCATTCTGTAACGCCACTGGTTATTTCCCGTATTCATACGTATATACAGAGTAATATACGTAGTATAAGGAACCTTATGAATTGCTGCGGACAATCGATTTCGAGATTTCATCGGAAATACAGGTTCTGGGGTTCCCTGATACCGAAAAAGTGGTTATTTTCAAAACGTCCGTGTCCGTCCGTCTGTTCGTCTGTGAACAGCACTGGCGCCTAAACCATGCATAGGATCAGGGCAGAATCCATTGGTATGCACTCTTGGATTTTTTTCCAAATTGAAGAAACTCCTGTTCATCTTGTTCGAGTCGAAGATTTTGAAACACATTCTTTAAAATTTGGATGTAGATTACATGAATCCCTTGGGACATTTTCAAAATTTTCTCAAAAACGGCTCCAAATTTTTTCTTTAAATTTCTTGTAAAAATAGAGTAATATACACTTATAAAGTTGGCGTAGGTCTCGTTTTCACGGTTAACTCTGAATTTCCGATAATTGCACAATTTTGAGTTTTTTTCGGTTTCTTCCCACAACTACAAAATTAAAGATAGATATTTTGCATCCAAATAAAATGTGTTCTCCATTGTAAATTCTTTTATTAAGGCCCTGTATATTTTTTGAAAATTTTAGTAGTTTTCGCGCAATATTGCGCGAAATATTTGTAATTTTAAAAAATAACAGAAACAAGATTTTCTCAAACATGGCTCCAAATTTTTTCTTCAAACTTTTGGTAGGGATAGTGCATAATGTACTCTACGAGATGACATAAACGCCATATTGCTCTATTCTTTTGTTTCTTCAAAAATTACGAAAATGTAATTATTTTTACCTGTCTCTCACGTCGTTTGTACTTACATTAGCGGCGATTTGTTCACATTATTACGTAGGTCATTCAATAATTAAAGAGACAAATTGGTCTGGAGAAAAAACACTCTCGACAAGTTCGGTAATTTTAGGACTTTAATTTGGCATCACTGGAATGAGCTCTGACCATCTGGATGTTCAGAATTGTTGTATTCATAACCTCAAAATTAAGTTGAACGATGGCGAGTCCACTTGAAAATTCCATATTCATTGAACAACTTTTTGCGATTCGCTTTGAAGTTGCTGACGGTGAAAAATCAGCTAATATATATTCTAGAATGATCAAAGTGTATGCTGAAAGTTTCATAACGTATCACCCAGTTTCCATATATACTTCTGAGAATACAAAAGAATTTTAAGAAAAGTAATAGTTCAGGCAAAAATAATGAAAAATAGTCAGGACATTTTGAGCGCTAGTAACAAAACTAAAGCAATGTGGGATATCGTAAAAAATACAACCACATCATCTCGATACCTTGTAGAGAATGTTATTTTAAAGGATAATGAAAGAGAAACGAGTAATCCGGAAAAAGTTGCCAATCTCTTCAACAAACACTTTTCTATAATTGCGTCTGATCTCACGGACTAAAACCACAAAATTCAACATCTTACACTTCCCAAAAAATTTCAGACACGATGTTTATTTCCGAAACTTCTCCCAACGAAATCCTCAGAATAGTCAGTAAACTAAAAAATAAATATTCATCTGGTATAGATGAATTTCCGGATTGTTTATTAAAAACTTGTGCACCTGCCTTTATACATCCGTTAACTCACATTTTCAATGCTTCTTTATGTACAGGAATATTTCCAGATATTTTCAAAACAGCAAAAATTAAGCCACTTTTTAAAAAAGGGAACAAAAATGATATTCAAAATTATCGGCCAATTTTTCTTTTGTCAGTTTTCTCAAAAATATTAGAAACATTTCTCAGGAAAAACAAAGCGTTTTCAGACTCACAACACGGTTTAGAAAATCAAAATCTACGGAAACTGCCATTTTTTTCTTTTCTCAAAGATGTTGCTTCATCAATAGACCAAAATTCCAAATAACCCATTGGAATATTCGTAGATCTTTCGAAAGCTTTTGACGTTATTGACCATAACATCTTGCTCTCAAAATTACCTTCGTATGGAATTCGTGGTATTGCCCTAAATTGGATAACTTCGTACCTTAAACATCGAACTCAAAGCGTAGAAATACCATACTGGCACGAAAGGACATTACATACTTATGTTTCCAATTCTTTGCCAATTGAGCATGGGGTCCCGCAAGGTTCGATCTTAGGTCCTATTCTCTTTCTGTTATATGTAAACGATATGCCCTCGTCTATTAAAAATGGAAGAACGGTTCTGTTTGCTGATGACACGAATGTTCGAATGTTCTTTGCAAAAAAGAAGCAGTAAATAGTACAATTTCAGAAGTTTCAAATTGGTTTAATAATAACAAATTAATTTTTAACGAAAGAAAAACTGTTTCAATGCATTTTTGCATTTCAAATCGGAAATAGCATGTTCCATTGAAAATGAACAATATGCAATTAGCTGATGTTGAGGCAACAAAATTTTTAGGTCTTTCAATTCAATTAAACCTCAAATGGAATGTACATATAACAGAATTAAACACTAAATTAAGTTCATTATGCTACGCATTCAGAATTCTTTCAAATTCTGTCAGCCTTCATGCAGCTCGTTGCGTTTATTTTGCAAATGTACATTCCCGCCTGAGATACGGCATCATATTCTGGGGAAGCTCATCCTATAGTATTCAGTCCTTCAGATTGCAAAAGAAAATTATTCGAATAATGAAAAAATGCCTTCCACGTGATTCCTGCAAGCCTCTTTTCATTGAGCTGGGAATCTTACCATTGCCTTGTCTATTTATTTACGAATCTGTAATATTTGTCAAAATGACCTACTTATCGGAGGGAACATATTTTCATGCAATATTGATATTTATAATTACAACACGCCGTAGAAATCACGTGTATCAAGTGTCAGTATCAACAGCTCAGTACAAGAAATCAACATACAATACATGTACGTTACTTTACAACGCATTGCCAGATGACATTAAACAATTAAAGTCGGTACACAAATTTAAGTTAAAAGTAAAATCTTTTCTGCTGCAAAACTGTTTCTATACAATTAGAGATTATACTGATCGTGAAAAAGAAAAATAATGTTTAATGTAACAAAACAAAGATATATAATGAATTAGTTTACGTTTGTATTGTATCAATTTTTAAAAAATATTTAATACGCCTGTAACAAGTAATGTACTTCAGCTTCCGGGTCAATGACCCCCATCTCGATCAGGTTTTTGTCCAGTTTCTCTGATCCATTGAGCAAATGCTGAGATGGCCCCTTGTTTTGCTTGTGGACGTAAATGTAGCTTCACTGTGCGCACATTTTTATTAAGCACTCCTTTTGCTTGTAGTTTATTTACCGTTAAAATTGATTTTCTATAACTCGGGAACAAACATTTTTCAAATATTTTTATTTTTCTAAAATAATTATTTTCTAAATTCATTTTTTCTGTTTTTTTTTTAAATTCTGGCCCTCAAGAAAAATGTGCGCAGATAAATCTCTTTCCCCAACGTCATATACAGTTTTTACTGTTTTTTGACAAATAAATAAATAATTAATTATAAGAACTGAAAGAATTTTTACAATTGGGTGGAACAGTTCAAAAGAGGTCGAAGCTCAGAAACTGACAAATCGTTCTGGCCGCATCAGAAAGAAAAGTCCTGTTGACTGAAATCAGGGACGCTGTAGGTGCGTTTTTTGTGATTATCATGAAGAGTTTTTAGTAAACAGCCAATGTTGTTTAGATATGCTTTTGTAGAAACTGGAGCCAGTCATGAGAGAGAAACGTCGTGGATCTCAGAGGAGAGGTGTGATTCTCCAACAAAACAACGCACGATCCCACACTACTCAACAAAGCCGTGAAATCATTTACAAAATGGGTTGGAAGGTATTGCCTTACAGCCTCGATCTAGAACCCTTACAGCCCCTTACAGCCTCGATCTAGAACCATGTGATTTCAATTTGTTTGGTCCACCGAAGGAGGCATTACGGTGGAAGAAGTCCCAGCATAACGAGGTTGTCCAAAAAATTTGTGGGAAATTGGTTCAAAACCCAACATAAACAGTTCTTTGCAGCCCTTATAAAAAAGCTGATAACCGTTTGGAACCAGTGCATAAATGTTGCTGAAGAATATATTAAAAAGTAGGAGAAGTCCTGTTTTGTAAAAATAAACGTTTATTTCCCCAGACCAATTTCTCTCTTTAATTATTGAATACACCTCGTATATTTATGTGCTTTAAATAATATCTTATAAAGTTTCTCGAAAATTCAACCGTTTGTGTGAAAACTAGATCAAAATACCACATTTTCAGAAACGCTTAAACGCCGTATTCTCATAAATAACTCCAAATTCTTTCTTCAAACTTTTCAAACGCATGGTGCTTATTGCACACTTTAATATGACGTAAAGTCCATTGTGGGGGTATTGTTTTTTCAAAAATTAATAAATCTTTTGTTTTTTAAAGATCTTTCACACCGTTGATATGCACAGTTCCAACAATTTGTAAACACTATTTTATTTGTGAATTGAAGTGCTTGAAATTACTTTTAATGATCTTTTTCGAAATCACAAAACATTCCTATGAAATGAGTTTTAAATTGGGAATTTACAGTTGGGTTTAAACGCCATTTTCTTAAAAACGGCTCCAAATTTTTCAAAGAAAACTGCCATTTAGGACGAGGCTTTTACTGTTCTTTATTATTCATAAAATAATATTTCTATTTTACTCTTAGGAAACCGAAAAATTAAGAAAATGTTAAAAAATGTACTTTGGGCAGCGATAGATGGCAGCTGGCAAGAGTATGTGGCATGTCTGAATAGTTAGCCAAGACCAAAGGAAATAGAAAACTAACTCGAGAAAGTCAAAGTGTTTAGTCAAAAAGTTATTCGTACAGTGCTGCATCTTTGTTGATGAATTTATACTGGAAGATACGTTTGCTGAGATATTGCTTTGTCCCTAGTGCACAGGGTTGGGTAGTATTGAAATACTTGTATTTTAAATACATTTTGTATTTGAAAAACTGTATTTTAGGGTTTTTGAGCATGTATTTTAGAGATGTATTGAAATACATAAAGTAGGTGTATTTAGAAAAAGAAATACTTAAAATACTTCAAACACAGACGAAGAAGAAGATCGTTTAGAACAAGGTTAATTTCTTTTGGCTTGCTTACGCTAGTGAATGCACCTCATTGAAGAAAAAATAAAAGCTCCTTTCAGCCGTTGAATTTGGATTCTCATTTTTAAATGATAATTGTAATTAATTAAAAATGCTGAATAATTATCCGGCAATAAAAGAAAGCGTTTATTCGTTTTAACACTAGTTTATGTTCATCCACGCCATTTAAATGACTGTTTTCCTTTGCAGATTTTATACATTCGCCAAATAGGGGTTTACCGTCATATGATTGGTTTGAAAAATTAGTCGCTTTATAAGCAAATTCCATTTCTTTGTTTTAGACATATTTTTAATACTATCATTTTATATTTGAAAATGTTTATACATATGGTTACAATATATGAAAATAGTTATTGTTCAGATATTTGTATGACTGTCAATTACTAATGTAATCTAATTGCCAATTATAATATATTGTTGCAAAAAAAATACATAATACAAAATTATTATTACATATTTCCAGTATTTTGAGTATTTGAAGTATTTTAAATACGTATGTATTTAGCACATCAAGTCCTAATGTATTTTTTGTATGTATTTATGTACTTTAGCAAAGTATTTAAATTCTAAATTTAAAGTATTTTGCCCAACCCTGCCAAAACATACCCTTTGACAGTCATTATTACATGGAATGGAGTATACCACATCCTTATTTTGGATTTATCCTTTTGCTTGTCGTAGAAATGGCTAGTCTTATTTAAATTGTAAAATGCAATGTCCAAATTGTGTTTTCTGAAGTAGTCCTTAATTTTACTATCATCAGGTTTATAAAATGGTAAAAATTACTGCTGCTGGTAATTGCTTTGGATTTATATGTTAGTCTATTTTGATTACATTTAACAATGAAGATAATCAATAAATCAACATGGGCGGTTCCAAATAAAGCAATTTCTTGCACTTCCCTGTCTTTTGAATTACCTGGGAGTGTAGCCAAGTTCTTATACAAATTTTACGGAACAAATCCCAGATCTCCGATAACTATCGGTACGATTTGTGCTTTCACGCCCCACATTCGTCTGATCTCGATTTTCAAACTCCTCTATTTAAGACGTTTTTCTAACGACGTTTGGATCGTAAGGCACAGCAGCATCTACGGGTAGATACGATTTTTCTCCAAATCTCAGATAACAATATCCAGTTTGTTTGCCGCTATCGTGTGATCAGTTTGAATTTGTTGGTCGTACAATATTTTACACAGTCCAAAGGCCGACACCGGTTTTGATGAATGTTCGTAGGATTTGGGGCATGTGTTTGGAACTTCGAGGGCGGTACAGATCTGCCAGTGGAGGTAACAACAAACCGTGTGTCTCTTCAAATATTAGGTATTTTGTAGACTTGGACAAGCTGACATGATATCAATGGTTTCTACTTGTTCCTGGCAAATGTGGCATTTATCACAAAGTCGTATACTCAACGCCTGGTCTCGGGCAGCTATTACAAGTGTCTTCATCCTTCTCCTTTAAGCCATATAAATTATTGATCTTTATTGATCTGCACCTTGTTCATTATTTTTAGATATACACAGATTTACATAGTTTCCCATCCCGACTATTGCATTGTGCTAGGAGGCTTCAATTCATCTGAGGCCTCTTCCTCCTTCCTTACGTGACACAAATCTATGTACATCAGCTCGTGGGTGGGCGACATGATGCACTGTAAGCAGTTTTCTGTTTTTTCGTTCCATGATTCGAATTTCTTGCTCAGTCCAGTCCACGAATCCGAAACTCTATTCGGCTATAGGTACCACCAAACTACCTACAAACTACGTAAGTTTTACCTTGCTCAAGATCCTGAATCACAGTGTGCAGTGTGAACTTCAATGTTCTCTGACGTCTTTTTGTCTCTCTTTAAGTTTATTTTTGCGCATTTGTCAAGACCTAGCTTCTTGATATCATTGCTAAAATAATTGATGACACTAAGCATTTGGGAGAGAATTGCTTCATTCTTAGCAAACACTTTAAGGTCATCCATGTAAAACAAATGTTATACTAGTATTTCATCACCATGGAGCCTGTAATCAGTCAGTGTGCAACGTCTAGATAGAGGGATAAACTAATGCAAAACACCAGAGGTGATAGCGAATATCTTTGGAAAATTCCCTTGTTAATCTGAATACTTCTGCTTTCTACTACTTCCCGCTATGTATTAGTAACCTGGTACTCCACGACTTCATACTAGCCTTGCAAAAATGAAAATGTCTAGGATGAAATCGATAGATCTCCAGGACCTTCAAAATCCAATCGTGTGGTAAACTGTCAAAGGCCTTCTGGTAGTCACTCCAAGCCATGCACAAATTAAGTTTTCGTTTCCTTACATCATTCAAGATGACTTTATTTAGTAGTAAGATATCCTTACAGCCATAGGAACTTTTACGACATCCTTTCTGTTCAACTGGCAACAGGTGGTTCTTTTCTAAGTGTTTGTACATTTTGTTAGCTGTGGCTGCAGTTATAAATTTATTCAGCACTGGCAGCCAAGTGATTGGCCTGGAGTTCTTTGCCAAATAACTGTCTCCCGCTTTGGGTAGCAAATAGATGATGCCGTGTGTAAGCCATTCCAAGAGTTCCTTTGGGGTTTCTAAAATTTTATTATTAGCCTGAGCTAGATGAGAATGTTATGCAGTTAATTTCTTAATTCAATAAATCTGGATCTTATCACTACCGGGGAATTTCCAGTTTGCCATGTTCTTAATTGCTTGGAAGAGGTCCTCTTCCGAGAATTCGTGAACATCTTCCATTGTTTCCACGAGTCCATCGGCAGCATCAACTTCAGATTGGAGCCAAGATGCATCTTTGTTGTAGAATCTGCTTTCTTCTCAGATTCCTGCCCAAAATGTCTCGACGTCATCTTTTGAAGGAGGGGTAGCATTGCCATTCGGTTTTGGAGTCACATCGCAATAGAATCTCTTCGCGTGTGTTTTAAAAATCGATTCTGTTCATGGAAATCTTCTCTATGTTTGTAACGTCTAATTCGTTGAGACCATGCTTGGATTTTCTCTTTTAGCTTCTCGGCTACCATTAACCTTGTTGTGTCATTTTCAATTTGGATATTTTTGTGCAACATGGAGTATTTTTTGTTGAACTTTAGAGGTATGAGTTGATTTAGAGGATGCCTCGGCTAAGAGTGATATTTCATGCCGTGTGTCGGCTATTCGTTTCATAGTTCTTTTCGTCCATGGGGGTACGGAGCTGTTAATTGTTTGGCTGCCGACCGTCGGTGTTCTTGGCTGACCCCAAAATAATCTGAGATACCAGATATCTAGTTGTATACACGATGTGATTGATTTCAGTAACATCTAGATCTCTACCTGGGGTCTATACAACCTCATTTAAGACAGAATTCACTGTTTCTATCACTCTCTTAACTTCAGAATTTTCGTAAATTCTCTTCAACGGTGCACGAGATTTGAATGAAAGTAGACGAACTCGTTCTATCTCGCGTCGGAGGAGGTTCCGCATTATGTCCTTATCGAGTGAATCATACCCAGATTTTCACCACTGACAGATGTTTCACTTGGAAGTGATGAACCTTTAAAAGGACAATCGTTTTCAAGGATATTAGATTGTTCTAAATGTTCGTCATGTGAATAGTTCGATCGAAGAACATACACTGCGCTTTACTGAATATCTGCAAGTTGTTCTGCTGTTAATTTTCGACTGCTGAGTATGTATCGATGTTGACTGGCAAGCTCTTTTGAATCGAAGGTGGGTCTCATATCTGGGTTCCACTCTCTCCATATCTTAAAAACGTCTATTTCTGAGCACCCATTTTTCGCTTTTGCGTAATAAAAGCACCACATCACCTCCTTTTATTCATCCTGTGTCGATCTCTGACGATATCTTCAAGCTACTGGCGACTCTGTGTCCCTGGGACTAACATCCGTTGGAAAACCAGACGTCGACAAGGTGACATTAGCTCGGTTTTTGAGCAAGTATGGGACATTGGTAGAACAAGGCATGTTAAGATTCATTACATTTCTTGTACCATCCATTTTGCTCATTACTTTTAAGTGAAGATTCGCAGGAAGCAAGTTCGAGTCCATAGATCACTCTTAACCCATGGTTATTCCTGTCATCCGTTACTGCGACTCACAGTGGCCTCGGGACATCCCCCGCAGGGCCCAGCAAAGGGTCCCTCCGATCGCCGGTCAGTATTACTAAACCCTACAGAATTTTCACTCACTGCTTTTCGCTGAAAAAACAAACAAACTGGAGGGTGCTCGCGCAATTCTGGCTTCGGATTTGAATTCAGCGCATCGACATATATAGAGAAACACCGTGTCAAGTCTTTGAGTCTGGCATTTTTTTTCTATTTTGTGTGCCTGTGATATCGTTTCATATTTGTTCTGAAAACAATTGATAAGCAATATTGTGATAGGAATTTGGAACTCTAGGAGTATGCTGTCTATCGGCACAAATTACTTTGCTCAAAGTGCATTGTCTATAAATTAAAATGTTTATGAACCAGAACGACACCGGTTTTCTCAACAAAGAGAAGGACAAGAAATTAGGAACATGAATAATACAGTTTATGCATTACCGTTTTAAACTCAGGCCCAAAGGGCCCGTAGTCGGAGTACCGAAATTACAGCTGCAAGATTTTCAAACGGTATTACTAGTTTTTTACGTGATAATTTCGTCTTGACTGGTTTCTGATTTGTTACGAAATAAAATTGTTATTCTTTGCATTAACACTACGGCGTATTTAGGCTTCAGTTATTATTAATAGAAAGATGTGATAAAATGATTTGTACCCTTGATGAATCATAGACCTGAATGCGCCCATGTCAGTCCTGAATTGGCCAATGTAACCTATTTCAAATCAACTTAGACAGACTGAGGGCACAAGCGTGTCATATTTCATGAATGAGAGGGAAGGGCCGCAAGAAGCCTTACATTTGCAGAAGCCCCTCACATCCACTTTCGGTTCGAGGACACAGTTCGATCAGAAACAAGGGAAACTGCAAAGAATTGTCACAGAAATATGTAGCAAGCAAAATTATGTGCTCCGTGCTGGAATAGACAAGATAGTATTAGATCTCAGGATATCAAACCTTTTAATAATTCACATTCGTAATTAAAAGTAAAAAGTATTCCCACCAAAATTTCCGTAAGTTGTAAAGATTATCTTGCTAAATTATTAAGAAATTTTGAAAATGTATTGCAAGAATTTAAGAATATCGCACAACAATGTGTTCTCAGAACACCTGGCTTCAGTCGCAATTTGAATAATCGTAATTAGGTTCAAATCTGGAACTAATATAGTATATTTGCTTTAATCCTGGAGCTACGATATAGTGAATGAAGAAACTTCCCAATGATCACAAGATTTTACACAGATTTTTAATGTGTGTCTTTTCAATTGGAAATTCGAAGCGAATATCCGGTCCCCACATGAGTTGACTGCGGTATTTCCTTTCACCATTCTCGGTACAGCTTACGCAGCATGGAGAAAGTACCGTATGTATTGTAATCCTGCGACAAATAAACGGCGAATATTAGACAGATTCTTATTGTCGGGCGTAGGTAACGAAAAAGTGGATAAATATTGTCCCTATTTACAGTAAATTACTTCCTTTAACAGGTGTAGTCAGAATCCATGTTGAGTCCTTGATTCCTAAAAACAGACGGAAAAACGTCGCGCCGTTTGCCCGTCCGTTCGTCCATCCGCGGTCAACGCTACCACTTAAACCTGTAAAGCAATTTTCAGCAAATTGTTGAAAAAGATCGACATTTTTAAAGAGCATTGAAATTTCTGAAAAACATTGATATTATTGAAAAACTTTTTAATTGTGGTAAAACATTGAAATTGCCTCTAAATCCGTACAGTCTCCTCCGTTCTCTAAATCCGTACAGCGTTGATCCAACTGATCTTTGTGCGCTAGCAAGGAATTCATCAGGAATCATTTTTGTCCTTTTATACTGTCCCAACAAGTTGATTTTCTCTTCATCAGTTCAACAATAACTTTTTCGAAATTAAATCAATTGTCTAAAGGGACATTGCCGTTATACCCTTCAATAGGTTTGTATATACGAAGCATAGCTTGAGTAGGGTTCTAAATGTTTCTCTTCTTGAGCTAGGATCGTTCCAAAAAATTGGGCGATCCATTACAATATTATGAAAGTAAAATTATGAAATAAATATTTGAGTAAATCGCCCAAGAGCGTTTATGAAAATACCAGTCTCACATACCACTACTAAGAGAAACAGTCTCGCATACCGCTACGAATAATATGGAAAGAGAAACTACCGGTCTCACAGACTGCCACGATATCCAAAACTGCCCCTTAAATGCCGACCGCTTTAGTAGAACTAAACAAAACTCGGCTGAGTGATAGAAGAGGGTCAGGGAGGAAGCTACTATGTCAACACTCTTGCCCACTCATATGGCCCATTATTGCATAAACCAATTTCACTTGGTGCCTGTCAGATCGCTGTTTCCATATAAGTGTTAAGAGGAGCGCAAGATACAGAGTGAGGGGTGAGATAATTATTTCTTTAGGTTATGGGGAACCAAATAGATCTTTTGGGAGACGGGATTTAATTCTTGTACGAACAACGCTCGTTTTACCGAGGTTAAAGTGGCTGGTGCAAGAGCAGTGTGGGGTTTTGAAACGGATTTAGACCACAATAAGAAAGTATAATTTGTAATTGGTTCTATGTCCAGTTCTGTATGAAATTGTCTATTGCTTACATACCGGGGCTCTGGTAATTGTACTTTATTCTGGAAGATTTGCAAGGGTTTCAAGGGAAGAAGCGGCCCAATTGGTTTATTAAAAGGACCCATATAGTCGGGTAATTATTTATTTTCAAAAGCGAAGGGATATTTGCTCTTCGCAAGTTAAAAATTTTGGTTTAGCATTTTGAGGGGTGCAGCTATAATCCCCATATGAAGCACATTTTAACTGTCGAATTTGTAAGGATATGTTAGATTCAAAGGTGCTAAGAATTAGTTTTTGCACCTTATATTTTACGATTTGTAATGAGTTTTACAGGTGATGACAGAGATGTTTGAATATGAACAAAATTTGTGGTATAATAATATTACGTAACCGTCACTAAGGTCTAGAAGGAACGTGCCACTGAAGCACCTCTAGTTACGTTGGGTGATTGTGAATCGGGTGCATGAGTATATGGCAAATGTCACAAACTTCTACAGCAAGTATGGGAATCGAAGTTAACAACTTTCGCCCATTTGCAAGGTTAAACATGCTACATTTATTCCTAATTGATAGGCAACTCATAGGGCCCTGCTTTTTTTCTCGCTTCCGCTTACGCAGTAGAGAGAAAGTTATGTAATGCTGCACGAAAAACGGCGAATTTTCGGCATATAAACTCTTATTACAGAGCTCTGGTAACGAAAACGTGGATACATCTATTTGCTTAATTTAACAAAACAAATCCTCCAGTCAGTGGTGTAGACAGAATCCATCTTTTGTGGGTCCATGATACCGAAAAATCGAATGACGGCAAAACAAAACGAAAGTCTGTCCGTCTGTGAACAACGCTAGCGGCTAAACCGTTCAGCAGATTTTTTTCCAAAATTGATATTCCTCTATCGATGTGGCTTATGTTCTGACCCCTTGAATTTTAAACTAATTTTAATTTGGGGGGTTACTTTACTGAAGCCCTTGGAACATTTTCAAAAAAATGGCTTAATAGTTTTTGAATAAATTTTGTTGTTGGATAGTGCGAAGGATGTTTATGGGAATGGTGCAGGTCTAATTTTTGTTTAAAACTCTAATTTTTCGAAAATTGCAAAAATTCAAAATTTTTTCGGCGTCTTCCTACAACTACAATTACGAAGATAGAGATTTATTTTCCTTTAAAGAAATCTATTCCTTAAAGATAGATTTTGAAATAAGGTCATGTACAATTTTTCGAAAATTTGAAAACTTTTCTCGTAATTTTTCGTGAAAGTACGCGCAAGAAAACACATTCTGTTTTCGGACCACTAGTTCGACAGGTACACATTCTGACACGTTCTGTATAGATTTCATGCACCTGCAGAACACCCGTGTAAGGCGAGTTGCCTTCCACATAGGGGTAAGTGTCGCAGGCGTAACTTCATGTGAGATTTCCCACGTTTACTTTCAAAAAGGGATCATCTTTGGCCCACCTGCAAGCACTAGAATTATTCTGAGATATCCTATGTTACCGTTTATTGTAAAATTGAAAATCCAGATCTCTGACTTTTCAGTCTATTGGTTAATTTATTCCTCAATACTAACCAGGTTTCTTGCATAAGTCAACCGCGTACGCAAGTTTGAGAATTCTTTAGGTGAAAATAGAAGCGCCGTGGAATGATTATAGTTATTTATGATACGAGTGGTAAAAGTGGCATCTTATTTTACGAGGACAGGTTGTGATACCTGATATGCCGAGTGTCGCCATCACTTTTATCATGTGGGACATACACTATTTTTAAGACTGCTTTTCTTTCATTTTTTTAAAATTCGAGGATACAAATAACTTAATTACGTACTATGTTGCATTAAAGGCAGTAGTAGCTGATACGGCCACGAAAATATACTTTTTTGTCGCATTCACAGATTTATCTGAACACTTGAGCACCGCCTCACTTTTGTGCTAAAAGTTGGATTTTTAGCTCACTGTGAATTCCCTTGAACTAACTGCTGTACCTATGGCTGTACTAATAGTCGCCTAACAATATTGTATAGGAAAGTACGGTACACTATGTCAATTGTCTTTCAAAGGTACAAATCAGACATAAATGTCAAGCAGTTTCGCTTGTAGGCCAATCAAGTTGGACAAATCTAGTGAAAAAATCCCGGAGTTCTGAAATTTGACATAAACTTTCCTTAGTACCTATCGCACATTTTACTAAAAATCCTAAAGTGTGTGGGGGTGAGCTGCGATTGGGGGAACCGTTTCAAGGTGTTTTTTCTATGTTCTTTGCATATAACTCCATAACTATCGATTCTACCGAAAATTATTCCCTATTCAAAATTAAAGTCGTCAAAAGTTTCTACAAAAGAGGTTATTTAAGATTTTTTTTGATATTTTGTACAAATTGTAGGATTTGTTTCCCTAAATACAGATGGGAAGTTGTATTTAGGTTGCGCTTGGAGAATAATATGCATTCCGATTTTTTTGGCTGAAAACGTGAAACCAGACCTAAGAGACCAGGAATATAATTTATTTAAAGCTTCTTGTGCAGCTTCTTCAGTGGTAGTTAAGTTTTTCCCTTTACAGAGGACAATTATATCATCGTCATATTTCCTAACTATTGTTGGTGCTTTTATATTTTCATCTGCATCATTAATGGCCAGAAGAAATTATGTAACACTTAAGACGGAACCTTGAGGAACGCCATTTTCTGGTTTCCTTATATCAGATAGGTGGTTATTAACTCCCACCTGTATTCTACGGTCAAGTGCAAAATTTTTGAGAAATTCAAACATATTTCCTGTGATTCCTATTTCTTGAAGTTTATACAAGATGCGATGTATCCAGACCATGTCATAGGCTTTTTCGATTTCGAGGTTGACAGCAATCACATTGTTCGGGGCTACTATACACTTAATGTTCATGAGTGGACTGTATGAATGGACTGTATTGTTGAAGTACAGTAGTCCCGAAACCCTTTGATAGCTCTTGGGATTGGCGCAGGAGTGCAGGATGCATATACGAGCAAGTTTCCAGCACAAACAATGTTTAATAAGTAAATGCACAGTATTCACACAGTAAATGCACAAGAAGTACAGAATTAAGATGAAAATTTCTCTTGGTGCATTAATACACCTGTCCAAGCGTAGTTATTGTAGTGACACCTTGGACCACCGTGGCTACCTTGCGCCGACCAGAAGCAGCCGCGAGTCACATAGTTCAACCAAAATTGCGGGCGCAAACCCACGTAAGAGCGACAGACACAATTACAGCGTGCACTGCCACGATTAAACAATTTATGTGCGAGCCGTATGCAGTTCATTTGCACGATTATACGTTCTTTACACGCTTTACGCGCGGAGCCCTAACACACGCGTCTATCTTGCACGGTGTCTTTATGCGGACTAACGAAGTCGGTTAAGCCGAATTCGGTTGGGGCAGAGACGTTAGGAAAGGGCTCACACGCGTGCAGAGGTGGGGATGGCGATGGCCAATTACCATTTGCCATTTGATCTGGATTTGCAATGATCTGGCAGTTTTTGTCCGTTGCTCCTCCAACGGACCAAGCTGTGGGGGCGAGTTGGGCAGGCGGGCACGTACGAGCGGCCACGCTCGTCCGTTGCCGTCCGTTGGGAGAATACGCGGAACAACGGATGTGAAGGCGATATGTGACACCTACTCAACGGCCGCGCTCTGCCGATTACGCAATTCAACTGTTCTGCCTTGCTTGTGAACGTATTTATTTCTGCTTTGCTGTGGGCCCGAACACACATGTTGCTTATTAATAAATGCCTCTTGGATTTAGGTTTCAGTACTGATAAGATGAGAATGTGTGGAATGACCAGGATGAAAACCGAATTGATTGTAATTAATAATTTTTTGATTATCCATAAACCATCTAATTCTTTTGTTCACAATTTTTTCTAAAAGTTTACACATGTTACATGTTAATGAAATATTTATGGACATTTAAAGCCAGTGAATTCATGTAAATTGTAATTGTTGTCCCTGAATTATTATTACTATTGTAAGATAATTGGAAATGTAATTGTTATAATTTTCTACTGTTGTATTGTAACTGTAACTGCATTATAATTATATTGTAACTGTATTATAACTGTAACAGGAAGTCGCTAATAACCGCGATGATGAGACTAACGATAAAAATAACTAAAAAAAATTGTTGTAAAATTAATCCTTTTAAAGTTCCAGGCTTGAAAATTTGTTTTTATTTACAATATGTTTTTTAACTTATGTTATTTAGTTTTGTTATGTTCAATGCTTGAAAATAATTTTATTACTGTACAAAATTTATCAACAATATGTAATTGCATGTTTTGCCGATCCGGGTAGCCGAGATCACTAAAGCAGTAGTGCTGTGACAATCTCGGAGCGAAGGATCGTGAGTTTGAATGCAGCCTCGGGCATGATTGTGGATGTGTTGTCTGCTGTGGGTAATATTTTTGTGTGTCCCAGTGGTTGGCGTCAGGATGGGCCTCCGGCCGTAAAAACATTGCAAATCAGAATAAAAATGGAGTGTGTGGAAAATTATTAAAAACATGAGCCCGCCCCAAAGGAACGGAATAAGGCAGGGATGAAAAGAAATGTATTTGCAGGTTTTGTGCAATAAACATGATTATTTTACGCCTTATGAAACATTAACTTGTACATAGACTTCCGAGTATCCGAGGTCATTAAGCGGGTATCTCGTCAGGTACGAAAATTTATAATCCATAGTTTATTTCATAAGGAGCGAGTACAAATATCTGGTAAACGATTGGTACACTGTCAACATATAAATTACATAAAACAATATAAATTGAATAACCACGTTTACCGCGTAAATACAGGGACATCTAAAACTGAGTGTCGATGACAAACGACACACTCGATATTTGACGAGGGGATCCAATTATTATGGAATTGGGAAAACTCCAATACTCCTAAACTAGTTAACAGTATCGACCGTTTTGCAATGAATCATTGTTGCTTTTTCTAATGACTGCCTCAGTTAATCGGGACTCAGATAATCCCAAGCAATGCCTAATGTCAAATGATACCTTATAGTTTCAGTTTCAGTGCTTTTATAAATAAGCTGAAAATCGTAGATTGAAATTTCCTACAAAAAGGCGCTATACATTTTTGATTTTATTTTAGGTTAAATTGAGTGTCGGAGATATATCAATTTATTATTCTCTATCTTTTATAGGGGGTTCAGGGGTGTTACAGCCTTGAAAGGGACTTTGAATCCAAGATAATTTCAATAGAATAATAAACAGTAGTCAAGAAATGTTTTTTGTAATGTGATAAAACGTTTGCTAAAATTATTTATTGAGATTAGCGGTAGTCTACTAAAATATTGGGCAAAGGAGGAAAGCATTCAATATTTCCTTTCAAAATGCAATCTACCATTTCTGAATCCAAACTCCTTCATTTAATTTTCGAGCTAACTGAGGTGCATGTTCACATAAAAAAAATCTTATTTAATTTTTACTTCGTAAACCCTTGTCAACACTTTTTCAAGGGACATCTGAGCTATTCCACGTCAAATCGCACAAAAAATATAATTTGACCTACATATTTTTCATTATTTTATATTTTTTATATGAATTAAATGTTAATATGTGTAGTTTTTATTTTTTTCTAGCTTTTTTATTTTTGAAAATATTGCGTATTGAAATTTGCTAAAAATGACGCACATCACTATTTTTAAAGCAGCACAAAGTTGAATACACAAATTATAAAAATTTCATTCGAAACCTAAAAACATTTATTTTTGAAGATTCTGCAAAGTATTTCTTTGCTTGACTTTTTAATTAAAAAAACAAATTGAAAATTTGTTACATACTATGTTTTTGTGTGTGTTATTTCTAGTAATTCAAAATAAACATTGAACACTTTCATGAGTTAAGAACTCATGAAACTTCATGTCATTTCTCTCCTTGTTCTGTAGCAAGAGTTGTTGGTATAGGTCTTGGTACCGTTTTTAAATAACAATCGCAGTTCATAGAAGGTCCAAAAGGACGTAATTGGACAAGTGGGACAAAACAGGGAAAGGAGGACGAACACGACAAAGTAGGTCAATGGGACAAAATGAGACAAGGGGGACAAACTGCGACAAGGTAGATGTTGGGACCAAATGAGCCAGGGGGCAAACAGAAAAGGGGACAAATGGGACATGGGGATAAAAGCGACGAAATGGAACAACTAGTGGTGCTACAAAATGGCACAGACTTTTCCGTATTAGTTTTTTATTTCCTTTGGACTCGGCTAGCTATTCGGGCTTGCCACATTCTCTTGCCCACTGCAATCTATCGCCGCATTAAGTACATTTTTTAAATATTTTATTAATTTTTCGGTTTCCGAATAGTAGAACAGAAATATTATTTTAAGAATATTAAAGAACAGTAAAATCTCATCCCAAATGCCAATTTTCTTTCAAAATGAGGGGACATATTTAAGAAAATGACGTTTCCGCGCTACTGTAGTCAGTCTATGGATGACCGTCGTGGTGTAAGCATCGTCCCTTGGCGCTCCGAGCTAGGCAGCAGGTAGTTTCTTTCGCAGGTAGTCACCGTTACAGCTTTTTCACCCAACGACCCCCTGACGCCGCAGAAGCCAGTAAAGATAAGTATATTTTGCCTTGCTCTGTTTTTCAGTGAAACTATATTCATCTCTTACTTCTAGAACTCATTTGGGTTCTTTCTATCAATATCTGCTCTAGTGCTCTATTAGTTTTGTACTCCTCGTCCACTACTCCACCAATCTTCTCTCCTTGTGTCTTTTCCTCATTTTCTGATTTAATCTAATTCTTTCCCTTAAGATGACGAAGAGCAATAGAAACGCATCTAGTGCCAGCAATGATCTTGAGACCAAAATCACGGTGCAAGTAAACGAGGCACTAGATAAGGCTGTAACATCGCCTACTTTCTTACGCTCTTTGGCATCAGTGCTTACTGAGCTTGTCACAAAGCAACTCGAAGAATCGATGAACTTCAATTCTGATCTTGTGGCAGGGTTAGAAAAGAAATTGGCAGAACGTGACCGTGAGATTTCAAACCTGAAATCTCAGTTAGAGGAAAAGACTGACCAGCTCGAGATGTACTCACGCCGAAACTGCTTGCGGATATTCGACGTGGAAGAAACCGAGAATGAAGACACCGACAGGCTGGTCATCGAGAAAGTTGCAAACAAGATAAGTGTAAACTTAAGCCTACAAGACATAGATAGGAGCCACCGAGTAGGTCGGCAAGTAACTGGTAAAAACAGACCCATTATTGTTAAATTTGTAAGTTACAGAAAACGCAACGAAATGTTCCGCTTGAAACGGCTGCTGAAGCAAACGGGGATGACGATTCGTGAGGATCTCACGAAATCGCGCCTGGTTTAACTGCAAGCTGCCATCGACCGCTTTAGCCTCCGCAACGTATGGACAGAAGACGGCACCATCGTTATCAAACACGGTAACGGTCTTCCCGGGTGCAAACCAGGGCTCAGCTCGAGGCAATTTCATGCCTAGCGTAGGAGCGCCCACACCTTTCCACCCACTCACTCTACTCCTCTCTGCCACGTTCATTTTCGGATTTTTTCCCGGGAATTCTCCTTCCTTTGTTCATCTCTCAACTTTCCTTCTGCAACCCCTCTGTAAATGCTACCTACCTCCTCCCCCTCACATCCTGTAAACCTTTTACCTGTGGGTGCCCGGAACCTTTCCCCGACCGTCCATGAGTCTGGCTCCACAAATAAACCTAATCCTCGCTCCCCCTGCCTGCATGTCGCACATTTAAATGCCCAGTCTCTTCCCTGTCATTTCGACGAAGTAACAGAAATAATATCTAAACACCGTTTTCATGCACTTCTCATAAGCGAAACCTGGTTGAAGCGTTCTCTCAATTCCGCGCTAGTAGCAATTTCAGGGTACCGTCTGATAAGAGCTGATCGGAAGGCCAGCGTCGCCGCACATGGTGGAGGTGTCGGTATATACCTTCGCGACGATCTTAGGCACAAACTTGTACTATCTTCAACAAATACGGACTGCCTACGTAGTGAATATCTTTTTATCGAAGTTGTAGTTTTAGGAAAAAAATGTCTCTTGGCTGTCATATATTTACCTCCTAAGACTGACAGCATAGATATGTTGGATGAAACCTTTGCATCTGCGATCAGTTCCTTATGAGCAGTGTCATTGTAATGGGTGACTTTAATCATAATTTATTAAAAGCCTCCCCCTCTGCAGAGCAGTTTAAGCGTTTTTTTTCACAGCATGTGCCTCGAAATATTACCTCTAGCACCAACACATCATTCAAAGAGCACGGAAACTTGGATTGATCATATTATAGTGTCTAATATAAAAAAGGTTCGAAATCACGGTCAATTTCCGGTTCCTGGGATTTCAAAACACCATCTAATTTATCTTGTTTACAACCTTAAGTGCCCTAAATACTCACCTCACATAATCGAATACCGCGATTTTTCAAAATTCGATAAACAAGCATTTAATGTAGATGGATTGACACTTCCTTGGTAGCTTGTGCATGAAGAAGAATCACTGGACGCTAAAGTTGCGATTTTCACTAACTTAGTAACACAGCTCTATGATCGGCACGCGCCTTTAAAAATATCGCGCGTAACTCGTCCACCTGCACCATGGTTAACCGATGAAATTCGAAATTTAATGAAAGATAGAGATGCAGTGCAAGCTATTTTCCGGAAAACTAAATGCGAACTACTTAAAAAACAATACAAAATGCTCAGAAATTTAGTCACGCAGAAATGTCGCAACGCTAAAATTAAATACTACCACACCACTTTCGGCAGAACCCGCGACTCGAGAACGATTTGGAAAAGTCTGAAATGTCTAGGAATAGGCAAATCTCATCCCCAAATTGACACGTATATCTCCTTAGAATCACTAAATCATAGTTTTATAAATAACGTTCCTTCATTTGACAGTAATTTGAAAAAGGAATCTCTCGCGTTTCTCCAAAACTCAGAAACAATATCCAAAGACGAATTTTCTTTTCGTCCGTTGAACATGAGGATGTAATCAAGATCGTTCAAAGTCTCAAATCAAATGCTTCAGGTTCCGATGGTATGCTGCTAAAAATGCAACTGCTAAAAAATAGCCTAAATGTGATTTACCCAATCATCACCGAAATAATAAATTTCTCACTAATGAGCGGACAATACCCTTCATCTTGGAAGGCTGCACTCGTGCATCCTATTCCCAAAACAGCATCAAACAAAAACACTATTGAATACCGCCCAATAAGAATACTCCCAACTATCTCTAAAGTACTCGAAAAAGTCGTCCGGAAGCAAACTGAACAGTATCCTCAAAAAAAAATCACTTTTAAATGATTAGCAATCAGGTTTCCGTTCCGGCAGGAATACTGGCACCGCGCTACTAAACGTTATTGAAGACGCCAGAAAAGCAATAGATGACAGTAATATAACTATTTTGATACTTTTGGATTTCAGCAAAGCGTTCGATTCGGTAGATCATGACATCTTGCTCGCAAAACTAAAAATCATGGGATTTGCACAGCAGACACGTACATGGTTTCTCAATTACTTAACTTCAAGAACCCAAAGAGTGGTATCCGGTAGCCGCAGCTCAAGTGACTTGGTACTAAACCGCGGAGTGGCTCAAGGTACTGTGTTAGGGCCACCTGGCCTTCTTAATCTATGTAAATAACGTAGGTAAAGCGCTTAAATATTGTAGTCATCAAATGTATGCGGATGATCTTCAGATATACCTAAGCGGTCACCCATCTCACCTCTTCTCACTCGCACAAAAAATTAATGAAGATTTGATAGCACTGAGCAACTGGGCAGCGTCCCTAGGCTTACAGTTAAACCCAAATAAGTCACAGTGCATGATTATCAGTTCGAAAAGCACTATGAATAAAATCTCATCTGCTGCTCTGCCTAAAATTTATATTAATGACACCGTTCTACCTTGGTGTTCAGAAGTCAAAAACCTAGGTGTGCTTATCGACAACACCCTCAGCTGGAACTCGCATGTAGATTCAACCTGCCGTAAAGTTTTTGCCTCAATGCATGTCATAGAATACAAAAAAAACTTTAACAATTTCACAAAACTCTTGCACTGTTGCGAAAATACAAAATTAAAGGCACACACTGACCAAGCGATGCTACCTGACTAACACAGCAAGAAAAACCAAATTAATGTAACATTGCAGAAAGTATTGAAAGGTTACGAGGCACACATGGCTGGATTTTCCAACCCAGACCACTATCACACCACCACAGCTCCTCCAAATTACACAGCTGTCTAGTAGAGGGTCTCAAATGCAGATATCAAGAAAATGCCTTTCACCACCGTGGATGCTTCACGCTCATGGTCCACCATAGCCCCTTCCGCTTGGCCCACACTCCACCAGCCCTCCACCTGCCATCTCTCCCGCTGTCCACCAGGCTCTGGCCTGGTTCAGACCCCGGGCAGGGCGCAGGGGGGGCGGGCAGCCGGCTAGCAGGCGGAGGGGCGGACGTAGGCGGGGGGAGATACGGGCGGCGACGGCGTGATGGTGGTGGTAGCGGCGGTGACGTCATCGGTGTCGGCGACGAGGGTAGCTGGTTGCAACTGACCGGGCGGCGGGAGAACCGCCACACGCATCGAGGCGCGGGGAAACAATGATCAATTAACGTCTTAATTCAATCATTAATTGATTGTTGATTGATTTTTTTTAAAGTGGGACGCGCGAACTTTGGAGTTGGCGCCCCCCATGACACCCTGGTGTAGCATGGAACTCCCATAATTTAGCGGGAAGCACTACAAAGAGTGCCCAGGTGGGCGGAAGTTGCAGGAGCTTGTCCGCGCCGACCAAAAATGTGCTAACAATGCATTCCCTGAAACGCCTACGAACACTTTTACCAATTAGCACACGTGAGACTCTCATCAAATCTCTTATTATGCCACATTTCGACTATTGTGACTTTCTTCTGACCAACATGACATTTAAATTACAACTGTAAACTTCAAGTAACCCAGAACGCATGCGTACGCTTTATTTTTGATTTAAGGAAATACGACCATGTATCAGATTTTTTCGACAAACTTCAAATGCTTACTGTAGACAAAAGGCGGTTATTTCATTCTCTACTTCTTTATAAAATTTTAAACGGTACACATATAACACGCCTTATAAGTAACTTCAATCCTCTGAAATTAAATCGAGCTCGTGATTCAGCACTGCTTTGTGTACCACGTCACAACACTACTTCGTTCAGTAGATCATTCACCATTACAGCTATCCGAGCCTGGAATAAACTACCAGCAAGCCTAAAACATTCAAATACCTTCCGTAAATTCAAAAATGAATTAACCACATGGGTAAGGAATAATGACATGCAGAATGGCTGTTAACATCTCCTTCAATCTCCAGACTTTTCCCACCTCCAAGCACCCGGTCACCGCACCCTCTAAATGCTGTACTTTCCGCACTCTCTAAATTCAAAATTCCATCCCATACCTCATGACTCTCTTCACTTTCCATTCTGTATCAACCCCTGTAAATTATTTAATACAATCATATAATTTTCAGTGTATCTTAATGGAATTGTTTAAATAAAATATACATAAAGTGACTAGCGACATTCCAGATAAACGTACTTATACTCGTAGCTATTTTTGTATTATCATCATAATCTTTACTGCAACATATTGGTATAAATACAATTTGATGTTAAGATCCTACTATACATTTATATTGTTCCTGAATACTGTCAATATTGTATTTTAAATTATTGTTCCTATTATGTATTGTACTCCTCTGGTGTTAAAAATGATTTTATACTTATGTAAAGTGCTCATGTAAACCGAATGTACGTTGATGTAACGTCTCTGGAATAACTTCACGTCTTCCGCCTACTTTTTCTTCCTCCTTTTCTTCGCTTCTTCTCCCTTCCCTTTGCTCACAAACTTCCCCATTTTTTCGTTATGACTCGCCCCCCTCCGAACATCTTTCTCTTCTCTTTCTCTACTGCGTATATATTCTGCTCTATTAATGTTCGGCCCTAAGCCGCCATCCTGATTGAGATTTTTCTGGGTTTACTCAATCGCTTAAGGCGTACGCCGGGATGGTCCCTTGTATTGCACTCCCAGTCATAAATGTACAGTTGTCCCCCCTTTTTGTCTCTCTCCTTTCTTCTTCATTTCCATCTGTGTTTCCACTCTCTTTCACTTCTCTCTTTGTTTTTAAATGTTCGGCCTTTAGCCGCCATCCTGATTGAGGTTTTCTGGGTTTCCTCAATTGCTTAAGGCGTATGCCGGGGTGGTCCCTAGTTTTGCTCTCCCAGATGTAAATGTACAGCTGGCCCTCCCCCTCTTAAAATATTATTTCTCTGTATTAATGTAGATTGAGTGGTTAGACGGAAGAGCAGGCCCTATGGCCTGAGCCTCGCCATTAATAAAGACATTATTATTATTATTATTATTATTATTATTATTATTATTATTATTATTACTGTAAATGCGAAATTTGAAGCTCTCTTTCACAGAAAATGTTTGAGTTTTTGAAAAACATCATTAGAACTCTTTTGAAGTACATCAACTCGTAAATACAATAGTGTTTACAATTTGCAGGAAACGTACATATTAACGGTGTGAGAGATCTTTCAAAAAAATTACATTTCTGTATTTTTTTTAAAAAAACAAAAAATACACCAATTTGAACTTCGTCATATTAAGGAGTGCAATTTGAGCTAGTTTTCACAGAAAACAGTTGAGATTTCGACAACCTATACTTGACATTATTTAAAGCACATGTACTCATAAATATGTGAACAAATCGCCGCTAATGTAAATATTAACGACGTGAGAGAGAAGTCAAAAAATTACATTTCGGCACTATCCTGCATGTTTTATCATGGAGATGGCGGTGTTCTTCTCCCACCAATGCTGAGATTCGGCGCCATCCTACACTCGGAATGCAGGGTTTCCCTCACCAGGTATTTCCAACCAGCGTGGCACCGCCCCAGCCGGGACAAGCTCTACGCTACTGACTGGTCTCCCGACATTTTTGATATAGTGCATGCACGATTGTAAGGCGATAATTTGATAAAGATGATGAAGGAAAGATCGCGCGGTCCGTTTGTTAGGGTACTGCTTCGGTAGTCGCCTCGTTTTGATAAGAGAAAATACGGAAAATTCGAATTATAAATTCACTACAAAAAACTTCGCCAGTGATTTTGGAAAAACAACATTCTCTGAAAAATAGTTCAATCTCTCGAGGAATGCCCACAAATAACTAGTTTCTGTAGTTTGTTAAGTTCATTAATTAAGTTTGGAACGCAGGGAAAATATGCCTTGATCAGTGCAAATTCCTAATTATAACAGTACTTTTTTAATACTTCCATTGTAGATCGGTTACCCTTAATACTCCTTATGACCTTGGATCGTGCACTACACTAGAACACTGTGATATTCTCGACGGTGAAGTGAGAACAAACTCCGTGACAAAACAATCGAAAGATCACGGTTAAACATCTACGCCCAAGGAGGAAATAAGAAACCGCGCCCGCGATTCTTGGGACACATAAGCAGAGTTGATACACCCACTAACTTTAAAACGGAATCTTGAACAGTAACAATTTCTGAATATTTAGTACGTGTCGTCTTAAAATGTCTGAGTGCCTGAATGCGAATATTTCATACGCCATCAGTTGTTGAAGACTTGGTAGTGCGAAACGTTTCTAAATGTAGCTTCATTACGCGCACGTTTTCTTGAGCATTCCTTTTGCTAGTTGTGGTAGTAGTAGTGCGAGGGTGTGGGATGCTATTTTTTTACGAATATTAAAAAAAATATCTAGTTCATTTACCGATACACAAAAGTTCTCGGGAGGTGAAAAGGACTATTTTCCAAATGATGCTAACCTCGCTTTGTTGGCACTTTTATTCATGGCGCAGTTGGTGAATGAGCAAGAATTAATGTAAAAATGGAGGAATATAAGAGAAAATCGTTAATATTTCCGTCATATTTTCAGACATAAATGTAATCTACCTTTTGTAATTAATGATCCTAATGGTGAACCAATGTTATTCAATAGTTATTGTGACAACTGAAAATAATGAATCAGATTTGTAATATTGTACGAAAATAATTTGGACTATGTTGTGTGTTACTGAAACTCAGCAAATCACCAAGCACCATACAATGAGGTATCTTCTTGACTATACACTGACTTCCTTTGTGTATTAGAACTCATTTAACTTCTGCTGTTTTAGGCAATGGATTACTTCCGGTCTAACCAATCTGTAATTGAGAGGTCCAGAGTCCAAGGGGTATAAATGCATTTTGGTAAATTTTGAGTTGGGAGTAGGTGTGTAAAGTAAAAATTCCATTTTATTTCGTGAACAAATGGTATTCCAACAGCTCAAACGGTTACCGCTTTCTAGCGGTGGAAAGAAAATGCCTTCTATAATGTTTTCTACAGTCACTACACTTTGAACTCTTATTTTCTCAAAACCACATTTAGAGCACTTATATCCCTTGTGCTCTAAGTCCTTCAGTTTACCTTTCTTCTGAAGGCATACGTTCGGGATGGGAGTGGAAAGAAGTAGGCGAACAAGAAATAACAATATATACAAAAACATCTTTATTGATTATTATTTATTTAAAAAAAGAAAACCTAAGGCAGTGAGAAGGCTTGATGGAGAGGGCTGTTCAAAAAGCGAGCTTCTTCATCAGCAAGTAGATGTGCTGGTCCACCTCGAAGCCGTGCAGGTTGTTGGCATCGCCCTGCAGCCGCATCAGCAGCCCTCCGAATGACACGTAGGCAGCCCTGCAACAGGCGCGCAGCCAGGTGAGTGCGGATGGCGCAAGGTGCGCGGGGACAGAGCTTTAACTTTAGATAGCACTCAACAGAAGCCTTCGTGCAGACTTGCACGCTATATTTGCTGGTGCCCTGGCGTATAACGAGTATCAATCTCGTACTTACAATTAAAAAATAAATAATAATAATAATAATAATAAAAACAGAAATACAAATCAATCTTCTGGAATAAATAGCCAACAAAGTAGGTTTAAGAATTTCTGTACAAAAAACAAATTTATGACAAATATAAAAAAATGCTCCAGAAATCCTAGTAATAGTTATTAGACAGGTAAAGAGAGTAAATAAATTAAAATATTTGGGAGAAATAATTCAAGAAAACGGCCTAGAAAAATCTGCTGTAGAAGAAAGGGTACACAAAATGGAGTGAGCATATGGCATAACCAGAAACATTTACAACAAAAAGTCTATCTAAAAACTTGAAAACACATCATTACAAAACATAAATACCAGAATGTCTTTATGCAAGTGAATGCTTAGTACTGAACTACAAACTACATAAAGTTGAAGTCCTAGAAAGAAGAATTATTCGCAAAATTCTCGGTCCGATAAGAAACACAGAGGTATGGAAACTAAGAAGTACTAAGAAGTTTATCGTACTATAGAAAACATAACCGAAACATTACGGAAGAGGCGACTGCTATTTTTTGGACATTTATATACAATAAAACAGATTAACCAAGCAGATTTTTAACTACCTTTGGAACAAGAAGTTGACAATATACTGTATTAAAGAAGTTAGGAAAGATTTGGAAAGAAACAATGTAAGTGAAAGAGAAGCAGCAGAAAGAGAGATGTTTAAGAAGAAAGTGTTAGAAATGGAAGGATTCCAGGATAGGAAGGAAAAGAAGACAGGATCAAAATGGTCCGAGGAGAGAAAATGATACAGTGAGAAGATGAAAGAGTACTGGAGGAAGAAGAAAGAAGGACAAAGGAAGAAGCAATGAAATTGGTGCGTGGTCCCTAGATGACCCAAACGAGAGAAGAATAAAAGAAAAAAAAGCGTGAGGTCGGAGAGGCTCCTAATTTCCTTCACAGAATTCCCATTCAGTACAAATATTCATTACCATCTGTTTGAAAATTACGAAAAGGAAAATATGAAAATGGGAAATAATGGCAAGAGACAATAACACTAGGTTTGACTCCTCATGTTATTAATCTTCATGACCTGTGATTGTACATTTCATGAAAAGATTTCAAAAATAATTAAACTTTTAGAATAATTCTCAATAGTAAATTACAGTAAGTGAAACAGTTTTCGATTGATTTTGCCGCATTAATTATAGCCTAAAAAGCATCTCAAGGATTGAAACGGTGCTTATAAAGCTAAGTTCAAACAATGGTCTTCCGAAAGGATAGGTACCGACCCCTTTGGGGTCAATACCATTTTAAAGAGGCGCAATTAAGATTCGACTGGAAAGTCAATAGCCGAATATGAACAGGGGGCAGATCGGAGAAATCAAGATAAACTTGGCATTGATTCCAAGAAAAATATTAAGTTCATAAATCATTTCTGAGGTAAAGCTACAGAACATTCAATATTAAAAAAATATTCCTTATTTATTGTCAATCCAATATAAAAACACTAAAATATTTGTAACAAAGCCTTGAAGTATTTTGTCAAAACCTTTGTTAGTAAGTCTTCAATCCTGAAGAAGGATAAAAAATTGGAAATATCTAAGTATAAATTACAATTTCACTCCTCTCCTGTCGAATTTATTGTTCAACTTTATAACGATCAGAGAACTCAAAAAAACTGTAATTTAATGTTAATGTTTCTTTAACGCGCAAGACAATATTATTCGCAACACGTTTTGTGGAAATATAATGGCCAGTTATTAAAACAGTAAAACGTACGAAGTATTTTTAAATTGTTGCGCAAGAAGGAAGATGAGAACCTAAGCTTTTCAGAAGCGGAATTATTGGAAATATATTTACAAAAACGAATATGCAGAATTGTTATTTGTAATGCGCATTTGGCAAGAGGTCTTATGCGTGTGCTGTATATTACAGGGAAAAGGGAGGGGGTCAATGAAGGAAACAATTCTTTTAAAAGGGGGCAATGAAAAGGGTTGGGAACCCTTGATTTAATGGGAATAAATGGCATACCGAAACTGTTTTTCCTTTTAGTGCGTCATTACTCAACTTCTCATTTTTTTAAGTGCACGAAATCATTTAAAAACCCAAATTTGAGGGGTAATAAATCTAAACTTTTCCAATTTTCAACACTTTAGAGATTTTAATAAAAATAGGAATTATGCCACATATATGGTTCAATATATTACCAATTTCAGCTCAAAAGCTTATAATCTGTCAGAATTATCCTGACACATCCATCCTCAGTCTATCCATCTCGAAGACCAAACCCCGCGCATCTTCTCGTCACCTGCATTAAACATCTTTGGAACAACACTAACAGACTTTAATCCTGAAGTGTGCGCGAGGTTCAGCTCAAAGAATCTCACAGATTTTACGACCGTAAATTCGAGATCGTATTGTTGAGGTATTTCCAGTACTTTCCCCTTTGTACTTATACTACACGGGGGAGTCGAAATAACTACAGATCGTTCGGAAAACTTCTACTTCCTATCCACGTATCATGTCAGACAAGAGTAGAGAGGACCCTCTTCTGTTTAGAGAAGAGCAACATCTCATGCTAACAACAATATCCATTGGGTGGCTGAAGCATCCCGCAGAGATAAGTCATTTCAACCAATCAACCACTTCGGTTTTAATACGCAAACGATTACGTAGTTTTATAATCATCACGAAGATTAGAAGAACTTTCAAAAGGGAACTAAACAGATCAATGAAATCTGTAATCTAAATTATTTGTCCAAGTGTGGCTTAATCGCACATCAACATCTCGTCAAAAATAATGAGTTTGTGATGGCTGCAAAGAGATACATGAAGTTAGTAAGGAACATCACACAAAACAAGTTTATGATACTGAACGACGGAAACTACCGTGCTTTTAATTCCATTCATATCAGCACTTCAGTAAGAATGGTCTTTCATCCGTGTTAACTCCGCAGCGTTCAAGCTCGAAGAGGAAACACGAGTGGTCATTTGGACTAAAATTGAAGCGTTGCAAAGCCACAGAAACTAGTACCAAAATGTTCAAATCGAAAGTTTTGACATCTAAATATTATATAAATCGGTGCCAATACACAGGTAAAAGTGAGATGTTTCATACACCTTCCCAGTAGTCGTAACATTTACCGAGTGAGGGCTCTGGTTGTATGTCAACTGCATGAATTCATACAGCGTAATTTTCACTGATTTCTCGAAGTAAACATTTTTGGCACTTAGCTCCTTTGATTTTACAAAGCGTCAATTGTAGTCCATTAAAAAAAATCGAATTAACAAGGCAAGTAACTGCATATGACGATAAATAATTCAAACACTAATTTACACATGAAACAACGAAAGATGTAAACCAATATATGTATAAATAATGTTAAAAATTGGTCATTTGAACTAACGTACCATCTTATTACCCTGATTTATATCGCAAAATTTCATTTTGAATAGCTTTTTGATATTTATTAATTTTCTCTCTCTCATTTTCAAAATCCTCCGCTGTTTTAGACAGATACAATTACAACAGATCAATTAGGCATAATACAGCTTCATTCTTTTCAGATAGTACAAAGATAATTCTCTAATCACAAGAAACGAAGAAGAATAAGAAGAAGCGGAAATTGAGAGGCCAACGCGCGTTTTGAGGCATTTGGGTAACCCTGATATTGACAATGTTTAATCTGTAATATCCGAAATTAGAATTGTTTTCAATGGACTTGAAATTTCAGCCTCAATAGTTTATGCGAATTAAGTAGATTTCAGTGATAAAGCTCTTCACTTTCAATTCAATATCCGACGATTTTCTCTGTTTATGTTACGGAAGCCCACTAAACTAAGCAGAAGAAGAATACCCAGAATATCAAGGGTTGATAACAACAGACTTAAGCGCGAGAGCAAAAGGAAATAAAATTTGAACACACTATAAATAAGCTTCAAGACAAATACCATTAAAATAGAATTAAATGCTTTTTTTTAATCAGACAATGGATTCGTTTTTTCACAATAAATCTTTGACGCATTTCTTGGGACAGAAGGTGAATTACTACTACTTAACTTTTGCTCAATCTTAATATACAGTGAAAAATGTCTCTTTTCAAAAATAGCTCCATTTTTCTTTAAAATCGGCTTCAACTTCTTTAATGTTGCGCACACGTAGGACAATACGCCCTATGATAATTAACAAGACTGATGTTTGACTTTTCATTGCAACGATGGAATTTCCTAAAAATAAAATACCAGTAGAGGTATGTCAGAATGGCAGAGATTTTCGAGGTAGTTTCCTAATATTTAGTTTGGGCTAGATTTCGATTTTATCCCATCCTCATCCCAACTGCTATATATCAGGACCTAAAAGCCAGTTTTTCACATTTTCCAAGTTTTTCGGTCCTCCAATAGTAGAATTAAAATGTCACTTTAAGAATAGTAGAAGAGTAAACCAACATCTTTGAAAATATGTCGTTTGAGTGTTTCTGAAAATGAGCAAGACCATTTTCACCGAAAACGTAATTCGAAATAATGTAAAGTAGTTTTACTCACAATGCAAAAATATGTAAAAATGTCCGTATTGTAAAATATAACGACGTGAAAGATATTTAAAAAATCAAAAGAATACATCAAGCGGCGTTCAAGTCGTGTTATTTGGTGCATTGAGCATTACCCGTACCAAAAATGTAAAGAATAAATTTGGAGCCGTTATTGAGAAAATGTTTTGAAATTGCTCATATTTCTCGCATGCGAAAACTACTAATATTAAAAAAAATAGTATTTGATAACAATAGTTAAAGAACTAACTTTGAGCAAAAATTAATTTTTAACAAAAACTGTTTTCAATAATCTAAGAGGCAGTATAAAAATGTCAAACTTTTGCAATTTCCGAAAATTTAAAGTAAACAGTAAAAACTGGACCTAAGCCATCTTTATAATGTATTTCACTCTATTCTTACAAGAATTGTTTTAAAAATTTGAGCCATATTAGAGAAAATTTTGAAAATGTCCCAGAGGTTTCACGTAAAGCACCCCCAAAATTTAAAAATATTTTGGTCAAAATCGTAGGGTTTCGACTGGGTCATATTGATCGCAAAATATTCATTACTGAAGAAGTCCTATGATTAGTTTAAGCCCTAGTGTTGTTCAGTTTGAGGGAAGAACATATGGACGCGCAAACACGGAAGGAAGTTTTGAAAAACTACGTTTGTTACTCTACTGTATATACGTACGTAGATGTGAAAGTAAAAATTGGTCAGTTTTCGTCACAGCCAATATAATTATCACTCAGATTGACACTATTTTATACCTTGAGCGTATTGGACATTTTGTTCGACCCTTACGTAACGTATGCGTATACGTTTTTAATGATATGCGAAAATACGATCATGAAACAGGCTCGTTTGTTACAGCATTAGCATCGAGAATTTGTTGAATAGCAACGATTCTGCTGAATTAACATGTTTACTCTGGATTTTGATAAATGTTTTATTGACGATATCTGCAAAATCACATTTAATTTCCCCTATGAAGAATGATCGAACATATAGAGATTTAATAATGTGAATTGAACGTGAAGCTATTAGCTCCTCTGAAGGCGACTCAGCACATTTGTTATTCGACGAACATTGAGCAACCGCTCGCCAAAACCCGAGTAGTGTGGATAGGTTGTTTGCTAGTAGCCGAGTGACGAACAATAGGCGCTCGCCCTACCCACCGCGTGTCGGTCGTTTGGACACATCGAAGGAAGCGAACATTTGCCGAGCAATCAGCTGCTCGGGATTGGGCGAGGAGTAGCTTGCTGCTCGGCGAATGTCGAACGTGAGGAGCTGCCTTGGTAAACATTTAGATTCGGATAGATGTATAACATATTTTTCAAAATCATTTTACTTAATACGAAAATCTGCGCTGTTTTATGTAGAAAAAGTCATTGAAGAACCTATCATGAATCTCTTCTTCTGGTTAGTCCTAGAATGTCGAGCACTAAGACGGTCGACATTGATTCCTTTCCTGTCGTTTAGAAATCTTAAAACGTGTTAGGTAGATTCCTCGTGGAGCCCTTGCCTAAGGAAACCGTTCAGTAAAATAAATGCCCATAATACAAATGTAAGTTGTAGTCTAACTACGAAACTTGCGAAGATGTTACTGAAAAATTTGAATGTATCCCTAAGTCTACATTAACTTTTTTTATCAAACAGGCGAAGGAGCCAGGTGATTCGTTGTATTTCCTCAACGTGAGAAGGTCGCTCTAAATTTCAGAGATAAGAAATGAAGCAAAGATCGAGAGTCTTCTTACGCAAGGTCATACCATTCCTTGTGCCTCTCATCAATTCAAAGACTGATCTTAAAACATGTCGCTTCCTCTGTGATAAAAATCTCTTTTATGAGCATCAAGTACAAAGAAATGTTCAAAGCGGAAGCGGTCTGATGCCTATTTACCATCAATTCACAATTAAACGAGGCAACACATTGGAGGAAAATGTAGTTTTCGTGCTTTAAAGCCACAGTTGGTTATTACAAACTGAAATTAAATGACAAAAAATAACACGGTCACGGCGATAAGAAAACACATAGTCTTTTCGGCAAAGAAAATTATAGCTGTTTGAATAAAACGAATAATAATATAGAATAAAACCTCAAATTAGTATTACGGAAGACCAGGGTGAAAGGGTTACTAGGGTTAAGAGGGCATCCCATGATATTTCCCGAACTACTGACAAGTGCACTTGTTACAACAGATACCCACATCACTAATGGAGTTTGGTTTACTTACATTAATTATACTTTTACTATTTCTAATAGAAAATGCGTATGTTGGTATGAGAGGTACATATCTTACCTAGAAAAGTCATTATGTCAAAAAAAATTTCCGAAAATTGTCCGAAAATTTCAGTGGAATGAAAAAATAATTGAAGCGTTTGCAACGCTATTACGGCAATTGAATCGCCGTCTCGGCGAGTCAATTGCCGTAATCGTGTTGAAAGCGCTTCAATTATAAAAAAAAATAAAGAAATAACCAAATAAAACAAAAAAAATCAATTTTAAGAACAATCACATAGCAGTCACCAAAAGAGTGCAGTAAACGTCACCGCGTATCCCGACTTCATCCTAACGAAAACTGCATATTACGATTTCCGAAAATTGGTTTGGCCGTTTTCTAAAATTTCATTAATAAATGCCTACCTCAATGCAGAAAAAACTACGATTAAAACAGTTTTGTCTATTTCGGTGCATAGAATTTACATATATAACAACTTCAAAACTTGCAAAATGATAATGAAAATATAAGTTTCAAGCGCATTGCATACAGAAGAGGTGAAGTTTATACAATTGCGAAAGCCGGAATGTATTGGAATAACTAAGAGAAATGCGATTAAGGCAAGCTGCCAAACAACGAAGGTTCTTTAACGATGAAACTGGAGGTGACATTTGTAAGATCACCAAAAAAGAGGAAATTGTGTTAAAAAGATGACTTACGGAAAAGAAAACAATTTTTATGTAAGTAGGAAAAAATTCGACCACTGCTTTTAGAATGAAGAAAAAAGTCTAAGAAAATGCAAAATTAAAACTTGATAAATATAATTTTATATCATTTTTGGACAATATATGATATTCTATTTATTTGTGAAATCTATGGTATTTTGATTTAACAATTCCATTAGAGGTTGCCATTTCCAGACCTAGCTTCTTTACCACAGGGATTGTCTATTTTAATTATCGCATCTTGATTTTCTTTTTATTTCGCTTAAATAAGAAGTGATGTGATCATTTGATCAGCGTTGAAATATAACCAATTTAAAGATTACTATAACTTATTTCACGAGAGAGAGGAGAGCCCACAAAATAATAGGAAAAATCGTGCCATTTATCTTTATCTTTGGCAGGAAATGGGATATGTTACCCACCATTGTCTTCAAAACAGTTATAACGAAGTTATGCATGAACAAGGGGCTCTTCTACCGGAGTTGCTTTATCCTTGACAAGTGACTGGCGGACTTACTAACCAGTTCAAGCGAAAGAGTGTTAATGAAACTAACGAGCGCACTTTCCAACCCTAAGTGTTGCGTCGCTAGGTGACCAGAGTTTGGCTTGCACTCAAACTTCCACAAAGTATCAAACATAATTCCATTGGAATGCAATTTCTTGGTTACCGCCCTACTAAAGCAAGTGTGTTTGTGGGGAAATGAAAACTCAACCGATCTTAATTTAATGAATAAACACGAGATACGGTGAAGATAAAGTTTGGAATGGATCTTCCTTGTCTCCGAGAAGAACACCTCGTGTTTTTTCTTTCTTTCTTTTCTTTTTTCTTCCCCCCCCCCTCAGGAAACCGTACGTATGGAATTCGTTTCACTACAATGAGAATTGTACCTGATGATCTGTAGTTCCTAATGTACATAAAATACTCGTTCATGATAATTTATATGTAGGTCAAGATTCCCAGATAAAATACTCAAAATTGGCTAAACAAAATTACTGGATGAGAACAATGTATTACGGAAATTGCGATGGAAATGATTGTTACAATTGTGGTTATTCGATTATTTAACATGAAGGACAATTCTCAATATTTTGTAACCTACCTAGGCAGCATCGTAAACATTATTACATCTGCGGAGACCGACAGCTAAAAATGCTGACTGGGAGGCGGGGCTCAAGTGCCCCATGTTCATTGGGAGTGGAACATGGGGACTGCAGAAATTCATCTCTATGGTCTGGCACGTGCGGCAGAGGAATCATAGCAGTGCAAAGGCGGCGGTGGCGGCGGC
This sequence comes from Acheta domesticus, assembly GCA_031308135.1. NCBI lineage: Eukaryota > Metazoa > Arthropoda > Insecta > Orthoptera > Gryllidae > Acheta > Acheta domesticus. The sequence goes on from JAHLJT010009419.1 coordinate 129,083,208, forward strand.
GTGGCGGCGCAGCAGCTGCTGGCGCAAGTGAGCCGTCCGTCTTGGCAGGGGGTACGGAAGAGCACCTCGGAGCGCGTCCAAGCGAGGGGCGCGGTGAAGGTCAGAGCGCGACTGCACTCGGAGACACCTCCGGGTGGTGCGAGCGCGCGCCCGCAGATGGCAGCAGCGCCGCTCAACGTCCTTTGAACCGGGGCGGCGTGACATAACAGGTTTTATGACCGAGTGAGTCCCTGAACATACGAGCAGCGGCGCTGTTTTGCCACGTCATGGTTCTCGATTAAAATCTGATTATGCGGCGACGCCGCCGGCCTCGAGTGGGTGGGCGAGCACGCGCGAGGGCGGGGCGGGGCGGGGCGGGGCGGCGGAGGCGGGGCGGCGCCGGAGTTAGGGGGTGGTGGCAGCGGCCATCGCCGGGGAGGGCGGCTCTCTTTTCGTTCCTCTTGCAGCAGCAGCGGCGGCGGCATCGCAGGCGGCCCGCTTGGCAGCGGTGGCTAGCGGGCGTGCCAACGCCGCGGATATATCGGGAGCCGCGCGGCGCGGCGCGGCGCGCCACCGCTGCCGCTACCCGGCGCTCGAGCGGGCGGGCGACGCTGCTACGGTCCCCCGTGGGTGGCGGCGGGGCGGGGGGCAGTGCAGATAGTGGCAGTGGACTAACGACACAACCAGCTAACCACACTGCCACCTCGCCCCGTCACTCCCTGTGCGTCGTGCGGCGCCGTGGTCGTCGTCAGCGTCGTCCTCTTCTGGTGGTGGTAACAGCGATGGCGCGGGGGAAGGGGAGGGAGGGGAAACTGCCGACCTGACGCCGCTCGGCGTTTCCGCTTGCTGACGCGGCGCGTGGCAGCGGGAGCGGGAGCATGAGTGGGAGGGGCAGCGCGGGGCGCGGGCGCCGGAGCCTCCGCTGGACGGCCGGAGACGCCGCGAACCCCAGCTCGTACCTGCGGCGTTCGCGAGCGCCCCGGGCCGCACCGAGCGCCGGGAGGGCGGGTGGGCAGGGCCGGTATTTCGGGCCGCGGCTTGCCGGGGGCGGCGCGCGCTGGGCTGGGCCGGGCCGGGCCGCGCCGGGGTGCTGGCCGCTGCCCAGCTCAGCGCCACCCGCTTCGTTACGCAAACGGGTGCGCGACGCCCCGAAATACGTCCCGGCCCCTAGTCGCACACTCCCTTCTCACCCTGGCTTCAAACCCTGGGCCTACCTTGCGTTCGAAGCCTCTACGCTTCGAGCACACTACTGTAACCTACGTTTGTTCAGTCAGGAGGATGGAGGAATAAGGAATGCTAAATAAGGAAGGAGGGAGGAATTGATAAGAAAAACACAAAAGTAACAGACAAGTAATAGCATTTATTGCATAAATTCCTTCATAAACATACAATAAAAATTAGAAACTGAAAGAGCACAGTTTACAATTATCACAGACAGAACCAATTGCTGATGTCTCCTGTTCTTTCTTAAAATGAGTTTTGAAATTATTGTATAACACTGATAAGCAAAGAAGACATCAGAAAGTGGAATAAGGACTTGTCGCCGTGAGCAGCAGGTGCCCGCGGTGCGGGCGGGCGCAGACGAAGCGCGCGGGGGCGAGCGGGCGGGCGGCCGGGGAGGCGAGCGGGCGCGCGGGCGGCCTGATCGGGCGGGCACACGGGCGGGCGGCGGGCAGTGCTGGGCGGGCAGTGGGGGACGCGACAGTGAGTGCCGGAATGTCGTACCAGATAGTGCATTTACAGATATCGAGCACAGCTGTGTAAACGCGCTTCTGGCACGCACTCCGGGACATGCTTCGGCGAGCGCGGCCCGGGGCGGCGGAGGCGGCGGCGGCGGCTGCGGCACAGCCACGGCGCCTGCAACACGCGCGCGGGAGCGGGAGTGGGAGCGGGAGGCGGAGCGGGAAAGGGGGCACGAAGGCAAACAAGGAGAGAAGTCCCCACCAGCCCTAGACCTTCACCTGGGACGGGCAGTAGGGAAGCATGCGGGTGCCATGCGAAGTGTGAGATGCGGAAGCAATAGGTGACGCGAACATGCAAGGGATGCATAGGCGAAGTTGGCATGCGGCAGGCGGGGGTTTCTAGCGGGATAGGCGGATGGGGAGGGGGCGGGGCGCGGCGGTAGCGGTCGCGGGTCGCGCCGGGGCCGTCTCCCGAGAAGAGAGTCTTCCGCGTTATAAATACGCCGCGCGGGGACAGCGCGGCGCGGCCACGGCGGCAGCGGCCTCGCGCAATTGGGGCCCAATCTGCGCCCATCAGGCGCCAGCATTCCTGGGCCAGGGCTGCCAACGGGCGCGGGTTCGACCCGCGCCGGCACCCGGAACGATTCGCGGGCGACGGTAACCGGCGGCGGGGAGAGCGAAGGGGGAGGAGGGGGAGATCTCGTACCAGCCGCGGCGCTCTGAAATACGACCGAGCCTATCTCTCGGTGCCGCCCGCGGCGGCGGCGGCGGCAGCAGCAAACAAACGGCAGGCGCGCAAATACCGCGACCGGCGCTTGATAAGCACGCGGGGGAGAGCGAGGCTGCGCCGTCGCGGCGGCCGGTGCAGCACTCAAATAAAGTGGGGGCAAGGGGTTTGGAGACGGGGTGGTGCACCGGGCGTGCTGCCCCACGCAGCCCGCCCGCGCTTGCATCACAGCGAGCAGCGCAGCGCAGGACCGCGGAAATAGCCTGTGCCCGCGCGTGTGCACAATGGGCGCGTTACGACATTCGCGGTGGGAACCTTGACGGCGTGCGCGTGGGGACGCGATGCTCTACTGAAGGGGGCGGGGGGGGAGGAAGAATATCGAGCGCACGGGGAAGGGGGGTCCTTGAGGGGGGGGCGATGGCAACGGCGAGGCAGGCGTTTCCCCGGGTCTCGCGCGGGGCTCTGCCGCCGGCATCGCCGCCGCCAACGCGACCGGACATGCCTACATTACAATGGACTGCTAGAATAGAATATTAACGCGCGCCCGCCGCCACACGCGGCCGCGGTGGGCAGAGCGCTGGTTATGCATGACGCCCGGGCGCCCTGTATCCTGCACGCGGCGGAGGCAGAGACAGAGGTGGCGACGGCGGCGACGTTCAGGCACACACACACACGTAAGGGCGGCGGGGACCAAGCCATGCACACACCAGCCCGCGCTCCGCCCAGCGAGCCCCGCGGCCCGCAGCGCCCTCTTCGCCCGCTGCTGCTGGACTGCGAAGGCGGTAGAACGGCTCGAAGACGGCTGGTTCCCTGGCGCCATCGTCTTCTGCTCGCTCCTGGCACCCGGCTCGCCCCCGACGGCATCCACAGCCCGAGGTGTCCCCGGCGGCTCGCAGGGCAGCCCACGGCCCGAGACGGCGGCGCCGCACACGTCCTTCCTCCGCGTTGGCGTGGCAGAGGCAGAGGCGACGGCGACGGGGAGGCGGGTAGCCACCACTCGAAGGCACCCGCGGGCGCCTCGCTGCGACGACGACTGCGGCCGCGAGGCGCCGCTGCCGCCGGCGGCGGCGGCGCCGTCGTTCCCCGCGGCGACCGCAGCGCGCCTGGCGGCACCCCCCGCCTGCGCCGCAGCTGTCTCCGCCGCCGCCGCCATCGGATATAAATACGTCCCGCGGCACCCGCGGCGACGCGGCCTGTTCGAACGCAACGCCGACGCGCGCCCGCCCGCGCCCGCCCCAACGCTCTGCGCTATTTTCCCCAGCAGTGACTGCCATTCGCCGTTCTCTGTGACGATACGCTTCCCGCCTGCTTCTTCTGGCGTTGATCTGCACGTGCTTGCGAAGCTCGACGACATGCCTGAAGTGTAACTGAGATACCACCAGCTGTGTTCACTCATGTCCATATCCGAGTGAACTCAGAGTGGCTCCCCGCTCCACACCAGCAGTTCCTCCGATGTCCCACGAGGTAGCGCTGATGGCCGCTCGGTGCACGAAGTTGGACGAGACGCCACAGGAGAGCGCGGGCGTCGCAGCGCTCGAGGCAAAAAGGGAGTCTTGCAGTGGAGGAAATCGTCGGTGTGGGAGCGTAAATGATTGCCAAAACTCGAGTCGAAAAACGTAGTTACGAAGCGCGGTCGGGGAAAATGCCGTAAGATTAATAAATGTGTTTAAACAGCACGGCCATCTCACAATAGCAGACTACGTCCGAAAAGAAAAATTAAGATAGCATTGCAGAAAAACTCTAATTATTTTGAAGATAAAAATCTGTGATTTGTAACACGCTCCTACTGAACTGAAGATCTATAAACCTTGCATTAAAACGACGGTTTTTCTACGTAAGTTCGTTTCTAACGCTATTTCAAAAATTCATTTAAAATACCACAAAAAAGACCAGACAAATTTCCACGATGCTGCTCATTATTATGCTGTGATATTTCTTAGGTGTTCTGCTAACAGTGGAAACAACACAAAATGTTCAAAATTTTAAAGAACTTTATGCTGGATTAAGGTCAGTGATCTCCGATACTCACGGTGTAGTGCGATTTTTCTAACTCAAGGTCTGTCTCCACGATGGACTATAATACGGTATTTCGCGTCTTTTTCAGACATGCCACTAGATGTCGCATGATCGCGACCATATCGAGCAGTGCTTGCGATCATGCGATATCTAGGGGCAGGACCGAGAAAGACGCGAAATGACGTGTGATATTCCATCGTGGCCATATAACTATGCCTTCAGAGGCAGAGTTAGAAAAATCGCACAACAGTACAAGTGCAGATTTACATAATCAAACACTCAAATCCCGAATTCGAACTTTCGAAATCGAATCAAATCCCGAATTCGAAGTTAGATGCAAGAATGACAAGTGTTCCGTTTCCTGGAATAATTTCGCTAACCAAAAGTAAGTTTGAGAAATACTCCAAGAACACGGTGAGTGCATTTAATTGCTTATTCAAGCTTGTCTGCAAATGTATTCAATACAGCAGGTTATAAGGTTGCGCTTAGAAATAGGCGCTCTCATTTCTTAACTCATGTACTCAAGAGAATTCCGCGCTTCTCCCTCATGGCTTCATTTCTGACGCACATTGTCCCCATTAATCCTTCCCTTTTGTTTCTCTTTCTCACAAATGAAGCATTGAATTTATCTCTTTGCAAGATTCTGGCAATTTCTTTCAGATGAGGTTTTGGTTATCCTTGCAAGTTTCTCCGATTTGAACATAAATTTTTCCGGATACTTTACATGTATTAAGGAAAATTAATACATGATAACAATCGTAAATGGTGCCAAGTAACAACCTACAGCAACGATGTCTTTTCCGATGTGGATCTGTCCCTGCATTTCTACGAGCACTGTTTACAGTCTCGCATTTGCTACCTACGTAATAGATGACGATCAATGTGATCGTTTTACAGTCCACATTTTTATGTAATTACATATTTTTTCAGGATTTTTATGTAATTACATATTTTTTATCATTCCATGTTCAGTTCTCAGAATCAAGATCTTGGCGAATCAGGACAATTAGAACGGAATATCCAAATTTTTTGTTACATATTTTTGTAAATTTTATATTATTTTACATCTTTTAACACAATTTGCTTAAATTTTACATATTTTGAATAACTTTTATTATTATACCAACTTAATTGAAATTTAGTTTGCAAAAAGCATTAATACATTTTCAAAAATAGTTTTTATTATTAAAAAATACCCATATCTTTTTCGACACAAACTTGAATTGCATGTTGAAAACGCTCGTAAACACTGAAAATGTTATCTGTAAGTATAGAAAGTATCACTGAGGCCGTGTTTCCTGATCTTCAATTCCAACTGACGAGCGATATTGTTTGTTGCAGACTGGTTTAATACATATTTTATTAACGTCATTTCCAATTGTGTAAATTTATTTTATTTGTAAATGTCCTATAAATTGGAGCATATTTTGATATTACATATTACATCCCTTTTTACATATTTGTTGCATATTCTTGAAATTTTTATTACATAGGTATGTACATATTTCGGTTGTATGTGAGTTGAGAGTAGGCATTTTGTAATTCGTTGCCGGAAATAACATAACTTCGTGTAATACGTAATGTACGATATGGTGTCTCATCGTCTTTTGGTAATGGCTTCATAGCTGGAAAACGCTATTTACTTTTAATAATAATGTTTAAACGAGGGTCACTCCAAAAGTTTTGAGAATACTATATTTAAAATCGAGATAACAAGTTCTTAAGTTCTTACCTTCACATCTTCTCGAAGTACTCTCCACCACACTCTATGCAACGTTTCATCCGATTAAACCAATTATCAAATGACGATCGCCACACTTCTTTAGAGATACTGCGAATCTGATCTTCATATGCAGTCACTGCAGCCTGAGCTGACGCGAAACGATGACATCGAGTTTTTTCTTTCACATAAGGGAAAAGAAAAAAGTCACACGGGGCCAGGTCTGGACTGTAGGGTGGATGAGACAGTGTTTTAACCCTTGATTCTGTCAGAAATTCAGTTGTTGCTCTGGCTGTGTGGGATGAGGCGTTGTCATGGTGGAGCAGGATTCCACGCAAACCTGATTTTGGACGGTTCTTTCTCAGTTCTGCAAACAATCTGGGCAAGCAAATTGTAGTGTACCATCTTGCAGTGACTGTCTTTTGTTCCTCGAGTGGCACTGTCACAATATGGCCACTGGCAGAGATGAAAGAACAAATCATCATTTTGCCAACGCTTCTGGGTTTTCTCACTTTTGTTGGAGGATTTTCATCTGGGAAGACCCACGCTGATGACTGCCGTTTCATTTCTGGATCAAATTGATAAATCCAGCTTTCATCACCCGTCACGATGTTGAAAATGTTTTTTGATCTTCCTCCATTGAACTTATCCACAGTCTCACGACACTAATCCACTCGCGCCCTTTTTTCTTCATTTGATAGATTGTGAGGGATCCAGTGACAACACAGCTTCCTAACGTGAAGCTTTTCTTTCAGGATTTGTCTCACTGCTGCTGATCCAATATTGAAAGCTTCCTGAATCTGAGCTTATGTACATCGAGGGTCTTCCATTAGCAAATGTTCCACTTTCAGAACATTTTCATCCGTTGTTGCTGCGTTGGGCCTGCCAGAATGGTCTTCATCTTCCAGTGTCCCTTCCCCTCTTGAATTGGCAAACCATCGATAGACAGTGGCTTGTGAAGGGCAACCATTGCCAAACGCACGCTGTAATCTCTCGAGGCATGATTTCTTATCTAAACCAACCCTAAAGTCATTCAAAATCATAGCTCTGAAATGCTCTCTCTTTCGGTCCATCGTTACTGGCAGAGGAACAACAACTAATAGAACACAAATAGCCCTACTAAGTTAATAAATTACCCGAACGTGTTCAAACTTGCACGAGATTCTTACTAAAAGTTCCACCTAACAATGGAAATAGTTTCATTGTTGTTGAGTAACTCATTGTTGCTCATTCTCAAAACTTTTGGAGTGACCTTCGTAATGTATTGAAAAGCGAATTGCTTTAATATTATATTTCGTAAAGAATTAAATAGTAATAAGACTACCTACGTTCATAAATTTCGCGATTTAAGTTACTCACTTTTGGAAATGGCCAGAATTCTTTCATACATAAATTAATTAACGAGCTTGAAGAGAAAAACGGAAAAAGAATTTTGGAAAAGTCTAACGGGCCAACGGAAAGAGATATCATAATAGAAAGATTCACGATTTGTTGTCTCTCCTAGCTAATGTCATTCGTTATGCCGACACATGCTGACTACAAGCATTTCCTTTACTATCAGTTCCTTTTTCTATTTACAAAGAAGCACTTACACATATTTATCTTCAACCGAGCTTATCTTCTCCAGCTTCTTCCGAACACCTCATTAGCGCTTTGACTTCAACATTAATTTTCTTTTCTCTATGCATTCAAAACGTGTAGCAGATTGTCAAATTAACTTTTGTAACATGGATTTCAAGTAGAACTGAACAAATACACAGGTGAAAAGGACATCTGAGTTGTCTTTCACTGGAATTCACAAGAATGAATGCTATACATAATATTAATACCAATTTACGCGAATATTGGAAGGTAATTTGAAACTTCCATCGGTCACTCTTATTAAAGGACACCTCGTACCAGACAAAACTCTCCCAAAAAAACAGAAGTCGATAATTTGACAAGGCTCCGTCACGAGACTCAAGGAAAATTGTATTATTTAATTCCTCGAACTGCTTAGACGAGATATATCAATTACGAATTTGGACACATAACGAAAACAGAGTATCATGACCAAGTTAGGAAAGTCTTATATTAAGAAAGGTTTGTTCGGGAATTCATGGGGACCCTTCAACCTAAGGAACTAATTTAAAAACTATCAAATTTAAAATTAAACATCATTAGATCCTCGCAATCGCCATGCAATCATCTTACTGCAATGCCACACTACTACTCTGTAATTCTTAAGTTACGAACACGTGTTCACAAAATGTTCCAGAAACACTCGCTGACAAAAAGAATCTCGCGCATTCTGAGCGACCTCTTGCAGGCCGCTGCACCTGTGGGCGCCCGGCCGCAGTCGGTGGGTGGGGGTGGAGTGGGGTGGGGGTGGGGGCTTCCGGCGGCGCCGCAGCGGCGGAACCGGCCCTCGCGCCCCGATACGAATCCGCCCTCCCCGCCCCTCCCCTCACCCCCCCTCGGACACAAATGCAGTTCGTTCCCCTGCGCCGCCGCCGCCAACGCGGCGCACCTAACGAGGCCTCGTGGAGGCGTCATGCTGCGCACCGGCGACTCTCAGTGCCTCCGTCGATCGCCTACTTCCCCTGGGCGCTCCTCTTCGGCTTTGCTTATTAGCAAACGTCAGCATTTCAAATACATGTACGAAATACTCAATTCCGCAAGTCGACGACTAAGAAAACTACTTTTTTATGCCTAGATTTGATACAATCACATTCAAAACAGAAGAAGATATCTAAATAAACAAAAGTTGGTATGAACGTAATAAAGCCGATTACGATGGTTTGCACGGACACCTCTGGTAGATGACACGCTGTTACCTGAGAATGTTTCACAATGCACTCCCAAACAAAAAATAAAAGGAGGATTGACAGAGAGGAGGCAATAAAAAAAGTGAGAACTTGAAATTGAAAGCCATATGGATAGATCCCGGTTCTTGGAACTTCTAGACACGATTTGTTTGTTATACTTATATTTAATAAATCCAATCTAAAAATAAGTTCATATTCTCACTCATCTTTAGCATCAGTAATCAAAATTACATAATGTAGTTAATAATAATAATAATAATAATATATAAAAAAGAACGCTAAAACGCGACTCCAGGATTGCTTGAAGCGCATAATGATTTAAGATAGATGTGAAGCAATCTGCGAAAAAAGGTACCAGCAAAGATCTATCAACAATCTCAGCCATTACCGTAGCCTTAGGCGAATTAACCAAATATTAATTTAGCCTGACCTCCATTTGCCACAATACTTAAGAGCTTTGTATTTTCAATGTGTTGACAATTTAGAGGGACATCTTTTGTACACTGCAAATCTACTAGTATTGGACAGGGAATGGAATATACCAGTATCGTAGCAAGGCACCACAGAAACTGCAATATTTACGAGGAAATCACAGACTTAAAAAATCTGTGTAAGAAAATAACTGCTACAACGCTTCTAGATTTTCATCAGTCCTCTGATTCTATAAACCTTGTCTTCTTAGTCAGTCATTGTAGGATTAAAAAGTTTTCATTATCTTCGACGCTGAGGGTAGTATATTACCTCAGGAATCGATAGCTATTTGGTAGTGCCGGAGCGAAACAGTGATAAAAATTATAGTATGAGAGATATATCCTAAAGCATGGTAATGACTTTCCTAGCCTTATTACATGTTAATGACTTTCCTATCTCTTCGAGTTTCTGTAACATCATAAGTAAGTTTATTTTAGAAATGTTTAATTGCAGAAGACCATCTGCACTTAAACAATTAGTGCAAAGTACCACTAAGGATTTGGAAACATTGCTCATCTGAAAAGAATTAAATGGCTTTTCCTCGAATCCTGCAGACTCACAGGCAATGGTAATTTGTGAAAAATGTCCTATCACAACTTGACAAACTAGATACGTAAAATGCAATTTGAGATACAATTATTATATTCTACTGTTCAAAAGAAAAAATGTTTAATATTAATTTTAAACGTTACTCCCAAAAGGAATTCTCATGTAAACGTGTTACAAAGTTAATCTATTCTCTCAAATTAATTCTCTTGAGAGTTGTTAGCAAATTGTTTCGGGTCGATATTTAAAAATGTAAAAAGTCCGTCTCTGTGCACTATTGTGACGTTTTGAACAACGATTAAAACTCAATACTCACCTCGCGGCAACAAAGAGCTCAAAATGCATGCTTTTGTTATATCGATATCGTAAAAAAATACGACCACATATCAAATTATTTTGAATGTAATCAAGCCTTGCGGCTGAGCAACTGGCGGTTCCTTTCCAAACAGCTAAAATAAACATCTTCCCCGCGTCTATTTCGCGTAACAAAGCGATCCACTTGATTCCAACTATTGTTCGTACAAATGCAAAAACATCACTCTAAATAATATCCTAAGCCATTCACGGTACGCATAACGAGAGTTTGGGACGATATCTCAAAGGACATTAAGCACTGACCTTCAATCAGTTCTTTTCGACAGGAATTACAAACTTTATTTTCCAAGGCGTAGAAGTCAAGTGTTTGATAATTTTTTCACGCAGTGCCCAATCTCACTTATTGCAATATTATGATATTTAAGATGTTGGAAAATAATGGTTATTAGTTCTGGAAGCTGACTGATTATATTTTGTGTGTGTTTGTTTACTATAACTTGTATATTTTTATTATTTTATCCTTGCCTTTATGACATTCTCAAGGGGGAATTTCTGTACGGAATATTCCTGATTTTATATTTCTATACTATGTGTCATTTTATAAATATTTATCTGGTTAAAACTTATTAAAAATTAAAATATTGAAAAAAACAATATTTTTCCAATTACCAATTTTAGTACTCGTATGTCAACATAGGCAATTTTATAATTATTTCATTTATTGCAAGGTCAGGAAGGAATTGAAATTGCAATGCCAGAGAAATTACTAGACATAGCAAACATTGCTAAGCTTCTACTGCGTTACAACATAACTCGCTGCTAAGGAAAGAAGCAAAGTTTGTTTTATTGCTAACGGACTAAAATATTCAGCAGTTACATTAAATCACGTAGATCCTTTTCAATAACAGTAGTGCCTTTCCTTCCGAGTTATATTTTTCATTGAAAGACTAAAAATCTTTCTTGATCGGTATTACGTACGAAATACTTGTATTCCAGTGACCAACGTCCTAAACGGAAAAAGTTTTATAAGACCAAATTATTAGGAGAACATATTACTAGATATGTGCGGTCAAGTTTCGATATCGCTACACAAATTAATAAAGGAACTTTTCCATTCAATTGAAAATTTTTACCAATGTAGCCTCAGGTTACGTTATTTCAAAAACTAACTTACATCTCGATCTCCTTATATCTAAGACCAATTCATCGTATTTGGACACTGCCGTTGCATTGCACGAGAACAAGCGTCTTCGAGTAACCTTATTTCCTAATTTACTGGCCATTTTGCCAACTTTGTTCGATGAATTTACGACACAGTGCAATCCCTTGTTTTAATGAGCGAGTTAAAAGCCGAGCAGTAGGTTTCTTTGCGTGACATTTGCAATGCCATCCAACTCGCCACGCGGAAGTGCCCTATTAGAACGGGTGCCAACAAATATTAAAACCGCAGGCCTTAGGGACAGGAACGTCGCCGTCAATCGCTTCTCACGGGCCAGTCAAGACTTCATTAACAGCGGTCTCTTCCGAACGAGGAAGAAACTAAACATAATTTGAACGCACTCGTCAGTGCCAAATTTAAGTCGTACGAGATAGAAAGCTCATTATCAACAACCAGAGTTGTCTACTGTATATTTTCGATTCGTATGACATCGGTAAAAACACATACTAATGATTCACCAACAATCAATGATTTATCTCCGAAGATTTGGATCATAACAAGGCTATCTTATCATAATCAGTATTACCTTCCACTCACGATGAGAGATCAACATGACGTAGAAATGCCAATCAAGATGAAATTTGTAATGAATGGAAAATGCTGATTCACACATCACATCCTTCACGCATGTGCAAAACTAATTATAAGCGACCTGCTTTCGCATTAAGAATACCAAATGTCGTAAGATCATAATACGTGATCTCAAGATTAGGTAGTTTCGTTTCGGGTCGGCAGAACATTTTTCTCTCTCAAGAGTCAAATTTCTCATATGCGAAAGAAAAATTAAATTGCGTGGGATTTGCAAGTAGACTTCATCTTGCACTTATCACAATTACCGGTACTCAGAAAGTAATGACCAAATACCAACGAGCGTACCTGCCGATTATCAACCCTCAGAATCGTTCTCTCACGTGCCCTCCCGTTTCAATCCATGTATTTAACCGAACGCGCCACGCGCAAAGAATCGGGCGGAGGGAAGTTTCCCATCGTCGCGGTCGCGATCTAAATCTGCGGCAGTCAGTCACGCTCCATGCGCGGGCGGCTCGCCTCGGGCGCGGCGCCGGTTCTGGCACGTCACGTCACCTGGCGCCGCCCGTCACGCGTGCGCACGCGGGGCGAGCGGGGGCGCGGAGGGGGTAGAGGCGCCGCCTCCGCCGGCGCACGCGCACGCGCCTCGCTGACTCACGCGCCCGCGACCCCACCTCCCGCCCCCGCCCTGGGCCCTTGCGTGCGCGCACGCCAGCCAGCCCGCACTGTGGCACTACGCTCCGCTGAATATGCAAGAGGTTCGCGACTTGTCTCACTCGCATTAATCCCGTGCATTTCCCGCGCACGCTAAGAGCTGGAGTTTCCTTAATGCCTCCCAAATAAGAATGCGGACGTTTGGAAATCACTTTACTGTAAATAAAAATGTAATGTGAATAATGATACGGAAAATGAGAGCACAAATTTAACGTTATACTGCGTCCTTTAAATGCCGAGTAATTAACTGTTGCATTGTTACGCACATATAACGCGTTGAAGGAATTCTGCCATTAAGTCAATAAACTAGCAATTCAAAAGTCTTCTGACACTTTACATCCCCTTCCCCCAATACAATAATCTCAAAGTACTGAAGAGGTTTAAAAAAAGAAATCGCCCCGAAATATCACTCACAATCTTCCTGAACAAAGAAGCGATGTTTTAAAATAGTCGACAGCTGCATCATGATTTAAACCAAAAGAATATTTGTCAACTTGACATAAAAAATTAACATTTAACGGTTTTTTTTATATATAAATACAAAAATCATTTTTTTAAATAACTACATCCTGATTTTTCACTATCTAATGAAGTTTACAACAGTCACTGAAATATGCTGAACAGAGTACATGAACATTATTATTAATTAACTATAAACATGGTGTCTGTGGATATACATTATGCTTCCGTGCAGATTCAGTACTCAGAAGTAGCAAGATTCGAAATGAGTTTTCCACTATCACTTGATAAAAATAATTTGAATTTGCTTCAAGCTTTTCAAAATTTAAACAATTAATAGCAGTTAATAAGCACTTCGATTTCAAGATACGACCCAGAACAATGAACCAAATTACACATTTTTATTACTTTATTCATACAGCTCTTCGATAGAGTACCCTCAAAAAGGGGAGAGTACTAAAAACTTGTATATACCGAAGTATCTTTACTAAAATATTTAATTTAGATAATAAATGCCATGACACTTGATGAGATCGTGAAAATTTCGTAAATTGTGTCATTTCGTAAATTTTGTCTCAGGGCTTCGACAAGACCTCAGTGAAACACATTAATCAAATAATTCGCAATAATTTTGACATTAAGTCCCCCAGCTGTTTTTCACTGAAATGGCACAGTACTTTTTTCTTGTGGCATACGACTAGGAAATGGAATTAGTACTTCAAAGCAATAAATCTCACTAACAGCATCAAACGACAACATTATTCTGACTCATCCCACCAAGTGTCAACGACGTAAGTGACGTTTCACGATGGCCTTGACAAATACATCAACGTGCCGCATTATTACACTTTGGCAAAAATATACCCTTCTTTTGAATTACATTTCGAATTACAAGGGACAATAGCAATAAAAAATCAACATGTGAAATAAACTTCCACAAATATTTGCAAGTGAGTTCAAGAGAAATATTTCTTTTGATATTTAGCTGGGCCTCGAAAAGTGAAACAGATGATCAGAACGAAAAACATTTTATGCGAAACAATTTAACATTCATTTTACGTTCATTTTACGAAAAACATTTTACGTGCAACTAATTCTAATTGAAATTTTCTGGTTTCGTAATGACATTTTATTAAAGTTATTCTTAAAAACAGAATTTTCGGAACGATTCATCAACTCCATAAGAGTTTTGGAACGATTTGAAATGATGCTAGCATGTGCGGAACTCCGAACTTTGCCATTACAGTCTTTATTAATTCAAAAGCACAGTAACCTAAGTGAGTGGATTTACTTTATCTTTCGCAAATAAACAAAATACGACAGAATTACCTCCAAACACTTTTTCAAATGACCATGCTAGTTCCTGAATGGAGCTAACATCTATCGTAAGAATCTTCTTTATAAATTTGGTAAATTAATATTTCTTATTGGAAAGTGATACATAGAATCCGATTTTTTGCAATTACATTTTTTACAGGGTTAACAGCGCAAAACTTGAAAAAGAGTTACGTAAAGAGAGCGCAAAATCAACGATTGTTGAACATTCATATCCGTCACAAATCCTTAATCCAGCCGGTGCCTTACGCGCTCCGTTCGCCATCCAAGTTGACCACTGCACATGGAGGGGATGCGAGGCGCAATGCAGAGAGAAACCCGCACTCCAGCTCACGCACGCAGCCACGCTTGCGGAATGAGCAGGGCGGCATCAACCCGGAACGGAACGGCAATAAAACCAGCAGCTGCGCAGCAGCGGGGAGCGGGCGTACGGAGTGGGAAGAAGCCAATCCCACGAAAGAAGGCCCGTATCCACACTCATCAGATAACCTAAGCTCCGGAAACATTGCCATGTGCCACTAAAGGGTCGTGCAAATTATGTCAAAATAAAAATGCTAATTATCATTCACGAATACATGACACGCATCCGAAATTTGGCAACAAGTCTACTGTGTCCATGCTCTCACTGTCACTAATCACAGCTCTCGAATTTATTGTACGCCAAGCCAAAGTGAAGAACATTTCAAGAGCAGATGTATTTTCCAAATTCAAACCCAGCCCTGATACAGGAGAAGTTGAAAACAAAATACACATGGAACCTACGAGCATAGTGAGAATGCAATGTGGGTCGTGCATAAATGAAATTCGCCGAGTGAACACTGCATACCGCTTCGAAATATATAAGCTCAAGAGTTTCTCACATGACAGTCTACTAGCACGTCCAAAATATTTAGATTAACATGGCGAACCTTTATGTACTCGTTTGCATGGAAAAGAAGCACGTGCACTAACAACCAAGAGTGATGCAAGGTCTCTAATCATTCTTTTTAAATGTTGATGGCAGC
The DNA here is from genome assembly GCA_031308135.1 of Acheta domesticus. Classification (NCBI taxonomy): domain Eukaryota; kingdom Metazoa; phylum Arthropoda; class Insecta; order Orthoptera; family Gryllidae; genus Acheta; species Acheta domesticus. The sequence goes on from JAHLJT010009419.1 coordinate 129,098,730, forward strand.
GAATATCACTAGTAAAACAATAACTTACATTCTCAGATAGAGAATGTTGGTAGAACATTAGAGTGCAAGTCAACAGGCGTTTTTCATCATCAGATAACAAAAGATAACATTGTAGAATACAAGTAGTCTGCTTAAAAACTGAAAACATATCCATTTTATAACACTAAGCATGAACTGAAATGCTGGTGTTGATAAAGATGCAACTTATTACATTTCAGTGAATGGTTAAGCAATTCCATTAAGTTCAAAAGGTAAAGCATCAAAAAGTACATACAGGGCTAACTCAGCAGAGTCGTGCTAAAACAATGGTGTACTTTAACGATGTAGATGAGAAAACATGGAGTGTAGAAGTCAAATATGTTACTATTATCAGAGGCCAAAAAGAACGGTCTCATTGTTCTTTCTATGAATGTGATCTGGCAAAGCGAATCATAACTATTTAGACAAAATAAATGTAGGAATATGTTACACAGCACTAGAATACTTTACATTGAATAAATGATATTTACAGGCTAGTTAGCTCTTTATCAGTACTTCCACTATTCATATATCATGTTAGACTGTATTTTCCTCTCTTTGTCGCCACTGCGTAAAAGCTGATCTAAAATAGTACATAAAAAGTTCGAAGAGATATCACATTATACTGTTCGGTCCACTAAACATCGATCACTCACGTGATGATAGCTAATCACTTATTCACATTTCCGGTTCGATTCATCGCTATTCATGCAATTAACTGTGTAAAAATGTGGCATCGAGGAACAATTCTATTAAGAGAAAATGCATATGTGCGTTTTGATTTTTTTAGATTTAAGAGGAGGCAAATTATTATTCGTTTGACTAAATATACAGTGTGCCCCTAGAATAAACGTTACTAACTTCTACAGCATTTAGAGGGGTCGAAATGACAAATTTTGTCAATGAACAGTAGTAGGGAATGGGATATAAAAGTACGCACTTGTATGTGATATTGCCCCTGATTTTCAGACACCACCTTATGCACAGACGTTCCGCAGTAGCACATTCTGACGCAGTCAAGAGGATTGGCGAACAGCTTTGCAAACGGGCTTCCCCAAAAAATTGGGAGCAAATGATACATTACAAATGCACATTGCTCTGTTTCATGCAATTTCCAACTATGGGTTGACTGACAAAAAGTGTTAATTTTCAACTCGTCCAAAAGCTCTTCAAGTTTGTAGCATCTATTCTCAGAGAAATTTGATTAAAATGAGTCTTTTGAATCTGAAATGAACACTACGGAATGTGGTGAAGTATTGGCGAAAGTCTCGTTTCTCAATGCAATGAAAAGAAATGGACATAGATTGCCCATGTACTGTTTTTATCAATTTAACATGACACTCCTTTTTAATCATGTATAACAGCCCATAAGCCAAAACTGACAAAATACGAAGCATTTTATTGCATATATAAAGCTAAAAGTTTTCGCACCTTATCTACGCATTTATTATTTATTAAGCTTTCACGTGTTCAGTAGTTCGGCCATGCTTGAAATTTCTTAAATCAGAAAAGCTGGCAAGAAAATGAATACTTTTACTACATTCTACAATTTACAATTGCGCCTAGGAACAGAAACATTGCATTTGCAGAATGTATACTTATGCAAATGAGAATTCTACTTGGTGAAAACTCTTCAATTGCGCCATAAAAATATCCTTTCTTGTGTTAATGAAAGACTGACAATTCTATCTTGATAGGTTCGGCGTTTCAAACCTATAATGAGCAGAAATACTTTTTTCGAAAGGACTGATCAAAAACTTCTACTGAAACGTCTATTGAGAGGATTCTTAAATACTAGGAAATCATCTAACTTTGAACTATTGAAAAACTTGCAAATGTACATATACGTATAACAGGTGCAAACAGCGTACGCAACTAAGTATCATTAGGGATGCGACATGGAAGTCCACGTTCATGTTTTAAATGTCGATTGATTAAATCTGTTGTTTTTTAACATCAATGTTATGTATGCATGTTTTCAAATTTTCGAATTGTTTTTGTGAATGAAAAAGTTACATAATAACAATTTTGTAAAAAATTCACAAATGACATAATAAAATATTATAACTGCCAGTTCACGTGTTCGAGCGAAGTGACGTTGCGTATACACCTCCATGGAACATAATCTCTCCCTTGGTATTTCGTAACTCTTTCCTCGAATTTTTCACGCAAAGAAGAGGTCAATGCACGTGCAGATGGCATAGGAACTCCCCTTCTTTCAGCATCCTTCTTCTAAGGCGAACTAGGAAGCTCTGACGCCTTGAGATCACTCTGAACACTCACACTCTCAGGCTGATGGTTGTTAAACTTTTTAATTATTTTTTACTTTGTTTTGACAGTTAAATAGTAATTATAAATTAATAAACACGACCCCTGTCAAATTAAATTGACCCCACCCGAACGCAAATGATAGAGGTTACTAAACAATGTTTTGAAACATCGATGTCGCATCCCTCGTGTCAATCTCAGCCTCTCATTAACTCGAGTGGGCACTTTGTAACCCGCTCCAGAAAGGGCCTTCGAGACCGTTGAGGTACTCACAGTCGCGACGACGGCTCCGTGGTGGACTCGTCGCCCTCGATGCGGTAGATCTTGCCGTACATGACGTACTCGAAGGAGTCCGCGCGGGAGCTCTCCGTGTCATTGGGGTTCCACTCGCCCGAGTCCGGGTAGCCGTCCTCGCGCAGCGTCGTCGCCAGCACCAGCCGGAACTTGTCACCTGCGCACAGAGCCGGAGGTCACGCAAGGGCCCGAGGCTACTTCCGGTGGCGGAGCGCGGGCGCTCCCAGCTCTCAGAAGACCATGACACCCGTTAAAACAATACATTAAAACAGTAACTTAATCATAAACACAAAGATACAAAAAATGCAGAGGGACAACAATGTGTGACTTATCCAGAAAATGCAAAGTTATCAGAGTTTTCTATGATTTCTTGATTCTATACGCCACCTGAACACTCAGTTATTGGCGAAGGATATCAGAGGTTTCCACAGTCGAATTAAAGACAATTACGAATTATCAATACAGCTCTAGTTGTCAATCAATTCCATTTCAACTAATTTACAGACGAATATTAACCATGAAGCACTGAGATGAGAATCTGAATAAGTTTCGCCACCATCGTGTTTCAACAGAAGCTAATCACAGTTACTAATAGGAAATGGCGTAGTATTTGAGCTACTAATATTCAAGCAGTGAATTCAGGTGCCTGGCTCGTCCATCCATTGGCATTCTTAAAAATGGTTCCCGTTTTCTTCTTTATTTTATTAGAATAGAAGAAAGTGCATTTATACGGCCGAGGTCTGATTTTACTTGAAAGACCGAATGTTCGAAACTGGCAAAGGTTTTCATAACATCGAGAGTTGCCTCCCAGCCTCTAAATCGGATCCTGCCGCCACTGAGGATGTCCATCGTAGTTGTGGACGAAATGTTTGGCCCTTCTACGCCAACTAGACCACGGCTTACCAGCCCAGGTAAGTTTTTCTCATATTGGAAAGGTTTTATTTTTTAGATCTTCCCCTACAACTTTGGAGTTAGACATTTTTTAATGAACTATATTCTTGAAGTTAGATCTTTTAATGAAGTATCATTTTTGAAATTACAAGTCGTTTTCGGATGATTTTGAGCCAAATTCCATTTTCCAAAAATATCAAAAGAGAATAGAAACGTGTTTTTAAAATTGTTGGTCGAATAGAGCCATGTGTGCTTATAAATATGATACGATGATTTATCTTTCATTAAAATCTCTGAAATTTTGAAAATTGCAAATATTCCAACAGTGCGAATTCGAATCTCTTGTTCATCGTTTATGAAACAGTTTTTCAATAGATATGTGAAGAATTAACACAATTAATGTTGCAATATCTTAATATTATGTACCCGAGACCAGAGGAACCAGAGTAAAGAACGTGATTTGAAGAATATTTTTGTAGGTGACAAAGAAAACAAAGTAAGAAATATTCACGTCAAGAAGTTATTTTGTGTCTGAATATTACCACTATTATTACCATCCATTTCGCTTTTTCAGGAAGCGAATATTTAACTGCGAAGTGAACAATAACGGACTCTGGCATACGTATTTAAACGTTTGTATAAATGGACTTTGCTCTACTTCTTTGTCAAGTTTAAAAGTAGGGGTTTGAAAATCCATAAGATACGCGTAGAGTTGGCACACAAAAAGCTACGAATTTCAATATACAGTATTTCAAATAGAACGCTACTTCTAATCTGATCCTACACTTTGCTACCAAGAATGACACGTAAGATCAATAACTCAAGTATGCAACATTTTTATTGACATCATACTCTCATATCAATTGATGACTTAATTGGAACTTCAACTATGGCATTATTGTCCATGAGCGACGATTTAAATAGTACACGATACCGAAAGATGGAGAACTAGGCGAGGGAAACGGCAGAAGCCCGACAAAACCTGCCGAGAGCGGTTTTAGTCCACCACAAATCTGTGGTATTTATACTTTATGGATTGGTCAGATATCGAATCCGAGACATTGAGGTGGAAGCTGTACATGCTATTACGTCATGAGCCCCTCCTATATTACGAGATTTCACAGTGTTAGAGAATGGCATTTTTAAAATTATGAGAACTGGTTAAGAAAATTTGCATTTACATTAACAGATTCTGAGAGGTTTAAGGGTGAAAATCACTTGATACTGAAATACTTCCTTCACTAATTTCAAGTCTAGAAAGAAGCATATGTAAATGTGTAGGCAGACTTTAATAATTTTACGCTCTCATGGCATGTTTGTGATTGTGTTTAATGCAGCACATCAGCGTCAGGACAATAAACACTAATGATTTTTTCAGAATATGCTACGTTCTTCCACGATTTCCTTATTTCCCCCGGCTTTTGACGACCCTGCAAATTAAAATTAAAATTAAACTTACATTACTTGTATTCGGAATTGTAAAGGAGTTTCTTCTGGCAATGAGCAATTTTGAAGTGTTATAGTTTCCGTCAAAGACGGGGAGAAAAAGGCCTCTCCCGAGAGTAAAGATGCGCAGGTGCACGTCTCTGCAGATGGAAGTTAGGGGCGAATCCGCGCGTCCCGGCACCGCCCAGCCGCACGTGCACGCGCAAGTGCGCAGTTACGCAACGCAAGCGGCTGCGGAGCGGCGCGGCGCTGCGCGGCGCCCCCCCTGGCCGTCGCTCACGTGCCCGTCGCGAATGGTCAATGCGATGTTATCGCCCGAAAACAACCTCTCGATCCAGCGCGGTGGCCATTGTTTTGCGAGGAGCTGTTTCCATATTTATCTAATACACATGCGCGACAGGGTTAAAGAGCAGATTGAAAGCTGACGCTTAAATATTTGTAGATTAATTTACGAACATGCAATGGAAATGATGGTCGCTGTCGCGCAATTCGCAATTTAAGTTTGCAGTTAAAAGTACTGAATGGAACTTACAGAAGTTGATGTGAAAATACAATTTCAATGATTTCTTGTACTGGGCACTAATCGGGATTTCTCGGTTATTACATTTTGTAGAGAATGAATTGAAAAGTATATAAATCGACTGAAACAATAATAGAAATTATTACCATTGAAAATCATTCATTTTTCCTTCTTACAATAATGTAAAGAAAATTAATGTTTCTTTGATTTTATGACAACTATGATCATAAAGATTTATGTCTTTCTTTTGTATACAGATCAATAACTTATTATACACATACATTTTTCACTTATTTAATTAGCATACCAAAATAAAGGACAATTTTTAAGTTTTAACAGTATACTTCTAGCTCCTTCCGAGGTGTAAGATGTCACTCGACATGATTAAAACGACAAGACGTTGCCTTTTCCTCGTTACGAAAGCTTTTGAATACGGGAATACCCCGAGAAACCGACTATGTACACGTAACATTTTAGTACTTTCAATTAGTGCTTTCAATGATAATTCGGTAAATGTCACGATTTAGAACGAAGGAAATTCATCCTTAATTTTCTGTTTCATTAATTTCTTTTCGCAAGCACCAAATTAAAATGCAAAGAGATAAGCGAGTTTGACAGATGGGGCCAAAGAATAAATATTTTCTGATAAACAAGCACGAAATAAGCAAGAGCAAAATGTTATAGCCTTATAATTACAATTATAAAACATCCGAGCATGTTTATCCATGGTATATTATTATGCTCCACATTCACATTACATACAAAAGAAAATATTATATATTAATGTTATGAGCCCCATAATAAATTCCTTAATGCAATAATTTTGAAAACACTCACGTAGTAAGCAGTATTTCTCATACAAGGAAATTCTTTTGTGGCTTCACGGAGATCTTTATTAGCTGACTTCGCGAGACCAGAGCCTATATTAAAGTTGAACGAAACATCAGCAAATACTCTCAAGCATTTTAGTAACTAATAAATTGAACTCGTCTTCTCCACTTACAACTACGCCATTCACACGATCACAACTCAGAAATCGCTTCAAAAACAGCTGCACTGGCAAATCGCGGTCTACCTACTACGTGGCATTTTCCACCTGAGTGCGAGTCCGACGGCAGTGGCAGCGACGTCGTTGAGTCCACACGGCGGGAAACATCCAATCCACTCAATTTACACTACACTCGTCCACTTGGCGGCGCGCACTCGCGGGCCCGGCGCGGCGGCGCGGCCTGGAGCTCGGGCGCTCGGCCGCCGCGCCGCACCGCGCCGGCAGGTTGGCAGTGGAGCCATCGCGAATCCTGTTACGGCGAAGCGCGACGCGGGAATAAACCCAGCTGGCCTGCCGCCTTCGCCGCCACCCGCGGCCTTGCGCCACGTCATTGCCCGTGACGTGACGCGGCGCAGCGAGGCGGGGCGCGGGCGGGGGTGGGGACGATGGCGGGGAAGGGGGGAGGGGCCGCGGGCGATGGAGGCAAGCGCGCCGCACGTAACGAGATAACCGCGCTGCTGTTGTTGCAGCTTCTCTGGAAGTGACTGGTCGTCCCCTTCCCCGACGCCGCCCCCGCATCGTCCGCCCGTCCGACCGACTGGCATGTGGGGCCTAGCCGTAGCTAGCCGCCGCTCGAGGAGCCGATGGTCTCGCAGCAAGCGTTATGTAAGCAGGTGCTGTCGGCGCCGGAACTCGAGCTTCGGAGAAATCGATGGTGGAAAAATTATCGCGAGCGACCTTCGGACGCCTCTTAGGCAAAACCGCCGCGCGCCTCGCTGCGCCGCACCGCGCCGGCGGCGACCGCCGCGTCAGTGGAGATTCCGGGGAGCGGAGAGAAGCGCTATTCATCAAGTGGCCGGCGAGAGGGGAGGGTTTGTCGAGTGTTTCGGTAGGAGATGGCGAGGGCGTCTATTGTGATCGTGAGGGACTGCGATTCTAGGGGCCACCGAGGTCATGATGGCAGAGGGCGTGGCAGCGGCGCGCAGGACAAACTACACGATGCTTTCTGGGAACCGAAGCAGTAACCGGATTTAAGTTCATGGATGGCCGAATGGAGACCCATAAATATTATTTAAGGTAGGTGCTTCCATTTAAACCGAAACTTCGTAAGCTTCATGGAAAAACCTCAACGGAATACTTTGATACATCAAATACGTAGTAATTATGACGTCAAAAGATTCGCCGAGAAACAATAAAAAAAAGGGATTCTCGAAAACCAAGTATTTAATATGTGAAATTAAAAAAGGTGGAAGACACGCATTATATATTTGTTAGTAAAAGCTCTTACGCCACAGAATTAACAAAAGCATCAACAATTTTATTACAAAAGCAAAACAAGCTGCGAAAAGATCTGGTGCTATTTCATATGAGATTTACTATTACTACAATTTTTAAAAAAATGCCACAATAATATGACCATTACGTCGAACTGTATAAACATGAATTGTTAAGTTCCATTCCTAGATTTATTTTCGGGGTAATACATCGTCTAATCGACGTAGGGACCCTTTTCAGTCTCAAGCAATGAGAAGCCTTTTTTTTCTTCTTCTTTTTTTCTTTCCATAAAAAGTGCGAACGATAGCTAGAAAACCTGTTTTGACTGGGTGGGTGATGAGAAGGAAATCTCAGATTCAATGTCCCCCAGCGTTAGGATCGTCCGGAGAGCTAGTAATGGCGCCGCCGCTGCCTTACGGAAAGTATCACTTGTGAAATGTTTATAAACACATGTGCCAACCTACCTCAACATATGTAAAACAAGAAACATATTGGCTGTGTCACATCTTGCACATGGACAGCTCGGGCTTCTCATCCTGGTTAGTTCCAATATAAATAAGGAATGTGATGGTTTATTTACGGTCCTAAGAAGAAAAGAATTGGTTGAGAAAGCTGTCGTCCTATACTTTGAATCTCTTGCCACGAAACCCTCTTGATGGCGTAATTAAGGTAACGGTAATAAACGACGGAAAAGAAGGGAGAGAAACTAATACGTACTTCATCGCTATGTAAAGTACTAGTAAATTGCAGCGAAAGGAAATAATTCTTGAAATTTTAGACTAAGAAGTTCAAGCACTAGTAAATACAAATGTGTTAAATTAGCGTTCTGTACTGAACTTTAACAGCGACAGAAAGATTCATTTGAAGGACTATATGATGCAAGCACCACTCTCACCGTCTGAAAAGGGTTTATAAAAAACATGCTGGATTCACGCCAGTTGGATCACACGTCAAAGGAAAAAAAGTGAAACTAGATCCCTGCAGTAGCAAAAATGCTGTAGAAGTGCTCGAGTGTGAGCAAAATGGAGTTCTAGAGGAGCAAAAATTGATTGTTTTGAAACGGCACACGTGAATACAGAAGCTTCTTTCTTGCTCATTCGCTTGACGAAACCTGTGTTGTAAGCAGTGACACAGTTTGAAAATTTAGTCGTAGCATGACGTAAGAGAAATTAATATAATTAATTTCTCTTACGTCATTTAATATACTCACGTCAATTAATATAATCAATTTAATATAATTACGTCAATTAATATAGTCAAATACTTGCATTTTTCAGCCAAAATCGGATCTGTTTCGTTGTTTTTCTGAGTGTCTTGGGGTATCTAACGAAACCTTAGACCCCTCTCACATGGCCAGAGGCTGCTTAGTTTTCCATCAATTTAGGCGTATATTCTTAATAATATTAATTGGAAGATTGAGAAAATACAAATTGTTTCGGGATTAAAAACTAAACAAACTTCGTCCTCAAAGCGGATCCCAGACTGCTCAACCATTTCTGTGATTAAAAATATAATTTTATAATTTTAATATCACAGAAATATGACTGTTACTTTCCAAGTCAGTAAGTTGTCAATTGCTTGACATTTAAAGTCTGTAAGACAATAATCAGTAAACAATTTTTTATAGCACCCAATTAATCATAATTTGTCCGCAACAACGAAATAAGAATATGATTTTCAAAGTTGCTTGCTTATGAAAGAAAATTTACAATTATGTTTACACTTTACATATCACAATCTGAGAATAAACAACTTAAAAATACACCAGAATTTTGTTTCTATTAAAATTACTTAAAAGATTAGCCCGGGGATTCCAGTTTGTGTGTGTGGGGGGGACGCAAATACTAAATACAAACGGAAGTGGATAAGAATCTTCTCTTGAATTTGAAGGGATAAGTTTCCTATAAAATATAATAATAATAATTTTGAGACATCTGCCCCAATGGTCAAATCGAGGAGTATAAATAGTATTTATTCAATCATTATTTTAAAAATAAAATTTGGGATACTCAATAAAATTAAAAGACATTATTTATTACATGAGTACTAACAAAAACACGACAACCTTTGTTACCACCAAAAATAAAAATCAGCTAAACCAACTGTAATTTCCTGTTTACATTCTATACAAATTAGGAGATTATCGCTAGAACAGACTGTATCGGAAACGTTTGCACTCCGAAATTTTCCTGCAGCACTATCGCCTTTATTTTTCCTTTTTGCTTGTAATGGTCCCAGGAGAATGTTTCAGCATGAGGTAGTTATTTCTTTCACAGACTGATTATAAAAACAAACTCTTCTTTCCAAAGAAAATTTCAACCAAGCAATAATTCAAAACATAGATTTGGACCCAACTAAAATACGAGTGAAATGCTTTGGGGTAGTGAGATAAATCGATTACAAATAAAGAACATTCATTTCCGGCATTCACGAATTCTACTTTTCGGATAAATCTCTCTACAGGAAAGGATCTACTCGGCAGTCGGACTCTAGCTTCCCTTTCGGAAGGGCGTCGATCGCGGCTCTCCGCGGGGGCTGAAAGAAAAGGGCCCTTTCCGATTGGCGGAAACATAAATCAAGAACGAAAATTTCGGAGAAATGGCGCATCGCTCATGCACGCGCGTGCCTTTTAGTTAAGCGCCTCCCGGGGGACATAACTCAGCGCGCGATTCGACACATTACGAGCGCGGCTGGGCGCCGTAAACGTCGAGGGCCTCGGCAGCGGAATTCCTGCACGCCCGGCCACCTCCGCCGCCGTCCTGGCCCCTGTTGTTCGCTTGCCTGCCTGCCTCTCAGCCACTGTTCGCGCGCCTGGCATTTTCAACTTTGGTTCAACAACTGGTATTTTCGCTTTGCCTTTGAACGAAACTTTCTAGTTAGTTGACACGAAGGATTGGTATCTAACAAAAATCAATTTGGCCTCAGCAGCACATCCGTTTCTGTTTGCTGCTATACTTATAAGCAACTCGCCGTCGAACTACTATCAATCACACGCAGGCAAGCCGCCGAGTATGCTTTCGTTGGCAGCACCGAGCTTTGCGAATCATTTGCGGAAAATATTAGACCTGTACATCTGGATGAAAATTAACAAACTGTTTAAGCTGTTTTTCTCCTGAAACACGGTTTCCTTTTTTATGATCATACATGTTAGTCTTACGACAAAAGCTGAGAATATAAACCAACGACGATGTTCTAGTCACATTTTAATATAAATTGTCATACAAAACGTCAACAAAAACCTTTCAAAAAGCGAACACACCCCATAAACCATCTCCAAGGAAACAGAGAATTCGATTTTTTTAAATCATATTTTGCATGAAATACGAATCAACAATAAAACACCATTTAAACTAGAGGCGCTCCAACAGCACATACTTTCTCGTATTATTTCTAACATTAGAAACGTTGAAAAATTCAGAAAGTTCTACAAAAATAAGACTTTCGCCATTTTTAAGCGTCCTTTGCTGTTTCCGAGGAAATATTTGAAGCCGTTTTTGAATATCAATAAAACATCATTTAAACTAGTGGTATATAATTGTAATCCAAAGGCAATACGTTTTTTGTTGTTCTTGTTTTTTTAAAATTGGAATCATTTGTGAGAATATCTTGAAACTGTTGTTGGGGCTTCACATAAAGGGTCCCAAAAAGTGAAAATACGCGTTTTAAACTCAGAGGGCCACGAGTTCATTTAAATTGATCGAGGAATATAAATTTTGGAAAAAATCGACTGAATGGTTTGATGGAAGCTTTGACAGCAGATGGACGGAGAGTCAGGCGATTTTTCAGTATCAAGGACCCACAAAACATGGATTCTGACTAAACGTGTTAAAGGTAATTTCCTACATGTAAGTACAAGATTTATTCACTTTTTCGTTACTAGGCCCCGACAATAAAGAGCTTTTCTGTCGAAAATTCGCAGTTTTCCGGCGCACAATACTCTCTCTTCTTAAGAACAATGGGTGAGAAAGTAAAAATTGCTACTCATTCCTATAATTGTACAGGATTAACTGAATTGAGAATTATATCCTTTTCGACGACCATTTACAAGTTACTCCGCTTCTCTCTTCTGCTTTATCAAATCGTCACCTACGTGAACACATTTCTCCCCTCATCAAGAATTTACGTAAGTCTTCATCCCGCTTTCAACGTACTAGTGTTAGTTTCCTCATGTGTGGCAGATGAGGTAAGCAATCGTGACTGATTAAAAAGAGCAATGAAACAATTATAATGTCTCTGTCGTCGCGATTTTTTAAAAAAAACATTTAGAAAGCAACTTCAAAACAGCTCAAGGCATACTGAAAAACTCCAGCGTTTGCATGTCTTTAATTCGCAATATATGCAATTCAATACGCACTTTACTGTTTTAAACGACACATGAAAAATTTGAAAATAATATAATGTAATAATAATAATAATAATAATAATAATAATAATAATAAAATACAAGAGTTTGGAAATCGAGATCAGCCGAATGTGAGGCGTAAAAGCACAAGTCGTCCCGATAGTTATCGGAGCTCTGGGATTTGTTCCGCAAAATCTGAGTAAGAACTTGTCTAAACTCCCTGGTAATTCAAAAGACTGGGAAGTGCAAGAAATTGCTTTATTTGGAACAGCCCACATTTTGCGTAAAGTATTGTAGAGGCACTGATAGTCACCGGATCTGCTCCTTATGTAGCTGGTTGCAACCTGGAGTAGATTTTATACTCAGCCGACACATAACATCTTGAGTCGTGGTTTAGAGGAATAATAATAATAATCATAATAATAATAATAATAATAATCATAATAATAGATTTGAAGAAACCAATCGGAACGCGCAGCGGTAGCATTGACGCTTCTGAGAGACGTCATGCTCGATAAATGAGAACATCTCAACCTTACTTTCACCTGACTACCGCGTGTACCCCTCTGCGAGTCCCTGCCCATCGCCGTCGTCGCGTTCGCGGGCTCCCACCAGGGCTCCACGCGGTCACGTGCGCGCGGGCACGTGCCCCGCATACCGACCTCTATCGCTCGGCGGAGTCGCTCCGGCGCCATATTGGCTCGCGCGCACCCAGTGGCGACACACGCGCCTGCTAAACGCGACATAAAACAATTCGACAATCCAAAATTCCTGCAGAGCGAAGCCCTCGGGAATGCTAGCTAAATCGCACAATTTTGTATGTTTTAACAGATAAACAGGTCAAATCTCTCTCCGGTTTAGACCAATAACTCAATCTGGACATCGATAATTAACTTCCAAGAAATTTTCAATTTTCTCAATTCAAAAACGGCATACTCTGAATGACTTTTAACAAATATACTTGAACTGCTTCGGTATACTTCCTCCACTATCTGACTAATATTCAACTTCCAGCCTGGGTATTCCACTACACGAGATATTCGAGATTTCGTAATGAGTACACGATGCAATTAATTTTATGTTCCTGCAGAAAATCTTCATAGTCTTTTATATAATCTCTTTAAAATATAAGAAAATAATACATCAACCTCAAGATAAAAAAAAGATTTATATAGAGCATAAACATCCGAAATTAGTAAATGCAATAGCTTGCAGTCGATTGTAATGCACAAGGAGACTTGAGGTATCCGCAAACCGTTTGCACAAACCTCGGGAGCTATGACGACGTGTTTTGATTTGTAAATTGCAATGAACCAATATGGCCGGCGGGCGAATGGGGCCGAATGGGCCAGCAGGACGGAGAGGGCTCCGAAAGCGGGGCGCAAGGGCGGTTGGAGGGGGTGAAGGGTGAGGGGTGGGGGCGATCGATCGACTTGGGCGGCGCCAGCATTGGTCGTCCGCACAATGAGTGCGGGACCGGGAACCACGCCCGCCCGGAGCACGGGGGAAGCAGTTGGAAGCTCTTCGGATCATCTCACATCCTCCATGCAATCAACTTGGAATAACATACTAAATGAAACGCGTTCATGGTGCGAAAGTTGTATTTTCATTATCATTCTCATGCCATCATTTGCACTCTGACTTTAATCAACAGAGAAGTGCAACCTCGATTGTTTTAAGCTAAGTCGGCTATAGATTGTATCCAGCAGACTTGGAATTTTATGAAAATACGTTTTCATTTTTGCTGAATTTCAAATCTGCTTTTAGCTGTTGAATTATAGTAGTTTGTAATGTATTTATGCGATATTAAATGACTTTCCTTACTGTAGAGTAACGAAAGTCATTTAAATCGCTCGAACGTGAATACGTGTCATCCACTACGAGGGAGGTTGAGGCGCTGTGCGCTCTCTTTACCACGGAATCAACATTATTTACTTGATAAATCAATTGGAAGTGGCAATATAATGACATTTTTATTTCCAACAGCTGCTCCAGAATGACAGTGCAGTAAGAACATGAACACTGTGGAATTGCAGCTCCGTTCGACTATAATGTAGGTGTGTGCCAAATGAACAGTGACAGTCGAGTAAGCAGAAGGAGGAGCAAGGTACAGGTACCGCAATAACAGTATCTGTTGAAAATGGGACATTTGCATACTTGCGGTGGCTATAGCGGCTGCAGCGGCGGCGAATATCGCGGAAGAGAATGCGAATTTGACGTCGCTCTTAGACCCTGCGGTTGTAGAGGGTAGAACAAGTTAAGTCACTAAGGCATTTCGAGCGAACACCTCAGAAGAACGAAAAGAAATCGAGTTTAGATAAGGAAGAAGACGGAGGGCAACTGACACACACAGCATTCAGTCGCAAATAACAACTTAAAAATTAGCAGAACATCTCAGAGATCCTAACATACTATATACTGAAACCTCGCTTCCATGAAGCTACTTACGAACTGAAACCGCCGTGATGGTACTTAAAGAAAAAGCAAGGAAGACTACGGTTAACAGTTAAAAACTGATCCCAAATTACATTTGTGCACACATTAATTTTTTTTCTCTCTCAATGGATCACGCCCCAAATCGTAAATATTTGCCGCTTCAGAAAGCAGTCTCATAACACACACTATGAATATTCGAGTTCGAGTGCAATTACTGAGGGCGGTCGACGAATCAAAACACTGCTGACCGCTATTTAAAATGTGTACTCCCGAATCTTTTCCAACCGAGACATGCCTTGTTCAGCCCCTGTTTATGACTTTAACTTTATGATCGGTACTTCCGTCACAGCTTCCTCTCCTTGCTGACAGAATCTTTCTTTGTTTTGTTGACTGCCATTTTATTCCCTTTTCTTTATTATCTTTCCGCTTTTTGCATCCGCCCTTTTACTTTCTCGCCTTACTACGTACGTACTAAAGAGGAAGTGCTTTAATGCTATGGCGGAAATCGGCGATTTTTCGACAGTAAAAGTCTTAGTGCTGAACTCTATAAACGAAAAAGTTGATACATCTCGTTCCCACATGTAGCAAATTCCTTCCCATAACATATCGAACAGTCAGAATTCATGTTTTATGGGTCATGTTTAGTGATACCTAAAGATCGATTTATGGCAAAACGTCTGTCAGTCTGTCTGTCTGTCTGTGGACAATGCTAGCGCCTAAATCATTCAGACGATCTTCTCGAAAATTGATATTTCCCAATCGATCTGAACGCACTCGATACCCCGTGGGTTTGAGACAGCTACTTTGATTTTTAGGGGGTACTTGACATGAAGCCTCAACATTTTGAAAATTTTCTCAAAAATGGTTCCGAATTTTTTGATTACATTGCGTCCTCGGATAGGACAAAGGACACTTAAGAAAATGGCGCAAATCTTATTTTCATTGAAATCTTAGAATTGTCGAAAATTGTGAAGGTTCGAAACAAAGTGAGAAAGTGTGTGGTGTCGGAGGTGGTGCGGCGGGGCGCGTGGGCGCGTGCGGGCCGCGGGTCGATGGCGCCGCGTGGGGCGCACGTGGGCGGGCGTCGTGCCGTCGCCGCGCGGCGCAGGCGCAGGCGCAGGCGCGCGCGGGGGTTGCGAAGAGGCTCCTCCTCCCCACCCCTTCCTTGCCGCCGCCCCAGCGCTCCGACTCCGCCACTGCGCCGCAGCGCGGCTCTCGGAAGCGGAGAATATGGCGACCGGCCTACAACACACTGCTCGTGAGAAACGGCCTTTCCATCTCGTGCATTGGTTCCGTTGCGAACTTCATTCACATAAAACAAAATTATTCATCAGAGCATTCATCCAGCAACAGAAGGAAATTGTCTGCATACCGGTGTACGATAAATGGCAATAAAATGCACCGCGAGAGTCACAAACACCACCTTTGCATTAGCATCTTTTGAAGTAAAACAAAAACGTATACACCCTACATGATAAGATACACAGACTAATGGTAAATAACCTACGAATTACTAGAAATAAAAAAAAGGCATTTAAGTTTGTTTTTTTAAATAACGCGACTAAATTCTCATGGGACTATTCATTTCCGAACACACTCAGTACAACACCAAATGCACGCAAATACAAATTTGATATATCAGAAAACAAATTAAATTACGAAAAATCTCTCAAAGACGTGTTATTGATGTAAAACGTGTGTAATAATATCAAACACATGTTTTTTACAACAGTGTCTCACTTCGCATGGAACGCCAATGTAGACATACGGTTTGATGAAGACATACATAAATACAAAAAATATCTTCGAAAATTGCGCATCATAATATACAGATAGCATTGCTCACTAGGAAATTTAGTAATTTCATTGTTAAGTCACAATTTTATTTAATTAATCCTCCAGAAAAGGATTATACATTAGCTCTGATGTTCAAGGAGATACGAACGTATATAGAGGAATGGTACTGCAACGTTGATACATCATTTAAAAATACAACACTAATTCGGTAACGGAAAATTTTCATGACCCAACATATTCACAACTGTGAATGCAGAACACTTGCAGCTAGATAACATATTGTGTAACATACTTCCTGAAAAGATGACATCACACAGTGGTAATATGTATTTTCAGTCATGTGAGAGATTTTCTGACATTCTTTGATCCCAAACCAAATTGGGAGCGAGGTCGGTAGTTAACACTTATAAATGATACCCATTTATTTTACAAACATTGGCTAATTTGTGCAAGAGCCGATTTACTCCCTTATTCTCTTCATTCCGCCAAGTGGAGAATGTTCGCATAGTATCAATGGAATGTGTAGATAATAGAATGCACAAACAGTACATTTCAAAACTTACATTTTATGAAATATTATTTACATCTTTAATTAAATAGGTGATGAAAGTAATGCGTGCTCTTTGAAATTCGGTATTTAAGGCGTGACCGCTTACATAAGTTTAATGACTTAATACACTCACATACATATTCGCACCTGCTTTTTGACATAATTTGAATCCATTATTAAAATATTATTTTATGATACGTAAACAATGTAAACCACTAAGGAAAACTACACCTAACCTCCAACTACATGCACTGAAGTGACACTTTTGAGTTATTAACAGCTGGCGCTCTAGCCCATATTGCTGGCGGAAGAATAATACACATTTCACTCAGCGATGCGGTCATGAACCTGTGAAAACATCGACTTCTGGCCTAAACGGAAAATATAGTATATTTCAAATACAATATCTTCTTAGGATCACAGAAAAACTGTTGTCGGCACATTTTATATTCTTAATATCATTTGAAATTGTGTAAAAATTTCTCAGTCACTGAAGTTTCATCGGAGAGACAAAACTTTTCATTTTGTAGTTTGCATCGTATTCTACATTTTACGCACATCTTTATTACCTCTCAGTCATAAAAAAATAAAAAAGCAGCAATGGAGATCTGATAAAGGGTGGCTTTACTAATTGCGAATAATATCAACAGTGAATTTATCGCATAGGTATCGTCAGGATTATCTTGTTCTCTACAGGTAAGTCACATCAACATGAACAACAACAACAATAATAATAATAATAATAATAATAATAATAATAATAATGTCAATAAAATAATTTAGTGACTGTCGGGAAAGTGTACAAAAGAAAAAGGGAAAGAGAGTCTCAGAAGATACAAGGGGAAGTGTCATAGAAAACAATAAAACATTGGAAAGGAAAGAGACAAGGAAACAATCACGAATCTTCTGATATGATCCACGGCTGACCAACTTCAATGAAAACTAAAATAAAAACCAGCACTTCTACTCTGGATATTCCGTCTAGCCCACCTTCTCCCCCCTGCTGATCACGGGTGCCGTCTGCCCAATTGCAGCTGTCCCGTCCCCAATTAGCTCATTCCTTGCGCCGCCACCGTGGCCGGAAGAGGAAACGGCACCGATGAGCGCGGGGCGGGGAAAGAACAGCCGCCCGCCCCCAAGCAGAAGATGCGCAATTGTTCCTCGGCAGAAGCGCAGCCTGTGGGGGCGGAAGGGGGCGATGTACGGGCACCTGCAGCGCTTCCGGTTACATGCCTCTGGCGATTTGCGGTGTTTTAAGTCTGTTTATTTCGATCCCTTTTGTTTGCACAAATAACGAGGAGCCGTGATAAACCACATTTTACCTTTCAGCGTTCTTTCCGAAATATCCACGTAGATGTAGAGGACGTGATATGACTTTTCTCATAGATGAACATCTGCTGTAATATCTATACTGCTTCATTTTCAATATTCCCTTAACACTTTTATTATATTTTTAGGACGATATAATTACCATATATCAGAAAAATATTTTTTAAGAAAAGAAAACAATTGCAATTTTCCCAATATTTATTCACAAACATTAGAAATTAAAATGAATTATGTGAATGTTGTAGAGAATGTATTACAACATGATCCGTTGTTGATAATTCAAGGCAATACCAACATTTTTATAATTCTACGTGAAATGAAAATAACGATTATCTAAAACATGATATGTACATTTGTTACGACATGTTGGCTGAAGTCTTTTACATTTTTAATCTCTCAAAGTATACAAACATTAAAAACATTTTTCACAATAAGAGTACGCCGTTAAACTCTTAGGAAATAATATTTAGAAAGAAGGGAAATGATGATGGCGAGCAAATGAACAAAGCTTGAAAACAATGTAGTTTGGAAAAAATAGAAAAAAAATAAGAAAAGAGCCAACTCGTAAAACTCATAAAGGTTTCGACAATCGGTATATTAGTAATTTAAATTTCTACAAGAATTCCGAATAAATCACCAATAGGGTATTTTTAAAAATATCAGACCTCAGATTAAGTGGAAAGCGGAAACTATACTGCCAACACTGATCTCCCGCAAAGGACAAATAATAAAGCTTCTAAATAAAGTGATACAGACAATACGGAAAGCTTCTAAATACGTTTCTGATGATAGTACGAGTACAATTACAGTTACAGGACATGAAAAACTAATTACACTAGTCTCATAGGAAGCAAGAATAATGCACGACGCATATCCATGCACATGATGGGAGAATTTATATAATTTGGTCTGTTTGGTCAGTAACTGAGTAAACATTCAATTTATATTCATAGGAATTTGTATAAATTCTATTTGAATGTAAGCACATCATCGCGGAGCTTCAGTTTTAACGTGAGTTTTTCTTAAAACATAATACACAATGGTCTCGAAAACCCTACTTTTGACATATCTCATGACTTAAATTAGCAGAAATATTACTCAATATACGTCAATAAATATAACGCTCAATAAATGCAATTTTGAATGACAGAATCAGTAAGAGTACTTACAACATTTTCGAAAACAAGATTTCGCATGTACCTCAAATTTGAATATTTTGCCGCAACATAGGCAAGATGTCTTTTTTAATAACAAAAATTATATCCAGACTACTGATTACATCGCTTTTACACTAAATTAACAAAACGGAAGACAATAGTTATGAGTAAATGATAGCCTCAGAGTACCTTAACCCTTACATCCATCACGATAGAGCTACGAGTAAGTACCGTATGTGCTTCCTGAAGTTAATATATGTACCTTTACATTTGAAGAATGCACAGTGGAGACTCGAAACATTTCGTCTATTTCGAAAGCAGAAATGAGCAAGATGTATCCTGAAGGAAACGCTTCTTAGTCGATAGCACTGCCGAGACACTGCAGTGGCTTCCCTGCAGGTTCCACGAAGCCCGAAAGCTCTCGTCCAGCCGCCAGAACAAGCAAACTAACCGACCCCACCCCGCATGTGAGTCTCTGTGCACGCGCTTGCATGTTCGCAATGACATCCTCTTCTTAGAAGCTAATTTTAGAAACGCGTTTGCCAGGAGTGACCAACCAGACTCACAAAGCAGTTCTTAAAACGTTCGGTGATTCTAATCGTCCTATAAAAATTTAAATATAGTCTGGATCGTTTATTACTGTTCTTCAGAGGAGAAAGTTCTAAATACAAGTTAATATCGAAAAATCATTCGGTCCGTGTTTGTGGTATGTACGTAAAACGTCACTACAAATACGGATTATGATGAAGGTATAAGATCATTAGACCTCGGATTTTAGGGCAAATGCCTATTAGTTCCTTTAGGAGGTTGTGGAAAATAGATGCAAATGTTTACGAATAATGAAAACATCGATCTACTGAGAACATTTAATAGTGCTTAAAATGTCCTAAAAGGAACATTGATGCCTATTTTATTTTTATTTTTTGCTTAAAACTGCCTAAAACAAGTAATTCTGAAGAATATATCTTACATTATTTCTTTTTTTTTAATTCGTTGCACCTACACGTAAATACTTCCCGAAACGTGAATATTCCCTGATCGAATACACAACCGTTTACTCACCAAAATCTCTCATTCAACATTACGAACGTCAGGAACTTTGCAAGTCAATACAAAGCAGACGTTTCAGGCTCGTCTCTGATCAGCACGAACGGCTTAGGCAATTGCACTCATTACCGGCCAGGCTCGCTGATGACACAGGTTGAGAATGAAAAATGTGAAAGAATGAATGAAATGACAAGAAATGAAAGTGATTAAAATAATACGCTTGCAATCACACTCATAAATGTAAAAATTCTTGACTTTCCTGGAAAAAAAAGTGGCTGATTTAATCCGTTTTAAATGCCAGATCAGTTTTAGATGCTAGACACATAACTTTTCATGTCCAATGTTTTTAATTGCTTGGTTTAATAATTTTGTAACAAATTTTAAGTGCCTAAAAGTCACTTTTCATGCCTAATAGTGCCTTATTTCATAATTTTGTTGCCTATCAATCATCACTTTTTTTGCCTAAAATTCCAAGGTCTAATGATCACAACTCCTCATACTGTAGAAGTACAAAAAGGAAAAACAGTAGCTATATCCACAAGTGTTCCAAAAACGTGCCTGAAAAGATAAAGATCCTCATTTAAATTATTAGGTTTCTACATTAAAAAATGCGATTCGAGGACGCGTAATATTAAACAAAAATCGAATGGAAGACAAGTTATCTTCATTACTCACAGGATAATCCCATGTTTCACCATCACTCAATCCATTTCATCATTACATCAACGCTCGAAATAAGAACGAAAGTAAACACACCTTGAAATGTTCTTTTCGACACCATGGCGGCGGGCCCAAACAGGCAAAGACGTGGCCGAGGCCCCCTCCCCCTTTTCGCCTCAGCGACGTGGCCAGCTGAACGCTCCGCACCTGACGCGGCCGCCAACGAGGCACTCGCGGGCGCCATCTCCACAGCTCCCAACCGTCCCCTCCACTCACTCCTTCCATTCGTCCTCTTGGAGTCACCCCGAACTCCGCGTACGCTCCACTTGGACATTATGCACAAGGGTCATAAAAGTGGGTCCCTCACGCAACCATTTCGTGATTCCTAAGGGCTCCGTTTCAGCCAGGGAAGCGTCGGGCGCGAGACAAGGGGAAGGAAAGGCAGTAAACGAAGAAATTATGCAGATCGCACGGCGCCGGGAGCGGCGGCAGCAATCGGGAAGGAGCGATCGGGAGCGCGTGGCCCCGGCGGAAGCGCACGCGAGCGGCGCGTGACGGCACCTGCCGGCGCGGCGTGGCGGTGAAGGCGTCAGCTGCGTCTGTCGGCAACGCCGACGCCGACGCCGGCTGGCTGCTTACACGTTATCTGGAAGGCGACGATGTCGACGTCCTTCCGCAGCCCCGGAGGCCAAGGCAGCGCGCGGTGCGAAGAGGCGAGGCCGGGAGAGGCGAGGCAAGCACTCTCGCGGCAGGAGCACCTGAGGCGGCCTCGAGCCGCGGTCACGGGGTGCGGCGCGCAACCCAGCTACGTCACTGCATGACGTAACCGCGCGGTCAGCTGACACCGCCAGCGGCAGCCAGCGGCCACGCCCGGCCACGCGAGCGCGCGTACGCCACCCCCGCGGCTCCCTGCATCGCCACGTCACTGCCGCGCCACGACGCGCCGCGCCACGACGCGCCGCGCAGCGCCGCAACGCGCACCCCCTGCGCGCGCCCAGTAAACAATGCGAAGAGAGGCGCCGCGTTGCGCCACCGCGGTCGATGCGGGGGCGTCCGCCCGCCCGCCCGCCCCGCCCGCCCACCCGCCCGTCCTCCACCACCGCTGCCACTGCAGTGGCGCCCGCGCTCCCTCACCGCGCCGCGTCCAGCACATTCCGAGCCAGCTGGCCGCGCAATCAATAGCGGAGGAGAAGGCGGCCCGCTGCACTGCGCGCTAGCGCGGCCCGGCCCAGCGCGGCCCGATCCGGCCCGGCCCGGCGGCAGTCCCCTCCGCGCACCCCGCCCTCGCCCCCGCCTCCGCGCCGCGCCTGGCCGTGCCGAACCGCGCCAACGCGCCGCTGCCTCCGCGGCAGCGCGGCGCAACGCTGCTGCGCGTTCGCGCGAGCGAGCGGGTCGGCGAGCGGGTAGCGCGCGACCGCCACAGCGCGCTGCGCGCCGTCGCCGCCAAGGTCAAGTTCGCCATGTTTCACCGCGCGTCCCGCCCCCGCACCGCGCCGCGCCGCGCCGCGCCGATGCTGCCTCCGGCGCGCGCCACCGCCTATGTTTACATCGCGCGCAGCAAATGCGATGAACGGAACGAGTGGAACAAGTGAAGCACATGTGTACATGCAAAACAATACAATATCGGGGGCGTCTTTCTATGGTTAATGAAAAATATTTAGTAGAGAAAGTAAAATTTCAGAATACATGAAAAAATGCAGTCACGTAATTGCAGGCAAACATGAGCGATTATCAAAAATGAAATCAAAGGTCATCGAAGGTGGTTGGTATAAAAACGGCTATCCGCATGCCCACTGAAAGCAAGTTTTTTTAACAACGCAAATGACTGTGACATTTGCTGTGAGTCTCCGAAGCGTAGAAGTCCAATTACTATAGAATCCATTGACAGCAAATCGGAACCGATGAAAATTATGGACATTAAACTCCCACAACACAGTAACACCCATCAAATGCATGAATTCGAACGTCATACTGCAATATCACAACATCCTTGGGTCATTTATGGTGGAAATACATTTCCCTTTCCTGAGAGAAATTTCTCCACTACTAACAAATGCGGTGTCAGCCAGTTCATCTCCAGACAAAACCTCATCGTGTTTATTGCTACGTCAGCGGCAATCCTGTGTCGCCATATGTTATCACGGCAATATCGCCAATTCGGACACCCCGTCCTCTTTTCTACCTCCACAAGATTGCACCGTCGCGTCCCGATGCATTGGCGAGGTGATGCACAGCGCTCTCCCTCTGCACCGTTGGGCCACGCCGGCGCGGCGCGGCGCGGCGCAGGTGGTGCGGCCGCGGAGATATATTTGGCAGGGGCAGCGGCTGTGCGAGCGCGGGGTGGGAAGAGGGGGAGCGGAAGCCCATGCAACGCTGCGGGGAAGGGTTGGTAAGGGGGGGGTAGAGGAAGGACGGAGGCAGCGGCAGCGATGGCGCCGCCCGGGTGCAGCGCGGGGGCGACCGTGGAAATAAACGGCGCCGTCAGCCGCGAAAATACCGCCGGCGGCGGAGCGCTCCGCGCGAGACGCCTCTGCGTCGACCTCACCAGCGGAATTAGGGAATCAGATGCACTTGGAAAACGAGTGGCTGGGAGCCCTCGCAGTCATACGTGCTTAGCCGGAAAAAGAACAAATAGCAAAAGAGAGACTATCACTATTTCTGGGTGTAGTTGGAAACATATCTGTTGTCTTTCCTTGAAACGCTTTTGATTTTAAAGATTTTACATCCATCTGAAGACTGATTCTTAAATACATATTCGGCGGATTCTGAGTCGGCCACCAAGAGATCTCATACTTGGATTATCTACCCAACATGAATCAATGAACGATTATAAGAATTCTACTGAATTACAATTCGTGATGGTTCCAGAGAGTATACATTTAGAATTTCAAAACTAATGTTCCGATTCCCCTTCACATGTTGCACGCCCTCTTCCCTTACACTCTCCGGCGCTGTGGCCACTCCGCGCCAGGCTTCTTTCCCGTGAAGAACCCGCTTCGTAGAAGGCTCCAGGAAAGTGCGTTGCTGCGCCCACGGACCCAGTCGACACAGTGGGCCCCGACCGCCCCTAAAGCCCCCCCCCCCCGATTCGCCGCCTTCGGGGAAATCCTGCGTCGCTGCGCGACACGCACGTCAATGCGTGCGCGCCCGTGAGTCAGGGCGCGCTGTCACCCAGACGGCATTTCCGGTGACAAAGCGGTAGCGGCGGCGAAACGACGCCAGCCGAGGACGGCGGTAACGTGAGCCAAAAGTAAATTCTGGAAAGATGTTTCTGTCTCTACGAGGCGATGTTTAGAACAATGTCGTGACTCATGAGCAAACAGTGAGAAAAATGTATCCAACTCCCAACAACGTTAGCATAGATGGAATTTAGTGTTTGTCGACAACCGGGAAATATTAGATTGAAGTAATTCCTGATAAAGTGATTCGAGTGTTCACTTACGTAATAAACTCCACGATGCTACAGCAAATTGGTTGCCTGTGCAGGTTGCTTGTTCAGGTTTTTTTTTTTTTTTTTTTTTTTTTTTTTTTTTTTTTTTTTTACAATCTGCCAATACGCAGCTTGCAAGAATATGTTGGCTGCAACACGTATTTTCCTCAGTGAAACAATGAAGTTTCTATATCAGGAAGTCATGTTTGCACGCGTCTGATCGGAGTGCAGACAAGCAACTTATGAGTTCAGATGGGGACGAAGCCACGGGAGTTAATAAGAGACTTCCGTAAAACGTGAAGCATTTTAGAGTACACCACTTTCGAGCCTCTGCGCACGCGCAGTTCGAGTTGTGCATGCGCAGAGGCTCAAAAGTGGTATACGCTAAGGTACTTAACGCTGCGCAAAAAGTCTAGTGTCTGCACACAGCGGGTAGTCACCGACAAGGAATGTAACTTGAAACTTTTTCTGCGCACGAAACAACGCAAGCAAAAGTGAAATGTGAGAAGTAGGACAGACGAGTTAGAACGCGTTCTAAAAGTACGATATGATTCTCGGAAAATGTAAATAAGGAGGAAATGGCTCTACGCCGACAAATGTGCTCCAGAAAAAGACTAAAAAAAGTATATACTACTTAAAAAAGAAGGGGGTGAGAACTACGTTCTATCCTCGTTCCGCCTCTTCCAAGAACTAGTATCAAGGTTTCCAAGTCTCCATTCTAAAGATAGATCATTCATTGTTTGCAATATTTCACATCATGGTGCAACACTATTAAATATAAACGTAACACCAAATTCAAGAGAGAAGCATTAAGTGGCTAAATTGGCATGGCTTTGGTTCAATTAGAGTTCCAATGCTGCTCGATCGCTGATCTACTTAAGTTAGTTCGAGAGTAATCATATCGCGTGTAGAGGTTTCATGTTAACATTCATATCAGATTCATTTCCCGAGAATTACGATGGCACAAGCGACCTCTCAATATTACCTCAGAAAGAAACAATAAGTCGAAGTTCCGACTTGCGTGATCAGATATTATAGAGCAAAAATCACCATTGAAAAGCCCAGACCGTCATAAAATAGATACAGTCGACTCCGGTATAGTGAACTGGTCAATGGACCCGTTTCACTTACATTACAAATAAGCGTAAGATTCTGTTGCAGTGAACCTGAGCCTCGGCTATAGTCAACGTAGGAAATACGTCCTGGAAATTAATTCCCTCCTGGAAAATAATATGTCTCCTCAGTGCCACAATTTACAGCATTAGGCAACTTGAAAAAAATTTCGTCGGCCAAAGGTCTAATCGAAGAATTCTCCCCTCAGGTGAAGGTAGCAGACCCGGAATGGAGAACTTACTGATGTCCTTATCCCACTCAGTTTCACTGAGGCCATGTCCTGCGTGGGCTACAACTGACGACTCTGACTGGGACGTATTTTCCGCGCACGTTTTCTTGAGCCCTAGAAGACCTACCGCCAATCCTGTACTAACATTACTTGAATTCAGAATAAATTGTAGCAAGGAGCATTCTTCACATAATCTGATATCCAGAAATGCTCGATTCGTGTATTTTGCATTGGAAAAGTTCTTACTGATTTGATATAAAAGTACTATCGCCTAAATAATCAACCCCCCTCCTCTCGCATCTTGTGAAATGACGGTCAAGAAAACGTGCGCGGATAATACCAGGGTTCGCGTTCCAATGGTGGCGGATTTTCGAACTAGTACGTAGACTGGCTGATTTCGAGGTAGCCACCTGACTGAAGGATAATTCTAGAGGGTGGCTGTTTGGATCGGTAGTCTTCTGTAGTTTCTCCGAAATTACCAGACGAATACCGGTGCTTAACAAGCAAGCCACTAACCGCATTTGATACTTTCTTCCTCATCCTTTACATGTTATGCGACAAGAACTTCGGCTTGTGCGATGCTCTGCTGGAGGAGATACCTGGAGAGGGGATATCCCGCAGGGCGACAAGAATACAGTGGCCCGATCCCGCGTTTCAGCAGAGGAAGAACACCACCGTCTTCCGAAATATAACATGCAATACACTTACGAGTCCAATGAGCATAATAGTAAACGTGCCCCGAAACAAATTCAATCAATTAATCCTTATGTAGTAATCGAATAACAAGCGTCAGTCCCGTCGCGCACGGTTGGGCCCGTTCCGGTCCACCAATCGAGACAAATGAGGGTCATTCGACATGCCTCGGACTCGCGGGGGATGATGATAATTAAACCTAATTTTGTAATGAAATCGGAATTTAAAAGTGCTTTAATCGATACTTTTTCATGCAACTTTAATGCTCCAAAATTGACGAACTGAGCAACAGCAGTATGTTTAAAGTTGATTTTTATTCAAATTACAAAGCACAAATAAACCTTTTTGACATGAGAATATCCGCGAGAGACGCCACGCTATGCTAGAAAAAATTAGTATAATATTAAAGATTTATTAAATGAGAGTAGTATCATTAATGCAAATATTTCTTGTAGCATCATATTTACAAATAATTGGCGTCGGACTTCTGACATATACTACAGAAAAAACTGGTATATTTTCGACAATCTTCTCCTTTACGTCTGTGTAAAACTGAGAGAAATTCTGGGTTCATTTCACCAAGAATTTTGTTAAATACACATTTTTTTTGCTTATAGTGTATAAAATATGCCCCAAATGTTAATTGTCATCCAATGCAATTTACTGTATCAATTATTTAAATGTAATTTGTAGTGTTTAACTAATGCTGTAATGAAATTAGAAGAGTGTTATAACATTAAATGAAATTCGAAAACAGGTGAAATAGTGAATCTTATAAATCGCGCCGTATAAAAAAAGTAATAAACAGTACAATCTGATGTATGTAGAACATGGTATTACAGACACTTTTTAACATTTAATGAATAGCGAACTTAAAATGATTGTAATGCTCACTAATTTTCCTGAACCACGGCCATTGTAGACTAGAAGATAGCGGTAAAAAAACGTATGAAAGTCATCACAACGAAACTATGGGAACGATAACCAGTGTTTATACTTGGTGGTAAATCGGAGACAACGTAGCAGAATGGTATGTTCACAACAAATTAATTTGATTAATTAACACATTAATTTGAACACGTCCCCCAAAAGTTAGCGTACTGCACGAAGGCGGAAGTCACTTGCAAAACACGACATATTTTCATCATTATAGCGGGATGGACGGATTCGGTAGATAAGGGCTCACAACGTTTTCGCTGCCTGGAGCCAAGGCCAGTTATTCCCGGTTCTTAGCAAGAGGGCTGTGAGAATTTTAAAGGACAAGTCTTAGGTTTGACAAATTCATCGGATAATCCACGCCGCCGCCAGACGCTCTACACCAGGCATGTCAAGGCCGCGGGCAAGGTAAGAAGCTTACTAGAACTCGCGGGCACTGCTACCAGATAAATTGGCGCGAAACTTAAAAGTAAGGGTTGTACAAATTACACGGAAGTAATGGTAGGTCACTTGATACCTGGCCAACGAGTCTTTGGAGGAAGTTACTTAACAGTCATTGTCACAAATTAGGCTATATTAATTCCCCATTGAAATAAAATAATACATCAGTCAGATTTCAAATTTTCAATTGAACTATTTTTTAGAATTCAAAATTCTAAAAAATTGAATCAAAATAATCTTGATTTTGTAACCCTTATCTTATGAGTGATATAAAAGCATGAACTTTATACGTTCACGTTAGAAGGTTTAACAGACAAATATTCCAGTCTGTTAAAACCGCTGTCGGTCCATAAGCGAGAATTATTAACATAGATTTGTTAATTCACTTCACATTATTGCTAAGTACAATAAATAACTGAATGATTTAATAACACCATACAAAGTGGTAACAAAGAAAAAATTCGCCTTTCAAACATATTCCTGTCACTTGGCAAAGATTGCTATATAAGGGAGAATTTAGTAAGAAAATAAACATCAAATAGTAATAAATAGTGAAGAATATAAACACAACTCAATTCTCGGTTATTTGATAGAAAAAAAATCTGGCAAATACATTTTCGTACGAAGCCACTATTCACCGCCTCGCGCCGCTTCAGCTTGAGAATGTACAGCCCTTTCTGAATTTTAAGGGGATAAAATTTCGGACTTCAGAGGAAGCTGCCCATGCTCGTAAGAGCGCCGGGCTCCCTAGGCGGGCACGTAACTCGTGCGGGCGCGGTTTGACATACCGTTCTACACTGTGACAAAGTATCGTACACAGGTGACATCCTACGAGCTCAGAAAGTAAATATCATTTGCTAACGAATGGTTATTTTCGCCTGAGCTAACTCTAAATAACAATTAAGCAAACAATTATATCAAGAAAGATATTTCCACGAATATAACTTCAACGGATAGCTACGTCAAAAGGCTTCTTATGGCAAAGTTAAATTGTGATAGAGTAAATACATTTTTATCTTCAAGATATATTACAAACTATCTTAAAGTACATAGTTGCATAGGGATTCGGTGTGCGATACTGGAACAAATTCTCATTGATAATTCACTTGCAATTGCATTCATTTTCGTCCTTCAACAGAATCACGCGAAACACTATAGGATTACGGCATTTTAGGACTTACCAATCATATCCCGATGCATTTAACTCCTAAGTTAAAATAAAAACCTAACTACGCAAGAACTAACATGACAAGTACTTATTTTCAAACTATTACAAGCGCTGCACGTTCCTCGTAGATGTATGTGTCATATTTTGCTGCATAATTAACCGTAAAATGTCACTTTGAATTAACCAATTAAAAATTTAATGGTTACGCAAACACTTTTACTCTATCTCCAGTTTCAAAATATAAAATACAATTCTTCTGATTCAGTTTTAAGTATCACAGGACTGTTAGTGCCAGAGCCCGACGGTTCTTCTTCGGTGACGTACAGACAAATTGTGCAATGTCTGGTACCATATGTCATACTTTGGCTCACTAATGAACAATATAAAACACGAACCAGTTTGAAGAACGTTCTGCAAGGGCATACTTTATTTCGTTAGGTATAAAAAGTTCGCCGCGTGGAAGCGAAACGTAGCGGCCATACTTGCGTTCCCTGTAAAGCCTGACCCTATCGACCCCATTAGTTTCGTCATGGTGTCTTTCACATATTATATTTTTTCTCGCTGGCTCCCGGCTTATTATATCACATTCCCGAAGTAAACAACGTTATGAGATTTTACAATCAACAATGAACGACAACATTAATGTGGACCATCTCCTCAGATAATTCTTCAATAAACCTTTCTAATAAACAAATTCTTTGGATTTAAATTAGGTTCCTTATCTACTGTCGCTGTCATTAGATGTGCGTAACTAAAAACAACGCTGCACATTTCACTGTAGTGGAACCACAATAGGTACAATTTGAAGAAGAAATTTTTTTTCCCGTCGATTTTTTTAATGACAAATTCTAGGGATTTAGGAAGCCGTAATTTAATAAACAGCTTCCTGGAGTAGACGCCTTCACGAATACTCATATTTAATTTATTGTAAAGGTACGAATAAACATCAACACAAAGATAATCACCATAAACGAATATCGCCGAAGTTCTGATTACACGAATGTATCCTTTTCATGATCTCATACATTTCACACTCAATGGGATTCCTCTTGATCATCACTTGTGCACGAGAACAACATTGCGTTGAAGCGCTACAGAGCTTTGCGCGCCCTTGAAAACGAAGTATCTAGGTGGGCGGGTTGGGAAAGCAATCCGTACAGCTTTCTGCGAACTCGTACTACAAGTATTCTACCGAAAGTCAATAAACAATGTCTACGAGGAGGTTATCGTGGGTCGTTTCTCTGTTGGGCTTAGGGAGTTCAATTAAAGTTGTATAGGGACAGTGAAAATGAATAGATTCAAGATATCGAGGAATTACAGATAGTGATGTTCGAGTTATAGCGGTTATCCTGAAATCAATCCTTGACCAATCATAGAGAAGTGTGACAGCCCAGGAATGGAGAAAACTTCGTTTCCCAAATGATTGGGCAAAACATTAGGAAATTAAAGGCATTTCTTTTCAAACATAGAGGCATTTACAGTTGCTGTTAACTGCGAATTCTCCAGGTTTTTCGCTTATGAGAACAATGAAGAAATAACAAAAGGTCGAAAATGTGGGTAGCTATATAGCAACCAGAATACTGTTCACCGTAGCAAGGGAAATGTGGCAAAGGAAATGTCAAGTGAAAGAAATGATCACGAAAAGTAGAGTATTACTGACATGAGTTGTAGAGATACGAATACTTTGCAGAAATTGTAAATTAATGCGGTTAGTCAGAGAAATAAAACGTTTCTCTACCAGTAACATTCCTTAGTCAATTAAAACACATTCCTACTACACATAAGATTCAAAAATTACTCGAAACGAATTCTTAAAATAAATAGAGACGTAAAAACACTGACCTACATCATTAATCAGTAAAGGTAAATTTCTAACTTACTTTTTTTTACTACATACGATCTATTTCAAGTTACGTAAGTTTTTAATTTACTCATCTACCGTATTAGAAGCAGCACACCATAAATTGCACTCAATTACTTGTCCGCTCCTTTTGGTAGAAAGTAATGAGAACGAATGTTAAACAATATACGAAGTCAATAGTGTTTTCCCACAGTATTGTATCTAGAATTTCGAACTTGCAAAAGACGTCTTCCTCTGTCATAAATGATAGCGAAAATTGAGGAATAGTAAAAAACACATTAAATATCTTCAAAACAATGTATCTTTTATCGTAATACATTTAAATGAAGTACAGAATTGTTAATTTTGTTATAATTTGATATCTAAACAATACTAACACACACTAATGGTATTAAAACGGCACATACATTGGCATTATTTGTAACTTTCGCAATTTTCGAAACTTCAGAAAGTTCAACGAAAATGGAAACTGCGCCATTTATATAAACTTATTTTGCTCTATTCGAGAAAAAATTCGGAACCGTTTCTGATTTATTTTTATTCGGTTTCATTTCCAGCAAAAATTACGGAAAATCATTCTTATTTTCAAAAAATTGGTCATAACCTCATTTGAATATCCTTTTTTTTTAGAACAAATTTTATTGAAGAAATAAAATCTCTATCATCAATATAGTAGTTTTGCAATTTTTAGAAATCACAGTTCACCAAAAGTGGGTACACTATTTTCTCCTGTTTAAAATAAATCAAAGGAATCACGAATACACGAAAAAGCAAAAAACGCGAAAAAGATACTAGAAGTAAAAGCCACGATACCTCGGAACCATACAAAGAAAAAATGTAACCCCTCCACAAATGTCTACTTGAGAAAGGGTTTGGAAGGGGTAAGGAACATTGGGATTAACTGGTACTTTCATTTGGGACAGAAAAATAGTCTACTGACTTCTTTTGAACAGGCCAAACAATTCTAGTACAATTCTTAAATGGAAATTTCGCGTAATCAAAGAGTCCAATTATCATCATGAACGAAAATAATTTCTCTTACCTCATACTCCACCAATGCTAAGTAATAAGGGGTCACAAGAAATGCAAGCTTACTGACAGGCGATAAACTGAACTTTTTTCACTATATTAATATTAAAGATTTGCTGAAAAAGAAAAACGAGTGAAAATTCGATTCGTGAAAATGCAATTCGCTAAACACAGTTCGCTTAAGAGGATTGTTTCTGGCACTTGCTCGAATCTGTGCTTAACTCGAAAACGACGCGCACTATGGTCTTGAAAACTGGATTTCGAGGTGGAAGATCTCGTGTTATGTTCAGCACGCCTTAATCTACAAATGAGGTATACATTTTCATTGCAATGCATTTTTCATTTTCTGTAAGTAATTTTAAATTTGGATTTCCAAAATTCTTAGACAAATAAACACGTTTCGCGAATGTAAGTTTTTCCTTTCAGAAGGTTGCGGACAAGACGGGTGAAGCGATCGGGTTTCCAAAGACAAGAGTTCTCGAACGGATATTTGAATATTCCTCCCGAAACTGAAAACCAATAACATAAAACGCCTGTGAATATTAAAAAAAAGAAACAACAAAAATTTACTGGTAAGCATTTTAACAATCAAATAAGAGAATTTTAATGCCGAAATATTTACTACTACAAAAAATGCTGTAATATAAACCAACGTTTTGTGAAACAGAAAATGATATTGTTGTCTTGCATAAGAATCCTAATGAATTCTTCGCTACGCTAGTTAAATAAGAATACGAGTATAATGCGAACAATATTAACTTACCCAGCAACTGAAATAATCCGCGTAATCGTCGCCATAATAACTAAAAGGAAGCAATAAAAGCAAATCTCTTTTAAGACATAATATCAGAAGCAATATACTGTTCAAGATACGTATTGCATTATGGACTTGTTTCTCATATACACACACACACACACGCACGCGCGCGTATATATATATAAATATATATATATAATATATATATATAAATATATATATATATAAATATATTATATATATATATTTGCGTATGTGCGGCTTCTTAATTCATATATGAGGAAAAGGAACTACTAATATTTACAGCGGACATAATTGCAATATATATATATATATATATATATATATATATATATATAATATACACACACACAACAATCCCAATGTAAATAGGTACATTATCTGTCGAACGCATACAATAACGTAATACATCGTTAAGAAAAAATTTGCATTATTTCTTTAGACATATTAAACGCTTCTTCGTTGTCTCGACTTCAATGATACGTTCATTTAAATTGGCTGCTTCGTTTCAATCCATCCTGCTCCTTCTTGATCGTCGAAGTTTCCAATTACGACCAAAGATCCTTTCCCGAGACAAGTTTCTACAGAAGCTGGTCTTACTTAAAGCATTTTGAAAATATTATTTACGAAACTTGCATTACTTGCATTACCCAAGTTAAATATCTTCGTTGTTTTTCAATCACTAAAAGGTGTTTATGAGACATTTACCTGTATCTACTCTATCTAATTGCCTTTCAATGACGCGCTTGATTTTGTAGTACAGGTACTCTTATCTGTTCCTTTCTACCTCCCCATCGTAAATATCCATCCCGAAAGCACGTTCGTACATTCTGAATGACTCTCATCCAAACATTTTACGATAAAAAAGTATGAGACTTGTCAAAAGGAACGTTCTTGTTATTTGAGAATAATTATTTTGTTACTTTAAACACACTTTCCAAACCATCAAGAAAGTTTTCCCCAAATCTCTCTGTACCTCTTAAATTAACAATCCCCCGTGTACAAATCTGTATTGGCGAAAACGCATCCACTGGACAAAGAAAGCCAAAGTGTTTGTGTTTCCAACACTGCTGACATAAAGAACACAAACACACAGGGATATTACTGCATATTAACAGGAATTTCTATTAAACTGTAATAACGTATTCTCAACTTCTCTCATCAGAATACTTGGTAAATGAGGAAGTTCCTTGAATGACTAGGACAAACAGAGCATTTCTGGTTCATCTCAAGAGATATACGAGTCTTACCTACACCACTGGATGTATTAATAATTCTTCTTCTGTTAAGCCCCCAGCAATCGTTTCTGAAGTGATTTTGTTTCTTCGTACACCTTTCAAAAATCGGAGTTCGAAGATGGCTCGACGGGGCGGTTTAGAGCGGCGAAGGCAGTGAAGGAAGGCGCCTCCGCAATAAATAAAACAGGACTCGGGTGCGCGGGAGGCGGAGAGGGGCACCTGACGTCAAACAGCTGATCAATGCCCGCCTTTGACAGGGCTCCCAACTCAAAATTCTCTCAACTCCCACTAAGCTAATAGGGCACTGCTTGCCGGTCCGGCCTAAGAATCTTTCATCCGTATATTTTCCAGCCGAGCCAAAAAAACAAACATCGGGGGAGAAAACTGCTGATAAGATGAAAGTAATGAAATGAACTACTGGAGAAACATAGCAGTTAATAACATTAATACAATATTAATTGTGACTGTCTATATGGAACTATTAATCATTATGAATTATGCATGATCATAGGTAAATCTTAAGAAAATAATTTTATAATTTGAAATCACTAGTAAAATTCATAGGTATGTAATTTGAAGCGAACTGCAGGACTGAGTTTCCTTTAATTGAAGACCTCACAGAACATCTTGGGTACTAGAAAAAAAAGAAAAGTATTGAAGATGGAGATGGAAGAAAGGAGGAATTGAGGACAAGCAGAGAAAAACAAGAGTACAATATAGAAAGTAGAAAAGAAATATGACAAAAACTATGAGTTAAAAGGAAATAAGCATTGGTAGTTGAAAGAAATGGTAGAATAATTAAGCTTCGAACCAGATTAGAAAAGCATAAGAACTCAGGAATAAAACAAAAACGCATTTAGATATACAAAATCGGAAACATTGGAAAAACAGCGATAGTCAAATTCAAGAATAGAACAATTCCACAATAAGGAGGGGAGGGGAGAGCCAATGCTAAGGAAGAAGATAAATTTCATATCAAGTAGAAAGAAGAACGCGAATTATAAACAAATTCTATGTGAAATTATACAACTACCACACATTATTTTATTAAATAAAATACAGAGTACTTGTTTGTAAAAATAATGATCGAATGTAACCAGCAATTTAACAAAGTAATAAATATTTACTGTTGATAACTAAAACGAGGACAAACATTCCTTAATCTCCGAAACATGCGCAAGAACGTCATAATATATAATTCTTCCAAGAAATATATGCTCAAGATTGAATCGTATGACGCGAGGAATATTTTCCAATCAACTTTCTTTCTAGGCATTCATCATAAGGTAGAAAATAGTGCTTCTTCATCTTTCTAGACCCTGCCGGAAACTCAAGTTCGCCCATAGAAACGTCTCAGAGCTACCCAACGTCAGCCCCAGGAATACCGCGAAACAGACCGGGCGTCCCAAGGCGCGTTTGCTCTGGTCACTAGGCCAAGCGCGAGGAAGAGCTTCATTAAATTGTTTGAACAGCCTTCACGCACATGGCACAGCAAGGAGTGCCGCTCAATTACTCGACGCGAATCATCAATCACGTCAGCACTACGCCGTGCCGCTTGCAACAAACAGAGATAACGAAAAAGCTTCTAAGCAACAGAAACTGCAAATTTTCGCCTCGGGAACAACGATAACCTTCCGATAAACATTAAAAAGGCTCGTTATTGCAAGATTTGTTTGCTAGCGAGATAAAAGGGATATCTATTAGTCACTGAATTATAATTCATGAAAAAGAAACGATAAGTTTCTAGAAATCCGCGTGTCATCAACCGAAATCGAATGAATTCCCATTCATTACACGGGCACACAATAATAGGGCACAGCCATTGCAAAAGAAAGCATCTCCCTATAGTTTATGGAGTGAGACGCCTTCCCGATGGAGTGGAAGCGCCGATGCGAGGGACCGCGATCGATGCCCGGTCTCGGAATGTAGGGCAGTGACGGTCGCAGGAGCGTCCTCTTACGTAAGGGAGAAGCCATGTTTAAAACATGGCGCCAGAGAGGAGCGGGAGCAAGTAAACACGGGCCGCGGCACCGGCCGCGGAGACGAGTCCCATGGACGCCGGCGGCGTCCGCCAACAGAGAGAGGCGGCAGCGGCAACGGGTAGCGCTAGGACGCCGCGTTGTGCAACCCGCGCGCGCCCACAGCAACTAACATGGCCGGCAGCGGCAGCGCGGCGTCAAGCGCTGGCGCGGGCGGGCGCGCGCGCGGGGCCACCAGCTGCCTGACCTTGGCAATGACCTTGGCCGTGAGGCACACGCTCTGGGTTTCCAATTGCGTCACACGGCAGAGCGCCGCGGCGCGGCGCGGAGCGGAGCGGCACGGTCGGGGACGCGGAGGACGAGGGGAAGCGACGCGGCGCAGCGCCGCGCCGCACCGCGCCGTGCCGCGAAGGCGTCCTCGCTCACGGTCGATACGCGCGCGCGCGGTTCGGCAGTGACCGGGCCGCTCCGAGCCGAGCTGTGCCGCGTCGCGTCGCACCGCGACACACGGGGCGGAGAGGATGCGGGAGTGACGTGGCGTGGCGTGGCGTGGCGTGGCGTGCGTGGCGTGGCGTGGCGTGGGGCGCGGTGCGATGCGATGCGATGTGATGTCGGTGGCATGGGGACGGAGCGGGGTGGGGCGGAGAGACGCGGGCGCGATTCCCGCCCCCTCTCCCCCTCCGCCCACGCCCCCTGACGATTTCCGTCAACTCCGGGAGCGCTTCAAGTTCACCTTCTGCCGTGCAAAAATAGACTCGACCGCGAGAGGCGAGCCGCTTCGCCGCACTTCCCCCGCCCTGGCCCCAAAACGAGCGCGCTCTGGAGGAGCGAAAGGACAAACGGGAAAGGAAGGAGCGGAAGAGAAGTGCGAAGATATTCGGAACGCGACGCTCAGGCAAGCGCTCGGTCACCGCGTCCTCGCTGCGACCTCTCCCTCCTCGCACGCTCCGCCCCCATCCCTTCCCCGCTCCACGCGCTGCAGCTCCGGCGTCCGCCTTGACCCAGAGCGGCACGGAACGAGTTGGCGTCGCGAAGACGATAGACAGGGAGCTGCAAGACTCGCGGAACGCAGCCGAACGGGACGGAAATGGCAGCGCCTTTGGGAAGGAAGAAGCTGAAAGGATTACACGTCGCGTCAGGTGACTGTGGGCTTGTTCGTTTCAGGAAATCCAGCAAGGAATGAAAACATACAGGATGTAAGGATGCATATGAAGGAATTACATTTGAAATGTTCACGCGAATATGAACTTTACTAAAAGAAGCGGTACCCTTTATCTCTCCTTTGATAAGGAAAAGGTTTTAAAAATAATTGAATATATACACTTCCACTAATATCGCGCGAAATGACGTCTTTGGCAATACTTTATTACTAATATTACGTGTTGTCCTGAATGCCCCCTGTTGTACGAATCCCAATAAATCTAAATTTCTTCACCTCATCAAATGCATTCCCAAGAATGATATGTTTCACAAAAAATTATAATAATGTCAAGGAAGTTATTCTGTTTTTTTGTTTACGATTTTCCTGTGAGATACATTCACTATTACATCAGCAAATAGTAAAAAAAGATTAACTTCCTTCGTGACCCTTCTAGGAATTACTTGAAATCGTGTAACGTTCCGTTTCTCATTACAAAGTCAACTCCAAAAAAGTCAACAATATTACGGTAAGAAAAGAACGCAGGGCTGTGCCGCTTCTTCCTCTTTACTCTCCAACCTCCCCTCCTACCATCTCGGAACGTTCTGGAGCCTTTCAAAACAACCAACAGGAAGTGGCCCCCATTCAACGCACAGGGGTAACCCCCCCGTGGCCCGCACTACTGCCACGCGCGAAGGGTTGCCTACCCGCTCCACGCCGAGGGGCAAGCGGCAGCCTTGCGTCACGCCCAAAGAGATAACCCACCCTGGCACCAGCGCGGAAAACGCCTTGCGGCACACCAAGAGCGATAGCCATCTCCTCGGGCAATGAGGCCGCATTCGAATGCCGAGAAAAAGCACCAAACGCGCATTCCGGCGAGAAGATAATGAAGTAAAAGTAAAAAGAAAACAGGCGGCACAGGCCCACAAACACATGAATCATATCAATTCCGCGAAGAGTCCAACACAAATCGTCAGACGGCCAGCTCCTCTCGGGGCGGTCGCTTCGTTGCATCACATTGCGTCATCCTCCGTAACACAGCGCAGCGCAGTAGGGCGCGGCAGCTCGCACCCCCTCCCCACTCACCTAGCTCCATAGGGTACAGCCACGTGTTCACATCCAGGATGAGGTCCATCTTGAAAGACTCCGACTCGCAATGCAGCCGGCTCACTGTGGACAAGAAACGACGATGAGGTTAAAAGGTGGCGAGAGGACAGGCGGGCGGACGCGTCCGCACCGATGCGGCGCGGCGCGGCGCGGCGCCCGATCAATGTGGACACACGCGGCCGCTGCGCCACGCGCCTCGCGCCCGCGGCGCAGGCGGAGGTGGTGGCGGCGGCGGCGGCGCGCCGCTGCCAACTGCGTACCGGCTGGCGCACGCGCCCTCATCGCTTCCTACGACGCCGCCTCATCCTCCCCAACGGCAGCCGCCAGCGTCGCACTTGTTGAGACGCGGCGGCGGCGACAGAGGGCGCCGGACTGAGGGGCCCGAGCGGCGCTGCCGCACTCACGGAAAATCCCGCTGCGTCGCCCGCAGCGGCGCCGCGGGCGCCCGCGACGCT
Organism: Acheta domesticus; assembly: GCA_031308135.1. Taxonomy (NCBI): domain Eukaryota; kingdom Metazoa; phylum Arthropoda; class Insecta; order Orthoptera; family Gryllidae; genus Acheta; species Acheta domesticus. The sequence continues at coordinate 129,137,343 of JAHLJT010009419.1, forward strand.
ACAGCGGCAAAGCCCGCGCTGCGTCGCGGGGAAAGTTCCGCTCGTCAGCGGGCGCGCCACCGTGAGGCGGCGGGTCGGGACGCGGCGGGGCGTCCCCAGCGGCGGCGCGACCGCGAGTGCCGCGAGGCGCGTCCGCGCGGGCGAGCGGGGGCACGAGCGCGGGCGGGGGCGGCGGCGGCCGCAGTGCGCCGGCGAGCATCGATCGGGGCCCCTCCTCTCGCGCGTCTTGCGCCGCGGCACAAGAAGGCGCCCCCCACGGCCGCCCCGCCTACTCTTCATGCTCTCGCTCGGGCTATTGATCGCACCCCGCCCCACCCGCCCACGGGCGAGGGAGGGTGGCCCCGGGGGTGGGGCTGACGGGGCGGTTGCGGGTGCCGGGGGCGGTTTAAACACTTTGGCACATTTACGGCGCCCCGCCCCCCGCCCCGCCCCTCGGGCCGCCCAGACCGCGCGCGCGGGTGAATGGGTGTGCGGGAAGCGGGGCGCGTACGCGCGGGCCTCCGGTGAATTACGCGTCGCCGTAGGCCGCGTGAATCCGCGTAGGCCCACGAAGGTGCGCCGAGATGAATGGCCGCCGCAGGACGTGGGGACGCGGAGACAGGCTGGGCGACACGACGGCCACAGCAAGCCGAAGCTCTGAGAAGGGAGATCGCTGTTCTGGCAAGATCACCTTCAGATATGTTGGTGGATATTAGTGAATGTTAAAAAATAAGTTATTACGAGAATTAAAATTTCGGGTGGTACGGATTCCTGTTTAGGTGAACGAAAATTATGCTTTAGTTAGAAAAACTCCAATGAGAAACATACTCTTAAAAGAGGGAAACTCCTGAAAGAATTACAGTCATGTGACGAAAATATTGTACGGGAAAATTGTGACATACCCAGGACAAAAAATAAGGGAAATGTCTTATACTAATAAAGAAGTAAGAAACACGAAATATTTCAATGCAACATCAATGAAGAATTAAAAGAGAAACCTGTTACGATCCATTGTATCTCGACTGAAAGATCGATACACCGCCGAGCATCCCTGTAGTAGGCGAGTGTCGAAATGTTGCAATACTTCTTCCGTCCATTGTGTATACTGAGCAAAAAACGTCAAAACGGAGAAATCTGATCAAGATGTCAAATGATTCATCAACACTAATTGGCGCACACACATATCCAGAAATTATGACGATGAGGAACATGGAACTACTCTCCTACTTAGCGCAACATACTCTCCCACTCAGCGCAAGCAAGGAGAGATTTTACATTTTGTGTTATCTCGTTCCTACATTGAAAAATAACTCATATTCTACATTTCAAATGGAAGTATTCGTATAAAATACAGAATGTGTCATCTCAGGTGAAAAAAGTCTCCTGCTCAATTAGATAAACATGATTATTGTGTCATTCTGATGTGAAATGCTTCGTTGCTGGAAGGATCAGGAATCTCTCTCTTCTTTGTGTTTACGCAAGTCGAAACCGTGAGGATATTTCTAAATATTGCAGAAGAAACGATGTATTTTAGGATACAAATGTCGAAAAGACAAATTTGTGAATAAACGGAAATGGGATGTCGTAAATGATCTCCAAGTGTTCAACAAAGTTTTGGTGACATATTGGTAACAACAAAATTGGAAAATTACAGCAACGAAGACTAAGTACACTGCTTCTTTGGTCAAATCGGTACAGAAACTTATTATTTATTACTACTATAAACAACACTGTGTTTTTTCACCTGAAATTTATTCACTTTGTGAATTAAATAAATACCATGTATACAGTATTGCACCCAAATCACGAATCTACCTCAATTAACAAATTCGATGTAATAAATGCTTTTATTTTTCATAGATATGGCGCTAAGCTATTTCTCACGAGTCGTTCACACGCTTTAATAAATGACTTATAAATACGACTGACAAGTTGTTGTTCTAAATAGTGAAAGCATTTAAGCGTCATCTACCGTGTTAAGATACTGCTGGTGATCGCTTCAGAGATACGATACTTGAAGATAAATGTATAAATAGATGCAAGAATCTGAGACTGATGTTTGATTTTAAAGAGAACTAATGACAAAATGAGACATGTAGTGGTTTATCTTCACATCACTCTCCATAATTAAGGGTTAAAACTAAATCAATGTATTAAAAATACCGATAACATTACAGGAATTCGAACACAATACTAACTCAGAAGGTTCCTGCCGCAGTTGCCCTTGGTGCCTATTCTAGAATCTCATAAAAAACGCGGAATTTTAAATTCCAGTGTATCTGTGCAATAAGCATTGAAATCACATGCTTCCCTAGCAAAGTGCTCACAAATAAAGAGCTAGAAACAACCCCTTAATCATTATAACAATAAAAGGCACTATTCAAATGATAAATGTTTGACCCAACTTGAGCAATATACAATACAACTGTGCAAGTGTCATCTACCTAACGTTAACAATGTAGAGGAAGTAGCTTAGTTGAAGTACGTGGGAACTGTCTAAAACACCAATAATCGTAATCATTCTGGAAAATGAAAGGTTGCATAGCAGAGCATAACACAAGAGAGCATGCACATTCATGTTTATGTATGTTCAGTGAAATGTATTTTCCTTCTAAACCACCCCTCCCAAACCCGCAGCAGATGGTCGTGGATAGCGTGTGCATTGGCGGGGACGAGGAAGGGGGCTGAGAGAAAGATCGAGCGCATCCTGCAGGGGAGAGGGCGCTGCAGTGCGGCGAGGCGAGGCACGCTTTGCGGCCGAGCGAGCGGGCGGGCGGGCGAGCTGGCTGGCTGGCTGGCTGGCTGGCTGGCTGGCTGGCAGGCGGTGGCGCGCGGCGGCAACGCGTTGCTGTGCCTTGCCCCCTCCCACTGCTCGCACGCGGTCGCGCGCCTCCGCGCACGTGCTCCGTCGCCGGCGTGGCGGTGGCGCAGCCACGGCCGCCGTCCTCCTCCGCCCGCCCGCCCTTCCCTGATCGACGACAGCCGGCCGCTGTGGACCGGGCGCGAGCGACAGCCTAGGAACCTCGTCATACTCGCTCAGGACATCAACAGATGTCACTAGGAATCCCTCTGACCGGGAGGTCCTGGGTTCGAGTCCCGACGGTGACAGGATTTTCGACACAACCTTGTTAGCAAGGCCGAATTCAGCCACTGTCTGGAGGAGAGTTCTACCGACTGGCTGCTCTGATCGGTATTTTCCGTGGTTTTTCAAATCAACACCTGGCGAATGTCCGAACAGTACCTAACAAACGAGCTACGGACCGCGCGCGATATCTTTCCTCTTCCTAGTCCTATCCTCGCTCCTTATATACACATACACACTCACACTAACATGCAATACACTACCACACATACCGGGAGACCCGTCGGGGTCTTTGAGCTTGTGCCGGTTGGGATGGCGTCCCGCTCGTGGAAGATACCTGGTTGGAGATAAACTGCTAGCTGACCGTAGGTCGGCGCCGGATCTCGCCATTCAGCGGGGGAAGGCCACCGCCACATCCCGAAAACATACACTACACTTACGGGAGTAACGACCCTATTATTGCAGCGGCCAGAATCACTAACAATCAATCATAATCGCTGCCGCCAACGGAGATTCAAATTGCAAGACCGGCACGAGACAGCGGGCGTGTATCTATGATGAAAGTAAAGGTCTGTAATGCTCTTCATTGCTTTCATTTAAAACTTCGAATGAACGTAACAGATAATAATGAAACATCAACTCGAATAAGAGTAGAAAATATAGACAGCATATCATTAACCTGCATACATTCGAAGTAAAAAATCTATCAAAAGAAAGAAATATATTCAAGGCAGCAAGTATATTTTATAGCTATTTATGTGAATCAAATAATGATGTCATGCAGCAACCATTGATTTGTATAGACACCTTAACTAATAAATTACATTCATCGCTTTCGTTAGCCAACGAGTGATTCATAACTTCAACGTAATTGACTATTCGTAACTCAACACATTCAGTCACTGATGAATTTACACAAAGTTTTGCGCGAACCAGTTATTTGGAAAGATTCACGAGTCTTTGTTTCATATCGTACATTCAGATATTTTATGGCAAAAAATCCAAAGAACATATTTTGAGATACTCTTTCCAAGTTTCGTGATTCTCAATGGGATGCCTCTTAGCATACAAGTAAATTACTCAGCGAAAAAACAATTGGATGACTTCCACTTTTATGGAAATAATAAATCAAAGGAAAATATAAATCATCACTTGACTTCCTACGTTTTGTTATAAAATCCTGTATTCAGTTCATTGCATCTTCAAACTGCGGAAGAAAAAAAAAGCGAAAATGTACTTTGGCTCTTACTAACAGATCTTAACGCTTCCGTTGCTTTCGGTCTCTAGAGCCCATCACCCGTGAACAATGCTCTATTGTTATCACAGAGCTCTAACTACATTTTCATCGCGAGTAAACACGGAACTCGCATCGACTTCGCCTTGTCTCGCAGAGTTCGCTAATGCTCCGGAAGACGTGCTCTTGAGGAACATTCGTCTTCCTTCGCGGTGACCTGTCTCCATCACCCACTCCACTCCCCCGCCGAGAGCCGATCTGCAGGCGCCCCTACGACCTGGCAAAGGACGATGTACGCGGCACGCTTTGGCAAATCAATAGAAATCGATCAACCGATTGCAGGGCATTATTAGACGCTTATTATTCACGCCAGTCTGCAGATAAACATTTCCCTTAATTGTTATTGATAGTACCAGTGGCGAAAATGATTGGTCTAAATTTTATTTCTTGAGCTTTTACATCGCAGACGATATATTCTATTTGGATCTACAGGTCACAAATCTGCATGTTTAGCTCATTTCAACACAAGATTTAATCTTTGCAGTGACTTAATTGGGAAATAAAATCACTTAGCAAAATTATATCTGCAGTGGGCAAGAAAAAGGCTTATTTTGCAAGAACAAGGATCGTTGAAGGTTACAAACACATTATTTATAAATATAATTGAATGACTGATGAAATTATAAATGACTTTCTGTAGATCACTTTACTACTTGTTCCGAGAAAATATATCCAACCGTGAGAACTTAAACTCATTTCTTCATGGTAGTTGTCGTCGTCATTGCTATTGTTGCTGTTTTCTTTTGTTGTATTCGCAAAACCATACACGGTTCACAGAAGAAGTCAACATGTCAGTTAAAAATCATTAAGAATAAGTAAAGTAAATAGTAATATTATTTTCAACGAATATCAAAAATTCAAAAACGCAGTGAACATAAAAGTTACTGTTTGTTCAGCAATAATTGCAACAGTCTACATAAAGAATTACAAGAACGTTATTCTTCAGTTAATAATCTGAGCAAGGATTAGCATTGCGAAGTGAACAAATTAACTACTTTTAAAATTAAACGTAGATACGTGAAGTAATATTCTCTCATCTTAACCTGGTAAATTAATAATCTTCTAATAGTACATTAATATGCAATTATTGTTGGCACCATAATCATACAATTCACCCAGAACAATACTCCAATGCGGCACTTTACTGTTCCGTAATCCACAATATTTACATTAATATTTGTATTATAAATCTCTCAAAATTTCTAAATAAGAGTGCCGATTCTCATTTTCCAGGCACATTTATTAAAAACAGATTTTAACGTACTTCTGACGAGACGATTCTAAAGGAGAAACTTAACCTCTTGAAATATTTCGTCACAACTTTGCAATTAAAAAATAAAAGTTTTGAGTTTCGACAAACTTCGAATGCGATAGAAACGACCAACTTCATGCGAATATTCTAAAGCTCCCTAAATAAATGTCGAAAATCACGAGAAGCGAAAAATCTCCATAAATAACCCAGCGATCATATAATTGATAGTGTCGTCTCCACGCTTCATGGTTCTACTCATATACGTTTTCACCGCAAAGCAAAATATCCGAAGCCTAAGTCTTAATTAATTAATTAAGAACTTTGCTTAATCAGTTTCCCAAAGACCCTACCAAAATCATCATTCACAATACTTGGACTTTGGACTTCTGTCGAATTCCACCGGATAAATGCGTCCCCAGTTATCTTCCCTTGGCTCGACTTTTAATGCTCGAAAGGCCCAGCAGATAGTTCACTAAGTAGAGATTATGGAGCCTCCACAACTGTATTACTCGAAATCCCGAGTTCCCCGCGCTGTGAAGCTCACACGTGCTCCCCCCTACACCAGCCTGGTGCCTGGAGGGCGTTCTCGCGAACCCCTTCGCCTCGCCTCCCGCGAGAACAATTCAATTCACAATTTCCTGGCGTTGTGGGACGCACAATGCGCCGCATTATTCCAAAACGGCCCCGCTTCCGCGCCCGCCCCTCCTTCCTTCGAGTTTACACAGCCTAACGAGCGGGAATTTAGCATTGAAATTAATATGAAAATTCGGTCGTTACGGCCAATTACAAGGCGGCATAAAGCCTCCGGTCCCGCGCCGCGGAGAGAAGTAGAACGACTCGACGCGCTGTTTCTGGCGCCGCCGCGCCGCGCCGTGGAAAAGCAACGCTCTACACTAACATCGACTTTTTGGCTTTCGTAACGCACTGCTCGCGCCCGCGGGCTTCGTAAGGCTTTTATCCTCCGATTTCGGCGCGCCGCCGGTCGAACGACAATAATTCACTAGTCAAGGCCATTAAATGCCAAATAACCCAATAAAAAACGCGCACACAAACAAAACCCCCTCGTTAAATGCCAGTTGCCCGGCACTTGCACTGCCTCTAATATTCCCCTTGCGATTACGAAGTTACGTCACCCGAGCTGAAGGTGAGCGCGACTCGGTAAGTCCTTCGCTCGACGCCAGTGGCGTATCTACCATGACTGCGAGGAGAGGCCAGCGCCCAGGCACATTCGCTTCCCTGAGTTTGCTTTTCGGCGATAACTAGAATTTCCCCATCAATTTATAGGATAAGGAAGTCCTACTCATATTCGAAAGGAAAACTTCTTGGACAAGTGTATTACAAATGAGTTTCAATTAAGAAATAATGGAGTGTGTTTCATGAATGTTTGACGGCGGAGAAAGCATCTGATCTTTTGAATAAGGATAAAAATAATTTGCATGTGACATACCTCTGACGTAGACGCATACAACTTCTAAACATAAATCTTTATATTTTACAATTCACCACCGGGTAATAATTGTACGTTTTAACAATATCGTGGGAATGTTTCCCATTTTGCAATTGCCAACGATTGTTGCGACCCAATAGCTCCTTGGCAGAAATAATGTTGTAATGTTCAAAGAGTTGACTGCCCCAGACAGGAAACGAATCTGCATCTCCAGAGCAGTTGTGGTATATCGGGAGATCCGGGTTTGTTTCCCGACTGGGGCAGTCAATTCTTTGAAATGACAATCGATTGTACGAATACTAAAAACTTATAATCACACTTAGTCTGTTATATTTTTGTTTTGGCCGTTCAAATTTCATTCCGACTATTCAACAAAAACTGAAATTGTACTAAGCTAAGTGTAACTGTGTTTCAATGGCTGCACGTAATTGTTCAATGCAGTATTAAAATTCAATGCCGTATTTTCAACAAACGTATCACAAAGTTAGAATTCACATCTACAAGTCAGATATCATTTTAAAAACCTTTAATCGCCCCTTTTACTTTTACCCTTATGATGGACACTCTTTAGTAGCGTTGGGGTATAATAAAGTATTTCACTATTAATAAACAGATGAGCCGCAACAATCATGCAAGAACATGGAGAGTCTCTAACACCGGAGTCACCCTTCGGAAATCCTGAGTCATTTGCTGATCAAGGGGAAATAAGTCGATTTTGTCTACTGAAAATCTCACTAATTCCCTTACAATAGATTTTCTTAAATGCCGATCTTTATTTCTTACTCAGAGTCGCTGCACTGTTTCCGTTAGTTTCACTGAAAGAAAATATATAAATCAAGCATTCTCTATTCGTTAATTAAGGTCCTATTAGTTTAAATTCCTCAAAGGAAATAATAAACAACTAAAACAGAAATGTAAATTGAATCCAAAAATTAATGTCATTGCCATCTGTCACAGGGAACGTAGCACATGTGAAGTTAATTAATCCATTTATTGATGTAGAACTATCTACGATTGTACGAGGAAAATCTTCCTGGTATTTATGCGAACAACTGAAAAGCTGTGTTTTTAAAAGACATCGTTTGAGTTACGTAATAAACGAACAAGGCGGCCGATACGAACCTCGAACTCGGATATATGACGACGAACATCGATATGACGAATTGACATGATTCCCGCCTTAGCAATTACATTTGTTGAGCTCCGATATTAATTAATCCCAATTAAATACAGTGGACCTCCGAATAGTATATAAAATCACTCAACAGAAGTAATCGAATGATGTGAAGAAACTGTGGCGGCTTAATAGATTGTTTGCGGTAATAACTTGAGATAACGAACTCAAAGAACGAAGAGAAATTAGTCATTAAGAAAAATTGACGCCTGGAGTGTCTGTTGAAAATCACGATTCACACCTGATTATGAGGCTGGAGGCTGAGGCTATGGCTATACACTTAGGAAGGAGCCGATCACAATCAAGTTGCCTATTCACATGCGACTGAACACGGGTGCACATCCCCAGAAAGGGCGGTTACCAAAGTATTGTTAAATCTACAGGCTGCATTTTAAGTAACATTTTCAAAGCACGTCTAACCCTGCGGAAAACCCGCAAATCTAGGAAGTTTTCAGTATTGTCAAATCAAAAATCACAAATAAAAATCCTTTGTTGCAAACACCTATTTGTGTAAGGATTAATATTTCGTTTCAGTATTCAAGCCAAGATCACAAAACGACCACATACGACTCCAAGTTGGATTCGACCTAGAAGGAAATACAACATGCTTTCATAAGCGGCTTCGGTTTTCCTCAGGGTGTTCGTAGAAAAAGATAGAATGGCCAGCAGGCTGCCACTTTCCTCCTTCCCACAATTGGCGGGAGAGCATTGGGAAAGTAAATTACAATACGAAAGCATTCCCAGTTGTCACTTGAAAATAAGTTGACAAAACAGTTCAAACAAAAGACATGCCAATCTTAGGATTTTAGGATAAACTCTGAAGAGATAAATTATCTTCTCTAATGTTTACCTAATTTCAAAAAACGTTTGATTTGCGTGTTCTTGGCCACGATTGTCACCGCACAATTGTACAATACGTAGTAATGACTATGAAGAATTTATTTTCGACTAATGCTGTACATGCTCTTAGATAAAGACATTCGTTAGTTCACACATACTTATTACAATAAAATTATTCAAATGCCTTACTTGAAAATATTCTTTATGATTTGTCTCATTTACCCATATTTTAATTTAAAATACGAAGCGGATAAATACGTACATGCAGCAGAGATTCAGAAACATTCGAGAGCAGCGTACATTTTCTCTGATTGAAAACTATTTCATGTATTAATATTGCTTCATCAGAAAACATTCATCTCCAAATACGGTTGAGAAAGTGTCTTTATCTTTGTGGCTAATAAAAAATTGTCTAATCATGTGCAGAATATTTCAACAAAGTATAAAGAACATATAATTAAATAATCCAAGTTCAAGGTTGCTAAGCAATTTCTTGCATTTGGTACTACATGGCATACGAGATACAAATAAAATTATACGTAAACTAATATTAATGTCTCCTACTTATTTCACATTCAAAATATTATTCTCACCATTCATTAAAACTACAAATAGAACTATAACCTATATTTATTGAAATACAACGAGCGTGAAAGAAAACCTTATTCCTGTATGGTAGATATCGATATGTAGAAGAAGATTAATGGCTATTTTCATTTAAATAACTATAGATAGATCAATGACAATTCAAAATTATTAACTTCTAGTAGCACGAAGAATGCGAAGGCTGTATACATCGAGAATTGAATCCTTTCTGTCTATCTCAGGAAGATAAAATGTCAACATAGGGAATAACCCAAACACCTAAAATTTTCACGCTAATGTGCACTAGCTGAACGAACATTGAAAGAACAGACAACGAAACAAGTGACAGAAATTCCCTCTCCATAACCTAATAAAATATGTCAGAAAAGGAAAGGAATTCTGTGTTTACTAATCCAACAATAAATGAAATCTTTAAAATGTCAAAAGAAATAAAGACATGCTAAATAGCCATATGAACTTCTTAATGTCTTTTTATAAATTCACATTCTGAGAAATGATTCCTGCTCAAAAATTTTTTTTAGACGTGGGTGAAGATGGCTTGTTCTATCGACGCAATGAATACGGCTCACAATATAGGGAACAAACAATTTATACTTTGTGTAAATAATGTGTGAACTCGTTTTTGAACTGAACGTAGAAATGATTCATTTTTCAGCCGGATGATCACCATATGTCCATCATTGAGACCGTTACTTACAACGTCGCTTCTGACAGCCCAGTAAGCGAAAATCCTTCCTGGGCACGTTCTTGATTTCATCACAAATGGGATGCCAACTTACTGCAGCCATCCCCCCCCATTATCACATGAATGGACTCGCGACCATTTGTAGCAGTTTAGAAAGCGCAGAGTACAAAAGAGAACTGCTTTCTGGCTCAGTCGACATCGACCTCTTAACACCGCGAGCAATTCCTTAGTCGAAGTTCAAACGCGCCCAAGAAGATCCCTTTGACCAAGTTGACGGGTGGTAGGCGCCGCTCCCACCCAAGGGCAGGGATCTCGTCGCCGGGCGATAAGGGGCAGCAGCACTCTCCGCTCTCCTCTATTGTAAAGTCCTATCGCCACAAAGGCCTGAGGGCTTCGTGGCCCTCGTTAGTGCGAACGCAGTCACGTGGAGGGACCGCGCGCGGCACGGTGCGGCGGCGCAAGCGCAAACAAACGCACATCCATCCAATATTTACGCGCTATTAGTGGACTTTCCGCGATTGTATCTGGCGGTGAACGCCCACACCGAATAGAATGATGGCGGAAACCACGAGATGAAAGCAAAGGATGCAGCAGAGGTGGTGAAGGAATGGAGACAAGCAGACAACCTGTCCGTTTTGAACCCCCCCCTCTCTCTCTCCCTCCTCTCTTCACGCGTTCTACCTCAATCGCGCTCCCGTATGCGGGGGTGGGCGGTGCGGGGCGGGGAGGGGTGGGGCGCCGCGGTGCGGTGCGGGGCGGGGCGGCTACTGTGCGACTGACGTCATGCCTGCGTCACCGCAACGCAGATGCAGCGCGCCACCTGCTGCCTCCTAGGGATCGCCGCACCCACCCCCGTTCTATTCCCCCTATCTCCCCGCCCACTGCCCTACCCCTCTGCGATGTGAATTCCCGATGCGCCGACATGCGGAATAGCGGGGAACAACACGGCGCTCCAGATAACTGCATTGCTAGAGTGGGGAGGAGCAGGGGGCGGGTGAAACAGGGGGAGGATCGCGGTGAAAGAAACACTGCGGGAGGGGGCGAAGAGAGCGGGTCAAGGAGAGTGAGGAAGGGTGGGGTGCGGGGGCCGGCGTGTGCCCAGAGGTGCACTCGAGAGGTCTGCGGCGAAGGAGGCTTCCGTTCGCAGCCCGTCCGTCTCCGCCCCAATGCCAGGCAAGACTTAGCTCGATTTAGCGCCGCTGTCATCACGTCTTGTTTTCTTCCTACGTGGCATACATGCCATGAGAAATGATCGCAAAAAGCAAAAGGAAACATATTTTCATAAAAGCTGAGCAATTCGTACCCAAGGAAATGAGACACTTAGGAAATTTATTAAAATTATAAAAATCAATATTCACAAGGTTTACTCCTTTAGTTTTTTCCAAGGACAAAAACGTTCTTGCTCTTATAAATACAAAAAGGAAAACCTGTGGAACGAATCTACTTGTTCAAATAAAAGTAAATGCATTTGCTTTCCTAAAGCTTGATATTCATCTGAAAGACATTGACTATGCGGGAAAAAGAAGTAATATATGCAAAGAAATCTTGTTTCTATCTCAAAGCTATTCAATTTTATAATCCGAATTCATGTTTTTCTAAAGCATAGGCTTTAAAGATATTTCCCCAATTTCAGTACTTTACTTTTTCTGTACCAGGAACTGAATTGCACAAACAAACATTTTAACATCGAAAATTGTTATATGCAATACAGCAGTAATAAAAACGACAAAATCATGGCACATTTCTTACTCTATATTTCCTCGCACTTCATCATCATCAATAAACTGAATCCATCGCATAAAACTTATGGCACGAATGTGCGATTTTCAAGAGGAGGAAAATTGCACATTCGCACCTGGTTATAATCCACTACAAGCTGCAGCAATATACACGCATTCTCCTAAAAAATGTTGTGACATAGCCTCAGTTCAGCAGAATCTCACGGCAACACAATGCCCACTGTTTAAAGAAGAATTGAATAAATTGTTTCTTAAAAAAGCTTTATAATTCAACCACTTGAACATGTATATCGCCTACCCCTTTTGCTTCATTACTTCACGTATCAATTTCATGGATGGTTAAAGTTTAAAATAACGGCACAGTGGGCTAATGTGAACGATAAAACGATAAGGTTTTAAAGAACTGCACCTTGAGGTATCTTCGGGCCCAAATACATTTTCATTTACACAGAACTAGGACAAATCGTTTAAGAGTTATTTAACGATATCGATTCAAAATGCTGGCGAGTGTGTTGCAAGTTGCATTTGATGTGAAATGTAGTGAATATGTAGCGCCATGTAGTGCAGTTACAACAGAATTAACAATACATAAACCTTTTCGGTGAAAAAACACATAGAAGTGCCAACTTTCATGGCGATCGGTCCAACGGTGTCGGAGTTTTGCTCTTATATACATACCAACATCCAGTTATATATATATATATATATATATATATATATATATATATATATATATATATTTGTATCTACGCTTTCATTACTGGAAAGCGATTAGCGTATTTGCCATCACTTTACTTAGAAATCAAAATGTGAAAATAATTAATAAGCAATTTGGATGCTCTTTACAGTTGAAGAATACGACAATTGATACTGACGGCAATAAATTTGGAATTAGTTTACAAAGCTAATTTAGTAATATCGAATTCTCAGCAACGGTGGCTACTGTTCTTAACTCTGAATTCTAAAGGTTTACATAATGGACCGTTTCACGTTCATTTCTTTTTCGTAGGAGGGCGCATTCTATTTTCAAAGATTCAGATTTTGAGAGGGAGGACACAAACAGTATACAAACAGTATTATTCGTCTGTATTCCCAACAAACAAAACCATTTTTTTTATTAAATCTAAGTTAATAATGTATATAATTGCACTACCCACTATATACATTATTAACATATATTTAATAAAAAAACAATAGTTTTGTTTGTTGGGAACACAGACGAATAATATAAGCCTTCTGCGTTTTTTGTAATTATATATTCAATGTTTCATGCTTGTACATAGTTTTTTTTAATTATAATTGTAATTATCACTGTGAAAATATTTTAATAACCGTGTTGTGAAAACTTGTCCAGCCCTGAAGATGGGGCTATAATAAACTCCGAAACGTCGGCAAACTAGAATATGTTATTATTTTTGGACCAAAACCCGTGAACCCGCAATGGAATTGTCTACAGAAAATGGTCATGAAATACAGCAGATAAAACACTATTTAAAATTACATGCGCTCTTAATTCATTATTAATATTAAGTATTATTTTGGTTTTGCACATGATTGAGAGCCCGACGATGGAAAATTGGGTATTTTGTCTCCAATACATTTCTCTTTATTATGCTTCTCTTAACATGAGGGCAACTACACAGACACGGGTAAGTCTCTAGGAGCTAACGAGATAATATAATTCAGGTGCCTGCAGGAAAAATTGTTTACGTTGGTAATGTTGCATTATATCTTGAAAATATGATAGAAAGATCTTATTTGCCATACGTCGTACTTGTTCAATTTGTTTTAGATTTTGGACAATGACATTTATCGCAGATCAGAGAAACGCTGAAGGCCTTTCAAAGGTAATGTTGCCGGATGTTTCATGCTTATTTTATAAATAACACGTTTTCACGACTAACAACTGAATATTTGATCAAATTAGAGGAGGGACGTCTTTGAACATTTGTAGGGAAGGGCACAAGTTCTCAGTTACGTCATAATCTCCTGACGGTCAGGTGCCAGCGCGCCTTCGAAAAGCCGTACCACCGCGCCGCTCGCTTAGACTGGCCTTGGCGGTGGCACGGACCCAGGAAAACACGCCCGGCCCGCCTCGCCTTGCCCCGCCCCCGCGCCGCTTCCCGGAACCCGCGCGCGGGCGCCCGCTGCCGAATTATTTCAGCTGACCGCGCGTCCTAAAAACAAAAACAAAGAGCGCACACACGGAGGGCACGCAGAGCGGAGCTCCCCCACGTAAGGCGCGGGCGGGCGCGGATTGGCGGGCGCGCTTTAACGGCCTTGGGCGACGGGAAGCCCCCCTCCGGTTGCCCCCCGGCTCCGCTGGCTTGCCCTTCCTTCTCCAGTGCCCCCGCCCCCCCGAAACGCGATTTTTAACCTGCCCTAACCTAGCGCACGGGCCCGCGGGCGAGCGTAGCGGCCGGGAAAGGAGTGGCCCAGTGGGCCGAAATTACATCCAAAACATGCCATTTTCCTTCATTTCAATGAGACCATTACAATCAATTTTTTTATGGAGCACGCACAAACATAACCGAGTTTCGTTTTTCATTTCTAGAATCTGGAGTCATTTCCCATTTATTCTTAGGGAGATTACAAAAATCGAATACGGAAGTTTTCTTCTTTCAAATCGACATTGTTACAAACGGATTCATCCTTATTTACCACTCGTTTATATTATTCTGTGAATGGCTTCATTTTAAAATTGGTCATCCGTCCGGAAATTAAGTATGAATCCATTTTACGCGCGGAATATCCCTCTTTCCAAAATAAAAGAGTACGTTTCGACGCAATGGGTACATTCTACGCAGCAACGCGGCTGAAGCCAAAGGCGCCTTCCGGCCCAGTGCGCGGCGGCGGAGCGGAGGGGGCTCGGGCCGCGAGCGGCGCGGGTTCGGTCACGGACGCGGGCGCGGGCGCCCTCTCGCGGTTTTTTTTTTTCTTTTCCTTTTCCTTTTTTTGAGCAGCCCGATGCGGCCCCCTCCCCCCGCGGGCCCCGCGAGCGGCCGCCGCGTTGCCAAACGCTCTGCCTGACGTCACCGAGCGCTGATTACCGCGCGTCGAGCCGCGCCGCGCGGGCGGGCGAGCGGTGAACGTTGTGAAGGTACGCGTGGGCAAAAAAAAATATATCAATGTTTAAATCATTTGTTTTCTGATGTTTTTAAAAAAATCTCATGATATAAATAAAACTTCCAGTATCTATTTTATTTGTGGATTGCTCACAATCAGCAGCCATTTAACAACTGTCACTGCAGTCGATCGCCAGGCGGTATGAAACTGTGTACCATTCGCATCCTTTATCCAGGATTGTTACTTTTTTAATTAATTTGTACGTGATAATATTGTTAAACTGCAATTTAAATCTTGACTACATACACTGATTAGAAAATAAAGATGACAGTCAAATTCAAGGCCGAATATATTTTAAATTAATATTTACGTGTTATGTATTACATTAAATCTAGAGCATTTTACTTCGAAATATTTCATCGTATTTTAAGCATTGGTGTTTTTTCTCGATGCTTTCAAAAACCATCGAAAAACATTGAAAACCTTTTGGTGATGTGTCGAAGTATCGATGTTTAGTTAGAATTTGCCATCTTTAGGTACGAGTCGGGTTGCAGTGCGCCGGCGGCGATCGTCAGCGGCTGCGTGGGGATACGCCCTCCTTTGAAGTAAATTCCAAAGGAGCGCGTTAAAATAACAGGCCAACCGGAGTGACAAGTACGACACAAATTACACTAATTTGTTTTCCACAATTAGAAATTGCACTTGTCACACCCGCTTCTAATTTCACATCGCAAGAAAAGAATTACTCTTAGAAAAACGCAAAAGTAATATCGTATCGTGAACTCAGATGTATAGTATTTTATGTTACAGTAAAAGAAACAAGTGTCACATAGACAGTGCGAGACGAAATGGGTTTCAGCTCAACACTTTATGTTTCACAAGTTATTTCATTACACGGTACCCTGTCCAGTGTAAAAATGTGTGTAAGAGGAATGACACACATCTATTGGTTTAGTTACAAACTTTATTGTCTCTCATCAGCATTTTTTTTTCATTTAGTTGCACAGAAGTCGTTTACAAATACAATTACTACATTACACTTCAATAACTTCACTAAAACCTGAATTCGAAACTGTTTTCCTAAGGTCAAAAATGAAACAAAAATGGAATTGGACTTTGCTTAAACATTACTTATTCACTACACCACAGTCTACATGTCTGGAATAGTAAGCTTTCTCTAATATTAACATAATTTAAAAAATCATTATCCTCTTTATTTTAGAAAGAAATGAAATGAAATAATTTCATACCACCACAGATGTGACTTAGATTATCGATAAAAGATTTTTTCCATCACCGTGAAAGTCCAATCTCAAGTCGACAAATGCGTAATTCGCACAAATGTGTAAAATAATAACATATTTTTCAATCACAAAATCATAGGCAGTGAAAGTGTCAGAAATTCGAGGAGTAAGAATAAGTGTCAAAATGTTTCAAAATTAATAAATGTTTGGCCCATTCTTGTCACGGAAGGGAAAAAACATTTAAAAAATCCAAATTTTAAGATGTGAACTTCTGAAATTGCTTCCTCTTTCTTTACTTTCCTGCGAATGACAGTGCAGTTAGTGGTACTTCCGGAAATAAGTAGTGACTGCGCCATTAGCAAAGAACTGATCAAGCATATTCCGTTGTCAGTCGTGTTCTAAGTAGTTGCTGCTTTAGCTATGTGACAGTAGCATTGTTGATGACTTCATAACATTAATAACACCATAGAATTCAATTAGTAATTAAGAATATCGTTAACGTCGTGCAAATTTGTTTAATTCAGTATACTGCCCAAGCAATATTTGGAGAAGACGAAACCTCACCAGCCCGTTCGTGAATAAACACCACTTAATGAACTCTTAAATTTGAAATCTTTATTTAACTTTGTCCACCAAATTAGGTCATTAAACTATTGAAAATTCGAAGGCATCAATTATATAAAACAAAAGCTTCCATTAATTATATAATTAAAAAAATCAACAATCAATTTCACTACAAAAATTTCAATTCACTACACCTATTAATGCAAAAAACTTAATATTGGTAAATAACCAACACACAAAATATGTAATATGCCATTTAATACCAGATGTAAATATTCTTGCTTGCACTGTGACATCACACAATCAATGAACAGGTAACAACAGAGGCGAGGAAGTAATTGTAACTACCATGCTTTTTATTCTTTTTCCTATCGCATTGATTCCTCATGGTAAGCTTGGAAAAATCCATATACCAAAAGAATTAATGGCTTGTATCATCGAAGGTACACGCGAGATCGAATTTTCCCGAGTCCTTAAACTGACTTGCAATTCATAATTATGGCACCGTTAACTATCCCGTTTCGAGTTCGATCACCTACAAAATAAACGAATATTAAAAAAGCATTAAGAGATAAACTTCACATATGGAGAAGAAGAAAAAAAGTCTTAGCTAAAATTACAGTCGATGTCTCATCTGCTAGCGATGGTTATTCCTTCGCTTTTGCGAGCCTCGGCCTGAGAACTCGAAATTTTTGCATTGCAGTAGTAATTAGTTCTCACATGCTCCCCTACACGCGGTTGCGAGCAATGTTCGACCCACATCATGCCACACATCGCCTAACTTTTCAAAGAGACATTTCCCACTTCACTGCTTGGTTCAGAAACAAACTTCAATTCAGAGTGGGCAATAAAATGTATTTTCACGATCTCGGTAGGAATTCATTGTACATTTTAATTAATTCATTCATAATCGATATATGAATTAGTAAGTGAAAGCTTCCGGTTGCGGGCCGATCGTTCTAAGCGGCCGCGGCGTGCGGGTGAAGGACGGAGGGCCAAGTGGGTATGGGCAGGGGCGGGGGCCCGCGGGCACGGTCGATATGCGCACGAGGAAAACGCTGACGGCGGCGGTGGCGACCAGCGACGCCTCCACTGCGCCACCAGGTCGATACTTCGCCGCGTCCGCAGTGGGGACACCTCCGCCCCGGCTTCTCCCCAGACCGCATTCCAAAACTGCTTCTTGGACGCAGCCACTATACCGAATACCGCTGTGTCCTGAGACTCATCGAGTATTCTTCATTCGAAGAAGTTCGTCATCGTTGTTGATGAAGACTGATTTTTTACGGACATTTGTTGTAAGAATACGTCAGAACGGATATTGGGTAAACAAGTTTTGTTTTTACCCAAAAATGAGTTCCATGACACATAAACGTTTTAAAAAAGATAAGAATTTCCTTCCTAGTTAAAGCGCATTACATAAATTTCGGATATAAATATCATACATGTGAATTAAAACACACATAATTTTGAAATCTG
Organism: Acheta domesticus; assembly: GCA_031308135.1. Taxonomy (NCBI): domain Eukaryota; kingdom Metazoa; phylum Arthropoda; class Insecta; order Orthoptera; family Gryllidae; genus Acheta; species Acheta domesticus. The sequence continues at coordinate 129,155,791 of JAHLJT010009419.1, forward strand.
AATTAAAGATTGAATTAATAATAAAGCGTGAGCTAGAATTCATAAGATAAGGATTTTTAATGTTATGGGATATGGTATTCATAAAGCTCCTTCTGCTACATTATTTTGCACTATCATGGTATTCGTTTTGAATAGTCAGCACTATGTTTCCTCAGGGGCAGCCTGGGACAGTAGATCCACGGGAACGACTTATTTAAAATAAATGTTCCGCCCCCTCCCCATGTAGAAACAAAATTTACTTCCCCATGCAACAGAAATAACTTACAGCATTTGATTTGAATTGGAAGTAAATTTATTTATTTACATTGAATAAAAACATCTGGGGCCCCAATGAATAGGACCTGAGACAAGTTGCTCTGCTGCCTCTTCCCTTTCTTCGAGGCCCTGCGTTTACTGTTACAAAAATTACTCGACAGAATTATCTCCAGTGTTGGACAGCATTTTCTTATTAAAAAAATTTAAAAAAAAAAATAAATAAATAAAAAAAAAACAAACAACAAACACACACACACAAATGTTCGGAAAATATCAGAACAGCAAATATCGAAACGAAGTATCACGGTTATTGAAAAATGTTATAATTATGCACATTTAATTAGCAAAAACAGTAAGGGTAATTGAGCGATTTGACAAACATCACACCCATATCCAAAGCACACTTTCAATTCAACATTTTTACATCTGTTTTTCTTTGCAATTACAATAGATGAATACATTATACTAAAACATAGCTTATTCATAAAGATACTACTACAGAAACAACTAATCTGAGAAAACATAAACAAATGGTATAGGCGATTTCACTTTCCATAGCAGTCATAAAACGACAACAGGAAACATTTCTCAAACCACAGTCGCTCGTGATCGAACACACGAGAAACTGCGGAAAAACATAGCCCGCCACGACATACGCTTGTACCAACCTCCACCAAAGATTTTTGCATCACTGAGCGAACTTAGTGACAGCCACGTCGACAGGGGGGGGATCAATAACGGCGTCTCCGCTCCACGCTGACACCGGACCACACCCATCACCTCAACGCGTCGCGCGTTCTCCGCGGTCGTCGCGAACCATTCGTCACGAGGAGCGCGGGCGGCGCGGGGCGCTAGGGCCCGAGCTGCGGCACACGTCGGCAGGAGAAGGCGGGGAGGGGTGGCGGGGATTTCGCGAGAGCGGTGGGCCGCAGCGCGGCGGTGGCGGTGGTGGCACTGCTTCCTCGGGAACCGGGTCACGGCGTTCTCTCGGGCTGCGCAGGCGAGCGCGGCGCCCCGAAGCTTGGACGGATAGTCCATACTCACGCCGAACAAGCAACACACCCGCACTGTGCACAGTTTTGCGGAGGAAGCGTTTATCCGAAAGAAGGTTGGCATCATAGAACGTTGTTTCTGACGCTTTCCGAAAATACAAATACATATTCTTAACGCTGCTGTCCTCAAAACCGACAGCAGCCCAATCCCAAAATACTTTTAATGAAGGCGGGGGTCTATATATTGCGCACTGCGACAACCACGCAGTTCGGACATTTTTGTGACTGGTGTAGACTCCAGAAATGAGTACTTTAACCTGCTCTAATCTGGATGCTTAGTGAGCTATCGCACGTGAATATCGCGTTCTAATCACCCTTCTATAAACAAACACTTTCCGTTTCCGGAAATACGCTTATTTCGTAACAACTAACTCTTCTTTGTGGCGGCTTTTGAAAACAGCACAGATTCCTCGCTGGGGAAATGCATTTCAGGAGTACTCCTTCCACGCATCCACTGAAACGACAGGCGAAGTCCGGTGTGAGGCGCCAATAACCGTGAGCGTCCGGCGTCTTCTAGCACAACAAACGGCTGGCGCAGGTTCGGACAAGCTAACGCAACCGTCGAAAGAACGACGCGGAACGGCAGACATCAAGAATTGTCAACTTCCACGTAAGCAGGTGCCAAAACCCAACCTGACGTGTGTCGTTTCACGCGGCCGGCGGCGGCGCTTCAACTTACTGGAGGCTGCTCGGGGCGCGGTGCACCGCCCGGCTCCTTCATCTTCCCGCGTCGCCGGACACTTGTGCACATGGTTGCGACAGTCGGCACTCGAGCGCCTGCCTGCGGAGGGCGCACGCGGCGGCGGGCGGCGCGGGCGAGCGCCTCCGTGGCCGCCAGGGAACTGGCTGCGCTGGAGCGCGCGCCCGCCCGCCCGCGGGCCCCGCGAGCTATCCGCTTTAAGCCGCCGCGCAGCGCGCTAACTGCGCAGTTCGCCGTATCGATCGCAGCGCTGCGCCGCGCCGCGCCGTCAGCCGACGAGCGAGCGGAAAGGGATAGGAGGGACGCGCGGGGGCGGAATGGGAAAGGAAAGGGTGGGAGGGCGAGCGGGGAAGAAGCGGGTTAGGCCAACGGGGTAGGGGCTTTGCGGGAGACTGGGGAACTGGCTTTGCGGGAGGAGGGGAAAACAAAGTGGAGGAACGGGAGACGTCAATCAATGGGTGTGAGGAAGAGGCACAAATTGGGTGAGCAGGAAAAAATGGGGGGGGGGGGGTGAATGGAATGGAATGGGCAGGTGAGGTAAGGACAAGGCCAAGAGGCCAAATCGGAATAGATGGGCGGAAGTGGCGAGAAGTGTGCTAGCAACGTAAGTTGTGTGTGTGTGTGTGTGTGTGTGTGTGTGTGTGTGTGTGTGTGTGTGCGCGCGCGCGCGCGCGCGTGTGTGTATGAGAGAGAGAAAGAGTGTAACAGTGTAACATTGCAGTTTGCATAGGCGAATAGGAGGGGCGGAAGGGCAGTAAGACAAACGTGAAAGTTGGAGAAGAGAGGTACGAGCGGTGTAGGTTTTTGGCGAGAATGTGAGAGGGTGCAGAGTGAGTGGAAAGCACAATGTAGGGTCGGGAAGAGCAGCACAATGAGAGCGGGATGGTCGAAATGTGAACAGGAACTGGGAGCGGCGGGAAGCGAAAGTTCAAGAATGAACGGGAAGAGAAAATAACAAACCCGCCGCGAGTGAAAAAGGTGGATGTATCGTGTTAGTGGATGGGAGGAGCGGCAACTCTCCGACTGCCATGATGAGGGACATCCCCCTACGTACATTTCACTGTTGCCGTCCTAGTCGCGTTTGCTGAAGTTTCTTATACGCCCACTAGTCCTGATACATTAAAAGTCCCTCTTGAATGGGATCTGGCAGAGCATACCTAGTAATTACATGGTCTCACGTGACGCCAGCGAGTAGAATTTCCTTTTCCCTAAACGTATACGTCATGGAACGTCATCAGAGCAGAAGCTCTTATCTACCTTCTATTCATAGGTAAAACATGGACGCTTACATAAGCATGTCGCTGTCTTCACGTGTCGTCTCACATGACAGACATCCCATCTACGTCGATAACGAAGCATTCTGCGAAGAGTCGCCAGCGTCGCTTCCTCAGACCAGCGACTGACAGCGCAGGTAACCGCAACCCTAATTAGGCTAGAAGCATCCCAACGCACATTGTGAAAATATTTAGCCCTTTATGTACTATGGTATAGATTGTCGTTTTATTTTTTTAGGTTAGACATATACGTCCATATTTTGTTAGACAAAATTCTTTAGAGGTCATTCTAATCTTAGTGCAGACCAGTCTTATTACTGCAGCCAGTACAGAAGCACAATCGTACAGGATCGACCAATATGGCCTTTGGGGTCGCAAAGAAATAGGAAAGGGCAGCCACTACAAACTCAGAACAACTCTCCGTCGTTCTCCGCACAGAAGTAATGTTTGAAGTAATTGGACTTCATGTACACTTGGTGTATAGAAAATAAATATCATAATGTGTTACAGAAAATAAATATCATAGTGTAGTTGACAGCAATTGCGATACAGCGATTCCTTCTATGTTTGTGGAGAGTGATGGTGGAAAAAAGTACACCTTTGAAACGTTACGATCAGTTAGTGTAATTTAAAAACAATGTTTTAGAAAGGGTATGTTATTGTTTGTATTTTTTAATGTAATATGTCAAATTTAAATTCTAATGAAGGTGACTAACAAAAATATGGACTTATAAGATATATCTACCCTAACACATTGTGAAAATTCTCAGAATGCATTTGATTTATTTTCCTCGAAAAAAAGTAGAAAACTTTGTGACTTAAGAAGGGGAGGGTATAATCTGCACACGTTTTCTTGAGCTCCAGTACTCTTACCCCATCTCATTCCGATACATAGTTGAATGATGAATACAGTAGAAAATGATTTGCCTCGGTAAACTAACAACAAATTAGATTTCACAGTACTGCTAAAAAAATACCAGAACGCACACACACCCAGACACATCGGCTCTACACCTACAAACCCCAGCGAAAGGAGAGCTCAACGAAACATGCGCATTATAAAGCTACTCATATCTTACTTTTAGATGCCCCATTCATGAAATAAAGAATGTAATATATTTTCCCGAACACATTTACAAATGAGCAAACGGCTGACATTTCGTTTTCTATAATTTTTTAAGGCAACCCTATCATAAATTCGAGAGCGAATTTCATTGTATTTTCACGTAATCAGCAAGTTTACATCAGTTGAGCGGCGATATTTACATTTTAACCAGTCTGCCTTCGGGCGACGAACAGCTAGGCTTGACAACTAGATGACAATCCGATGACAGACAACTAAAGACAGACTACAATCGAACAGGGGGTTTCAAAGAACGCAAGTTAAGAACTAATAACTTAATATATGAACTTCTCAATCATTTTCAAAAGTATACAGAATAAGTTAATGCCAAATTATAAATCGTCAGATTATGAGACGAAAGTATTCCACTAATATTCACTATGTGAGTAGCATGATCTCACTGAACAATTCATTCTGATAATAACTTCGAAGCTAACCAGTGATCAATAATACAGAGGCAATGGAATTCAATTTTTCTGCTTTAACCCAATAACAACAGTAGTCGCTCCATCCATAGGCGTCACCGCTATCCTCCCCCCAATACTTTTTGCTAGATGGACTTTATAGGCAGAGACTCCCTGGTAATATATACCGTATTAATTAAATTTCCTCCCTCCCAATAATTTGGGCAGGCGACCTGCATGGCCCAATCAATAGCAATAAATAAATCAATAAATCTGACAAAAAATCGACATGGTGGAATAGTAGTAGGCAGATTGTTTCACTTCATATACTTACAATAGAGTACGGATTTAAGTAACGGCACACCTTTCAAACGTCCTTACAAGAATCTATAATCTCGTTACATGATTGTATGATTTTCTGATAATCTCGTTACATGATTACATGATTTTCACGAATGATGGAGGTAATTCGCCAATTGGAACATGGAGTGCACGAAGAGAACTATGCGTATTTGCAGCGGTAAAAGTGCACACATTCTTTCAATTATTGTATAACTCTGTTTGCTCATCTATTAATACTTTACGAAACTACAACTGACTTTGAGTCTTTGATGTATGAATGAAAAGTTACGCACCCGGCGATGATAGGAGCAGAGTCTGGCACTTTGAAATGAGTACGCCAAAGACATTTGCCACTGGTTTGTCTACATTGTTTTTTTGTACAAATTCAAGGAAACGAACAAATATATACTCGTACTCTTCAGATCTTTCTCAACCAGCAAAGGGGTAGCCATGTTGATTCATATCGTCTCAGTGTTTTCTTTGCAGTATTCACTTGTTTCATACATGTCCATGACATCTTCGCCGTATGCGCCTATCGCAAAGCAGCACTTTCCAATCAATAAAGGGTGAAAGTAAGAACCACTTTCCATGCACGAGTGCTCAAAATTACTTTTACTGAAAGCTTTATCAGATTTTATTTTCCGATATTTTTTTTACACAAAATATCACAAAAACACTACTAATCTCCCAACACAGTATACTTTCTACCGAAAGATTGTTTGGAAGGAATTTGTTTCCATTTCTGCAACGACGACTCCTGATCCTTTTCTATCGGTCCCAAACGGGTCAGTTGAGCAGGCCACGCAAGCCGACCGCGCCCACCTTCCCCTTAGCCATCATCATTCGGCTTCACCCGCATCTATCCGACTCTAGCGCGTGATCGTGACGAAAAGCGACCGGCTATTTCGAGCGCTGGCGGCGTTTGGAGAGCTATTTAGGCGCGGCGACTTCAAGTGCGTTCCTCCAAAATCAGCGTCTCGCTCCAGACCTACGAGAATCGCGCACTCTTGTGCATGACCACACACGTATTATTACTTCGGAAGATAAAGCAAAAAACGAAATTCAAGAGAAATCAGAAGTCCATTCAGGAGTCTTCAGAATTTATAATGCTCGGAGAAAAGTGCATGGATTTTACACTTCAACATCCGTTGCAAACGAAAGACGAATAATATTAAAGATAAACGATTTAAGTATGTGGCCAATTCAGGGTTGCCACTCATTTTCTGGAACATATATATCTGACTTTTCCCGGTTTTCCAGAGCATTCTTTTTTACTTTTTTTCCTGGTAAGATTTGTAATTTCATCCGGACTACTCACAGAAAATATAAATGCTACCTTAATTGTTCAGCTCTCTGATTTCGCCGTGACAAAGTGCAAATTAACAATATTTTCTCGCCAAATAACAACTGAACCAAAATGTTTGTTTTAATACTGTACTGAATGTTTTTAAGAAATACTATCTATTTCTATAACCCTCTCAAATTTTCCCACGCTTCTAACAATTCCTCTAGAAATTTCATGATGTTCCGTGACTTTTTCAGAGCAATCAAATTCCATGATTTTTCCCGGTTTTGTGTTTTCCAGAAAGTGGCCTTTCTGCAATGACAATAAAAGACTCGGAGAATCGAAGGTCTCTCAATTAAGTACTTATCCCATACGACCATAAATGAGCGCGTAGCCTCAATTCTGAGCTTCTATGGGCCGAAAAGCAAATATCAACTCTGCATGGACGGCTTTCTTTGGGAAGTTTATTCTTCGAAGGAAAAGAGGTCTCACTCGGGTACTACTGGATCTGTGCCAATGATCACGAAGATCTATATGAATCCAGGCCAAATTTTTGCTATCAGTCATTATTTCTTCATTTATTTATTTTACAGGTTTCACGAAGTAATTTTCCACCATACAACATTAAAATAAAATTTACAATTTTCTGTGTATGAAATATCAAATGAGAGAGAAAATAATGAACTCGTCAATATTTGATGTAAGCGGCTGAGCAGTGATTTATTCACCACCTACCACTCATGTATTGTTTGCCACTGAGCATTTCTCACTGAATCATTTTTTTCCTGCAGGTTGTATTTCCCATCAAAAAGCAAACATTTTCTCACACAACCTTGCACAAGTTCTTATTTGGAATCTAAAAGAATGCACTGCAAGTATATTTAACGGTCTTACTTGGTCTAAGACACCCAAGAACTAAAAACATCGCTATGTTATTAACGTCGTGGCGCGATGACAGGACACAAACCATATATTCAAGGACGCTAAAAAAACAAAGTATACTTAGCCATTCACAGGCAAAACCTGGCGTGAGCTCGCGCATATCAAACACACCTGTACAGAGAGGGTCCGTCGAGGGTATCGGAACTTATCGGGTCTGCAAGACAGGAGTAGCGGACAACGCTGCTGACAGGGGCCCGCGAGTGAGTCACCCGCCCGCCCGCTCGTTGGCTTGTTGCGTCACCGCTGCGGGCAGGAAAACACGCAAGGCGATGGGCTCACTGGCGCTCGCCCGCCACCAATGGACGAGACGTTTTCGTGCAAAGACGTTCGGCTACACAGACACCCACCCATCTGCGCAGTCAACCAGCCTTTTCGGTCTGTAATGCGCACGGTTAATAAGGATGGGGATATTTTTCTGTATTAATCTAATAGAATCAAACCTGATTTACAATTAACATACTTCACCTTCCGGTTGTGAAAGGGTACCTTCTCAACTATTGAAATAATCGTTACTATTTCAAAAATGAGTATGGAACAAACACATTTGTGTAATCCTCAAGAAAGACACGATGCGTACCCTAACTGAAAAAAAAAAATGTTAAAAATAATGCTTGCAATTTAATATAGACGTATGTATAGTGAATGGGTCACTTACACCTAGACATGCAACAATTTTTTTTCTTGATTTTATCTACCAGCAGAATATCTTTTCACAGTATCAAAACCCCATCCCTCCTTTCTTTAACTTTCTCGTATACGTAGGTATATGTGTGTGTATATATATATATATATATATATATATATATATATATATTCTCCGTATATATGATTTTACACTGCTTGTGAATTTATTTTATAATTAACTGACAGAGTAAGGTGAATTATTAGTGTATGTACTGACCACATTTCGCATAAAACCTTTTCGTGGGAGAGGGAAAAGGTTTTATGCACATTGTCATTTCATTTTCTCCTTTTCTGGAGAAACGAATTTAACCCATTTATTTTAACCTTCAACCTATTTATTTTTAATATCTTCTCGCTTCGACATGGAAAACAAAGCTATTTGTTATGACATATATCATACTACTATCACACGGTTTAACGAAACATTTTCGATTCACTTTGGAAACTTCTAAATTAACTTCACACTGCGGAATAAAGGTTTAGCTACGAAATCAGCCATGCCAGTTGCTCACCGTGCTGTCAAAGCAATCTTGCCCAAACGCCAAACCGATCGCAGTCCTTATATGCGAGAACTGTGAGAACTAGCTTCACATAAGCTTCAGTTTTAGACCGCATCCCAAATATTTCTTACACCGTCATACTGACCCAGGAAGAGCTTGAGAAAATTTGCGAGTCGGATCAGGAATTATGTGATGTCTTTGAAAATGACCATAGTTTTAGGGATAAGATGTTTTTATGTTGCAAGTGGAGAAAGTGGAGTTCGTAAAATTCAATAAAACTGTTATATTATCCTCGCTAAAATAAAAAAAAATAAATGCTAGATTAAATGACCCATTCACACGAGTATCAGATAAGTAACCTTAACCGGAGGGTTAATATATTTATTCTTTTGGTTCATTTACGAGCCCACAAACTGTTCAAGACTACATGGCAAATCACGTATTAAAATGTAATTTTGTCGTTTTCTTCCTATTCTTCGAAACCGTGTTTCTAGAAGAAGTTGGAATAAAAGTACAGAGATAAAGGCCGAACTTTCTATTTTAATTTATTATAATTTTGGGGTGTAATTAGCAACGAAAACGTTTGCCAACGATCAACTATTTCCCGGTAAATTAATGAGGGGAAAAATGAATTAAAATTTCCCTTTTGAAAACAATAAACGAGAAAGATAAAGAGGAAATGCGAGTAATTTCAAAAGCTAAAAGCAAATAAGCGAAATTAAATGAACATGGAACCAACCGAAAATTTAAGTCCACAATGAATGGGTTGCCTCATCGAATTAACGCATGCCTCCGTTACCACCATTTCACAACGTCTAAGAGCAGATCTGTCATAGGAGAGCTAATCAACCATTGACTTAATCATTGCCCTGCCCCCACCGATTCTCGTCTGCCATCTCAAGTCCTTCAAACTCTCACCGCTCGCCTACGCCCAGCTACCACTGCGCCTCTGCGTTCTGCCCCAGAGCTTGCGCAACTCAATGTGGCGCCTATTCTTTTACCCTCCGTGCCCATCCCGCTTACTTTCATTTAACCCTACTGACGTCTACAACCAACTTGTTCAATAGCTTCAAGATGTTTTCTCCACCTGCCTTCCTCTATTGTAAGAACTTTTCCCGGTATGTGTTGTCAATGCAATGGAACCAACCTACTATGGCACAGTTCCGGGTCGGTCACCCGTGGGTGAAACTTTCTCAACCTGGTTCTTCTCCTCAAGCAAAGATTTCTCATCTCCTTATCTACATATTTTGGTCGCACGAATTCCACCCACGAATTAATTTTTCCTTTCATCGCTTATGCATTGGTGTAGGCATGGCAGTAAGCTGAATATTTGAAAAGCCACAAAACTATAATTTTGTTTGCTGCCTTATCGTGAGAATACTCTCCTTTGGTATTGTTTTCTGATTTTTTTTCTTTCTTTAACGTCAATTCCATTGCCACTCGCACCCGCGCTGTCCTTGCAGCGCTCGGCAAATCCCTTGCGACCAGCAATTTGGCCGGGGCGATTGGGTGGCGAGTGTGGTGAATGCCAAATTGTGCGCGTCGATTGCCCGCGCCTCGAGCGGAGCCGCGACAATGCCCCGCGTCGGCGTGGACGGAGCGCCAGCGTACGCGGCTTGTTCTCGCAAACAAGAGGGCGCTGCGCCGTGCGGGGCCGGGCCACGTCGCGCAAAAAGCGCCCGAAGCGGGCCGCCGCGGCGGCGCGTCGTCGGCGTCAAGGCTACCACGCCGCCGTGCCGAGCTGTGGCGCGTCGTGGCCGGCGTTTGTTGTTCGGGGCGAGTCAGAGGATCTTGACACCGGCGCGGCGCCGGAGGCGGCCGAAGGAAGCCGCGGCGCGCCCACGGGAGCGGAGACGAGGCGCTGAGTGACGGAGGAAGGTGTGTTGCCAGGCGCTCCCACACTGACACGGGGAACACAGGTGCGCAACGACGCCGGCAACTCCAAAGCACTCGGATGCTCTTGGAGATCGCTAATCTCTAGTACGTTGAAGCACCAGGGGAAACAGAATGAGACCGACAACAGCAGGCACTGACGCTCGACGCTCTATTTTTAACAAAGGGAGAGGGAATAGCAGAGATAATGCAGCATTACACGGAACAAAAGAGCAACACGCGTCAGCACGAAAAATTGCAAAGATGAGACGTCTAGACAAAGGATGTATACGCTCTCGTTCATGAGCTCCTGACATACAATTTAGTAGAGCGAGTGGAATATCTCACAAACATGATAAACTAGCTCACATTTCTACAATATTGCAAATCTGCCAATGAATTGTCCATTAACAATCGCCATAAGTAACAAAGGGCGAATATCTTAAATGGAAAATACAGAGACATACTTCCTGGAATAACCTTGAGAGAACTTGTCGCTGAGTTTAAAGCACCCATAAACGAATACTAGGATCAAAAGATAGCACTTGTATTAGGCCACAAACTAAACACAGAAGGCAAGGCAGTAATGAATAAATTTGGATTTGTAGAATCAATTTTCCAAACTATCCATTTGGCAAGATAATGATAAAGACCAAAATGAATACTGTTACGTGCAATATATTTTTGTTAAATTCGTTCGTGTTTTTTTTTCTTTCTTTCTTTCTTCACACGTCTTCAGAAATACCAGACTGTCTCGTATCGTCAAGAGAGAAATCAATCTCGCATCTATCGTAAAGCAAAATTTTCGGCACTTAAGGGTGCCTTCATATTTTAACATCACTTTTCGTAAAGAGAAAGAAAAGGCATTTGTTCCTACGATTTTTTAATTCTTGGAAATAACATCGAGTTATGAGGTGAAAAACCCTTGTTGACTATTACTAGTTAACACACGATGGCGTCATATTGTGAAATATGCCAGTATGGAGTCGTGACTGTCACATTGAAACTAAATGTAAGTACATATCGAATGCTCTCTTCGAGACGCTTTTCTCATTTAGATTTCTAACGCCTGGGACAATTATGCAAGAAAACTCACCCTTTTTAAACCAATCTCTTTATTTTCTTCTGTCACTAAATTCAATTTTCAGTGAAGAGAATCGTAAACCACTATTTCGAGTGTTGAAGGTCACACATCTACAGCAAACACACATTTATTATTTTCCTCAGGGCATGTGAAAACAATTATTGTTTTCACATCACGGATTAACTTCTAGATGAATGAGTATGAACTATAAAAAAACTACCATATAAAGAAGTAACATGAAACAAAGGAAACAGTAATAGTAACTGAAAGTATCTTCACAATATTTAAATCATTCGCGATATATTATGTACCAATCAATTTTGACCTAAATAATTCAAAACTTTTGCAAGAATAACAAAATGTATATTTGGGTGCGAACTGCAATGCCAAAAAAAACACCTGTATTCATAATAAAATTCAAGAATCAAAAGAATACTAGATGAATCTACCCATTTTCGACATAGCACACTTCACTAAGAGACCTATGGATTTTCACGGTTCGATTAGGTTAACTTTATTCTAAACATACCTAGCTCTGATTTGATATCGTCATAAGTGGAAAACAAATACTTGCAGCAAATTAATACGAAATTTGTTCAAAAGGTGGTTATTATCGTGCCTGCTTAGGAGTGCACAGCCTAAAACAAGAGTAGGGAGAAATTCATTAGTGGGCCCCAATTTCCAATAAACTTAAACAGTTACTATTACGTATTGTACTTGTAAACAAAACAGTCCAATGAGAATGACATGACTGATACAATTAATAAATACGTTTCACGTTATGATGAACAATTTACAGGGTTGCCGGACGCCTTGGAGCACCTCTTTCGTAAATGTGTAACAATTCCCAAAATTCTGAACATGAAAATGGAAAATCAGGGACTGAACATGTTGTGGAAATAAAATGTTATACTGCATAAGGCCACGGGGTCTCTTTTAAAAATTTTAAGGGGTTCACGGACCTCTCCCCCCCCCCAAATGCGCACATCTTGCATGGTTGAAATAGTTTCACATTTTAAATGAAACAAAAGAAAGGAAAATATGGGGAAACATACGGAAATCTTTATGGTACGTAAAGACTCCGCCAACCAGAAGAGAGTAAGAGGTTCAAGTTTTTCAAGTCAGTGATGGTTCCTGACGAATAAGAAGAAATATAACCAAGATAAAAATATACACGGGATAGGACGTACTGAGTGAGTTAAACACAAACAGAAACTTGAAAACCTAGCAATGAGTTTCAAAAGAGAACAAATTTTATACATATTACAAAATACATAAAATAAAAATATACTTATTTCTCGATCTACAATAACCCCTGTCAGTTGCGGCTGACAGAGCGTGATGAAAAATCACAGGTTACGAATTTAAGTTCCGTGAGTCATTCATGATCTTGTCGCCCCGTGATTATGCCAGGAAGGAAACCACAAATCTATTTCGTAAAATGAGTAAAAAAAGAGAGAGAGAGAGAGAGAGAGAGAGAGAGAGAGAGAGAGAGAGAAAGAAAGAAAGAAAAATAAAAACGAAAGGTAGCTACGAATTAGTTCGGCAGGTTTGAATACTCGACCACGTGGATTTCGAGTTCAGCACTTGGTCAACTTCGAACAGTCTGGGAAAATAATACGGCGCTATAACTAGGAACTTCGCTTAATTACCCTAAGAAACACACTCAGCCGTTCTCACATTCCCGTCACTCGGTCAAAAGTTAATTTCACTGGGCCCCCCACTATCCAAGGAAGCCCTCTCCGTAACGCCGTCGAGGACTTGTTCAACGCGGTGGGGTCGAGCACTTCCACAACGAGGCTGCGCTGTTCCCACAGCGCTCGAGCCGACGAGGGCCCTTGCCTCGCCTCGCCTCGCGAGCGAGCGAGCGAGCGCCCACGCCTCGCCCACGCCCCGCAATCGCGCGCGTGACGCAGCGCTTCTCGCGCACGCACCAGGCGCCCCGCCCCGCATCGCCCGTCAGAGGGCCCTAGTGCCAGCATCTCGGAAAGCACAACAGGAAGGATCGGAAGCGGGCACCGGCCAGCAAGCACTACGTGATCGGCTATGAGGGGGTATTTGAAAGTTAGCGAAAAGGCTACTGAAAGGCACAATACTAATACGGAGGAAGTGGAGAGGGTTGGTTTCAGAGAAGTATCCTTCATGTTGTCGAATATCAAGTGCGTAATTAAATCAATAAGGGGCCATCCATAAATTACGTAACGCAAATTTCGAATATTTTCAATACCCCCTCCCCCTTGTAACGCAATTCCCTATCTCTATGTAACGCAGCGTAACGCTGCCTTAGAACCCCTCCCTCCCCCTTTAGCGTTACCTAATTTATGGATGACCCCTAATAGAATCAACACAACACTATTTTCAGTCGCTAAGTATTTCATTTTACTGCCATGTAAATGTAATGCAAGATATCACTATTAACGTTAATAGCATTCAGATTAAGCATTCATTTCCGCGTTAGGTTTATTATTTTCTGATAAACTTTGGCATCCTTTCGCAGGTTTAGGATTCTTTGTTCATAATTTCCGCGTGGATTAACATCTACAGTAAAGCATAGCACGTGGAAAATGAAAAATCACCTGTACTTTTCTAAGCAATTAGTTCTTCAGACCCAATGAACAACCAATGTTAATGGCACTGATGAATGAACTCATTCAAAAACAGATTAACAAATACGCGCATACCGAGCACTGCCTTTGGGCATTACATTAAAAAATCAACCACTTCGGGTTTCGGTGAATAAATGTATCATGCAGTTTTTCGGAAAGGGAGGAAAGCGAAATGTTCTCTCTAAAAAAAATTGGTTACTTTTCCTGCAGTTATTAACATTTCTTTTAATTAAACGTTACTGTTGTAACAAGAAAATAACGATACGATATACGTTTTTAGAAAGTTTATTTAACAGATAAACGTTCATTAATTACCATAAGAAACACAGACATTCGTTCTCACATTCCCTCCACTCGGTCAAAACTTAATTTATGGTTAATAATAAATGTCACATAACTGAGCAATTTTCCCGAAACACTGATAGTCACCGACACTAATTGATATTAACAAGACATAAAGGTCATTAAAATTATGGTTTGAATGCAAATTGGGCTGATTTAATCATCATACTTTTGCAATTTGACCGTCGGAGAGCTGTGATAAAAGAAGGGAGGTGGATGAAAAGTGACGGGTGGGGGAGGGAGAGTCTAAACGGCTCGCGGAGGCGCGTGGCGGAGCAGCGTTCAACACGTCGCGTCGTCTCGCCCACGCCGCGCCTGGCTCGTATCCCAAAAGCCCACGCGCTGACCTTCACAGAGGATGCACTTCGGGACCAGATATCTAAAAGAAAATTTGGCACACAATGCTGCGCTAAGAATACGCAGCAAACAAACGCCACTTTTCTGACAGTTGACATGTCAGATTGTAGGAGCACGCTGAAGGTAGGTCCGGGTCTCTTTGTGAAGGGTTTCGACTGTAGAACCGACAGCGCAGACAGACCTTTCCTTGGGATCGATACATTTATGGCTTTGGTCAGGTAATTGTAATAAAAATGGTAGTCGACCCTCCGCAAGCAAACCTAATGACATTTGCACGAGTCATTAAAGCAATACAATGTGATCATTAAGTATTGTCTGAAGTGAAGTTCTATTTCATGGATGAATGTCAAGGGCAAACAGAACAAGAAACTTTGAAGCCAAGCAATTACACATGAATGAACACGTGATCCACAAAACATTGCCCAGAAATCAATAACGTAGCCGCGATTAATTTAGTGACACATGGTCAGCAAACAGGCAGGCCAAAAGGAATTAGTGAAGCAACGGAATGGGACAGACTATTTGGTTTTCTAATTTCTTCAGTCCAAGATGGCCATCCGTTTTTGTTCCACCCTCTTGCCGACTGCTGGCTATCGGCGCCAAATTTTTCACATTTTCTCAATTTTTAAGTAACAATAGAACAGAAATATGCATTTAAAAATATTACAGAAGAGTAAAACAATCCTATATGCAAATTTTCATTGAAAAATTTGGAGTCGTTCTTGAGAAAATGCCGTTTGAGCATTTCTGAGAATGCGCTATTTTGAGCTCTTTTCACCGAAAATTTTCGAGTATTCGACAAACTTTACCAGAAATCATTTTATGTACTTGTGTTCACAAATGCAATAATGTATTGAAAATGCCCGCAACGAACATATTAACGACGTGAGAGATACTTAAAAAATACATTTGTGTAATTTAAAAAAATAAAAAGAATACATCAAAATAGCGTTAATGTCAGTTTATTCAGTACAATTAGCACTATCCGTTCAAAACGTTTAAAGAAAAAATTGGAATCCAAAAGAGAAAATGTCGTTCAAGCATATCTAAAAATGCAGAATTTTGAGTTTAATTTCAAGAGAAGTATTGAGTTTTCGATATTTTTTTTACAAGCACTCGAACTTACAAATGCAATATTGTATTCAAATCGCAGGTAATGAAAGTAAAAATGTCATGGGATATGTTTAAAAAATACATTGGGGTAAGTTTTGAAACAACGCAGAAAAATGGCGTTTGTCATCTTATTGAACGCCTTGTTTAGTACAATCCGTACAAAAAGTTTTTAAAATATTGGAGCGGTTTTTTGAGAAAATCTTGTTTTTAAAATAGCATGAAATTGATTCAATTTTGAAAAATAGATTTTATTTAGAGGGAAAATCTATCTTCGATTCTGTAATTGTAGGAAGAGATCGAAAACATTTTAAAGTTTTGCAATCTTTGAAATATCAGACATTTAAACTCTACCATTTTTTAAGAGTATTTTATGTTATCCGAGAATTAAGTTTAATAAAAAATTTGGAGCTATTCTTTAGAAAAATTTGAAAATGCCCTTGCGGTTTCATGTAAAGAACCCCCAAAAATGGAAACATTCACTTCAAATTCAACGGGCCGCTAAATCAGCCTGATCAAATGGGGAATATCAATGTTTTGCTCGGATCGTCAAAAGCCATTTTTCTTAACACCGAACGCGATGTTTACATTTAGCTTCTACTGTGACTTGCCTGCAAGGACGACGGCTTTATCTTCGGAAGCGACAAAGGCAAAAATATAAAATGTTATTTCCTCTGGTGCCAAACGACACCAAAGGAACAGTGGTACTGTACTCTTGGTACAGAAGCAAAGATATGAACGATATACAACACGTTTTCTTTACGTGCTGTTTTATTTCATTGAGTGATCTTTGTGTTCAATGCCTAATAAAAGCTTGGAACATTCTTACGAGAGTAGCAGAATTAATTTAAAAAATAGAACAGTTGTCCTCTCTAGGGATAGCTTTTAAAGACGTTTCACATAAATATTTATCTCAGTAGGTACTTAAGTGTGAGCAATCTCGTTTTCCATGTGTTAGTGATTAATCAGTCGCCCGTCTTACAGCCGCCCATGCTAGAATGGTTAAGTGATGGGCGTGTTCATCGCCATTTGGCTAATAATTCGATGGTGTCCGGGTAGATAGAGTTTACATCTTAAAAGCGTTTTTGAGCACAAATGGAAATAATTTTTCTTGTGACAATAGCAGGTAACATTTCTTAAACATTAAATTTATAATATTTGAAGGGTGGATTTGTCAAATATAGTGTACAGACTTTGTTATGTATAATTTACTGAGCAACATCCACCGAAAAAAATAAATTTGTCTCTACCCGAACACCATCGGATTTACGGAAAGATGTGAACTGCTTCGTGTGGATGGTTAGAGTTTTTGACTTCCCGACAGTATCATTTTTGTATCTGTGAGATTACTACTTAATCAAATAAAATTTACTTAACATGGACCACAGTATTACAGAAAATCCTCCTACCCGACTTTACTCTTACGTTTAATAGAATCAAAAAGCAGGCAGTGCTAAACATTTACAAAACATAATTCATGACAAAAACTGGATTGAGGAACCTGGAATAGAGATAATTAAAATACTTACCGAAGTCATTCATTGACATTACATAGAATTCAGAAGCTGAAGTTGAAAACGGAATACTAAGGGTTGTTGATTTATCTATATTCGTTCAGGTCTTTAAGGCCCGCAACAGACTACACCGAGGAATGTGTTTCCAGAAATGTGCGACGAGAAATGTGGAAAATCGAAACAATGGGCTCTTATGGACCCCCCACACACTTGAAAATTTCCTCGTTCGCCTCTGCGGAGGCGAAAGAGTTCCTCTCTCGAGTCGGTCGGCGAGCGAGTTTTCTCGGACACATTTCTACTCCTTTACTTGTTATACATTAGGCGTTCGCTGCCGCAGGAAAACACCAAACAGCGCATAGAACTGAGTGAGGTTATAACATTTGGCAGTAAAAGATGCGATAAACTACCAGTTTTTTAATTGTTTTCTTGAATTTTCTCTTCAAGCGGAAATGAACAAGTAAAAACTTGTATGGAAGATATTCTTATTTGTGTGAAGCCAGCTCATCATGAGTAATATAAAAATAAAAATTTGAAGCAAGAAACTTGAAAGGGTATTTTGAAAGAATTGAATTAATTTATTACTTTTCTTAATTGGTATTTATTTGGTATTTATGAATGAGTTGATTAATTGTGAATTTTATGAATTATTTGATCATTCATTATCTATTCATTATTCAACCAACAAATACAGTAAACCAGAGCGTGGTAGAGAATACGGAGTTCAAGAAAATTTGCTGATGTACAACTTATACTCTCTGCAACTTCTCCCTTATACGTCACTTAACTTCATGTTTTTTTTTAATTAAATAATGATTTGTATGCAATGTAGTAGTGTGTTTCTAGGTAATTCGAACTCGTTAAACAAATGGTTTACGATTATTTTAGCAAAACAAGGATATCACGAGTTAAAATTACATAAGAGCATTTAATAGACAAGAAATGAGACTCTCAGATCATCTCATAGCTAAAACAGCTGCCATCACTCTCGGCATGTGGCACATAAAGGCATTTCGAGACATCGAATAACCTCTTTGTAGTGTGTGGACGCAGCCTCGCCGGCCTCTTTCCACATTTCTCGTCGCACATTTCTGGAAACACATTCCTCGGTGTAGTCTGTTGCGGGCCTAAGACGTGGCCATCGTATTCGCAAAATAATTTAATACATGCCGACAAAAGCCACGGAAGGAGAATGAACGTAGGTGTTCGCGACAACTTCACGCATTGACAGCAGAATACACACACACACACACACACACACACACACACACACACACACAGAACACTTCTCAGCGAGTTGGGTTTCAGGCCAACGCGGAGGCAGTGGTATCTGCGAGTGTCGGGCAAGAGTCGCGGCGTTCGAAGAAGAGTCATCAATTACACGACAGGCGGCGATACGGAGTTAATCGGGCAGCAAACTGCAACTGATCGTGGAAGAATGAAAGTGAGCACGTGGGGGCCTCAGATGATGCTCTTTTGGTGTGGGAGCGACACGGAGCGTAGAGGACAGCGCTCTGGGACGTGCTCGCCATTCTCCTCAAACTTCAAATTCCGATTTATCCACGTGGCATTTGGGTCGGGGAAATGTATTTCTTTTTGGACAATTCCGCGACTCGGGACTAACATACATAGGTGAGCGCAAGGGAGGGGCATGGCTCCCGTAAAATTTGTAAATGGGGCCTTAAGTAATTAATCATTTTATTTTTGTAAATATATAAAATTCTTTATAAAAAGATATAAAGAACGAGTACATACACTTTAATGTACACAGCGATGACAAACCGATGAACCACTAGTACATCAACATATTGTTACCGCATCTGTATATTAAGTGTTATTGCTTTACTGGCTAAGGCTACACAATTGGAAAAGTTCGTTTTACTTAGATATAAAAGGTGTTTCTATTATTTCATTTTAACTTTTGACATAGTGTCACTTGAAATTGTATCAGGGCATTTGTAATTTTTAGTATTGAGTCAACGAGTATGAAATATTTTCAAAAATTCTGACATTTTCCACACATTTTGAAATAAAGGTCACTGTGCATTATGTACCTATATCCGACAAAAACGTGAACTTTTGATAAGGATCAATTAATATTCGCGAATTAATATTAACCAACTACCAGTTAATATTCGCGGAAATAAGAACTAATTTAAATTCGATATCCAACAGAATCCCTAGAACGGCGTCAAAAACACGAAGTCAGCAAAAAATTGCGCGAAACTCCGAGAAAATCCGTCCATGCCGGAGTCAATTCCTTATGCAAACGCCCAAAAACACATGCCAAAAATTTTTAAATAAATTTTGAAGACCGCTGAACAAGTAAAACGTCATAAATAAAAAAGTTTAATGGGTAAGTGTGTCCACCCCTGTTTTAAGCTGCGCACGTCTATGCGAATATTCTAGGACCCTTCTGGGCAGGAACGAAAGGTCGTTCAGTATTTTGGCCAAGGCTTGGCAAGGTTCCTGAGGCAAGCGAGTTGCAGCTCATTCCACTGATAAGGATTTAGTGCAGAGAGAACTGTCACGACGGTGATACATCTGCATATTACATTCAGATTCGCAGCTTTTCTCTCTTATTTGGTTCAATAACAGTGAACATGTGTTCGGTACCCTGATGGGGCAATACAATCGAACGATATTAAACTACTGAATAAAACTGAATGCTTATCTATCACTTTCTTTTCAATTCAGGGCTAGAATTCAATTATAAATAAAGGGATAAAGTGGGCCGAATCATGGCAACTAAGTCCTCCATTCACAGACCATTCTCAACAGAATATAAGAATGAGTAAATACAAGCGTTTGTTTTCTTCTCGTGGCACTCAGGCAGCGCTCGCGGACGTGCGTTGCGGGAACTGTGGGACTATTTGGATTTCGCACACGTACATGAATGCACAGATGCACACAAAAGTCAGATCTTTATGAGTGCATCCTGCATCACTTTGAAATATGTTTTAGTTATTTCATTCAAGAACAATAGAGTAAATGGTAGATCTGTTCTTCAACGTCTATCTTACCGCGGCACGTTACAACATTTTTCATCGCAATGAACCAAAGACAAAACGAGCCACTAAAATCTAGTTAGTGGGATACAATGGAGCCTTGCGGTTCCCGATTTTTGTCTGTTGTCAATATATAATATTAACAATCGCACGAAACTTCACAAGAATGTATGGCCTGCACACAATCAAGGACTGCCCACGGAGCCAAGGAGAGAAAGGGATGCAACACGCATTACTCCGAGAGGACGACGCGACAGAGAAATACAACTTGGCAGCAGACGGTGACGCTGTTTTGTAGAGCGCTTAAAATTAACTCCGTCTGCTTCGAAGCCTCCATGCAACGTTCTCACAAACAATGAAGGAAGCTGAGTGCTCCTTCCCTTTGATCTGACGTTGGTGAAAGTAGACCTTTTGTTCGGCATGTTGGGATTTCTCAAATGCAAGAAGCAATTCCATATGTTGACGAGTTTTTTTCTTAAGACTCGTACATCATTAATCATCGCTCAATGCTCATCGGCGGCATTTACATAAATACATGAAAAGTGAGAATTTTCTTAATTTATGAGATCGTGTACGATCTCCCAGAATCACCAATCAGTTCATTTACAACACTTAAAAACGTAATGATCATTATTGTGTATCGCTAAAAAATTAAGTCAAACAAAAATGTGCATTTAGTTTGTCATTATACTACACCGTACGCGATTACACCTTCCCTTGTACAGTCCGCGGAGCGACGCGCCGGGCGGGGTAGCGAGGGGTGCGCTTGGTGAGAGCTTCACGTGTTCGGCGGAGAGCGAGCGCCCTCGTCGAGTCTCTTGCCCCTCTGCCGCCTCCTCCGCCCCCGCCCCCGCCCCGCGCACCTGCCGCGATAAGTCCCCGGCGCTGCGGTCGCCAGTGGCGGCGTCTCGTTACAGGGCGCTTATCGCGGTGCTCGCGTGCGCTCCGCCTGCGTGCCACGTGCGTGGCCGCGTGACTCAGCTTCCTCTGCGGTGGAGGGCGCAGTCCCCTCTGGGCGCGGGCACTAAAAGCAACCCCTCTCCTCCAGGGCGCACAGGAAGGTGAACCCAACGGTCGTCATGGAGCGTGGGCCCGAGGCAGCGGGTATCGCGCGGGCGAAGGCGGCAGGAGGTCGCCGACAGGCAATGAGATTTGGGAGATGGGAGTGAATGTGGAGATGGCGAGACAGACTGAACCAAGGGTCGCAAAGAGAAGAAAGGTAGAGAGAAGAGATAGGAAGTTACAATAGCTCGTGGCGGCGGCGATGTTTTTAATGAGAGAACTTTCGTAGTGGGGGCAAACGAGACACAGGCGAACATGACGTTGAGAAGCGGGAGATGGGTGCCGGGAGAGACAATAGTAAAAATGGTAGAAAATAACTTAGCGGAACTGAATTTCAGGGTAGCGTAGAAATTGCTGAGGAGACGCATGTGACGATAGAACACATACATGTAATGGCGGAAATAAGGTGATAGAAGATTGGTAGTGATTACGAGAATTTTAAAAGGTTGAGATTGAGGAGGTGAAAGAGCTTGAGTATGCACAGGCTGAGATGATTGATTGCTATTCACGGGAACGACAACTGCCATGACATCAGTTCCATTAGTGTAATGTTCCGGGAGGTGGCAGTGTTCCTCCCCACTGTGATGTGAGATCCGAGACTGACCTACACGGCGGTCAACTGAGTTTCCCTCTCCAGGTATCTCCCAAGCGGGGCATCGGACCAGCCGAAACAAGCTCTTAGCACCCAATTGTGTGAAGGGAAAGGCTAGGACAAGAAAGAGGAAGGAAAGATCAAGCGTGGTCCATCTCCAGATTGTAAAGATATTGAGGCATTCGCCTGATAGGGATCGGAGACACCACGGAAAACTTCCGATCAGGGTAGCCGACCGAATTCTCCACCAGACTGCGACTGAATTGGATCCAGCTCTACAGCTTGTGTCGAAAATCTGGCATCGTTGGGATTCGAACACTAGGGCTTCCCGGGCAGATAGCTGCTGAAGCAGCGACAACGCTGGCTCCGGCCAGTGGGAGGCTGAGTTAAAGGAGACAGCGGTAAGAGGATTTTGACGAGACGGAGAAGGAGGTTCACAAAGATGAAATGTTGTGGCGGAAGGCCAAAAGATAATATGAGAAAGTAAGAAGAGAGGTCGTGAACAGTGGAAGAGAAAAGATTGCGGGAGAGCGAGTAGAGTGGGAGTGGTATGGGGAGAGGCGCAGGGACAGGTAGTAGATTTGAAGTGGAGTGGGTGATTCATGACAGAGTCGACGGAAGAGTGGCGATGGCTGCAGAGTTGGTGTACAGGGTATCGGCAAAAAGTAGTACCACGAGGGTGACTGCTACTACGACCGCCGTCGGCGTTGCGATCACGAACGACAAAAACAAGTCGCCGTTGCGAGCTTTAGAGCAGACGATGCATGGGGAGGGATCGGGACAGAGAGAGTAGGGAATGTTAATCACGCATGCTCTGCCGGCGGGAGCGATAACCACGCCTCGAGTGCGAGGATTGCGTGCTAAGTATGACGCAGCCCGCTGCAAAGGGTGAAGCAGTGCGGTGAGAAGTTTTATGTGCAATGACAATTCACCCTCGCCTGGGGGTGTGTTAGGACTACGTTTGCAAAGAGCGCTTCAGAAGATAATGCAATTAAGTAGGGTACGGTCAAGAAATATTCCAGGTGGTTTTGATGCCTCTGCTGTCTCCTCCTACCAGACAAAACTCGATCAGCAAACGTAATGTTTGACCAAAATAACCTATTGTAACAAATATTTCAAAAGACTAAAAATATATGTTTACTTAAGGTTTTGCAACAACAACAACAACAACAACAACAACAACAACAAACAAACAAAAAAAAGTTAATGCACTATTAATCAAAACACTCATTTTAAGTCGATGTTAAGATAAAGCCGTGAGTTGTGCAGCACACGAAATCAATGCAAAAAGAGAGATGGATAAAACGCGAACAAATTTCATTGAACACATCACAAGTACTTCCGATGTCGTCAATATCATATTAGTAGTGGTACAAAAACACATACTTTCTTGCATTATTTGTAACTTTCGTAAATTTAAAAAAAATCCAAAGTGTTTAAAAAAAATAAAACCTGCACCACTATCCAAGACAAAATTTAAAGAAAAAAATTGGATACGTTTTAACGAAAATCTTGCTTCTAACACTGCCTTTATTTCTCGCAAAATTGCAAGAAAACTATTTCTTATTCGAAAAATTGTACATAACCTTATTTTACGTCTTTGAACAACGGATTTTATAAGGGGTGGAAATCTTTCTCTTCAATATTGTGGTTGTAGGAAGACGCCGAAAAAATTTTCAACTATTGCAATCGAAAATTGAGCGATTGCAATAAAAATGAAACATGCGCCACTTGTATAAAACGTTTTTAACGGTTCTTCGTGGAAAAGATTTAATCAAATAATTAGGAGGCATTTTTGAAAAAAAATTGATAGTATTGAGGTTCTGGTAAAGTAACCCCAAAAATTAAAAGTGTACGGTGCAAACCAGCAGGACCTCGAGTTCGTTGAGGGAATATCGATTTTGAAAAATTCGACTGAAGGACGACACACTTTCGCCATCAATTGATTTTTCGGTATCATGGACGCACAAAGCATGGATTCTCACAACAAAAACGTGTTAAGAGGAAGTAACTTACTATATCTCGACCAAGTTGAAAATGATGTTTACAGGAGCGCGCCACCGTCTGTGTTTACAGCAGAAAAGACAGAGACAGAGAGATAAGGATACTCAATTCAAAATTAAAATGGGACCGTGCCAAACTATTGAGAAAAAAGCGCGATTTATTTCGTTGCAAATCTAATAACTTCCCAATTAATATTTTAACTGTATTTGGACATGTCTGCACCTCATATTGCAAGAAATAAAAGTATACTTTTCTCTATAAAACGATTCAAAATTTTGAAACTAATTTTTTCAATGAGCAATAACATTCATATAAATCATTTATTTTAACTTACATAGTTTCTCAAAATATACACCAAATAAAATTCTTTTTTATGTAAGGGGTAACTACCGCCATGAACATTGTAGATACTTATGACAGTAATGTTAATGTTTTGATACTTTATTGCTTACCTAACAAACCGTCTAAAGCCTATGGGAAAAAAAGATGAATGAAGAAGGATACAAAATGTTTAAATTCAATATAAATACAACTTTTTATTATATTCTTGTACTAGAACGGTGAAAAGTAAAAAAAGCAACTTAAAAGGGACAAAAATAAAACAGCCAGTGCAAATCTTGCATGATGTGTCTCTGAAGTTATATTTTATCAGCTGATTCACTAACCTCTGTGAAGGAGGCCAAGGTGATTCCGTAGAAGCAGTCTCTGAACTCGCTTCACGCTCCTGGCGAATTTTGTTAGCGAAACTGACTATACAGACCCGTGTTTACACTGTTAGTTTATCGACGCGCCGCAATCGCATCCTTCATTTGTCGCTTGGTCGAGTTATACACATACGAACAAGATTTATCCTCTTTCTTTACCAGGCCGAAAAAACGAGTTTTTTCTGTCGAAAATGTGCCGAATTTCCAACGCAAGTTTACAAAATTTTGTCTTTACTATACCCCGACTTAAACGTAGTTGCATTTGAAGGTCATGAGCTGGAAAGAGAGTGGGACTTTGTTATCCAATCGGGAGCTCTAATAACGAACATTTGAGTCCTAACGAAGCTCCCGATTTGATGACAGAGTTCCTCACTGCTTCCAGCTCGTGGCGTTGAAGAACAGCTATGTTTAAATCGAAGTATACGTACACAGTAAGAAGAGAAAGTAAAACCACGACTCGGGGAGGTTCGAGGCAAGCGCTCCCCGCAGTGGCCAGCGCGGTCACCGCGCAGAGAAGTCGCGGGCGCGGCGCGGCGCGGTGCGGTGCGTGGCCTTGAACCGCGACGCAGGGTCGTGGCCACCGCAGGGAGAGGTGAGCGGCGTGATAGGCTGCGGGCATTATCGCATTCCGGCCGCGCAATCGCGCCAGGCGCGCACGCCATGCCACCCGCGACTGGCCACGCGAATGCTACGCGAGCGCACCGCAAGAGACGGAAACATTTAGGCCCACACTTGGTTCAAAGAACTGGCTGTACACTCAAGCTGTTTTCGAGATGACACGTGTTCCTTATCAAAACTTTTACCGAAAACTGTTCGCACGCACTGGGAACATACACTGATTCAATGAATAGCGTTCCCGGCAATCTCACAATTTGTTGAGAGCGTAGGCTTCCGCGGCCGGAGTCAATATTAAGTTGGCTGTCCGGGTGACGCCGCGTCCATGGCAAAGGTGCCGACGTTTCGGTCGCCATTCTGCGACCTTCCTCAGGGCGTAATGCCTTACGCCCTGAGGAAGGTCGCAGAATGGCGACCGAAACGTCGGCACCTTTGCCATGGACGCGGCGTCACCCGGACAGCCAACTTAATATCACAATTTGTTTTTGTTCTCCGCTTACTCCAGTGGGAGCATGAAGCGAGATCGCATATGTAGCAGAAAAATAAATATACAAGAAACAAAAACTGAATTCGAGTATTTAAAAGAAAATTCGAAATGACCGCGGAAATTATAGATGAGTAGGCAGTGTAAGTATGCGTGGGAATGGGCGACTTACCTAGACTTTTCCTCCACTCAATAATTTTGCTCAACAACTGCACGTTTTTGAAAATGTAAAAAGTGCTTGACATTATTCAAAGATCTAAAATATAGGGATACAATACATTGGGAAAAAATCTCTGGTGTTCAATACCTGAGGCAAATAAAAAGGTTCGAAAAAATCAAAATTTTGCAATTTTAAAAAAATTCGTAACTTTTCATCTAAATTGAGACTGAACCACTTTTATAAAAACACGTTCTTCAATTCCAGCACCCAATTTCAGGCACTCCTCTCAACACGGACTTCGCATTGCCGATGACCTTTACATAATGACAGAATCAGTTTGCGCAGAGCTGTCAGTGCTAACAGACAAGCAACACTGCGTATAATAACCGCAGAAATCAACGTGAGACGTACGACGAATGTAGCCTTTAGAACAATGAGGTGAAATGTGGATTTACTGGGCTATGGCAGCAAAACACCGACTCGAGTGACCTGCTAATAGTACTATATCGCCTGCAGCGCCTCTCTTAGGTTCGTGACCTTATCGATTAGACCTTAGACGACTGGGAAACTGGGGCTTGGTCAGATGAGTCCCGATTTCAGTTAGTAAGGGCTAATGGTAGGGTTCGAATGACGCGCAACCGCCACGAAGCCATGGCCCCAAGTTGTCAACAAGGCACTGTGCAAGCTGGTGGTGGTTCCGTAATGGAGAGGGTTGTTTTTGCATGGAATGTACTGGTTCGGTGGTCCAACTGAACCGAACATTGACTGGAAATTATTATGAGGAGCTACTTGGAGACTATTTGGAGCCATTCATGGACTAGACTTTTCCAAACAGCGATGGAATGTTTACGGATGACAATGCGCCATGTCACGGGGCCACAATTATTATTCGCGATTGGTTAAGAGGGATTCTAACCAATTCCTCGGGACAATTGGACCGAATGATTTGGCCACCCAGATCGCCCGACATGAACCCCATTAATTGTCTTGAGGACATAATAGAGAGGCCAGTTCGTGGGCAAAATCCTGCACCAGCAACACATTTGCAATTATGGGCGGCTATGGAGGCATATTTCTGCAGGGGACTTCCAACGACTTGCTATTGGAAGTCATGTCACGTCGAATTGCTGCACTTCGTCGGGCAAAAGGAGGTCCGACACGGTATTAGGAGGTATCACACGACTTTTGTTACATAAACATAAAATATTTTTAAAATATCCGGAACGCCACAACTCTTACTACTGAAGTAATTACCAAGTTTCAGCTCATAAACTTATAATCTGACAGTTATAGGTGACACCATCCATCCATCCTGGCTTCCATCCCGTTTTTCAAGTTCGAAATTTCTCCTCGCCACCTGTTCTTCGCCAGTCTTAACCATCTTTGGAAAAGCTCTAATTGACCTTAATCCTGAAGTGTGTGCGAAGATACAGCTCAACATTTCCTTAAACACTGACCTTGTGAGCGTCAATTCGAGATCGTATTGTTGCGGTTGTTGCAATACTTAAAATAAAATATTTTTATTACGGAACATACCCTTAATAAATAATAAAGTTGCGCTTGCACGCCAATAGGTTTCGAATTAGATGTGATTATTCGCTTGTATGAATAGAACAGGAAGCACCTATTTCACAACGTCAATTTATCAATACCTTCTGCTTAATTATCATTACAGACAAAACACCCTCAACGTTTCCATTTTAAAACTTTCCCAAATCCCTGGAGCACTATTCTTGCAATAAAATGTCTTTATTTTTATTTATTATTATTATTATTATTATTATTATTATTATTATTATTATTATTATTATTATTATTCGTTTTGGAGTGTCCAACACCACGAGAACGTTCGTAGCAGCGCAAGAATTGCCAGCAGCGCCAGACTCCTGCCAGCGCAACGACTGTTCTGCTGCTTCCGCAGCGCGCCAGCAGGTTTCCGTTTCCGCGCATAAATCATGCCCGGGCGACCTCGTACATGACGCTCCGGCCACGAGAGGACGTGGCAGCGCACGCGCTCTCCGCGGCCCTGCATCCCACGCGCTGCAGGCGGAGGATATTGCACGAGAAGGAACAGACAACGAAGCTAAATAACAAACATAGGAGGAAGAATGAGGGAGCCAATTAAGACGGATGAAATGGAAGAATATGAGGAAACAAAACAAGGAAACAATATGGCGTCCAGTGAACGGACATTGGATTCGTAAGGAACTGCTACACAAAAATCCATGCGTTTTAATAAGGAGTTTGGTAGAAGAGCGACATGACGCAAGCGGAAACGACAGGAGTGAGGTCACCCCAGAAGGAGGTGAACGCTCGGGCGCGGAAACACACTGCGCGTGTGGAAGGACTAGGGAGCAGAGGGCAAAGGCAGAGAAGCCACTCGGAGAGCGGGAAGGGAACGTAGAAAGCGAGACTACTGCGCAGCAACGCACAGCGAGAGGAAAGGGAAGAGAAGGCAGTAATCCCATGTTTACGTGCCCGCACCTGCGCAGATAAAATAGATACGTACGTACGATATATCCTGGAAAAGCACTTGCGAACGGAAACCTGCATTATGCCCCAAGGAACACCACCCAGGAATTACGAGAAATTGGATTGGTGACGCGTGACGGTTACCAAATTCTAATTGGCTATCGAATCCTCAACGAGAATACACACGAGGAATATGTTTCGATGGCAAGAACAATTGACAATTACTGACGCATGCATCTTCAACAGAAAACAAAGGGCTTCGTTTCAATTCACAGAGAATAAGTAATTTTTAAATATTTCCGAAAAGCGTCAGTTTGTTTTTAATTGACTAATGCAACACAAGAACAGACATAAAAATCAATATGGTGTGAAACAACGGACGATGGTGACAAAACACATCAGGCAGTACAAATTTTGAAGTCAATACTGAAATAACTTTTAATTCAAATCAGAAATCAAAATGTAAAATAGATATTAGGAATGACAATATCATTTTTTACAGATAAGCTTTAGAACTGTGTAGGCGATAAACTTACATTTCAATTGTAATTTCATGAATCTCATGATCCACACAAATTTTGTCACATAAACAAATTAAACAATGTGGTCTAGATTGTCAAGCTATTTGCGTAAGTATAGCTGGAAGACATGATTCAATACTACTTCATCTAACTTGTGAAATCTTTGCTATGATGTCGAACTTTGAAGGCTACGACAAAGTTGAAGTTTGAACCGGTTTTCCTTCCCTTTTATGATTGTTACTAGTACTAGTTTCGTGGTAGTAACAGCAGCATTTCAATGAATTTGAACGCCTGAAGGCCACATCTGTCCATATAATTTCTGTTCATACATTTCCAATGTAACTGGCATTCACCGTTCTAACAGATGTAACGTAAATCGGCGAAAATCAATATCACTTGCACTTCACAATAACTAAAATTGCCGTGCGTCTGAAAGTGGGTGGGGATTTGAAAGAGATGACTGGAAATTAAAAGGGAAGAGGGAAAGAGACTAAGACTGAGATTTAATTGTAAACAAGTTCCAGTATGTTGTTGGGCAACGCCTGGAATACTACAAAGAAAACCAATTTTTGGTCATTAGTCTGGTGATTTTAGCAAAGGAATGTGAGTAAAACTGGCAGCAGTGCCGCAATGTACACAGTAACAGAAGTGGCACGATATTGCTTTGATTCTATAAGTTACCAAGCTTTCGTGGGCAATTCGCTGGTGGCATCACGGGAGGCGGAAACGCAGTCAGCCTCTCGCTCGGTAGAGCAACGCGGGTGGTGGGGGTGGTGGGGGGCGGTGGAGGTGGAGGGAGCGAGGACGGGGCGGGGGAGGAGCGGCGCTGACGTGTCCTCCCCCCACTCCAGCGCGCAGCGCACGCGGCCCGCTGACCTTGCGCTCGGTTTTTATATCTTTATTGTTTCCCTGGCCGATAACGTAACGATTCTGCACGCCGTGCCGCGCCGCCTCGGCCACGCGGGATGGCAGCGCCAGGCGCAGAGCGCGCCAGTGACGCAACGCGCGTTTGCGTCTTGCGCAAGTCGTGAGCCACCGACGCACACCAATCTCCAATGTTACGATGCTGCACTTCAGAGAAACTACAAAACCACGAGACCCTTCCAGGAAGAAAGGAAAACACAGGCAGATCAAATACGCCCGCGCGAGCTACTTGCCCGCCTGGGACGCCCGGCACGGGCGACTTTACCTGACTGCGCTCTCATTTCCCCTCCAAATGCAGAAAAGGGGTGAACATGCGCCAGCTGTAGCAGGAAAGTTACGCTTAAATGGCGCTCGAATATCGACACGAATGGCTGTTTCTTACGAAAATAAGTTTGTTTGGATGTTTTCTAGCAAACTATAAAGATTTGAATCATGTTTACAACATACTTTATTCTGCAGGTTTATTATTTTTTTAAATGTTGCCTTGCATAATCATTTTTGTCTATTGGCAGAAATGTGGGGAAGAGAAATGCTTTGCAAGATTTCATTATGGGTTATATTATTTAAGTGATTGTAATGTAGATCACGGGATTTGTTACGAGCGAGTTACAAATATTTAAACATTAGTTTGCCGACTTCTCGGAATATTGTATTCCATCATCAGGGCTGGTGTAAAACATAAAGACAACTATAAATATATCCTTACACAACTTAAAAACATAATATACAAATATATAATAATGATAACAAAATGTACAAACCTCACTAAAAGATGTATTTTTAGAGGAGACCAGAGTCACTAAAAGCTTAGTTTGAGCTGCAAGTAGAAAGGTTAAAATCTTCCCACTTGACTTTCGACAACTTTTCACCAAGTCACATGAGGACTAGCGTTTTTGTAGAAGGCATCACACTTTTAATACACGCCGGTTTTTCGTTGTTCTTCTCTGATTCCGCATAGTTTGCATGTATTACAACATGTGCGGAATTTAGAAGTAAACTAACACTATGTAATCGATTATTCTGACACTCATTAATGCTAAACAAATTTGGGGTCAGTTGTGAAGAAATGGAAGGTCTTCTGGTTAACTCATCAAGGCGCTTTTCCATCAACTACTGCCTAAAACAATAGTTCTCGCTATTTCCGCATAATTAATGAATTTAACTACATTTCAACAAACAATGTGAATTTAATAGTAGTATTTCAATAAGACATTGTGCCTATCAATGAAACTGCTCATACTACTTTAGCATTCCAATTTATAAAAATACGAATATCAGGCACGTCTATGTCGAAGTATATATTGTTTTGATGCTATAGTGTTTCGAAATGTCTGTCCAATATCGATCGCGATTAATCCAAAGAAAGGGAGCACTGCGAAACCACACAAGGAGGAAAAGTGTTCGCTGACAATATTTTTAGAAGCATTGCGGTTACAGAAGCGCGAACCAATTCCAAGAAATAACTTGCTGGTTCAATCTGAGCGCAAGCGAGTCGAGAGCGGCACGGCGAGCAGCTCTTTAGGCTTAACTCGAATTACGGGATCTCTACCCATTAGCGCCCCTGCACTATGCACGCTCTCCTTTCTGGGAAGGCCGCAGCGAATACGATCTAAGCGATCAATGTCAGTGCATGAGGCTGCAAAGAAATGGCTTCACAGCAGTGGTCCAGGGGGCGGGCGACGGGGGCGGCAATACAAGCAGCAGCAGCAGCGGCCTGAAGAGCAGTGCGGTTCCCGATGACAGGGCAGCTGCCTCATAAATTGGCGCGCCGCGCGGCACCGCCCCCTTCCTGGAATCCCGAATGGCCTCTGGGAAGCCGCCGGTCGGGCGCCGGGCCTTTACGAGCGCTGTGCAACGCAGAGGCACAAGCGTTGCAGCAGACCAAGGCCTCATTATAAATGTATTGCAAACCTCTTCAAACAATAAGGAATGTTCCTTCATGAGGTTAGTAAACGTCCTGACACTACCTATGCCTCCTCTAAATGAAAAGAAATGAATACTTATGATTCTCCTAAAAATGAACCTTATGTCATTATGAAGACAAAATAATAATATCCACTTCAATTCCTGTAAGACTTTGGAATTATTTCTCATTGCCTCATTTCGTTGTAATACTGATTGAGAAAATACGACAATGTGTTGAAGGTAGGCAATGTAAGGCTATTACCTCACTAATCAAAGAGAAAAATATCAAAATTTTAATATGACTTGTGGAGCTGATTAAAGTCTTCTACTTGGAATCTCTTTATTTCCGTGTATAATTTTCGCTTTATACAATATATGCAACGAACACCTATTCCCTAAAGTAAATGTATATAAGGAAAGACTAGAAATAAAGGCATGAAACTTATGGGATTCTCACTCTCTTCTGAATCCAAGATGGGTAGCCCAAATTCATAAGTTTAAGATTAATGTAATTCCTGCTAAGAGCGCTCTTAGGTAAGAAATGCTGGCCCAGTCGAGTTCCCAGAACTACCTACAGGCAAAACAGCATCAACTACGGAACGTTGGCCGGCCTTGGCCGGTGGTTTCTCGCAGTATTTTGTACCACCACCACCATCACAACAGGCAATCCATTCGACGACGATCCGACAATGCCCTCTCGCAATTCACTGCTCTTCCATATCTTCATAATCACAGAACTCTTAATGAATGGATATGCAATAAATATCAATAATGATAAATAAAGATTGACGCCTTGGTACTATTGTCGAAATACACTGACATAGGACCACATGGAAAACAAGTGAATATTATTTTTACTTCAGAGAAGTATCCCTCCGCCGCGACTGCTGCACAGTCACGCTGCTTTGTAAATGTTTACATTAGTTGATGTATCCTGGCGTCACGAATCACAATATGTACATAAGCACCGCACGTTTAAGATCACAAAACAATCTATCGTATGATTTCTTTAAAAAAAAAATTTTTAAAGAATAATTTCAATTATTTCTCATGTCGCCCTACATTTTCAAACGATGTAACTGCGTGAGAAAGTGTCGAGGCCGTACTCAAGTGATGTAATCGCAAACGAAAGAATAACAATAACGGAAGAGAGTGCCAATACAGCGCGTCGACTCAACCTTTAACCATGTTGCCAGCAGTGGAAGGGCTGAACCTGTCACTTCGGTCCTTTCTTAGGTTAACTTCTGAATAACCTTTGTTCGAAAAGTCAAGACATGCTATAACTGCAGATGTCTACAAGTGTCCTTGCCATATCCGCGCCATTGAACCCTGAGCTTTTAGCTGCTAATCTAGGACAGCTAAGTGCATCCTTTATCGGAAACTCTTCCCTTGCTGTCCCGGTTTTTATTCTCCGTATTGTTCGTGTACTGTTTTGAGGCGCCAAAGCTGCCACCACCACTCTGTGGCTTCACCGGGCCGCATGGCGTGGCGTTCGGCCCAGCGATCGAAGCTCCCCGAGGCGACCCGATCGTGCGGAGGGCGAGAGGGCGGGAATGTGCGTGCGGGGCGGCGCACGCGACAGGCCACGCGCGTGCCACCCCGCGCACGATACTCGCGCGCACGTGCACGCGCCAGCCCACCATTCAAAGGCATATAGATCGCCGCAGAGTTTCAATGTCAGCTCATGAATTGCGGATGCTCCTGGCCGTATGCATTTCTTGCCCATGTCGCTATGGTTCCAATACAGCTCTTCAGAATGGACAAATTTATGTTTTTAATCATTTAATGTGTTTTAAAGTAACCTTGACCTTCTGTTTCGGCACAAGAGAATCATTTCTTACACATCTACAAAACTAGTGGTGCTATAGAATGGCAAATTCTTTCTCGTACTAATAAGTTAATTTTCTAATATCTTTTATTGTCGGCTAGCATTTCGGTATTGCCCCACCCTCTTCCAAGTCGCTATCTATCGGCGTCTAAAACACTCTTTTTCACATTTTCAAAATTTCTCGATCCCCTAAAAATACAAATGAAATCTAACTTTCAGAATATTAAGGAAGCGAAAAAGATGGTCATGTATGCAAATTTTCATTCAAGAATATTTCCGTTTTTCAGAATAAGTTGAGGGTTTCTATAGCGCGTCCGAAGTTAAGAAAGAAGTATGGTCTCTCATGGCAATAGTGATGCTTTTCTGTTGTACGCGCTCGAGGGTGACGACGAATCCCATAATGGGGAGGAGCGCTAGTTTAGCGCTAAAGTAGTTTGTCACCGAAAATACACTTTCCAATTTTATGAAAGCGTATTTTCTTCCCTTTCCTCAAACCTAAATGTATTGCTGAGACTCCGATACCCAGAAATGTTATTTTTAAAGTGCACTATTTCAATACAATATCCAAAATTCAAGCCAACAACATGCAGTTGCAAAAAGGCCAAGGTTCTCGTTTCCTTTTTAATAGTGAAGAAATAATAAGTTTTGATTACCGAACAAAATATTTAAAATTCCTTTGACGACAGAGTAAGTTGGGTCCACGGGAACAAACTTTGTTTGATTCGCAGAACCAAGCTGCCTCACGCCAGGAGAGTGGCCCCGATAGGCATTGACAACGAATCCCGTTCGAAAATATAATTATAGTTATAAACAATAATCATTTGTTTTCCGCAGTAAAGAGCACTTTACCACTCTTGCGGTTTACGGTTGGTGAATCATACATTCTAAATTAAGTTTACAAAGAAAAAAATTAAATTTAAAATATTGTAAATCAATAAATTTACTACAACCTAAAAACTAAATGAAGTAAAGAACACGAAATTACACTTAACTTTGACGTGATTAAAACCATAAATCTCAAAAACAAAACACAGGCCAACGAACACAGGTAAATAACCAGAACGTGAACTTTCTGAGCATAGTACGATACGGCAACCGAAGCACGTGCCACAGCAGCTGTAGCTAATCAAATGGCCGAACGCACACCTTCCTACAGAAATTATCTCCTCCCTCCCCCCTCTGTATATATATATATATATATATATATATATATATATATATATATATATATAAACTCCGACACTGTATGACCGATCTCGATGAAAGTTGGCACTTCTAGGTGTTTTTTCACCGAGAAGGTTTATGTGCGGTTAATTCTGTTGCAACTCCACTACATGGCGCTGAAGAACAAAATAACATTCTATTACATTTATGCTGGTCCGGCGATTTCCGATATTACCTCACCTGCTCAGACACGTGTAGAGCCTGCAAGTAAATGTGAATGAGAGGGACAGAGAGGGGTAGAGACAGTCACACACAGGGACAGGGTGAAGGAGGGAGAGACAGTGAGAAACGGAAATGGGAGGGTAAAGATGGAGATGAAGGGCAGAACAACATCTGGGTTTTCCTAGTAAATTTTAAACATATTCTCCACGATGTGGTACATACATAATGTATTCGGCGAATTAATTTACTAATGTAATTGTTACAAAAATATGTTAATGAGGATTTAAAACATGAAATTCATGACGTTAAAATCACATCTACAAGCGATTTGGTATGTCAGAATGTGCTCTTTTATAGTAAGCTTGCTTAAACTTTCATGGATATGTTTAATGTTGTTCTTTATTAGTTAAGCTCTCATCGATACTCGCTTCATACTGTTGAGGCTCATCAATGACAGGCATGATACCCTTATTGCACAGAGCCCATTCATTCCACTTTATTATCTATTTTAGCAGTGTTCATTAAATGCAACAACGTAACATTACTGATCCTCATTTAATGTGTGACTAATACTACAATGGCGGGAGGCATTTATTAACATAATTCTATTCTGCAGAAATGATTACCTTTCAACCCAGCGTACACAATACATTGTTTCCCAACGGTGTTCGCTTTCTTAAAGCTGCAACCTTTTTTTTGTTTTGCTAATGGTAGATATTTTACGATTCTAGCTCAAAAGAACAACTTACACGGATTACTGCCGCTGCAATGCCCTCTTGGAAGGCAACACTTTTCTCAATCTTATCTCTTTCGTCCATTAACAAAATAGGACAAAAAAGCCTGATTTTTAAGCTGGATCAACATATTCTTAGAAACTGCACGTTTCAACTTGCAAAACCTCATAAAAATCTAGAACACGATAAAAAGCGGATATACGTATCTGTAGCCACACATGTACAGTTTTGACCATATCAAACCGGAGCTTTTGAATGACTATCTCGAAATTTTCGGACGGAAAAAGCTCTCCATTGCTGTCGCAGGAGCGAAAGGAGATCGCACCACGTGGCCAGCGCAACCACCGAAGCGGCGTGGTGCATCGGGCAGGGGAGCAACGGGCGCCTGGCCGGCATGCCTGCCGCGGCAGGCCGAGTGCGGAAACCGCAGAAGGCGGGACCGGTTTGCACGAACGAACGGGTCTTGCGAGCGAAACACGCGCTTCGTACAAGGAACGCCGCCGCCGCCGCCGCTGCCACCGACGATTTGCGTGGTGATAATTGCGTGGAGTATGAGAACAAGAGGGCGCTTAATTGGCGTTCAAATTGGTTCTGGCACAGTTCCACGGGCGACGCGTCGCGTCACCCGCCTCTTTCGCTACAATTTTCTGAAGATGGGATTTTAAACATGCGCTCGCGTCGCGGGTGGCTCGGCACACGCACGAAAAATCCAGCCCTCTGCGCCCCGCCTCGGTGCGTACATTCTAATTCGGGGAGGGGGACGGAGGCGTTGGCCGAACTCCAAGCAGCGCACTGCGTGCAGTTGTGGTTGCAGCACTGCAGCAAGGGGAGCGAGCAAATTGTAGCGATGAGCAAGTAAAAAAGTCAAGCAAACACAAACAATTGCTGAAAGATGATCAATGTTGTGGGTACTCAAATTGATGATATGTTGTTTTGCATTTCCTTCATCGGTTAGAAATTTATTTCGGTAAAGTGTTATTTGGACAAGAAAGCAAAGAATTTTATTTAGTTTTTTTTCTTTCGTTTGACTTTCATGATTTTGCCCTTCAATATAAATGAATTATAAAGTACAATGTTGATGGAGTACGATTATATTTCGATTAAAACAAAGTCTGTTGACATTTGGTTAGCTGTGACGCTGTCATTCAGAGGAAGCTTGAACGTCACCACAGTGACATTCTAACACCCAACAGGATGATAGCGTCACAGCTGATCAAGTGTCAAGGACTCAGTGTTTTAATCGAAGTAAAAGAGCATCAATCTCTATACTGGGTGGACTTTTTACCACTACTCACTGCACATCAGTGTGTTTCTGATGCAACCTGTGAATTTTCGAATACGAGACATTGTTTCGTTGCGTACTGACGTCCTAATGGCCAAGGGTGTAAATGGAATTAATTAGGATTAGCGACAAGGAGTATGTATTACTGCCTAACATTAGATAACATCTACACGTTTTAGGATGCTAATAAAAACAGTGAATTACGACTAATGAACCACATGAAAAGGCCCTCCCCCCATCCATTCAACAATTCGGTGTGATATTCAGCGAATTTAAGTCCTCATACTAACAAATGCAATGGTTTGTAAAATGGCTTGTGAAACTGTGTGGCAGTTGGCCAAATACGAGACCTTAAACTATAAAATCAATTCGAATCGGAAGATATTAAAATCTTTCATAACAATCTTCTCTCGTTACAAAAAACAGCTGCATTTTGCCAGTAAACAACTGATGTACAAGTGTGCACATTCACCACTAACGTTTTCCGGTGTTTTGTACCTCTCCGTTTGATTACGGTTGCCTCTCACGAAACTGAAAACGATGAAAACACGTAATTAACACGAGGCAAAGAGAAAAGAGTCGTGTCTTCCAAGACCCGCTACATTATACTCGTAACTGTTACATTACGTTAATAGGCACGACAAATCTTGTTCCTTTTCGTGGAAGCAATACGACCAGCAAAACAAACCGCTCGTGAAATAATAACTTATGAGTACTCATCCCAAGCGTCGTGACTTCGGGTTCATTGAGGGAGAATGTCGCAAGCCTCTCATTTTTCTCGCCAAGGCAGTGGAGCCTAGCGTTCATTTCTGAAACACGACAGACGCGCAATTGCGAAATCCGCGCGATGTTTTTGCCAAGAGGCAAACAGAAGACCAAAAATACGCGCTTCTGCAACCCGCACGGCCGCGCAGCATCCGCCTAGCGCAGGGGTGGACAAATCGCACGCACGGGCAAAACACACTCTCCTAGACCAGATAAAACATGCAAAGAGAGTCACTAAAGAATTTGCAATGGCGATCCATATGAAAAATATGAATAGTTGTTCAACACCATTGTTACTGCTCGTCGGCAATCATTTAAATATTTACTAGCAGGAGTGGCACAGCTCTTTTGTAATATCTTATCAGTTTTCTAAACTCATTTGTAATTGAAGTTCCACAAAAAGGCATAAACCGCAAATCATTCTTCCTTACTTACTTATCACACTTCTCGTGTGCCTTCTCTTGGTACTTCAGGATAAAATGGAGGAGAGGTTCGTGAAAAGCAAGTTTCTTCTCGTCACGTGTGCTGCAAATCACCCCTCTGTCGGGGGGAGGGGTGCAGCACACGTGATGTACACTAGGCGTGCAGTCGCGCACGAGCGTAGTTTGTCGAGCGACCAGCGACGACTAGAAAACATCAACGAAAAATATCGACAATCTCGGAGCAAAAAGTCAACACAATCGATAGCACCGTCCTTCAAGTAACGGACGCTACGTGTATCGTGCTGCTGCCCTCCAAAGACTTCAGGGAAATGGAACTTACAGCACCAGAACGTCCAAGAATGATGCCGAAATGAATCCTAGATAGGAGAAAAAAAGAAAGTCCCGCAGGGATGTGTAGTGGACAGTCCGTGCACGACCACAGCATGCCAATGGTTGCATTCAACTCACAAAGATGAATAAGTAATGGCGTTTTCTTTTTAACTTTGCCTTTTCCCGAGGACAAGGCCACATTTCCTGATACGAAGGATTTTACTGTAGTTCTATCGAACATCAAGGCTATGTAAACACATATATCGTCGTATAAGAACTAAATTCTACGCTACTTGCAATTTCTCTCTTTGATAATGGTATGATCGAGGTAATGATCGCCAAGTAAATCCCCTGACGAGCATTATATCTGTGTTTATTGATCCTCCTATTCAAGTGGCTTCACGACCCAGGAATTCCCTCACAAGGCATGAATTTGAGTTGCAGAAGCGACCCGTTCACAGTTCCAATTATAACGCAATCCGACGCTGATGTACCACGTAAATTTCCCTACGGACTCATATGTTTGCTTCCCAAATGTAATCGCAATATGCATGAAACTGAAGGCAAATGCCACCATAGCTTTGGGACAATTAACTGATAGCACTAAGGTCGACAAACACTATTAGAAACACTCATTAAAAAACGGAGAATACGACTCAATGACATTATCAGAGACAGATTTACAACCTCTGCACGTCCCTTGGAACCTCACACTTCTCACACGCAGTTTCGTTTATATGCGCAATAATAATTGGGCTAACAAACTCCTTATTGAATATTCGAAGTGAAAAATTGTACATGTATTTTCGCTGCGAAAAAATATATAATTAATTCATTATTTTTAAAGAATTTATTAACCCCCACAACTTTAAAACAAACATATATAGTCTATTTCAAATTCTAGATCTCGTGTTCAAAGCAAATACAATAAATACGCAATGCATAAAAACCAACAGGATTACAAACCCCCAAACCACATCAACAACAAAGAACTTCCAGATTGCGCACGTAACTTGACAGTCATACGAGGATTGAAAAGCCCCAGTGCGTGAATATCTCTCAAAAACGTAGACCAACTTTCATACAAAATGTGTAATGAGACAGGAATGCACGTAGATTGAAAATCTCATCACTGGTATTCACAATTAATACAATATTCCTTTATCGTGCATCAAAATACTTTACCCCGGGATAAATTGTCTTTCTGAAACTTTCTTTTTTATTTTTTACTTTATTTTGAAGCACCAGCTCATTATAAGTCCTCTGCGGCCGAAACAGGGCCAACCTAGCAACAAAAACGAAACCAACTGTTTTGCAAGCGCCTCCACATGGATTGAAGGCGGCGCCCATCGAGCATGTGCGTGTCCACGCCACGCGGCGCAGCGTGGCCCCGCGCGTTGCGGTGCGATGCGATGCGGCGCGGCGTGGGTTGGCGTGGCTGAGGCGCGCTTTGGGGCGGCCGGGGTGGCCTTGACCGCTTTGTTTCCGGGTCCTCCGCAGCTCTTCCGCGGCGCTGCTTGCGGCCTCTTCGCCCGCGCCACGTCGCGTCGCGGTAGCGGCGCCACGCGGCACGCGAGCGCCAGGCCCCCGCACACACGCCAGCAGGCTCCACAGGAGGAGGGAGGTTCTCCGCGTCAACTCATGCACACAGTTCCTTTTGCCAATCCGGCGTAAAGGGCCCTCAACACTTCGCCCCCCCCCCTCCAAAGGAGAGGCGAAGTAAAATCGAATGAGGAAAGCTGCAAGATAATGAACAATTGCTCGAAAATCTGCAGGTTTGAAAATAGCAAGAAAGCTCTTTAAAAAAACTATTCTGGAAATTAAATCACAGATTATTTAAATCAATAAAAAATACACATTGCAAAGCAATGTGGTTTATTTATTTATTTATTTATTTTGTCAAAAAAAAACGAAAACGAAAAAATTAATTTAGAAAATAATTATTTTAGAAAAATAAAGATATTTGAAAAATGTTTTTTCCCGAGTTATAGAAAATCAATTTCAACTGTAAATGAACAAGCAAAAGGAGTGCTCAACAAAACGTGCGCACAGTGAAGCTACATTTACGTCCAGAAGCAAAAGAAGGGGCCATCTCAGCATTTGCTCAGTATTTGATTTGGTTGAAGCCATTAATCATTAACCGCATCGATGAGTAAAATTGGATGGATATCGATGGATGGAAAGTAAGGCTGCTACTGTGGTTTCTACGAAACACCATCCGATAAATTCTCATAGAGATTACTCGAATTCAAGGCAAGATAGTGAAGATCGAGTAACGTACTACACTTCACATATCTAGACAAAATATGCGATAAGATTCAGCAGGGCCAAGTCCAAAACCGCCCACACATCCGGAATGAAACCGACATTCGCAAATTTGATAGCAACCAGGAAAGCGGGAGAACAGCGCGCCTTTCCGCGAGCGCGGGGATCCTGCGGCAGCGGGCGGACGAGCTAGCGAGCGAGCGAAGCGGGGAGGAGAAGAGCTGCGCTGCGCGGAGAGAATGAGGGGGAGGGGCGAGAAGGGAAGGGCGGGGAGGCGCAGGCGGTTCGCCAGCGCGGCAGCGTCATCCGCAGTCCGCGCCGCTGCCAAATCGGCCCCTCTGCCCCACTCCCGCCACCACCGCTCCAGATGGCGCGGACCGCATTCCAGCGCGCGTCAGGTACCGCCGCGCCGCGCAGCGCCGCGCGGGCGCAAGCCACGTCGCAGCCGCCGCCACCGCCGCCGCCGCCCTCGCCACCGCAGGACGGCGCTCGGCAGCCAGCGCCAATTTTCGGGAGGCGACGCCAGGCTTTTCCGCGGAACCTGCGTTTCGGTGAATAACGTATGCAGATACGACGAACGCTGGAATAACGCGAGCGCGAGATGTGACCCAGATAATGTTCTTTCAGTCCGGTTCGTAATGTGTGGCGTACGATGTAATTCTGATTTTTTCTTAACAGTGATGGAAAACTACGGAATTTGTTTTGAATGAATTCCTACTTTAAATGTTCCATTGCGCCTGAATTATTTAAGTACATAGCCAATCGACTATTTTAAGAACTCATTTGCATTCCATTCCAAGTCGGCTCTATGGCAGTTCTATTATTGAAATTCTTTTGGAAATTGAAAATGAATGTTACCGTTTTCTGAGGGATTACAGCTCAAAAGCAGAAAGTAAAAATGAGGGACAGAAAAAAGTGCTACGAAAGTGCGGAGAAAAGCTTGCAGTAACTAATTGAAAATTTTAACATTCTATAGCAAGGAACGAAAAGTGAAGTGAAACACTAGGTGTCCGTAAAAATAACCTCATTAAGGCAGGGTGAAGGTAAATATAGACATGTAGCAGGCATTTCAGGAACGGTACAAAAGGAAGATCTTGCAGCTCGAGGCACTATACTAGGACAAATGTAAGAATATGTGGCCATATGATTATGTAATTTGCCCTTAATGGGATCCTAAAGGCTAAAATAAACAGTATAACTATTTTGTAATTGTTATGTGGGTGAGTGAAGGTAACTGGGATTGAGAAGATCACTGGTAGACCTATTATTTCCTGAAGACGAAGCTAAGCCCTTACATTATTGTTCCAACACCAGCAAATCCCTTCCTATATTCCTCAATGAGGACCGTTCGTGGGGCAAAGAACTGTACGCCTGACGGCGGCGGGGGCCATTGGCTGGCGACGAT
Organism: Acheta domesticus; assembly: GCA_031308135.1. NCBI lineage: Eukaryota > Metazoa > Arthropoda > Insecta > Orthoptera > Gryllidae > Acheta > Acheta domesticus. The sequence continues at coordinate 129,198,102 of JAHLJT010009419.1, forward strand.
GGACTCGCCTCGGGGCGGCCATGACAGCGACCGCCACAGCGCCTGCGCCTGCGCCCTGCCGCCGCCACCGCCGCCGACTGCAGGCGAAGAACGCGCTCAGGCCTGGCCCACGGGCCGGGGAGCGGGGACGAGGGCGGCCTCGTTTGTTCTCCCCTCGCGCCGCGCCTCTCGCATACCGCCCCAGCGATCGCCAACGCCGCGTCCCCAAATGTGGATCGATCGCTTCGCGGGACTGCGACTGACGCCCATCATAGGAGACGTTGCTTAGCTAACAAAGTACGCAAGTACACAGGAGTGAGAATATATCTGTCAGAATCACACTAGCGTAAATCCATTACTCATTTCTCAATTTCGTTTTTTCGCTCCCCAGCCAACCGTTTTGAACTCTTCAAAACCATTCGTTTTCTTTAGATCAGCAGCATCATTCAACCCTTTATACCTATCTGACGAGTACATCACGATCTGCAGCTTCAACTTGTTCCTAAGCACATTATCACTTTCTAGCCCATGCACTTAGTACAAAAAAGTAGTACAATGTTACAGCGGAAAGTGACGATTTTTTGTCACAACAATTCATATTTTGGGGCTCTTATAAAAAAAAAAAGAAAAATAAATCTTGTTCCTATTTGTGATGTGTGAACTTCCTCAGACACGTTGTGTATCCAGAACTCAGATTTTTGGGGCTTTGATACAGAAAAATTTGTTAAGTCTGTGGTTAACGCAAGCCCATAAACCGTTCAGATAATTTTCTCCCAAACTGATACTCCTCAATCAATCTGGCCAAACTCTAAGCCCTGCGAATTTGAAACGGATATTTTGTTTCTTTCTTTTTTCGGGAAGGGAGTTCTTTACTGGAAACCTCACATTTTCAAAATGTTCTCAAAACGGATCCATATTTATGATTTTTTTTTTTTAGGATAGGCCAAAAACGACTTTACGTGGCGGGTCTCGTTTTCATTAAACTCTCTGAATTCTTGAAAATTGGAGAAGTTCTGAAACCTGTTTTTCAGTCACATCATTAATAAAGATCGTGTACAATTTTTCTAAAACATGAATAGTTCTCGGGTATTTTTGTTTGAAGTAAAAGCTATTTTAAAATATTTTCTAAAAAATTGCTCCAAATTTTCTTTTTATTTTATCGAATAGAGTGGTGTAATCTTATAAAAATGACTCGAGACCCATTCCCCGTGAAATCCCAGTATTACTGAAAATTGCGGGGGAAAAAACCCTTCAAATTACAATATTAATGAGGGAATTTTTTCCTTAATGAAATCGATTCTAAAAAATGACATCAATAAAGTCAACCCGAAAAAACAGTAGTTTTCGCGCAATTGCTTCTTGAAGTGAAGGAAACTAAAAAAAAATTTTTTTGAAAAACTGCTGTATTTTTACTTTTTTGTATACGTACGTATACATGGAGTGATATACGTAGTGTAGGGAAAGTTATGTAATGCTGCGCGAAAAAATTGCGAATTTTCGGCGGAAAAAAATTCATTACCGGGCCGTGATAATGAAAAAGTGGATAAAACCAGTTGCTAAATTACGAAAAAAAATCCCCTAACACGTGATGTAGCCAGAAACCCTGTTTTGTGGGTCCTTGATACCGAAAAACCAACTGAAAGGAAAACGTTCGTCTGTGAACACAGCTAGCGCCTAAATCATACGTACGATTTCTTCCAAAACGGATATTCTCCGGTCGATCTGGTTCTAGTCGAAGCTTTGAGGTTTTGAAAAAGATTCTGTAAAATTTGGGGGTACTTTACATGATGCCCCCCTCGACATTTTCAAAATTTTCTCAAAAACGGCTCCAAATTTTTTCTTCAAATTTCATGTAAGAATAGAGTAAAATACACATATTAAGGGGGCATAGGTCCTATTTTCACGAATAACTCTGAATTTTCGAAAATTGCGAAAGTTTAAAATTTTTTCGGCGTCTTTCTGGAACTACAAAATTGAAGATAGAGATTTTTCTTTTAAATAAAATTTGTTGTCCAAAGTAAATTCTTTCATTAAGGTCATGTGCATTTTTTTGAAAAATTTCGTAGTTTTCGCGCAATATTGAGTGCAGTATGTGCAATTTTAAAAAATTACAAAAAGAAGATTTTCTCAAAAACGGCCAAATTTTTTCTTTAACTTTTGGTTAGTATAGTGCCTAATGCATTTTATTACATGACAAAAACGCCATATTGCTCTATTCTTTTATTTTTTCAAAAATTGGAGAAATATAATTTTTCTGACTTGTGTCTCACGTCGTTAATATTTACTTTAGCGGCGATTTTTTCACATTATTATATTTACGAGTACATGTGCTTTAAATAATGCCAAGTAAAGTTTTACGAAAACACAACAGTTTTCTGTGAAAAGTAGCTCAAAATTCCGCATTTTCAGAAACGCTCAAACGCCATTTTCTCATATAAGGCTACAAATTGTTTCTTGAAACGTTTGTAATTTGGATAGTGCTAATTATACACTTTAATATAGCGTAAAGTTAATTTTTTAGTATTTTTTTGTTTTTTTTCAAAAGTTAAATAATTTTTGAAAGATCTCTCACATCTTTAATATGCACATTATCAGCAATTTGTAAAAATTATATTTGTGAGTGTAAGTGCTTTAAATAAAGTATTTTGAAAACTCAAAAATTTTCTTTGAAAATGAGCTTCAAATTTCGCATTTTTTGTAGCGCTAAAACGCCATTTTCTCTTAAATGGCACATAATCTTTAAAAGAAAATTGCCATTTATGACTAGGTTTTGAGTTCTTTAATATTCTAAAATTAATATTTCCGTTCTACCAACAAGAAACCGAAAAATTAAGAAAATGACAAAAAAAATGTACTTTTGGCGGTGATAGATGACAGCTAGCAAGAAAGAGTATGTGGCAATTCCGAATAGCTCGCGAAGACCCAAGGAAATAGAAAACTAATACGGGAAAGTCTGTGCCATTCTGAGGCACCACTGGTTTTTCCTGGAGTAGAGCAAAATACGCTTAAAAATAGAGGGCGGATTTTAATGAAATGTCATTCTTTTTCTTTTCGCTTTAGAACATGCCTTTTAGTACAGACATTAATTGTACAGATGACCCATCTTGATATTATCATGATACTTTTCATCGATTTCGATTGATGTCATTTTTTAACTTGTTCCGCCATTTTTGTAGAAGGTTTTGCCGATTTAATCAAATTTCATTTTATTGGTACTTGCTTCAAATATTTTTTACGAGATGTAACAAATGTTCTCCATAGAATTCTTGACTAGCCTTTTCGATTTCTTCACTTAGAAATTGTAATGTCAGCCGTTGAGAGTACGCAATCTAAGGTTCCTATGATGTCTATAAGCGCCATTGGCAGTTCGGCCGATTTCGGGATATCTCAAGACAGGTAATTGCTGGTAAAGAACAGTCCAAACCATAAGTTAGCAAACTCAGTTCACTTGAAGGAAAGGAAGAAGTCACGATTACATCCGTAACATCCGATAGCATAAGTTGTTCATCTGAAGTGATTTCGACTAAACTTGTTACGTCATTTTTCCTTTCTTTCAGAGCATTTTAAAAACTTTAAAGAGCATTTTATTGATCATTTTTGGCGATATTTTAGGTCAAATCTGACTCGACTTATAAAAATGGTGTAGGTTCCATTTTCGGAGAACTCTCTGAATTTTAGAATATTGCAAGTTAAAAATGATGCCACAAATTATGTGCTGTTTTGGCCCTAGCTTAAACTAGCGGTTTACCACTCCTTGATTCATCCTAGAGTAATCAGTTTTGAAGATGCATAGACCCCATTAAAATGAATACATGGAGTTTCTCTCATTAGACAAGAAGTCAACCATTCTGTCATTTAACTTATGGAGCCATAATGAATCAAGTTCAGAAGATCGTTATCCAGGTTGCAAGAAAAGCTTCCCATTTTCATGAATTCTAAAATCTCACGATTTGTGAACACCTAATGTACTATTGTTAAAGCTTTTTATTCTTTTATTATTAAACTACAATGACGATAATCTTAAAAATCATTCTATAACAAAAGATCTTAAACATACTGAATTACTAAGTCATTCTACTATTCACCAATTCACATTAACCGCTGCAGTTGTGGCACATTTTCGTGCCCCTGACATTTCTTCCTACTGAAGAGAATGTAGACGTCATGGCCACGTCATTCGAATCCCTAAATGAACCTAATGCCGTTAGTTTTACCTCCCACAGTAACAATATGAACAAGAAAAGTATAAAACTCCATTATCGATGCGTAGTCCACATTGATTGAAATTTGAGTAGAGAAAAAAGTTGTAAAGCCATGAAAGGTGGCTATTTTCAATGACTAAAGCAAGGGAATATTAATGAAAAATCCTTGGGGCAATATTAATCAAATATATGAAATCTAAATTTGTCACTAATATTTCATATACATATTGTAAAATATAATTGGTGAATACCTCAATAAAACTGTTATAATCGAGACGCCTCGCTAGTCATCGCACAAATGAAATGGGGCATTATGTAAATTAAGAAGGAAGTAAGACACTCTCTCTGATCATATGCCATAAGCGTATTTCCATAGCAAAAGTTGCTACCTCAGACGTTTTATAATTCTCATTACAGAGAAATTCACGAAATTCATCTTGGCTAACACGGGAATCCAAGGAAGATCAAGAAGATTCATTGGGATGGAAAAATGAAGAAAGTGTCTTAACAATTAATATATTTATAAATATTATTGGATTAGATGAGACATTAAAAGACGAAATGAATAGAAAAAGTATAACTTGCACAACAGAACGAATATGAACAATTATTTGCCAAACGAAACGAATCCGAAAAGCAGAAAAATCAACATAGTTGCTAAATCACATAGAACACTGGTTACTAAAACGAATTCATTTTACTATCCCTAAGAATGTAACCTATGAGTTATGCTTAAAGTGATTTGCGATAGTTATAAACTTATCAGACCCGTATTTCAGGAGAAAATAGAAACATAAAACCAATTTTCCGTAGGCCTCTCATAAAAGCCTAAATGTCAATACAACAAGAACTGACAGTAATATGAAGATTTTACCACGCCGAGATTGAGAATTTAATAGGTCAAAAATAATAAGTCACCTTCATAACACTGCAAAATGTGTTTTTTTGTGCGACGTTAAGGTCAGCCCATTAGGGTCTCAAAAACAGCATCCTTCCTCGTCATTTCTTTCCCTTCCAGAAGAGAACTTTACTTCGATTATTCCGTTCTCACAGTGACTTTCACATGTCATGAAGTTGGAGCGTTCCTCTGATCTATAAGGAATTACTTGGCACTTACTTTGAAAGAAGCCGATTAAATTTGAGAAAACAGTCATGATTGCATCTCTTCATCCAATTACAAATAACATCGTAGTATAAAAATATTACCTCTTTTCAGCGCAGCAGGATATTAGTTACAGCCCCGACGAGGTAACATACCTGTCAATATCTTCAAAACTACAATATGTATTAGATAAGGACACACACCAATAGCAGGAGCTAAAATTTTTTTACTGGCATACATTCTTATACATAGAAATCCCCGAGCAAGTCATCGCACGCAATTCTATGCATTCATAATGCTGTAAGTTCATCCCTCGCTGGCTCGTTCGCGCGAATACACGCATCAAAATCATGCTCTCCAAGTACAGAGAACTATTGTACTCAAAAAGTTGCTCGCGAACAAGGTAGCAGCGCGCGGCGACGAACCGGGACGGCGAGGGGCGCGCGGCACGAGAGGCCCAACGCCCGCGTGGAGCGGGACACGCAGCGTGGCGTTGCACGTGTGCCCACCGCCCCGCCTTCGCGCGATCACGACCCTCGTCCCCGCGCCCGCCCTCGCGCCCGCCCCCGGCCCGGGCCCGCGCCCGCCGGGGTCAGGCGATGCTGCCGCAGCGCAGCGCCCGCGCCACGCGCCTCGCGGAATGCGGCACGCGGAGGAGGGGCGGGAACGGGGACGGGGGCGGGGACGGGGACGGGCGTGAGGGGATAAGGGGAGCCTGGGGGGGGGGGTCATGTATGCGTGGGGAGGAGTAGAGTAGGAGGATGATGAGGATGATGAGGATGATGACAACTATGATGATGAGAAGGGGAAGAACGACAACATGCTACGAGGACGGAGGAAGTGGTGGCATTGCTGGGAGGGGAGAGGGCCATGAGAAGTGGGGGAGAGGGAGGGGAGGAGAGAAAGGGGCGACGGACGGGGAGAGGAGGAGGGGCGGAGCACTACCGACCCGTTCGCGTGCGGCTCTGCGCCAAAAAACGGGAGGTGCAGGTACGTCCGTACACTGCCTATTCTGTACCCCAAGTAGAGACAGTCCATTTCGTATGCAACACCGACGTCTTGGAAACGGGAAACTAAATACATAGTATGTCGCAAGACAAGGTTCAAAATGAGCCTGCAGAAAATCACGCACCGGTATCCATTAAGAGATCAAGAGTTCACCCTCGCCTCAGGCGATCAAGGATTTTTCTTTATAGCCATTTGCAACTTCAGACTTCAAATACGTATTAACGCTCGCAATGCATACGAAAAAACAACTGATAATCCTATTATTGTAACTCAACTAGTTACTTATTAATGTGTTCAAGACACCACATATATTTCGACACTTTTTTGTTACTGTAAAAAGATGTATACTCTACCAAAACATAGACACTACCTAAAGAATAAACAAATTCAACGTTACTTACAAATGAAAATACTGCAAAATAGTTACAATACAAAAAATATATTTCTTCTCGTTCTTAATATAATTTATGTTAAGGACACACATTCTGATTCAGGAATTGATATTGCATATACAATACTCAACAATCTCATCTTCATTAGCATTATACATAATTATTTTTCACTCAACGTCTTCTCCTAATGGGTCGCAGAATATTGCAATTTTGAAGTTTCATGATAAGAGTTCCCGCGAGACATCTGGGCAATCGGAAACAGTTGAATTGCGAGCCAACTGTCGTATTTTAACGGTCGTTGAGTCGAACAGTGTAACAGTGATTAAATGTCAGATTATTCGCTTTTAGGTTCCGTCACAAATGTGTACTTCAATCACAACTATTAACATTAATATACGTGAAAGTTCTCAAAACTGTGATCAATGGTCTTCAATACACATCCCATTTGATGATCCCTAACTTGAGGCCCTGAGATAAGTATTGATCAACAAGTGTGAAAAATGTAAACTGATGAAATAAAGTTTTACGAATTCAATCAAACATCAGATCACTCGATCTTCAGTTAAAACATTTTTAACATTTCACAACCGAATGACTCTAGAGATACCGAGTAATTTTTTTTAAGTCACTGTATGCTTTGTCAACAGCAGTACCGCAGGGGAGAAAAACAACAACAACAACAACACCTCTATAGCACACTATAGATTCAAGGCGTCTTATGCGAGGTACGAAAGGAATCTTCGGACATTTTAAAGCACATTAGCATGATTCCAAAGAAGCAAATGATTCGATGTCTCATTAATTATTTTCCAGTTCGATAATCTGACATGTTAGATGTTGTAAGAACGTACACTGATTTTAGTCTGATCTCTTACCCATCCTTCCTGCCAATGTGAGAACTTTCTTTCCGACATTGCAAATGAATTTGGTAGCTTCTCATTGCGAAATTCGAAGGATTAGAAGAACATTATTAATTAAATTAAGATTTCAGTTTTGCGACGAAATTACTCAGACTCATGTGTAATTGTTGCCAACATGCGTTTTGTTGTATTGTGGGTATAAAATTAGTTACAATTGTTTATACTGGTTATATATTGTTAGGCATATTTACAACCTATCACTTACGTTGCAATTTTTGTAAATTAACAACCTTAGGCAAAATGCAATTAATCGTAAGAATGCTTTTTTAATTAACTTGCGTATGTTTCTCTTGTACTGAAGTTTGGTGGATCTCAGCAGGTGTTAGGCGAAATTTATAAAGGGCATTAGGAAAATAATATACCAATGACAGATTATTAAAACCTTAATGTAGGAGACGCATTGCTAAAAAAAATTATTTAAAAAGGTGGTTTGAATTAATGTTTCTGAAGAAAAATCTGATTTGTTTTCAAGTTACTACAATGAATGATTCTGTTTAGTACGTATTAGAACATATACCCAACTTAATTCCAAAACAGTACGTGCACTTGAGCACTATACCGTCAATATTAATTTCCACCGAAAAACCATACGGTTTGGATAGGAGCATACGCAACTCCCAATTTCAACATTATTTCTGTTACACATCATTAAGTACGAGTATATTTTTTGTTAATAAATCTAAATGTGAAAAATGTGTTGCGACGGCAGATTTTCTAATGCAATACACATATATGAACGTGGCTATCATTTGCTCGCTTAGTGCGAATCCGTTTTCGCACCATCTGTACCGCGGCGTCCATCCACGCAAGAACCAGGTCCGGCACAGGTCCGCTGCGGAGCCGCCACGTCCGCGCCTAGCACGTGCAGGGCGAGGGGCGGGGCCGCACCCCGGACGCCGCCCACTCGGGCGAGCGGCGCACGGTGGGCGGGGCCCTGCGCGCTGCGCGGCCACACAGCGGCCGCGGCGCGACGCGAGGGGCGGGGCGCCGGCGCCGAGGGGCGGAGCTTCGCTTGGGCTCCTGCACCAGCCCCTGCCCCTCACCCCTTCTTCCCCCACTCTTTCTCCCCTCCCCCGCAGCCGCTGCAGTATAGCAGCTGCCGGCCCGACCCGGCCCGGCCTGGCCCCAACTCCCTGAACGCGCGCCGCCAGAGGGGCTGGACGGCCTTTGGGTAACGGACACGGTTAAATAACCACAGATTAACCTGCCTTGGAAGAGATACCGTGCGATATATGCCCTCGAGGGTGAACCGGTTGCGTTTGTGTTTTAAGTGAAGCCTGTTAAAAAAAATCTTAACATAACGGGTCCGTATCCAATACAGTACGTCAATACTACGCAATAAATGTTGGTACGTAAAACCTGGTTCGGGCAAATGAAAGAATATTCAAGAAACATACTAATGGAATAAGTGTAATGTTTTGGCACTTTAAAACGTCTGAGTGGATGAAACAAAGGCCACTGGAAACAACACGATAAAAAGTAAGTGTAACGTGGAATTCAACCATCCAAAACCAAGGTCAATATCAAGAACAACACAGGCTCTCCAACATGAACATGAGAAGAAATACATGTCCGAGGAAAACACTTAATTTCCGTGACTTCTTCCTTCTGGTACATATGTCTTACATCCCCCTCAAGAATTTGTATCACAAATTGAACGATATAACAAGGCAACGCTTCTTGTTACTAAGGAACAAACACGACAAATTTACTACAACAACAATTCTTGCTCAGAAGATTCTTATCAAAATAAGAGTCACGACCGATTGAACAAGGCATTTTCATACCCAATCTGGATTCCAGTCTCGGGCTTCAGCAAAAACCAGTTTTTACCAGGCCCATCACTCATGTCGGTGCTTTTCATGAAGATTATATAATCGAGTTCAAGAGGGACGGCGAAGTCTCCAAATGCGATGTTTGAAATGTAACGTAACTAAGCGTGCATCCTGACAAGAAAAACCTTAAATTGTCTCTTTCACCCTTTTTTGACGGACAACGAGTCTAAGGCCTTAGAAGGCGCGATCGCAACATCTCGTTTTGTATTTTTTAATCCTCCTGTTTTCTCCACTCTCGTTCTTTTTCCTTGCACTCCGGGTAGCGAGCGGCGTTCCTAAGCACCTTTGCAGGTGTAGGCCGGCGCCGCTCGATTCCACAGCTAAGGCTCGGCCTTGCCAAGGGCGATTTCTACACCACGATTACGCGCCAACGCCTCCGCAACTTCAGAGACTTATCGCTCTGTATCTGTCGGAAAAACAAGGACAGGTGCTCTGCGCTCCACCAGAGGGTCGCTCGTTACAAAAATGTCACAAACTTCGCACTTCAACATGTACAGTTCGTTCCATCAGGGGGTACTTACTCTCACGTTCTTCACACGATAACGTTTATTTCATAAATATACGCAGAAAAACGTAATACAATATTCAGACTTTACAACATCCAATATTATGAATTTCCAATATTATGAAGTACCTACACAAATATTATGAATTTCCAGTACCTACATAGGGTGAAATGTATCTTTTAACCCAAGAGGTAAGTTACTCTCCATTTGACTCTTCTAAACGAAGTGGAAGTTACAAAAAGCTGCTCAAGCTTTCAATTTTTCTTTATTCTGAAAACCGGGCGACAATATTTAATAGCACTTCAGCACTGGATCGATTAATTTTGGTTCAACGTGGCCACGAGCTGGAAAATCCTTCTGAGCTCAGGCACTTTTTATAGAGGCAAAAGGAAAGAGAAGAAACCGAATAAGAAGTATGCAACTCCTTAAGCGAGAAACGGGTTCTCTGGGCACTGAAAACTGGAACTTCGCACAACAGGCGGAAGTGGTTGCTGGGCAGATCTGTCTTTCTTCTCTCGTCGTTCTCCCTCTTCGTCTTCCTTCTCTGCCACCAACTCGAAGAATGTGGATCTAAGGTGGCATGCGTCCAAATATACCTTGCTCCTTACTAATGCGTGACGGTCCCAATTTCAAAGGCGCATTAAGCCACAACAGGTGAACCATGCGAAGGTCTTGCGTAATCCACAGCACAACACGTTATATCATTCAGAAATGAAAAAAGATATAATCATAAATTCAGAAGAATGTCTAACCGCCTAATAATTAAATGATGCTTGGCATGTGCTCTTTACTACAACTCAATATTTTATGACGTTTACAGTACACCTCTCAAAATATTTATATTTGAATGTTAGAAGATCTAATAAATTATAATGTACATGTATCTGCAAATTGCCAATACGGTATTAGAAAAAGAACCATAGAAACATTATATAAATCAAACACAGTCAACACTCGACATCCGCGAATTCGCTATTCGCGAGTTCTGTACATTCACGACTTAGGAAATGCTACCGGTTTTAACATTCGCGAATTCAACATTCGCGAGTTACCCTTTTTTTCGAACTATTTTTTTTACGTGAGAAGTGAGTTTTTCATTTACTTTTTGAGCGTCACTGAGAAACGAACTCTGTAGACGTCGGAGCTCAAAGTATCACATTCTGCAAAAATTTCCAGGATGAAATGTCAATTCACATTTACAGAATAACACAACTGTAAAATTATTCAATTCAGCTGCGCCAAATTGGAAGTAAGGATTTTGGCCAAATAAACAGAAAAGTCATTTAGGATCTGTGCAACTATCATTACAATGCGCTCATTGTAGAGGAGCTTCGGGAAATCATCAGTGAAGAAAACCTCCTCGACGGTAATGATTAACGGAAGCGAAACTTCGTCCTGGAGCAACTCCAAAGTCAAAACTGTTAACGGTGTTCTAAAATCAACAAGCTCTGGTGAAACTGGCATTCGAATGGGGCCGAACATGGACATAACTTCACAGTTTAATAGGGAATAGAAGCAACAACTCTTCCATATTTGGATACTGAACAACGAGGAGTGTGATGAAAGAAAAAAAAATACCATATCTTACATCCAATAACTTTCAACTTCGAAATAAGTTTCAAACATTATTTTATTTCTTTACTTGGGGTGTTAATTATGAATATTCTGTTTGTACTAGCGCTTACTCAGTTCTACTATAATTGATTATCAGATTTTTTTCTTTCTTTTTTAAACAATTTTTCGATATCCTGTGAACAACGCTAGTGACTAAACCGTTCAGCCGATTTTCTCCAAAATTGATACTCCCCGATCGATCTGACTGTTTGCGTGGCGCCTTGAATTTGAAACCGATATTTTTATTTTGGGGAGTACTTTACATGAAGCCCCTGGGGACATTTTCAAAATTTTCCAAAAAATTGCTTTGGAAATTGCACCACGAGTGCTTTGAAAATTGTTGATAAATCCCCGACTCGCTAAGCGGCGAGGGAATTTATCTGAGAATTTCCAAAGCAGGAGTGGTATTTATAGGACTATTCCACGAATAGTCTCCTAAGACAGATGAGAGAGAGTTTATGGTTGGCCAGTAGGGAGAAGCGGTGAGAAAAATCGGATAGCAAAAGCAATATACTTTTTGACATACACCGCCCTGATTGAGGCTTTTTCTATGTATAGTTAAACACTATTGGTTTTAATTTCACGAGTGAAATAGTCATTATAAACATACTATAATAATTAATTTCACTTGTACAAAATTGTCCCTAACGCGCTCCCATCTAGGTGACAAAGAAAATATTCCTTGACCGCCTCTCCTAGATTCATATGTGCTTCTTAAAAACTGTTGTTGTTTTTTATTATTATTATTTTTCAATTGCGGAACATGCTGAATTACCTCTAGACAAAACTTTGCTAGGTTTTCCGCAGAGCTCCGCCCCAGGGTGCGTCTCTAAGGTCGCCTCTGCAACATGCAACGAAAGAACGCTGCCATCCATACAGGGCCATCGTTTTCGTTATCCCAATCCGTAGAATTAAAATGTGGCGTTTTGTTGGGGCACCTATCGATGATGTCAAGTTTTCTTTTTCGTAGGCCACACAATATTCCGGATCGTATCACTCTAGGATAGAGATCTTCAACCCGCGGCCCGTTACTCGCTTTTTGGAGGCTCGGAAACAAATATTCATTTTGACTGCAATGCGATCCATTGTTTAAGTGTATGGCTTATTAAATCCAATATTTACAATTTAGTGACATAGAAACGGTACCAGGTTTCATTTTAAATATATAAGAATGTTATCGTGCTTTGTCTGGAAAGTGGAAGTCAAAGCATTAAACACATGTAAGTCCTAGGTTAAGTAATCCCAACAGCAATGTATTATAACTATGATATAGTTGCATTACGTAAGTATCATGTTATTTTCTTTTTAATAAACCAATGCGGCCCGCTAGTGTTTCACGTAAAAAGAAAATGGCCTCTACTTTACTAAAGGGTTGAAAAACCACTGCCTAGAGAATCCATCACCGCAGTTGCCATGTTTGCTAAATTACCATTTACCTCAAAATCTACAGCCTAATGCGTTAGCAAAATGCCTAATTTGTTATCAATATAAGGTAAAAACGACAGTCGTGAAACATTTGTGCGGATGAAGCAAATCGTTATTGTATATTTGGTGGCCAAAGTGTCAACATACAAGATCCTTGTTCCTCAAAACTCTGTAGCTTGGACATGAACATCTCTCCATGCGTCCCAAGTAAAAGTCAGTGCATTGGGCACAAAAAATTAAAATCCTGTGAAAATCATAATACTTGTTTTTTTATCCAGCACGGAATTACTTATGGAACATAAGTCATTATATTGATCAATTTTCAGTTAAACCAATCGTGTTCTTCATAAAGAGATTCCCCATCATAATCTTGTATTTGCACATGTGCATTACACTTTATCGAACTGTAGCTGATCTTGTCTTGTAATGTAAACATTAAACATAATTTATATTAATCATCGCAAAATTATTCTAAATATGATTTTTAAAATAACACTTGGGAAAAATTATTTACGTAGAAAATGGATTCAGCAAAGAAAACTGGCATGTTACGTATGTTCTTAAAACAATGATAATTATTTCTAAAGCCTAATTTGACTATGAAGGAACTAACATTTCGATATGATCCATAACATTCGATATGAAGATTTCGATATGATCCATTATTTCTCTAAACTTCTGAATTTTTTGCGAAGTTTGCGAGTTTGATTTCTAAATAACAAATACATGTAATTAATACATAACTCTTGGGTTAGAATTAAAACGCACGTTTTAAATACATGAATGTCCTTTACCACATCAGTAAGAAAAAAGTGGCTCCCGACGTACACGTCTTCGTGGGAGAGCCAAAACGACGGGAAAAGATATTGTTTTTTCACAGCTAACAACCGCCCTTTAATTTGGCAATGGTCCTTTTTATTCCCTTGAAAAATAACTACTCTACCTGCTTATCTTCATCAATTTTCTCCTCTTTTTACTCTCTGAAGGTCACGAGGCTGGTTTCTAACATAAGAAAGAAAGTCAAGAAAAGAAAAATACAATCGCTTCCACCATCTAACTCCACACACGACGACAACAAAAAATTGACAAAAGGGAAACTAGAATAAATCAAAATCGTGAAATTTTACGAACAATGTTATCAGAAGTAAATTTCAATTAATTGAATAATGGAAAAATAGCCATCCCATTGTTTTTCTTGGCTTGTCTCTTGACTTGTTCATGAAAGAAAAAAAAAAAGACACAAACACTAATTTTTTATGAAAAGCGTTCCCCTTCAAATTGCTACATAGAGTCGCGCAGAGTTCAAAACCTAATTCAGAAATGCTAGTTTTCCCAATAATTCCTGCGATCATCAACTATCTTCATCAATTTTTATGTTCAACAATTTTAATTTTAATAAGGGTTTTATTTGCCCTAGGGACGTACATTTCTCATTTGTTCTGTCTTGTGTCTTAATTTATTTTACGACAGAATGTTCCTCACCTTGTTCTATCCTTTGCCTCTTCTTTCATTTGTTTAAAGCTGCTTCCGTTTCTCACATCAAATATTCCCATCCTTCTTCTCCCTCTTCCTCTTTCCTTATCTATTTTGCCTTCTATTTAAGTTTCTTGCAAACCATGGCATTTCATTTTTCTTTTCGGTTCTTTATTATTCCGATCAGTTTTGTTTCTTCTTCTACTTCTGTATTTTCAGACAACTATTTCAGAGAAATTTCTCACATGAATTCATTATTATTGTTTGAGAGAACTTGAGTACATGAGGTCAGGATAGTCAGGATATAGAAATAGTATTCAAATTCTTCAATCTTTGATTGTACTGATGATCTCTGACTACTAACCAATAGCAATTTGCCAACATTGCAGAGCTTCGCGTCAGTTTTTAATTCCCTACATGCCCTTTTCGAACTGCTTTCCTTGTTGATCACTAGCATCTAAATTGTTGGGGGAAAATTCCAAGTGGGTGTACAAAAATTAAGCTTCAAAGATACATGTAATCCCATGGCAGGCAGACCACATTTTTTTCCACATAATCTCTTAAGTCTTCGGATTTCCTGTTCCCTAAGAAATAATACAAAACTTTTTCCCATATTTCTTTCAGCTAAAAGTACATCCAATACAATATCTCTCAACGATTCTTGTATCTTGGCACTAACAAAAACACCTTTTATTTGTGCCTCTCTTTCGGAAAAGTCTCGTTTGTACTGGAAATCGCCCTCATTTTTGTTCATAACCTTCACAAACTTTTTAATTGACCATTAAATCTAGCACAACGTACAAGGGTGGAAGGTGTGTCGGTGTGTGTATTGGTTGTATCGAAAAAATTGAATTCAATGGCTTAGAGAAAAAAGTAGTTTTCCATGCAAGAACAACGGCACCAATGAAACAGTTTTTAAAATGGGTTCAGGGATACCACAAACCCCATAAACACTCCGTTTTTCGGCCTTCTTCGCTTTTTTAAAAAAAAATAACGAATAAACATTAAGTGTCACTTCAGCTCCAATATGGCCACTTTTACGTTAAAACCATAGAAATAAATGCTTTTCCATTGGCCATAGCTCCGTGAACTTTTATCCAAAATTAATTTGTAATTAGATCAGATTAGAGCTCAAAATCTCTGCTTTAAGAATTTTGCTTCGTGCATTTTAACTATTTCATTACAATCGTCTAAAATTGCGCCGCGCGCCATCACTATTAACGACCCACATTTGTGCCGCACTGCTGTGACAGATTTCTATATTCACTATTTTATTAAGATGTATTGAACATATTTGGGGAGATATCAAACACGTTTTAAGGTAACCAAACTTTAAAGAACACTATATGAAATTTGGAAACATGAACATTTTACTCTCTTTGTTTCGGTGTGTGCAACAGTGTCCATTTCATCGCGGCCGCCGGCCTGCACCGCGAGCCGCCCGGGCCCCCGCCGCTGACGGAGGCACACTCACTAATGCGTTCTGAAAAGACACCCTTTCCTTTTTTGATCTCTTCTGCATTTCAAAATCTCAGTACAAGATTTATTGACATTTCCACGTGGAAGCATCAGGCAAAAAAGTAAGCAGCACACGGCGCTGCAGATTTATACAAATTAATAAAATCTTAGTTGTTGCTTCAATTTATATTAAATATTTACAACTTATGTTACGAACTTAATAAGTATATTCAAAATAGTATTAAATTGTGCACATGACATTCAATTATTCTACTCCAATTCTGGCATACACAGTAGGTGTACAAACTACACATACTATTATGGTAATAATTTGTGGTTATAATTTTAATTTCTACCTATTCGTAGATTTCAATTTTGGGTTGGATACGATGCAAACTCTTACTTGAGGCTTTACTAAACACTCGGTTGACAGTTCTCTGAACGAGATTATTTGGTGCGAAAACAATCGAGAAGGAAGATCTCACAAACTTGTTGAAGGAGTAGCGCTTCCTACTTAGGATGGCACTTTTGTTAGCGAGCGTATATTAAATATTTACTGTTTATTTGTGAGTTTTCTAGGTACAAATAGTTGACTATTGAATTTGATTACGTCTTTTTCGCCGCCCTTAATTTCGTTGTTCTTGCATCAACAACTAACTTGTTTTCAGTAAGCCACTGAATTCTATTTTTTCGTTACAGCCTATTACACACACTTTGCACCCATATATACATATATATATATATATATATATATATATATATATATATATATATATATATTTTTTGCGAGATTTAACAGTAGTGTTCCTGTCCGAGAGTTCTCGCATGCAGAAAACCCAAACCCCAGCCCTTTTTTCACTATCGAACGACCCGATTTACGCGATTCATTTTGTCGAACAATTTCGAGTTTCAGGGAAACCCCCGAAATCGTTCGTCTAAGAAAGGACAAAGATGATTGTGAAACTATTTTTAAAGATATAGAGATTTTTCATGTCTCTGAAATCGATATATTGCACGCCTCTCCCTTACAACGGAGTGAGGAATCCGGAAGAGCAGAAACCAACAATTTCACAAATGGCGAAAACATCGACTAGACCGGATCTTCGCAATCCAAACTGCACAAGGTTGTTCTACGTTGGCTACGGTGTGCGTGTACAATATCTAAACTGGGTTATATCATCTTGACTGGTATCACGAAAAACCATAACCGCTCTTTGTCTTTTTTGGGTGTCTGTGTGCGACGTACGCATGTGTAAGTACGCACGTGAAGCATAATGTAAGTAGAAAACTTGAGCTTGATCCGCTGACTTCAACCTCTGGGAAACGGTAATTGTATACTGGCTAAAACCTAATAAACAGAACACTAAACATCCAAAACCTCTGTGATGAACAAAGTTTGCCGTTGTGAAATACCTGGATCTGAGAGAGAAAGAGAGATCGCGAAGAAGTGCAAAGCTCCAAACTGCTTACGTGACGTTCATATCAAGAATGCACAGCTTGTAGAACAGACTCCCAATAGGCAGCCGACCTTGCACTCACCTGGAACAGAAGAAGGAAATGTTGCAATTAGAAAAGGCAGGTAACCCCCTCCTTATAGAAATTTCTAAAATAGGATGTAAAACAACGAGAACACTCACATATCTGAAGATGTCACTGGGAACGTTTCGGTACACTAAATAATATTTACATTTATAGGACGTTGAATATTTAATTAATAATTTACATTATTTCATCGCAAAAATTACACCATTTCATCGCACAGGTCACTGTTTCTATCGATCAGAGCACTAAGATCACAGAATCAGCAATCAATTGCCCAGTCTTTGAAATGCATGATTTATAAATTCGAGGGTCGTTCCGAAAATAATGTTTTCCATGTATTTGTATGACAACTATAGTAAATCAAAAACAAACTTAATATAATGTGCTAGAACATTTTTTAACTTTTTTTTTAACATAACACTATTTTTCAATATAGTCCCTCTTTTTCATAGGCATTTTATCCACTAATGAACAAAAGCCTGCATGCCACGCTGGTAAAAATCTGTACAGGCACGTACGGGGGATTCTTATAGCGCCATTCCATGTATTGTTTTATTTCTGGCTTACATGGTAACTTCATGTCTCGTTATCAGCGATTATTCGATCCAGAAAACCGCCTCCTTCAGCTTCGTATTGGGTCAGAAGCTTCTCACAAACTTCCATTCGATACTGTTGTGTTCCTGTGTGAGTGATCGCAGGACAGAGCTTGTGCACAATTTTCGGTAATTCAATTTACTCAGCGTTTACTCTAATGCATTGCAGCCAATGTTCAGAGCCGTACGCAGTTCCTCAGCTCCGTACACAGCCCCCGTGGTGTGGCAGCTGTGCGTGGACGACCGCAACGTGGTTTGTCTTCCACGTCACTGTCACCTCTTCTGAGACGCATTACCCATCGTCGCCACACTTTAGTGACATCCACAGTATTTTTCCCCTAAAAGTTCAGCAAGCGACTGTGAATGTCAAAACATGCAACTTCCTCCAAAGTGACAAATTCAGTCACACATCTCTGCTTCTGAAGCGCGTGTCCGCTAGACGCCATTTTGGCGTGCTGTAACTGTGCTTCTATCTAACAAATAACAACGAAATTAAACGAACATTAACGGGAAGGATCAAATTCTCCTCTGACACAACGCACATTCCTTTTCGAGGTCATACACCAATGTAAAAAAATGGGAGGCATTACTT
Organism: Acheta domesticus; assembly: GCA_031308135.1. Lineage (NCBI taxonomy): Eukaryota > Metazoa > Arthropoda > Insecta > Orthoptera > Gryllidae > Acheta > Acheta domesticus. The sequence goes on from JAHLJT010009419.1 coordinate 129,216,743, forward strand.
TCGGAACGACCCTCGTAAAATAGTAGTTTATCAAAATATCACGTCTTATGTGAAACTGCTACAAGTACTTGTTTAAGACTCTTACATAAAATACAAGTAACATCATCGAGCAAGGAACTTTTGCAAGTGGCAAGAATTCTATAACATTTGTGGCGATTTCAATAATTCATATCATGTTCCAATCTAAATTTCTGAAAAATTTAGAAACAATCTCAACGAAACCGAATTACTTAAAAAGAACAGTAATATGGAGACAAGGAAAAACATTACTCGACAGCAGGATTCCTCCACATCGGTCACGGCTTACTTCCTCTTTAAAACTATACTAGAAGGGAAAAAGTACCATTGGATGCATTATTCACTTCTGCAGTTGAACATTCATTGAATTATTCCCAAGATTTATAAACTTATTAGAGACAAATTGCTACCAATTCAAACAGTAAAACAGAATCCACTGTTAGGCAATATTTATTGACACAGTATTACACTTATACTATTCGGTCAAAATCCGATTTTATCTAGAGTTCTACTACTGCTGAATATACCAAACAAATTATCAAGAAAGGCTCAATGGGTTTCAAATCTCATCCGATGCGTATCTTCTCTCATCAGAATGAAAATAATATCCCCGTTGGAAAGTTTGAAAAATGTAATTGGTCAGACGACTCTATTACTTGGCTTGGGCGCACGCAATAAAACTTTAGACGATCGGCCAACCCTGCAATGTTGATATTTCTGAGCGAAGTCCAGGCCAGGCCCCACCACGGCAAAATTGTGAAACTATATCTTTTATGAAAGGGCTGTAGTTCGCTTAGTGTTAAAACTAAAGATCTACCAATCGGTGAATAATAGCTCTCTTTCTGTTCTTGATACACGTGTGCAGTGACAAGCGGGGCTTTCCCAAAACAAACCGTCACGCGGAAGAAGACGCATGCTTTCCCGAATTTGCGTTTTCTGTCATAAAACGCTAGCTTCTGATTATTAAGCAGTAAAGATTGAAAACGGTATCGTCAAGATGAAAGACGTTAAACACATTGCACTGAGACCACGTTTGCCAACTCTGAAAGTGTTCCTTTCCAATATCTTTTTCACAACACGTTTCTCATTCTAACGCATTTATTGTTAATATACTACAATAAATTATCCCCTTTTGAAGGTGAATGAAGTCAGAACCCTTTCAGAGAAGAGGAAACCTCAGTATAGAAAAGCTTAGTGAAATTGCCCATCGTATATCGACCAATATATTGATAACGAATAAGTCACAATGAATTAAAATTTTAACATATTACAATCGAAGAATATGTAATAATAATAATAATAATAATAATAATAATAATAATAATAATAATAATAGAATTCACATTAGTTCTACAAATTACAACTACTGATTATATTTTTATTCACTATGTTTATGAAGGTGAACTCATCTAAAACTACAGTTTTGAAGTGTGTATCATATTTCCCTTAGCCCTATCTCTCTGCAGCAGAAGCTCTCTTAAGCAGAAACAAGCTGACCGTTCAAATAATGTATACAGCTGGATATTCACGTTTTAAGAACAAACAATAAATAAGATTTACGCAGCAGCATTCTCAAAGAAAGACTCAATACAATTAAGCGAGCGACGATTGGGATTGTTAGGGGTTCAGAACTCGCAGAATTCAGTATTTGTATTTGGATAGCAAACATCAGAAACGTGGGGGACGGATGATTTTCTGGTCGGCGTAAGTGGAGTGAAGAACTCCACACAAACGAATCGCTGAGCGACGGCGAATCAGACTGGCAGGCGTCCTGAAAGCCTCGCGGAAGACGAGAGAGCGGAGCGGAGGCGCTGACCAAGCGGCGCGGGTGCGCGGGCGGAGACGGAACACAGCGAGTGCATGGCGTGCAAGCGGCGCGCTCATTGACGAGCAAATTGGATAACGAGGCGAGATTTCGCCGTCCCCGTCCCCGTCCCCGCCCCCGCCCGGCGCCCGCCGCGCGCACTTAGCGAACCGAACGACGCGTTGCGAAGTCGAGGCAGGGCCGGGCGGGGAGAGGCGAATAGGATCAGCGGAGAATAGCCAGCACCACGTCGGCCAAGGACGCTACGAGGAAACGAAATACGAAGAACGAAGGAAAGAAATGTGCTCGGTGCTTCAACGATATACATAAAAAATACGTAGAGATGATCTCCACTTACGGAATTGGACGTTCCCTGGACGTTCAGAAGCTCACCATCAGTTTTTCGATTTGCGAAAACATTCAATGAGTCCAAACAAATGACGTACAAGTTGGCTTCAATATATGCACGTTCGATTTCATGATCTTTCAAATCGAGCTCCGAGGGCCATGTTCAGGACAGATGCTCAATATTTTAACATTCTAAGCAACCCAAATACACCTCTTTATAGTACAACAGTATGGCAAAATAAATGACCATATAAGTGGAAACATAAATGTCTGTAAAACGAAAGGAGGGAAGAGATTACATCTACTCTTAGAACAGAAAGCAATAGAATGATGTGAAGAGATGACAACCATACTCACACTTTTTCAAAAACCAGTATATTAACAATAATTAAAATTAGACTCGATAGTGTGATATTCCTGACATCTCACACGTGTTCTAATTGTTATAACTCACACGAGCCGACGCTCCACCCCCATCCCTCGTTGCCATAGCTACGCACAACAGTCTGGCAAAACAAAGGGGCTGGCGCCCACAAACTCACGGCGCCAGTACGTCAGCCATCCCCGCATACCACAATCAGGAAGCTCCCCCCTCCTCCTGGGCACCCGCCTCCAATGTGTAAGGAGGTCACCCGACTCTCATCAAACCCTGCTCCGCGCACTCGACATTTTCGGCTGCGCACTCGACAGTGCTATGAAAAGCCAGATTAGCTTTGTTCTACAAATGCCCCCTCTCTAATCCTTCGGGACCAGACATAACTCCATCCACAGTAGCGACAGTTGGAAGGTGTCCTCCCCGGTCATCCCTCGTCAATAGTAGCCAAACAATTAGAACTATCTAAATAAGTACACCTTCAGAGAGAGGACTGCCTCGACCAATAAACAATCCCAAAAGCGTAGACGTAGAGCATTCTAGAAATCGCTACGGGAACCAATGGGGAAAAAGGCAGTAAGTACGTGACCATAACGACGGTCCTGCAGGCAATGGCAAGCATAGGTCAAGGGAGTAAAGAATCAGATGAGGAAAAGACAGACACTTTGAATTTCAACGAGTAGAGACGATTTCTGAACTTCATCGAGGAGAGGTGCATTCTGAATTGCACGCGTACAGACGTTTTCGAATAAGCTCTCCGGCTACAAGTCCGTCTGTAATCAGTTTTGGCAGAAAATATTTACTCACAACATTTTCGCTCTACCGGAAGCCATACTCATTGGAACCGGTGCATCACTGATAACCGTGTTTTCGAGGGATGTAATTACGTCAACGGAATTTATTCCGTTCTGCGGACGAGAGTAGAAACGGTTTGAAAACCACTTGCCACCGTGTGCTACCTGCCGTGACGAGCATCTTGACGCGGGTAAGTGTCGTACAACGGCCTGACACAGCATAAAAACATTTCTAACATCGGTACGAGAGCGAGAAACTTCAACCCAATCACAGGCGCGTGCCGCTGACCAGTGATCACTCCGGCGTGACACCCGTCATCCGGTCAGCACGGCCATTTCTCCTCTCGTGGCATCACGCGTGCGCAACCTGCGCACAAATCCTATGGAAAGGCCGACGAGCAATTTTCAACAGCGAGATAACCATAACTTGCTACGTTAGGCCCCTGACAAGATTCAGAGACTGTCATCTTACTGGAGAAAGAAGGGGAATTGCTTAGTCTGAAAAGAATTATCTTCACTCTTGTAATAGAACAGTTCTATTTAAAAAAAAAAACGTGTGTCCGCCATCTTGACGGAAGACATTTAAACTATAAATCAAAGTTGTATTAATTAGTAAATTGAGAGCATGTGCATCATCCCGATACAGAACGACTTACATTCTTGAGATCTCTAGAGCTGGAGCAGGAGGCAGGTTTGAACAGCGCTTGGCGTCCATATCTAAATAAGTTTAGCGCGAGCGACCTGACATCCTCCACTATTTCGGACACTCAAGTGTGGGACCCCGGGAGATCCGGTACCCATATGTAATAGGCGTACTCCGACGGCTGGCGTCATCACAATACATTATGATGCATCAGTTTTTCCATTTAGGAGCACTGAATAATAATTATTTACGACACGAGTGACACACAAATTTCTTGCAGCCTTACTTTCACTTTATTTTAATTCATGTATAAAAATCACTTAATTACGTACTATGTTACCTTAATGTCAGTACTAGCGAAAGTATTTGATTTCTTTGTTGCATTCAGTTTTATCTCAACATTTGAGCATCGTCTCAGTTTTAACATTAGTACTGAAGTTAGCACGCTGTGCATGCCCTAAAAGTAATCGCTTTTACTAAGAGTCTCCAAAAATATATTTTAATTACAGAACTCCACAGCGTATTATTAATTAATTTGAAAATTAAGAGTCACACTCTAGCTTTCATGTTGAAGATGTGAATTCGCTTAGATCGATAGGGTACAGACAGTTTGGAGAAAATCCTCGGTAAGGTTTACATACTTGTTCACAGACAGAAAGGCAACTGACCGACGTTAAAAAATAGAAATCGGTATCAGGGACGTCCCCTATCCCTCAAAAAACATTTTCATCAAAAACTCGACAACGATTTTTTTGCAACCTTTCCTAATTTTCACTGTACTACGTATGTGAAATAGCTAGTAATGCCACAGAATGACACAGACTTTCTCGTACTAGTTAATTTCCTCATCTCTTTAGTCTGTGCAATGTTATCGGTTTTGCCCCACTCCCTTCTCAGCTGCAACCTAATCGAGCCAAAAAAACATTTTTTTTCACTTTTCTCATTTTTCCCCGTATCCCTCATACTATAATTAACATAAGTCTTTAAGAATATTATAGAGAAGTAAACCTGGTCCTACATACAAATTTTTATTGAAATAATCGGAGAGGTTATTGAAAAGAAAGGAAGAAAAAAAACAAAAAACTATCGAGGGTATCTGAAAATGCGTAATTTTGAGCTCATTGACACAGAAAAGCTGAGATGTCGAGAAACTTCATCAGAAATAATCTGAAGCATATATACTCACAAATGCAATAAAGTATGAACTAGAGGTGCTACAGAATGGCACAGGCTCTAACTAGTTAGTTTTCTAATTTCTTTTGTCTGAGCTAGATTTTCGGTTTTATCCCACCCTCTTCTCAACTGATATTTATCGCAACTTAAAGCACATTTTATCACAATTACCCAAATTTTTGAAGAAAGAAAAAAACAGAGAAACTGCTTTTATGAAATCAGCACAATTCCTGCACAAAAATAAATATTTGTAACTAAAACTAGTCGCATCATAGCAATAGGATATCTTGCAGTGGCGTAGATCGGTAAACTGCAGGAAAAGGAGGTAAATGAATTGGGAGAATAGTCAAATGGAATAAAAAAAGCGCGGTTAGAATGAACCAGACCATTCGCAGAATTTCAGTGCCTGACAGACGGCAGCCTGACGTCAGTTTCGCATCGCCTGCTTTTCCACGACACAGCTGGCAACTTGCTTGTGTTCGTATTCCAACGGAGTAATTTAACCACCACATCCCACAAAGTTGCGCTCAGTTCATTTTCCATATTGCCAGACGCCTCAGTGACAGTGCGATGTACTTGCTTGTGGCACTATATGAAATTCTGTAATTAAACACAGACACTAATGAAGCAGATTCTGTACAAGAGTGGAAACGGAATTTGAAGTTTTTCATTGCAGAAGGACGTTTACTGAAATCCGTAATAATTAAAAAAAACGAGATAAGCAGTCCAGAATGACTAGTTGTTGCCTTATGTAGACGAAATCAGAAGAAAATGGGAAGGTGGGAGCCATCAAGACGAAAGACAGAGGAATTATTTTGTGGACAGGGTGGCATGGATTGCCGAGACGAGAAAATTGGTGATACTAATAAATAAGGAGCAGCAACTTGAGAGTACTTGCCAATAATAAGGAATCTCTATTTTTCTACCTATCCCCTTTGTCACGAGAAAAATGCATTAAATATTCATTATTCAGCGGTAACTGTTCATTATAAAATAACGCCTACAAGCTGTTATTCACGTCTCTAAGATGGAAACCAGATAAAGTATGCAGTAGTCAACAATAAATACAACTACGAGTATTACTACATGGGTCTCATAAATTAACAATTACAATTATTGCAAAGGCCAATACATGGCTGCTTCAGAAGTTTCAACCCAGCGATATTTTCAAAATAACTGTTCAATATTATATATAAACACACACACACATACACACATACATACATACATACATATAACGCACCTGACCTTGTTATGCTAGTCTCACATTTCGATCACTTACAACTTAGTACCTTCCCCACACGTAATCTTTGGATATCCTATTGAATGACGAAAAGAAACATTGACCTGCTCTTCCTGCCCCGCCGGAACGAGTTTTTCCTCGCATCCGCTCACGTCTTCCGTCCTCTGGGAACTACCTCCGGCACGAGATACACAGGCGGCGGGGAGGGGGGGGGGCGGTGACACGTTTACGATGTCGCCAGCTCAGTGCGCTTTGCCGGGAACCGGTCCGACCGCTGGAGGCTGCGACAATCGCACTCGCAGCTCGCAGCGACGCATTCACGCGACCCGGCAGCTCCCCGGAGCCACTCCATTAGAACGGCCGGCCGGCCTGCCTGCCTACCCGCGACGACGCACGCGAAGGCAGCACGCGTCCCGACGTGAGGTGTGGCCACCACCGAGCGACATCTCGACGTTCGATTCGAGGGGCAGCCAGCAGCCACCGGGAGCGGAAAGTGACCGAGTAGGCCGCTCTGTCGCCACCAACGCAACCATTGTTGCCTGCAAAGTTCTTGTTTTGCACTATCGCATGACGAATTTAGATCTGAACAATTGTTGTAAGTAACCTGCTGGAAGAACATAGTAAATATGTTCAATATAAACAAACGTATCAATCAGAAATTAGTGACGAAGAAAATCCAAGAAAAAACTATTTGAAAGGAAGGACATTTAATTCTACATCAAAACAAGTATTATTTTCCTTTCTAGTAACCACACATAAGACCATGATCATGATGACTCAGGATTATATATCAATATGAATTATTATACTTCACAAAAAAAATAGCTCAGACAAATGCGATTCTTGCCCAAGATATGCCTTTTGATCGGATGAGCAAACATCCATATTTGGTTTCCCAAACGTTCTAATGTTACCGATAAGAGCATATGTATTTTTACAAATACATATATTTTGTAGTAATGTGGTTACAAAATTAATTGAAAGTTTTATGATTTTGTTGAAGGCTCCTTGCTATACAATTTTAGGTAATAAAGTTTTACATAATTTCGTGTAAGGCAGTCTCAAACATGAAATGTATTGCACTTTTTATAGCTTTGTATATTTATCACTTCTGTTTTCAGCACGTAAAATTATTTGTGACAATATAAAAATTATTGTTTTCTCGTAAGCTTTCTTTTTCCGTTATTCTACGAAATAAGACTTCGTGCCAGTGACCAAAACGGTGCTGCGTCAACATAAAATAGAAACGGACAAAAGTTTAAAAAATTGGGATATAACAAATATAAATATTGAAATAATACAAAAAGGTATTGTTTGTGAATACAAAAACCTGTCTAATACTTTTCATTATAACTGGTTTTATTCCATCATCTCTCTAATGGAATGTTAGTTTTCAGCACCGAACAATTGAAAAGAACGCTGCGACAATAAAATGGGAACAGAGCGAAATCGTGTCGTATTTCTCAGTTGTTGAAACAGCGCTAATAAATGTCAGGCACCACTTAACACGCGCATATTGTCACCCACGCGTGCGGGCATTCGCCGCGCTCTTCCACTCGCAGGAGCGTGCACGGGGCAATATTGCGCAGGTCGCCCCGCATTAAGCCCGCAGGCGTGGAGGCAATCGGGCGGAACACATTGCGTGGAATAGCACGAATACCAATCTACATTAAATTTTGCATCACATTCATGTGACGACGACGACGATGGGGTATCGCCCCAATGCCTGGGAAACCAATTAATTGCGTCGGTCGCCAATTCACAAATCAAGCGCGATCGATTGAAAAGTGAAAGCGATTCTGATCATCATATCTAATGAAGAACCCAACACTGCCTTTCACGTACACCAATATTAAATGCATTAATTTGTATGACTTTTAAAAGTATAATACTAAACTCCTCAATTCTCAATAATAGTATGCACACGCCGAGTGAATAACGTAACAATTCCATATGAATTCAAATTTGATGCATTTTTGCAAACGTTTATCTGAACGATAAAAATAGTGTTAACACGACGTTGCATCAAGATCGCTGAGCATACTTTAGATTATTGCACATTCCTCAATTTAAAACACAAATCTTTCATTTTACATATTATATTTGTTTGCTACCCAATATTAATGCAATAATGTGTGTATTAATTCATGTTCGTACGTCATTACTAGAGATCGGACGTTTGGCACTATATCTTTTACTATCGCTGCGATTTTCATACGTTCAACATTATCTGTGTTTCTTGGATTGTTTTAAAAGATTTTCATTTATTTGTCTATTATTACTTGCTTTGTCTTTTTAATATTTTCTTGTTTGTTTTGCGTTTTCTTACAAAATTGCGACCGATTGTACTTTTCGTTCTATTCAAAGAGTCAAATTTCAGTGTCTTCCAGGTAATTTGTTACTGGGATATTTTAGATTAGAGACATTGTTCACCTGTTCCACGAAATTCGCTGCTAAAATCAGTTCTCAGACTTCCGTCGTGTACTACGCCCAAAATTTAAAAAAAAAAATGCATAGTGATGGATGCATTTTCGGAAGACCATGCTGCTTCAATTCGAAATGTATAAAACCTTCGTCAAATAAATACATACAATGATCTACTCTTCATGTTATTTTGCCAGAAAACATTACAAAATTCGAAAAAAAAAGAGAACCTTTGGTAGAATCGATAATCGTTGAAGTAATGTTGAATATACCATTACGTGAAGTGCCAAGGGAAAAAAGAAAATAGTTGTGTGACAAAACCAATATGTGAAATGACTTCGAAAACTAAAAATCCTCCATACATTTAGAAGTGAAAATTCTACGGTTATGGATACAACGTTTGATTTAATTGCTAGGATTTGCCCCGCTAACATCGGCTGAAGATCTTAATTTTCAGTTAAGAAAAGTAGCCTTTCCAACTGATGCAGTAAATGAACAGCATACTAGCTAAATCATTCACTGTGATATACAACCAATAGGAGTATATATCAAAGTAATAAATGTAATATAATAGCATACAACGCCCATATCAATACCTCATTTTTAGTAATTATTACTAGTCATTAGTTGAACGACTAAAAAAATATTTCAAAATATAAAGACGTGTTTTATTTTATAACTCTTTTTTAGTGTATATTTTAATGAAATTAAGTGTCTTTTGCCTGCCTATTTTTAAGCAAATAAATGCATACACATCGTGTCTCTAATCATTACTCAAGATCATCTATCACTCATTCATTCGTGTAAAACTCTCAACACTCGTAACCATCTCCAATCATTGCAGGGCATAAAACGGGTTTACGCAAGCACGGTAAAATTTAATTGGAAGATATGATTTTAATATATGTAAATTACGGTAATACAAGTACTTAAAGGACACTCGAAATCGCAAATGGCTGCTGAAGGCAGTTGAACGGCGACCTTGAGTTCCGGCCTTGGCGGTAATTTTTGGACGCTTGAATCAGTAGATATAGGAGATGGTAGGGGACACTGTGGCCAAACTTATGATTTATATAATATAATCTGAAGTGGAAGCACCTCAAGCAGATGTTTCCCATGTGAATTTTTTCTGACGAAACACATGATTTATCCCCCAAAAACAAAGTAATTTATTATGCGATTTAGATTTGTCAAAAGTAAACGCTGGACTACTAGCTTCTAGATATAAAAAATAACTTCAGAACTTTTTATCCTAACAAAGCATCTAATTATGATTTAATTGCTGGCAGAATAATAGAAAATTCACCACGAGAGTTTTTTTCAAAAAGCGATAAATGCAAAAGAAATTCAATATAGATTATACATCGTTTACGAATCTTTTCACCAGTTTCATCATCCCTCAAATAGGGTTTTATAAAACTCAACAAATTTTATAATAAACTTTAGCTTTAGCTTCAAGCATTAAAACTTTTTTAGCAGAAATCGATATAAATGCATTCTCATCATTCGTTTTTCGAAAAGCTATCTTTCGCGTTTATCGAGTTTTGAAAAAACGGTCAATTTCCTTCATCACTTCAATATTGAACGCAATACGCGTGTACGGCATTTTTCACAATCCTGGAAATCCTGAAACGCTCAGATAATTCTAATCTTTAAACCGCAACACCTCCACAAGAAACCTCATCCTACGGACTAATAATTAGCTTGCTGCCTCTCCTATTAACTTTTGAAAAACCGTTCCTGATAAAACAGCAACCATAACTAGAAGACTGGATACCTGAATATCACTTCGAATTTCGAAGAGGGCATTCTACTGATGAACATAAGTAGTAAAAGGCTGGAAGAAAAGAAGTATTGGTTAGAACACGGGCATTCAACAAAGTATTGCATAAGGGGTTATTGTTCACGCTGCAGTAACACCTTAAATACCTTTATTTTGTTCTCGTAAGTAATTCTTCCAAATTTAAAAATAATAACGAACTACCTTTCATCTAATCTTATCTGGTATCCCACAAGGACATGTTCTGGCCAATGATATTTGTATTACACCTTTCTGACTTACAACCCATCTTTAAATTAGAGACTTATCGATAAAATGTTAAATCATTTCACAGAATCTATTTATTTCTGAGCGTTCATTGATTCGAAGGACCTTGTCACAGCGTTTTTTATATAGATGATAAAATATTTGTGCAAATGAAGGATACTTCTTGATAACTTATTTTTTAAACCGGTCAGAAGAAATACAACAAGACATACAATGTATTTCAGTAAGGTGAATATTTATTTCAATTATTTCTCTCGCGAAGAAGGGTAAATTATATTATGTTTGCACAAAAATTGTATATCTTTTCATTCGAAGCATGCCTCTCCAGAATTTTATCAAGAAAGATTTATAAAGGAAATGAAATATTGTTAATTTTAATTGTATATTAAAGTGTATATTTCAGAAATTATAGATCATAAATGCATATTTTTAAAAAGTATATTTCAAGATTTTTTAGTGCATAACAATTCTCTCCTTAATGAGTAAAAATGTCCCTAAGAAATATCTGGCCTCTCACTGGCTAATTCAGCTGACAGATGTTGCAGGCAAAAGTGTTCAGAATGCAATTTAAACACCGCCCGCGTGCTTGATGTATGGGTAAATTGCGAGGAAAAGTATAATTCATATTTTGCGCTATTATATTTACTTTTTCACGAATAATTTTTTTACATCATGGAGCGCCAAAACTGACTATAGCGCTCGTAAAATAAAAAATGTCCACCATCAACGGGCAGACATAAGGGAAGATACCTCAGGAAGGGAATCACTTAACAAGAAAGAATTCTAGCAACTCGAATATGAATTAATTTCCAAGATCTGTCCCCCGTCAGCCAATCATCGGTTGTGAGGGAAGAATATACTCAGAATATTGAAGTAAAACAAATATCTAAATTCCCCTATATTTTAATTCAGTTTAATAAACGACATGCTACATATCAGACTTATTTTTAAATGTCTAAATATCTTGAAGGATTTTCAAACATTGACCAAAATGTGGCACAATAAACAATCCGATGAATTGTAATATAACTGTATTAGTTTGGCTCAATGACAGAAACCTTTCTTCCGGCACCTTAGGCAGCAGGATCGAATCCGGTGAATGACGCATTGCTTATTCGTGATTATTTTTGTCAAATTAACTTACTGCAGTACGCATTCCTTACCGTAATTAAATTTTTATTTTGATTTTAAATCATGGTTGTCTTGAAAAGAGATATTTATCTTTCAAGAGAAATATTTTTATTTTGTATTTTCCTATTTTGTGCAGATTTATTTTATTCTAGGAAACATAGGAAATACATGAATAATAAGCAAACAAAAAACGCCACCTCCAAGACAAATAGGTGTCTCTCTCCCACTAATGCGATAACTCGCTCTCTTTTGCAAGGTGAGCGTAGTCGAAAAATGAATGGGGGTTGAAAGTTCCGTTTGCTTGGCTGTGAGTGAAAATATTGATTTTTCTTCTATTACCGAAAGGCAACGCTGCATGCTTATCTCATTTTGACCTGCAGTCGTAGCCACCAAGGACAGCTGAAATTCTAAGGCTGATAGTTAGAAAGGGAGAAAATCGATAATGTCTCTCAAAAGAGATGAGTTTATTCAACTTCCTTCTGAACCATAAAATTGTAGCAAGCAGAAAGACACCCCTAACCTACTTGTATAACTCTACTAGAAGCAGTCGTATTTTACGTTAATTTTTTATACAAATCGTTTTACTACATCGAAATTACGTATTCGTCAAATATGTAATTTCTTCAGAATTAAGATATTCGCCTTGTTCGTGAATGCAAATTTTGGCTACTTTATGCAAAACATTGGCAAGACAAATGTAGAATGTTGTAATTTAGACGATCGAGTGGCAATGTAGAATGAATAAAAATATCTACCTAGACCGGGAATCGAACCTGCCACTTCTCCAGTTCTGGAACAACACTTTGGCACTGAGTTGTGCATTCGCTACTTGCGTGCCTTTCTTATAACAACACATTGTAAATTGAAAACTTGAAAAATTGAAAAGTTAAAATGAAACTTGAATGCAAGATTACGTATACAAAAATTAATGTCAATTTAGTTTCATGGGTTGGAATCACGGAAGTCTTTTACCTCTGTACTACTACTGTGAGTTCTCAATGGGTATTTAAATATTTTATACGCTCTCTAATCAAATAAATTTAATCTTCATAGTTCGGTCTACAGAACGTAGTTTTCTAACCCGACGGTAGATATCGCTCTCAAGTCCGCGGGTCAAGGCATTTTCGACGCGAAATTTGGTTTCCACGGGTGTACATACAATACAACAATCACTAATTGCAAATGTGTGCGAACTTTGAAGTGTTTGGGCCACTTTTTGGAATGCAACTAGGAGACACTAAAATTTGTTGTTTCCTACGTGAGTGCGATCATTACAGGCAAAAAAGTCTCCTAAAAAGGAGTCAGGAAAGAGAAACGTGATTCATTTCCCAATCAATATTATATTCTACAAAGATATTGTTACCGCTTCTGTAAAATATGTAATATAGTACTACGTATGTAAAAATATGTAACGAAAAAATTCGAAATTGTGTTAGTAGGGCGTTGATTTGCCAAGATTAAAATTTTGAGAACGGTAAGTAGAAAGACAAAAAAATTTAATTACATAAAAATCCGGACTCTAGTTAAGACATCGTGTTTACTGACCGATCCAATAGAACTCAGCTCTTGATAGTTTACTTGCACATGTCAAATCTTTGCTTGCCTCTACTCTTTGAGTTGCTACGGGAACTGTTGCTTGATTTGCTTATTTACGAACATTTTGTGTTTTCCACGTAGTGAAGTAAAAACCTATCGGATTGTTCCAGTCAACCTAAGCAACAAGAAATCGAAGGTATGTTCAACTACTTAGTATCATTGAAAATCTTACTTTTTAGGCTACAATTTGATGTGTTTCTGGTTTATGTGAATGGTAAAATAACATGAAATTAAATGGAAATTCATATTAGTGTGTCTCGGGGCTAGTTATGACAGGTTCTAAGGAGCACCTTGTGACAGTGTCACTACTTGCTCCAATATTGTTTGAGAGTAATAATTTTTATCCCAGGAAATGTAGTGAGAAATCACGAAGCTTAGCATATGATTTTGCAGTGGAAAACAAAATTCAAGCGCCAGAAAATTGTATAACGGAGAAGTCTGAAAGTGTTGATTGGATGACGAAGTATATACAGGGACCCTTTAAAATTTCTCGTGTTCCTGAAGCTACTAATTTGAATAGAAACACAAGTTTCAGTGAACACAATGTTGACATTTTTTCAATCATTTAGCTCCAGTTTTCGAAAAGTGTGGTTTCAATGCAAATGACACTTAGAACATAGATGAAACTGGGGTAGGAACAGTACAAAAGCAATGACCAAGAAGGCAATATTGCTGTTTCTATTGTACAAAATGGGTTACCCACATCAGCTGTTAGTTCTTTTGAAATCAGGCCTCTTCCTAAAGAAGGGCCTCGAGGAATAACCGTAAGAGAAAAAAAGCAACTTTGAAATGTGCAGTTTTAACTAGCTCTCCTTTTAAAGAAGACATTTGATTAAAGAAACAAGGAAGGTTAGAGAAAAGATCTATACTCAAAAAAGAAGGAAAAACAAAAAAGAAACTTATTGTAAAAAGGCCATGTTTCTAAGTAACGATCTAGATCTAATCTGTTAATCTAGATCTAAACGACAAAAGACGTATTCGAGAGCTCCCAAGGTGAAGAGTCTTGCCTTGTTTGTTTAGAACCATTTCAAACACCAAAGGGTGGGTAGAACTGGGTGCAGTGTAAAACTTCTAAGAAATGGGCTCTTGTATACAGTACTAAAAATGCAGTATATTATGTTGAAATTCACTGCCACTCGGATGTTGAAAACAATTAAGAATAAATAAAAGTTAGGATATAAATGAATAAGTATTGTAGAGACGTTTGTAAGATTTGAATATAACAATATTCTGGTTTTCTTTTACTTATATCACAACGTGCCCCAGCCCAGTCACAACCTGACCCTCTACCGAGCAGGTTGTGACAAAGTGTACTGCTACATAAAATTGTTTCTATATCTTTAAAAACATGTATTTTAATTACAACTATGTGAATTTTATACACGCATTTTTCTCGTTTACGTTGCAAATCTCTCGATATCAGTCAGTCTCAAACACTTGAAGCTGAATTTTGATTTTCTATTCTATAGTAGTTTTTCATAGTGGTACTTCTAAAATAGGTTTTACAATTTTCAACACTCATATCCACAGTATTACTTGTAATCGTTGTTTTTAACATCTAAATGCTCTAAGGAGAATATGTGCTCATTAGGGCTACATTGAAGCTGTCGCTGAGCTACAAAAATTCCTGCCAAATTAAATAAAATTTGAAAAACGTTTATTTCGAAAATTTGAAAAAAGTTTATTAATTGTAAAATATCTTTAGTATCTTTCTTGGTTTCAGAATTCATTGTAAGACATCCCCTAAATGCAGTGTGAATACTGTGGTGGCGAAAGTTTGCGATTTCTCTAGCTTGAGAAACTCATACCCTTCGAGATCATTCTATAGACACACTAATTGTCCGGCATCGTGCAGCATAAAGGCCGCCTATTACAATGAATGGATGTCCCCGCCTTCTAATTGCACTGGACCTTGGATTTAGCCCCTTATGCTTTCGCATCGATTTCTTTTTCCTCTACTACGAATGGACTTCCATGCCACTCCTGTTCTTGCAGGCGCAACCTCGATTATATAACCGCAAGACAAAAGTGCTTCAAGCAACTGGCTACAAATGACTCGACTAACTTCAATAGTTCATTCTCATTGCTTGCGTACATAGTATGTATATGTTGCCACGTATAAAACAGGTTTAATGCACGTCATTACTCAGTTACATTTAGCTGGTTTAGTGTATAAATCGACAAAATCGAAGGCTACCTTCGAATGCGAATATGCGTAATTCTGTTTGAATAATATTGCATACAATCCCACTTTGTACCATCGCCATCTTCTCTCCCCTCGGATGAAATCGAATTGTGATGAAATTTGAATTTTCTGCCGTACATATTGGCGGAGCCAAATTTGAATAGAAGACAAGTAATCTTGCCTCATTATATGTCTACTCAAAATATATTTTCGCACCTGTAAAGATGTAAAATGTTACATTTAAACACATTTTGAATAGAGACACTAATGCAAATGCCTGAACTTTGTTTCAAATATCAGTAAGACGTAATATAAGTTGATATCAAGATTTTAGTGTTTTAGGCAGCAATGTGTACTTCTTGAGTAATGCTTAAACTTTCTTAGCTGATTAGCTTTATAAACTTCCTGATCCGCTTGAATTTGGACAGGTTATCTTTTTCAAGACGACTCGTGCGAGTTCCATTGTGTTTGTCGCGTTTTTCCCCTTCTTTTCTTTCTTTCTTTCTTTCCTTTTTTTCTTCTTTGGTAATTACTGCAGGAGAAATGTAGTATAGCATAGGTTAGAAAGCATTTCTGGAAAGTACTTTTTAACACTGAAAACACTATTTTACGGTATTTTGCCCAAATCAACTAAGATTTATTTGTGAATTAATGGTAAGATTTACGAAATTGAAAGTTTGCTTTCAGAAACTATTTTATATTTATATATTGTGTGTTAAATTTAACTTTTCTTACTTGAATATTATGAATGCTATTTATCGTTAATTTCTTAATTTTAACACTATTTTTTCCGCAAAATCGCTGCAATTTACCCAGGGTTTATTAATAAATGAAACATTGATACTAGTTTCACTGAATAGAGAAAAAAGTGTACAACTAAGCCCAGTGTCATTTGTTTAACAACAAAAGAGAAGGAAATATTGTTTCTGAAAGTGCGAAAATCTAATTAGTCTTACCATACAAAAGTGTTGCAGGGAATCAATCACTGTGCCAAATCTAAAAAATCTATTTCACCTACAAAGCTAGAACTTCAGGAAAGTTTGATCGAGACACACGACACTTCGCATACTAAATTTAATCAAAACCAGTTTGGTTGGACACTTTTCTAAAATTGGCTTAGAATGACTTTTACATCTCCAAAACAATTCATCACGTGTTCACAAAATGTAAACACGTGATGCTTTAACTAAAAAAAGTGAGATATCAAAGAGTGAGTAAGAATATTTCTTAAATAATACTTCATTAATTTTCATTTAAAACAAAAATCAGGCCTTATGGAGATAATGTCAGTATTATGTTATCATCCGCCATCTTCAATGGCGTCTCAAGGTAAACCCGACCACAGTATTTAGTGACACACTGTACTTTTACGTATACTATGGTTTCATAATTAATCGAAAGGTTTTTGCATTCTAGTACGCCACCAATGCATATTCTATAAGACGTAACTTATTTTGCTGTTTTCACAATATATTTTATGTTATCAATTTTCTCCAATTTAATTTCATATTTTTTATGAAAAGATATATTCTTTTTAAATCAGTATTTTCCCTATATTATTGGGAAAATGTCGGTGTCCAAAATATCATTAACATTGCATTTTGTGATCTGTAACCTTAATTTCCAAGAAAAATTTGCAATTGCCGACGTCTAACACTTCGATAAAGATCCTACAGTTTCCTGGTCGTAGATCTCGCCAGTGTGTGCGATGGCTTCTATTGCGATTAGTCCGGCTGCTAAACTACGGTCCTGGATTACAATAGATTTACTTAGATTACTTACTTTACTTACAATAGATTTACTTACTTTACAATAGATTTCCTCTAGTGAACAATAATAATATTTATTATGTCCTGCTAATGAGCTTTCGCTCGGTGGCAGGGTTCAAACAGATTATATGAAGATACAAATACAACTTAAAAATACATATTAAAGGAAAACTACAACTAAGTAAGTAAGAAATAAGTCACACACAAATATTTAGCATCACACGTAGTTCCCTAGACGATTTCGGAAGCAACGCACACTAGGGGGAAAAGTCGCTAGTGCTGCAGCAGGTAGACTGTTCCAGTCAGTTATTGTACGGTTTGCAAAAGAGTATTTACCTACATCGGTTTTTTGATTCCTATATTTAATTTTGTATGGATGGTCTCCCCTTCCGAAATATTGAGGGTGCCCTATCCTAGTTCTAATGTCGTTTACCGCTTTACATCCAGTGTACGCTTTGAAAAGATTTACTAGCTTAGTTATCTTTCGACGTTTCCCTAGGTGTTCCCACATCTCAGTCTGATCATTGTTGTTACCTATAAGTTTTATTGCTCTCTTTTGGATTTACACAAGCTTTTACTACTGACGACAAAGTTGTATGATGTAAAGTAAGCAGTTTTTCTAAATATAATTTTTGCTATGTAAATGGTGTTTAATTGGAGAATTTTAATATTACATATTATGTCCGATTTTACATATGTATTAGATATTCTTACTGTTTTAATTACATGTTTATGTACATATTTTGACATTTAATACTACATGTTTTTCCGGTCTCTAGACATAACTTGCCCCTGTCACAACTAGCCACGGTCTCCCCTACTTGGCCTTAATGAAAGAACTCACTCTGGAGACAAAATGTACTTGAAGAAAATATCTCTATCTACAAATTTGTAGTTGTAAAAAGACGAAAAAATCCAAACGTTTGCAATTTTCGAAAATTCACAGTTAACCGTGAGAATGGGACCTATACCACATATATAAGTGTATTTTACTCTATTTTTACAAGAAATTTAAAGAAAATTTTTGGAGGGGTTTATGAGAAAAATTTGAAAATGTCCGTGGGGCTTCATGTACAGAACCCCCAAATTTTGAAGAAAGTTTTTCAAAATCGCGGCCCCTCGAGTGGGACCACGTCGTCCGGGGAATATCCATTTTGGAAGAAATCGTACATATGGTTTAGGTGCTAGTGTTGTTCATAGACTGACAGACGGATGTACAGACGGACGTTTTGAAGGAAGAAAAGAAAAAAAACCTTTTCCTGTGCCAGAGGACCCCAAAATGTGTATTTCTGTTAAAATCTCGAAATCTATTTTCCGCAGCATTACATAACTTTCCCTATACTACGTGTATTACTCCGTATATACGTACGTATACGGGAAAGTAAAAATGGCCCAAGTTTCATTTTTGATGAACTCTGCATTTGCGAATATTAAAAAATTTACACATAATGCGAGAACGTATCTGCTGTTGTAGATCGACTAGTTTTTCTTTCTTATAGGAAAAAGTGAAGGATTTTCATTACCCTTTTGCTTACTTATTAAAATAAAAGGAAGAAGGGTTTCATTAATATTGTTCGCCTTTCTTGCTCAACTGCGACGTGGGTTGAAATATCGGTCGTTATAATGTAGAATGTATTACTTTGGCACATATTCGAATGATTAGAGGGAACTTTTACATCTTTACACAATAGCTTTTTTAGAAAATATTTTACATAAATAACATGATAAAAACAACATGACTTGACCAGTATCGCAATTTAAATTTCTTTTTTTCCACAAGAATACATATGTAAAAAGAAATGTAACACTGACTCCCTTGCCGAAAAGTTTCGTTAAATTAATTAAATGTGATCGCTATAAATATTATTCATGCAGAAGCTCGTTGTCCAATACAACTCTTGCACGGGAATTGTGGGTATAATATTACCTATAACTGCTCATTACAACAATTATGTGACGGCTACTGACATGATACCGACACTTTCTATTCACAATTAACCATGGAACGGTATTAAATTACGTAAAATCACGTATTTTACTGCTGCGGTTGCTTGCCTTTCGAATTGCTTTGAGAGGATTATTTTGATACACACTTTTCGAAACGATAGAAGCTTGAATCTTTTCTATTGGGTTTCTTTTCTTTCTACAAATTATTATAATAATTGTATGATATTGTCTCTTTGGGGAATTCACGCTGCAAATCATAGGTAATGTGAATGTTCTACAACATACCATTACAGAGGTCGACTCTCGCACATTTAATATTATTTGAATGAATACAGAAGAGGGTTTGGAAAACTTGCTTTTCAACACTTGTACAATGTTAAAAACATTAAAGGAATTAAAATTATTACGATGACTGAAGTCATATACTACACCTCAGAGGGATCCACTTGAGCGAAGAGCAGAAAGATGCATGGGAACATGCGTGGCAGCACGCCTCCGGGGTTCATTCACACGGACCGGCGCGCCGCGCAGCGGCGGCGTCCGTTCCCATGCAAATAGGCGCAAGGCCGCGCCGTGCCTTTCCCCGGGGCGAGGTGGCAGGGCACGCACATGCAACTTGCAGTTGGAGACGGGGGATGCCGGGAGGGCGCCAGGGAACGGAACACTTACGGACAACCGCTTAATAAAGGCGAAAAGAAGAAGCGATCGTACGACCAACAACTCGCGGAGAAGCTGCGAGCACATTAAAACGGACACAGTAAAGGGAAGAAAGGAGGGGCGGAAACCGAAGAGAAAATCTGGGAGCGGAGAGCACAAAAAGCGACGAACGACTTACAGTAGAAGAGAATTCGAGGCAATGCAAGAGGGAAGGAGTGGCTGTATGAATGGCGAAGAGGGAGAAGGGGGCTGTGAGCGGCGAAGGATGGAGCGGAATAGGAAATGGCATCGTTTGCACGAGAACTTCACAGGCCACTCGTCCGCTCCAGCTGAGCATATTTTAATGCGCAATTAATTAAGTGCCAAGAAAACGGAAAGCAGATTTAACGCTCGGAAACAGTGAACGGGGTAATAACCTCCAGGTGGCATTAACTTCTTTCATCGTCCCTCTCTCCACTTCTCTTCGTATCATTTTCTTAAACCTCAATACTTCACGTCCGTCCAATCCACTAATTTTTCTCAGAAATATATCAACTGGGTCTCAAAAAGTTATTGGAAGAAATACACAATAAATAGAATAATAAAATAACGCATACTATTGTACTTGATAACACTGCATACATTTATCTAATGTATGCAATGTTATGAAGTACGTATTGTGCTTAGATAATAAATAATATTATCTACGCACAATACGTAATAAGGTACGTCTTTTGACAACAATATTTACCGTTATTACACAAATTGAAGGAGGAATATTCAAGAGTCATATTTTGGGAAAGAGAGTAATTGACCCAATCAAACAATGCAGGTGCGTTCGTGCAATATAAGTGCAAAGATCATCATGATTTTCATGAACGACCAATAAAATACATTTTACAACCGATCAACTTTGAATACAATCAAATTAATGTCAAGATAATTTCGTGAAATTTCCCCTATAAACTGAATAAAAAAAATCTTTTCATATCTTTCCAACATTGTTTTCCTTCCACAGTACTCCAGACGTATGAATCGCCGAGATCAGAAATAGCCGAAAACCATGAAAGCAAGGAGCGAAATGACGATCGGTCGATTTTTCTTCCTGATGTAGCCGCGCGGGGCGCAGAGAATGCGAGGTCATGAGTGTGGAATATCAAAGGGGGCCTTTGCAGGCGACGCACGAAACCAGCGGAATGCAACGTTTGGGAATGTCTACTCCGTTCCTCTGGCGCATTACATTTTAATGCGCGTTTATGGTGTTTTAAATACATGGGGAATTCTTTCCAGCAGATTTTCTCTCCTCACAATTTACCTTATTCCGGGAGAAAGAAGCAGATGACTGAGTAAAAGGGGTAGAGAGATTCAGAACTTACTTGAAGGATATAGGACATAGGTTCCCATCTGCCTACTCTCCTCTCCCTAGACACAAACTAGGGTAGTGTGTGATAGCGCGTGAAACCTTTACTCGCAGCTGAAGTGAAGCTTTTCCGTGAAAGTAAAATCCAGTTATTCTTCCGTGAAAGTAAAATTCTTTATTATTTTTAACAGAAAAGAATAATGTAAATATATATTTTATTATTATCTACAAAAATGTGCGAAGGAATAAGTAATATCTCTGACATTAGCAACTTTTATACAAACTTATGCCCTTCATTTATAAATCCTTCTTTAACAACTGTAACATTGTTTCTTCTAATTTATGAACGGCAAAACTGGATTATGGTACATAAACTTAACACTATTGTAAATTAAATAATTCAAACAACGCACACAAATGCAAAGAAAGTGGGGATTATCAATTTAAGTGTGGACGGACAATTAATCTCCTGGACCGCCAGTGTATCTGAATTATGACAATATATAACTTAAATATGGTCTTTTAATCTATGCCTTAAAGCAAAGCAACCCGGCTATCTTTAAAAAATTCCAATTGTTTGAAAACAGACAAAGCTCCGTAACAAAGAAACTTCAAACTTTCATGTATAAAATAAGACCCAAATCACGTTGCATTATGGATTACTTTTTATGTAAGTACCGATCACAGTTCTGATTAAACTTTACTCTAACCTCCTACTTTGCAGCCAAATTATCATTCTCATTTGTTGTGATCAATCATTATCTCAAACTGACTTAACGTTAACGATAGTAGACGATTTGTTGGTTTTGTGGTGAAATGTCGTTGACATTTAAAATTAAATGATCACAGGTGTTGTCACTGCCAACAATGTTATTTATTTCAAAAAGAGCAGCTTTCGATGGCTTAGCCATCATCATCAGTTTCTGCTGTCTGGAAGCCACAAAACGACTACAGTTTTGTTTTGTGGCTTCCAGACAGCAGAAACTGATGATGATGGCTAAGCCATCGAAAGCTGCTCTAGTTGAAATAAACAACATTGTTGGCAATGACAACACCTGTGATCATTTAATAGTAGACGATTTACAAAAATTGTATTTATTACTATGAGTACAACTGCATATCCGAGTAAACAGAGCACGATACAATAACCTTCAAAAATTACTTACGATGAACCTTTAAACTTAATTAACCATTTCAAAACACGTATCTACAATTCCTAAAAAAAATATGCAGAAGACAAAGGGACATATCAATGCCAGTTATTTGTACTGTTGATAAATTTTGACTTATTTTCAGTGAAGTCGCGCGTAACAGCGAACTGAATTGGTTCTGTTACGTCGTGAGGTCTTACTTTCAGACAAGTGAATTGACGCTGAGTGTTGATGAAGGGGAAAACGACGAACAGAGCATTGGGAAATGACACGGGACTCAGTCGCTGTTGTTTCTGTGGAAGCAGCGATGGATGAGATGGCGCTGGCAACGAGCGCGTTCCCAGAACTGTTGGTCGTCCTTACGTAAGGCGCGGGCTGGGGGCTATAAAGCGAGGAGCATCAGCGCCCGGCGCTTGATGACGTCACATACGTGGAGAAGAACGGTCGAACTACGTACTACTCGTCGTCACTGGGTCACATTTCACATATTGTTGCCCGAGCTGCGCTGCAAGGTTCAAGTGACAAGCCATAATAAAGAAATATATTGTAACTGCGAGCAGGCAGGATGCAGCAGGGCAGCGAGCGCCGGGACAATAGTGGCCTCGTGCGAGGGTGAATGTGAATGTTATAATGAAGGAAAACAACGAGGTCACTGAATCGGAAAACATTGGAAAAGAACGAAATTTGTCTGATTTTTCAAATGGTTTTCATTTAGAAAACTAAAACTCTGAGGTACTCAAATGCATAATGCAGTCTAATAATCTTGTTTGATATTTTGTTTATTTGTTTGTTTTTCCCTTATTTAAGGTCGCATTTCAACTTGTAAGGTCATGTAGCGACCACTGTAAAATTGGGGGTAACAGTAACAGTATACGGACACAAACAAATATCCATGCCCCGGGCGGAATTCGAACACGCGGCGGGATTCAGGTACGAGGCAGCTACGGCTTTTCATCCTTAGCGAATTCGACTATCTAGGCCGGTTAGTTGAAAGATTATTCAGCTGGAGAAGCGTAGTGAATTCTGGGACACGACAGTCATTTAAAAATGTATTTCTGAAACACCACCAAGAATATTAAGAGTGTAATAATAAGAGAGTTGAAATGAAAACATCTTACAACCCGTGCTGCGCTCTTATTTTTGTCGATGAAAAAAACTCGTATGATGGAGATTGGACAGAAATGGAAGATTGGACAGAAATAGATAACCTAGTTATCAACCCCAATGGTTTCAGTGTCTAGTAAATAGTTAACTGCGCCCGAGTACCATTATCAGCTGCAGACGCCCACAGCGCTCAGTCCGCAGTTAAGGCAGGGTTCCAGAACGGCAAGACTCTTTCCGATCCCTCCGCCGCGGGCGCCGTGCTGAGACGCCAGTGGACGGCTTAAGGCCCCAGAGGTGCAGCGGCGGGGGCGGGGGCGGGCGGCGATTCCCCATCTCGTATGCGGCGCCGCGGGCGACTCCACGCCGCGCCGCGCGTCCACCATGAATGGAACGAGGGGGCGGGAGGGCAGGCAGGCGGCCGGAGCAGGAGCGCGAGCGCCACGACGCGACGCCAGCGGCCTTGGAGGCGCTGCCGCTACAGACCCATGCAAATTGCTGTAACCTTTGCGAGCGAGAGCGCTTACGCAAGCGCCTCCCACGCGCCTACCGCGGCCGCCTCCTTGGGACTCCCTACATACACCGTCACCGTCACCGTCACCGCTCCCGCCTCCTCTCCTATACTACTCTCCGTTAACTCCACTTCAACCACATTGTATCGATTTTGCTGCTGTCAACACGAACATTAATGTTTTCGCATTGATGCAATTTGGTGGAGTATTTCCTTCCACCTCGGATCGGATGCCTAGCGCAGCTGTGGCGACTAACACCGGCAGCGCCGCGAAGAGGAGAGGTCCATTATTTGAGTAATCGCAATGCGAAGCGTGCGTATTCGCTTGTAATGGCAGCTATAGGAGAGCGCGGCGCGAACCGGCCCCTCGCGGAGGAATCCCTCCCATCACGTATTAAAGTCTGTTTTAAAGTCGGACTAAAGCGGCGATCATTTACTATTTCCTTGTATGATCACAGTGTCCATCTGGAAAGTATCGCAAATATCTTACGCAATTTTACTATCACGTTCTGAACCATGTCATGCTATGAACCAGCTTGGTTGATTTTTTGGATCACCCAGAGTCTCATCATTAAACTGGTATTGACACCATTGGCATTAACGCCATTAAAATTAAGATAAATTACCAACAACGTAAATTTATTAACTAAATAAAACTCATAAAAAATCCAATCGATTTCAGAAAAGGAGAAAATCCAGTGTTTGGTCAAAGCATAAATCACATTCATTTTGTTCACGTTCAATACAAGAACAAGAATTATCCAACGAATTAAATGATTTTCAATATACATTTTTAATTTGGAATATCGAATAGCGTATTATATGAGGATAAGTTGTCATAACTACATACTCGCTATTGACACAACAGAAAAGTACAGCAGCTGAGTACCGAACACGTCAAGACTCGATCTCGCCAAGAGCAAACCTTACCACGCTCGCTGTACCACCGTAAAACGCGTCGACATGCCTCCACGAACGTTCCCTGGGCGGTGGCGTGCTTACAAAGCCCGCAGCGTGCCTCGGCCGGGAGTCCTCAGCCGGAGAAGTCCGTCATTGCCGGCGGCGGCGGCGGCCGCGACACGGCTTCCGTGCTAAACCAGTTCCTCCGCGAGGGGCCGGTTCGCGCCGCGCTCTCCTATAGCTGCCATTACATGCGAGTACGCACGCTTCGCACTGCGCCGCCCCAAATAAAGGACCTCTCCTCTTCGCGGCGCTGCCGGTGTTACAGGCCACAGCTTCGCTAGAAATAAATACTCCGCCAAGAAGCATTTCGCGCTGGGTCCTTTCAATACTCAACAAGAAATGAATGCATTTTGTAAGTGTCCATTGTATAAATACATTTTTTTAAAGAGGTATTACAACAAAAAACTAGGGGTGCTCAACTGCACATACTATCTCCCATTATTTCTAAATTTGTAACTTTCGAAAATTCAATTCAACGCAAATGAGATCTGCGCCATTCTTTTAAGCGTCCTTTATTCTATATCCGTAGAAACAAATTCAGCCATTTTTGAGAAATTATGGTTTAAAAATTGCCTATATGTAACGTAATATTTCGCGAAAATTGCCCATATTAGGGAAAAATAGTGCATCACCTTACTTGAAGTCTTTAAAGAGCCGATTTCATTTGGGAAAATTTTCTGTCTTCCATACTGTAGTCGTAGGAAGATGTTGGAAAAATTTGAAATTTTACAATTTTCGAAAAATCAGGAATTTTGAAGACAATGAGACCTGCACTATTTTTTAAGCGACCTTTACGCTAACCAAGAATAATGTTAATCCAAAAACTTGAAAGCGTTTAGAGAAAATTTTGAAAATGTTGATTAGGCTTCTAGTGAAGTACCCCCAAAAATCAAAATATCTGTTTGAAACTCACAGGGTCTCGAGCTCCTTTAATTCGAACGACGAATAAATAGAGAAAATTGGCTAATGGTTTTGACGCTAGCGTTGGCAGCGGCCGGACAGAGATACAGGCGGACAAACACGCAGACAGACGGACGAACAGACATTCTGCCGTCAATCGACTTTTTTGTAGCTAGGACTCACAAGACATTGATTCTGACTACACAATGTGTTCGATGAAGTAGTTTACTATATACTCGTACACATAGAGACAATATTTATCCACTTTTTCGTTACCAGGGACAAGCAGTATTAGTGTTTCTGATGAAAGTTCACCGTTTTCCGACATACGATTACAATACTTTCTCTTTTTACGAAGGGTAATAAAAATACACCCATCAAATGGGCATTCCTTTCAGTCTCTACTTAAACTTCGAAAAAATGAGAATCACGCTTCTCAAAATCATAAGGCGACTGAAAAAAAAAGTAAGGGCGAACCTTGGAATGCTTGGAAGAGCTGAAGTACAGACCAAAAGAAAGCAGCGTGGATCCCGTGGGAGTGTCAGTGGATGCGTGACTAAGGTGACGTTACACGCGCCAACGTGGCGTTAGAGGTGAAGGCGTCATACCACCACGGACCACGTCAACCTCAGCGACACAGTTTTAATATGAGATGGACTGGCGACAGTAGAGGCTGTGGTGTTAACGTGCACCTCTCCACTCCCATACGACAGGACTTCTTGATTCACTACTGGTCAGTCACTTCCAGCTCCTCGCACAAGATGAGTGTAACTATCTCAAACATTGTCAACACTTTCCTAGAAATTGGGTAAGTCACAGTTTACTCTATATATACGACGCAAATAAAGATGAGACGTTTTTAAATGCTGTTGTATTAACAGCGGTATAACGTGTCTAACATGTTCAAAACTCTCATCCTCCAAGTGATGCAATTTTCACATACTAATTTAGTTTACGCGAAGACAATGCAAGAATAATCGTATTCTTGCGGTACAAAAATTGTAGTGTCACGAAGGTTAGTGCAAAATTACATTAATTTTACATTAATTAATTACAAAATGAATTACAAAATTAATTTTACATTATAAAATAAATTAAAAATAATTACATTTTTAATTCATACATTTTACCGTGGAGCACACTAATGATGATTACAGTGACCGGGTATTTGTGGATGTGTGAAAATATAGCTCCTAAAAATTAATTTATTCGAGTTTTTGTAAGTGAAGCCGCAATGACTGGCTACGTTTCTTCCAAGAAACTAAGATTGAATTCTGTCATAAGAATGTATTTTTTTATTTTCTTAATTAATTTTTCACGTTTCAGTTCGCCAAGTAAGTAATCATATTTCGTTAAGGTAGTGGTGAAGATGGTTGTGGTGGAAGAGACGAATAGTGGTTTTGTTCTGAAGTATATGCAATCATTTATCTCGTGCAACTAACACCAATAGGTAAACGAAAGTAATCTGCTGATTTTCAACCAATTTTCCAAGCGCTTCATAACTTGTCTACTTTTCCATCAGTAGTAATATGTTCGCCCATGCCTGGTGCGTATTTCACCCGATATAACATTAGCATTAGTTCCAGAAATCTACCTATTTCGCAAATGAATCGGTTTGAATATGCAATTCTGAAAAATCACTTGTCTCACTCTGCGAAAACGGCACGAATGCGATTATGGGATGTTTCCACAAATGTAGGCGACAGGACCAAAATATATCGAACAAATACGTAACACACGAAGAAGAGACAAGACGACGTAGGATCCGCATAAACCACATTTCTTCCTTGGTTCGCAAAAATATTCCACGAAGGCTTCCAGGAATCATTGCGGTGCGCGTCACACAAAAAGTGGAAATAGGAAGAAGAGGAACATTATCCCCCGGAAGGCGGGAGCAGGCCGAGGGGCTGCGGGCACGCGCTCGTGGCCGGGGACCGGTCGCGCTGGTCGCGCGCTCGCGCCTTCCCATGCCGAGGCAGGCGCTCCGCGGCTTCCCGTGGGCACACGTCGCCATCTTGCTCTAAAAGAACTATTAGCAAGCCAATACTGATTTATTGTTAGTGATTCCGAGCGAGTCAAATGCCAAGGTCCTTCGTCCCATAAGTGTAGTGCATGCTTTATCGTGGTTTGGGGGGAGGTAGCTGTAATCGTTCCTTCGCTGGATGGTGAAACCTACCGTCGGTTAACGTGGTTTTTTCCCGGTCAGGTATCTCTCACTAGCATAGTACTGCCCCAGACAGGAGAAGCCTAAGCCCCCAACAGATCTCCCGGCATGTGTGGCAGTGTAGTGCATGTTAGTGTGGTATAAGCAAGGGGGTGAGAATAGGATAAGGAAGCGGAAGGAAAGATCGCATACAGTCCATGGCCCGAGGGTACTGCTCCGGTATTCGCCTGATGTTGATCGGAGAAACTACGGAAAATTACCGATCAGAGCAACCTGCCGGTAGAATTATCCTCCAGACTGCAACTGACTTCGCCCTAGCTGACAAGCTAATGTCGAAAATCCTGCCACCACCGGGACTTGATCCAAGGACCTCCGGGTCAGAGGCACTGCAGAGACATCAGTTAATGCCCTGAGCCACCTTTCCCGGTCAAGTACTGTCAAGAGGAATCACTCGGCCGCCACTTCCCCATAGGGGGCCGTAATATTCTATTACCGCTGCTTCATTCAAGTTCGCATCAAGACGCGATGTGAATGTGAATGATGATGAACTTCGTTCTGCGCGAACGTTACAAAGAAAATAGTGTTGTATTTATGGTCTTGTCTGCCCTAATTCAAACCACAGACGGTGATCACGATATAGTCATTCGCGAAAAACAGACTGATTAGTCAGATGATGGTAACATTCTATTCTAGAAATATCATTGTTTTATTAGAACTCTCTAAACCTCCCTAATATTTTTATATACGAAAGTAAGACGTCCCTGAAAATTTCTCAAATAGTTTTTTTAAGAGAACCAGGTTCATTGCATTATCGCATAAAACGACGCATGTGTGTTAACAATTCTGAATAGCGGTATGTTTAGAAATTAACTTATTATAGTAAGATCAAACTTTTTAAAAGAGAAAGGACTACAATACAGCCGGAGGCAGTGTACTAGAGAAGGCTGAAATAATATGCAGGTGTGTTAAGTGCCAGTTCGGCAGTTGAACTGTGGCACTTGATGTGTGTCAAAACAAAAAGTCCTGTCTCTTCTACGAGAATCTTATAGTGAGAATTGGCCGAAGACACATACGAATAGATCTCTGCATCTTTCAAAGGGACAAAGAACTCGAGAAAGAAACGCATACACACGAAATAAAGAAGACATCAAAAGAGTCCAAAGAACAAACGAAATAAAAAACACGCACTGAAAAAGAGAACTTAGGGAGTGCGCGTACATGCAACATTAAATAAAGGAGCGAGTGAAAGGCCAAATAAAAGAAGTCAATTGGCACGAGTGCATGGAAAATACAAGCACAGATACATGACAAGGCGTTCGAACTCGTTAATGATAGAGTATTCAACGAATTTGCGGATGGTTTAACACTCTCAACTCTATCAATTTTCGAGGCAGGGCAAAAAGGTACTAATCAAAGCAATCTGCATTAATTTTGGGACGAAAAATTAGAAATCAGTCTATAAGATCTTCTACGAACCAAGGTTAGATATTTTCATTAACATTTTTGTAATACACTTTCAATATCTAATGCATGAAATTAAATTCAATATTAATTAAGTTGTAAAATTATTCTGAAACTAAAATTATTATTTTACTTGAAATATTTCTGATTTGAAATATTTCTGAATATTAAACAGAGTTTAAAAACTAAAAAAAAAAAAATCAGAATGCTTGAGTTAAAAATGTATGTACGAAAGTCACATTTCATTATCAGTAAAGCACCCTTCTTTTCAAGTATTGCCACAACACAAAATTGACTATTACGGATTTTCGAATTAACAATACCAATCCTGCACTTTTGCATCGCGTATATTTGTACAAACGTACTTATAAATGAGCCCTCTGTGACAATTTCAAATGACAACTTCAAATACTTGAATGTTTTTCTAGGAAACGTTTTAGGTAGCGAAAGTCTTCCACAGCTGCGATATACTTCAGTCTTGCACCCTCGATGTTAACCGTTAAAGGTCCAGCGCAGTATTCGAACGGGCGCCGGGGGCAGAAGGCGGCGGGACGTGACGCGGCGCCACGGCGCTCTTCACGTGCGTGACGTCACGCGGCAGGGCGAAGGTCGCGCGCAAAACAGCAGACGCCACTCCTAGGCGCCCTGCCCGCCCCTGCCTCGACAGCCGGTCACGCTCCGCCGCCACCCACCGCGTCCTCCACAGGCGCCGCCGCCGCCAGCGACCCACTATCGCATGCGGGTCGATTAGTCAAATTCAAATATTACGTAGGCATCGTCGGTTCTCATTGGTGGACGCAACGGCCTTGTAAATACATAATGTGAAATCACATTTAGATTCTGCAAGCAATAGTGAATTTGTGTCATCGCCAAGCTAGTAATCCCAAAAGCAAGGTATCAAGTAAGTTTGTCATTGGAAACTCGAATTGATGAAATGTTTCGCCTCTTGCGAAACATGTTGAGTAGTTAGACGCTTGATTAGATTTGTGTTGAATAACATTCAATTGGTGGTCCAAATATTTGAAAATATAAAGTCCTACTGGAATGATCCATGTGAGCTTCACCATTTTAAAAAGTTGATTTATATACATACAATACAAATAGTTGCACCCCATATTCGCAATGCTGCTTTTTGTTCTGAAAATAAATTACAATTACAAGTTGATCGAGCTGAAACGCCCTCTTCTATTACTGTGTTCGTGCAAACTGCGGGGGAAGCACAAATCACAAGTTTTACACACGCATATTACGACAGTGAACACTGCATGTCAGTTCGCAAATGTCTGTTGTAAATACTCAACATTTCACATCGTGAAGCTAAGCGATCTGCACAAAAGTAAAAGCATAAACTAACGGTTCAGAGGAACGAAAGCACAATATTCGCACGAGTAATTTTCCAAATGTGTGAACTTTTATTACACACTACACTAACTACAATAGATCTCCTGAAATGTCACAAGGCAAGCAGCCAAGTGCAGTTTATCACCGTAAGTTTTTATTTTCATTATTATCATAGAAACAGAAAATACGCATGAATAACTTATAGATAGCATAATACTCCCTCGATATGACACGAAATTAGAATACCAACTAGAATTTTTAACCAAGCAGAAGACGCCATCTTGCAACCGCGAGAAGAGGACGTGAAACTGGATAGTCTCTTAAAAGGAAATCTACAAGAAAAGGGGAGGGAACTAGACTATGTACCATGCACTAAGTAAATATTAAGTACGAGTCCGTTCCCAGCGCATAACCAGCTGCAGAGCTACTGAATATCAAACACCAGATGTTCAAGAGCAAATAACGCTAATTTCGTTAAGAAGTTCTTCAACGAATAATCTGGCACGAATATCGATTTCTGGCAGTTGTTACTACTGGCGATAAAGTCAGATACCCCGCGATGTGCAGACCCAACTGAAAAGCCTACATTTTCGATATACGAATCTCCATACATGAACTTTCCCTATTCTTAAAAAGTGCAAGATGTGTGGCCCAAGAAACATTGCTCAATGTAACCAGAACTATTATCTGTGTTCGAACAATCAGATATTTAAAACGTGTTCCACCACCAATTTAGGCATAAAACTCGCGGGTTATCACATTAACAATAATCAAAATCTGGGGCAGATTTTCAAATGAACGATTTACCTTGGGATATATTAGCGATGTGCCCTTCGTTAATCCATTTCCGGACATCTTTATTTAATATTTGAAGTGAACGACCCCAAACCAACAACCAGCTGCATTGTCTTAAATGAGCAGCTACCAGCGAGGCCACGAAGGCGCGCGGCCTCGGAGTCCGCACTCGAGTCCCGCCGGAGTCTGCGGCGCCGCGAAGCGAACGCCGTGACTCAGCTCTCCGGGCGAGGCCGCGTCTGGCGGTCGCCGCTTCGAGCCCGCTCGCCTGTCCGACCTCGCAACGCCAGACGCTGCAAGGCTGGCTTCCCCTCCCCCGCTCTTCCTCGCCGGTGGTGGTCTACGTCTAGGAAGCCTAGACGCGGCCGCAGGTGAAAGTCATGGCGACCGTGGCCGGGTGCGGCGCGCGCAGAAATGGAGGCGAAGGTGATGGTCGGACAAGATCGAGCGGGGCACAGTGAAAGAGAAGTCGAGATGCCATACGAACTTTAAAAAAAAATCAATTTTATTAATACAAGTTTAATTATTTTTCACTGAACAATCGATTTTTAATTCATTATTCGTCCGTCCACTGATGCAAAAAGTTTTTGGTGTTTTTTTTTAACATCCAGAAGCATTAATTTCGCACTCTTGTTTCTTCAACACATTAACATGCCCGTTCCTCTGAGTACAAAATTTCACATTTTTACTTCCTAAAGGTAATTTTCCTATTGTTGGCAAAAAATTAAATCTACTCAAGATAAATAACTACCATAAGGGTGCAGCAAGGGGCCGGATGTGGCCATAGGCGGTTGCGGACAGGAGGAAGGGACAATGTAGTCGCCAGTGAAGGTTGTGAACTCTGCGGCTGCTTCCTGGAAGGTACACTCTCATGGTTGTGGCCGATACTAGTGGTACTAACGGAGTTGGCGAGTCCAGTGCAGCCGGTTTACAGCACCGAAGAACAGGGAGCCTCGGACGCGGTCGCGCGACGACCTTTCTCGCACAGTGAATCCCCACAATAGCAACGCGCCAAGGATCTCCACATTAGCAGCACTTTCAACTTCAATGCATTGTTAGCATGTTTAAGCTGAACGCATTACAAAAGAAGACCTTCATTTTATTATTTTCCTATTCGCATTATTTGTAATCGATTTTACAAAGCATTCTTTCAAACAAAGCCATGTCGAGATGTACATATTCCGCAAATTCAGTCCGTGGAAATGTATTGAAGGGCGGATACGTGAAAGGGTATAAGTAGTACCAAAAGTACGTTTGGAAAAAAATGAGAAAAAATCTCTCCTGTCTTTTCTAATAACATATTTATTTATATATATCTTCATGTCAATCCTTAAGATCATGAATTGCTGCTACGTACTAACATGAAAGCACAGTGTTTACCCTTACATAGCACAAATGTTTTTTGTAAAAATTGTGGTATTTCGTGTGACTCTAACGTTGCCATTAAGTTGTGTATTTCATGAACTCTTAACATTGCCATTAAGGCCTTCTTCTTCTCTACACCGAGTATGTGCTCAGAAACTGGTAGTGTGAGTCTCCTTAATTCACTGAGATTGGTACCACATTGATTCGTTTTCCTAATATTTGTTTCCAGTCTTCCCAAAAGTTTGTTGGTTACCCAAAATTATAAAGTTTGAATTTATATGTTCTCTTTTTTAAAAAGAATTATGTATTAATAAATATCTATTCTTGACACAAGTTACTAGAAACTAAAATCATTTTTAACAATTTTTCCAGCCATAACACGCCCAGTAAGTCAGAACGCGCCCAGTTAGCCGGGGAAATATTCAACTTCTGTCGCAGTTAAAATATGCCTAAGATTGATTGCTTATGATTTGTTTTTTTATAATCAACTTTTCACATGCCATAAATTACACATTACTTCTTATACCCGTCCAAATATATTTCATCTTTCGAAGTGTCATTTACTTTGAATTTCAGTGGATTAATTCCTTTTGCAATTAAGGTATGAAAAAACGTCGAGACGTGGCAAGGGTTTTTTAACAGAGAACTTCTTACACCTTGAATCTTCTTAGGTACTGAGACAAGGCAATACTTCCGTTTCGCAATCACTCATATGTCGAAATGTTTGGCACAAAACAAATAGCCGTACCCTGCGGTCCGAAATTTCAATTCAGTGTCATTATAAGTGGCCTTTGTGGAACAAATAAGTAAGTAGTATCAACATCATGCGGTTTTTGTTTTGACCAACACAGTCATTGCACCAAACCTTGGTGCTTTTTAGGAGTTAATTTATACGAATAGGAGGCTATTTTGTTACTATCCCTGGAAGCAATTCCTGACGATTTCTGTGAACTAAACCACGCTAGATACGTCCGGCACTTTGCATCCTTCTTCATGCAGTAGGTGATGGAGTAACACTTTTTAAAACTTAATGAAAATCGTCATCTTTTACTTGGAGTAAACCAGCTGGAAAAATATTAAGACACTCTACCCAGTCTGTTCAGTAGCAGTAGCATTTTCCCGTTTCGCCAGAGGTGTCGATGAGGCTATGGCTGAAAACAATAAAGTGAAGTTATTTTTCCCCGCTTCGGGAAGGGAATTGTGGCGCTGACGCAAGAAATCGCATATACATGAGTTTCTCAAACAATAAGAAGGGACCACTTTGAAGGGTCCGTAAATAAAAGAACGTCACGCAAGGCGATGACACTACAAGAGATAGTGGTGAAGCCATTTACAATGAGCTATTAATAAACGCACGCACTGACTAAATGAGTGCATGGACATAAAATTCCAGTTCTATTGCCAGCAGTGGCTAAGCAGTGGTTGCCAAAGCGGTCCCTTCTTATAGTAATCTCTTTAGACGGCGAGCGCCTACGTGGCGTGGGCGTCGGCAACGGACAGGGCGCCGCACGGGCGGAAGGTGTGGCGGCCGAAGCGAATGCTTCCGGCTTTGGGCGACGCTACGGGCGCGGAGGTGGAGGGGGCAAGCGACGATGCGGTGGGAGCGAGGGCTCGAACGCGATCGTCATAATACACCACAGGCGCCAAAGTAGTGTGGAAGTATCAAAGCGACGCGACGGGGACAGAAACGCAGCAGATGGCAAATGGAATATTTGCAGGAACAACGAAGGGGCGGCGGAGGGGAGAGGTTCCGATTGCTGCGAGAGATTCACGTTCTGGAAAACACTTCCAAGAAACCCCCTGATCTAGTGTTCTGTATATTTATTTATAAATATAAGATTATATATTGTTTAGAATGATTATTAACAAGCAATTGCAACGTCTCATATCGCTGTAAATGATCAAAATTGGCCTCCTGATCGCTTTCTTTCGTAAAGATCAGCAAACTGCAGCCATAAGGAAAGAGGAATGTAGACTATTCGTGCTCTCCAATGAAGAGAACTTCTTACCTACTTTTCTATAACTAGAAACTCTTTAATCGTTGAGTCGCGTTGATGCAGGGCAATGAGTTTTCAGCACACAATGAATCTCTAGATTTCCCTATCATTTACAAATAAACAGAAAAAAATATACACATTACAAAACTAGTGGTGCTACAGAATGGCACAGGCTATCCGTATTAGTTTTCTATTTCCTAGAAATAAAATTAGCTAGCTATTCGGACTTTCCTTATACTCTTGCCATCTGCCATTTCTCACTCTTGGCATCAGCCATATATCGCCGCCCATATTGCATTTCTTAAGACTTTCTTAATTTTTCGGTTTCTTAATAGTAGAACGAAAATATTTTAAGAATATTAATGAACAGTACAACCTCATTCTAAATGGCAATTTTCTTTGAAAAATTTGGAGCGGTTTTTAACAGAATGGCGTTTCAGCGCTACTGTAAATGCGAAATTTAAAGCTCGCGAGAACTTCGCGAGAATAAGCAGTACTAATGACAAGAGAGTGGAGTTTTTTCTCCACAAAGTTCACAACAAAATCTAGAGACGAATTTTACGAAAGAGAAGTCTTCTAACTTAAGGAAAATTTATTTTGGGAAAGCATTTAAAACTAAATTTCATGCATCACAGATTTCGCGTTTTAAATTACATTCCTCACGATCGAATAAATATAGTGCTCATTACATTTCTCACTATTGTTAGTAAATATATACACCTACTGATTAATACCCTAAGCAAGGAACGAAGAAGCAGAATTACAGTACTTTAAACTTTGCAACGAAACCTAATGAAATGAAATTGTTACATAACGGTAACATTACTACACTATAGGGAGAATGAATAAAAAAAGGACTATCATACCGAGTAAGCTCGAAAGTCCTGAATAAGCGTTATGTTCAGCATTTAACGCGTACGGCAACGCTCAACGCGTTGGTTGGAGTTGTGGGCGAATCGCAGAAGTCATCGCACCACCGTCCGCGGACGCTCCTCCGCCGGAAGGGACATCAAACGGCGTAGCGGCGACGGTGCGGCGAGCGAGCGGAGGCGCTTTGGCGCGGGACGCGCGGCGCTATCAGCCCATCAACCGGAAGCCGCGCTCGATAACAGCCGCAGCCACCCGCCTACCCGCTGGAATGAACGCGGGTGGCATTGTTGGCGACGAGACGCGACGACGGGAAGCGATGCGGGTGGCAGCGCCGACGACGTAACCGCTCAATGATCTATAGGCGATAGGGAGCATTCAGAAAGACGCTGCTTTGCGATGGTCATACTCCAAAAAGTGAAAGCGTATGCGAAACGCAGTATCACGTCTTTAAAATAAATTGAGATAGTGTGAAATGAAGAAAGAAAAAAACGCCTTGAAGGGAACCGCGAATTAACAAGAAATAGGAAGAACAATTTGCCCTAAGTGGAGTAATGATGGGGGAATAATATGATTAGAAATGTTGCAGGAGCAGACCTGCAGGGAAGGAGAGGGTAACGTACATAATCTTCCCATTGGTGTCATTTTAATAAACATCAATTTAAGTTTATTACATTTAATAACACCAATGGATCAAATATGTTAGACGACAAAGGACTAGGCTTAATTATTACAGTACGTTTCACATACACCTTCCACATACCAATAGAGTGTGAGGCAGTTACCTCACACTCTATTCTCTAGATTCACCCCGGAATACAAACAAGAGTATTTAGGCATTTTGAGAGGAAAGTAAAATCTATACAAGAATACGGAAATAGTCAAAATAAATCAGAGGGGTACTCATAAAGAAGTTAATAGCAGAGGCTGCGGCGCTGGGGAGCAGCCAGGTACGGCGGGGTAGCGTGGCCGCGAGAATCGGCGCCCGCGCAGTAGGGTGCGACGAAGAAAGGAGTCCAGTCTGTAAGGACCGAGGTGAGGAAGAGCGGGGCGTGGCGAGGGGTGGGGAGGGACAGGGCGGGGCGGGGTGGGGTGCGCCGGGATGAGGCGGGGAGGGGTGCACCGGGTCGGGGCGGGGTGCGCCGGAGTGGGCAGGGGAGCGGCGGGGCGGGGTGGGGTGCGGCGGGGCGGGGCGCGCCGGGGCGGAGCGGGGTGCGCCGGGGCGGGGCGCGCCGAGGCGGAGCGGGATGCGCCGGGGCGGGGCGGGGTGCGCCTGGGCGGGGCGGGGCGTGGCGTGGCGGAGTGGGGTGCGCCGGGGTGGGACGGGGTGCGCCGGTGCGGGGCGCATCGCAGGGTTTGGCGAGGGGCTGGGCGAGGGGCGCGTCGGCACTGCCTCTGGCGCGTCGCCAGAGCAGCGCGCGCGTGCCCGCGTGGCAGCGACCAGATGCCGCGGGAGGGCGAGCGGCGCGGCTCCGCAATGCTAAACGATGCGCTTGGCGCCATATTGCACCCCCCAGCGCTTCTTTCCGGAACAAGGGCTGCTTCCCCGAAGGGCCGACGCGCCGGCAGGTGACAGGAAGTACGCTCGCTTTCCGGAAAACTTGGACATTTACGGACCCTTCTAGAATGACGTGCATGCCTAAGCGAGGAAGCAAGGGAATTACACAAAGAATTGTCAGCTCTTCTCTCGGGTTCAAACAAGTTACACAGTAAAAAATAACTCAAATTGTGAGCTTCAGAAGTAATGCCGTACACAAAACTTCAAATTATGGGAAAATGTTCAATACCCAAATGCTTTAGAATAGCCCAAGAGGAAGGGGGGCGAGTGGTCATGGGGATTCACTCCCACCACAAGCCAAAGTACATACTAAAAATTATGTCAATACTTACGGAAGACATTTAAAAATATCAATTGAAGTTATGAAAACTAAATATACGTCAACAAATAAAAAAACATTTTACACACAGCGTAAACGAAAAAGTAAAATTAATTATAAGAAAGCATCAAGTCATCTGGTCACTATGCTTGTAGCTCCCCACCCTTTCTGAGGGCTGACCCTGGGTCAGCCTCGACACAGCATATTCTTTAAGGAATTACTATAAACAAATGAAATAATATACCTTCCCTCTCTGCATTTCTCCAATTTTGTTTCGTAATGAAAAAAACAGTTATTCTAAGCATTGGGCAAATAGCCCTTTCATAAGTAAAGTGCTCAATTTAAAATAGCTAAAAGCTCATATTTTTAATTTGGCCAAAATCTCCACAACATATTCCGCTTTCGATTGGTTGCCCCGTATGAGCGATTGGTCGCTGACGCAGGATGGCTCGGCTGACGGAGTGAAGTTCGCGCTCCACTCTGCGGATTCACGTCGCTCGCACAAGCACTGGCGAGTGCGCGGAAACGCCTTTGCTCCATCGGCGAATGTGCGGATTGTCAGTCCGCGCCGTCGATGCCATGCCATCAAACACCATCACATATAAAGGTAGTAGGTCAATGCATGCTTTCAGAGTTATCAATACAAAAATACCTCGGAACCCTACAGTACTTCTAACTCACTGCTCAATTTACAATAAAACACAGAAATAAGAGGATTTGGGTTTGACTACATTGAAACAGCGATAACTTCGAAATTCACTATTATGTACCCAGCATGTCCTAGATTTTAGGTTTATTCTGGCATTATAAAGGCAAAAGAGAAACAAAGATGTGCTTATGTCACTTGGAACCTTGTGAAGCTGGGTCACCTTTGGTAAAGAATGAAATATTCTGCGTGAGAAATGAAAAATCCACAAGATTTTAATTTAAGAAAATAATTTTATGAATGCTTTATTCGAATCATGTCGATTCATCTTCAGTGAATGAATGATTTTCTTCGAATTAAATAAATCACAACTGCCCATGGCAATAGGGCAGTATATTTCACAGCCTAATTTTGCAATTTAGCTGCTCTCTCTGAAAAGTAACTTTGCACTGCAAAGTAATTTACATTGCACCAGTGATTATTAAATACAATGAACGGAAATTAACAAATATCAGAACCGAAACACAACCGTGTAATGCTTGTTATCCTGATATTACAAATGAAAGTTTTTTAAAGGGTTAACGTCAAGTCTCATAGTTCAAAATTTTATAATACTTTACTGCCCTTTCACTCGAGAACAACGGCAATTAAACACGGCTATTAACAAAGGTAGCATTTTTCAACGGGTTCATGAGGTGGAGAGCGCCTGCTTGTCCAACCGCGACCGCGGGCACGCCGAAGGCGATGACGCAGGCCAAGACGCGCGCCGAGGAGGACCGGGCGCGGCGTGGCGCGGCGCGCTCGCCTCGCGCGTGTCCAGGGCCCTTAACGTTGTTTACACTGCCAGCAGGCAGCGCGCAGGGGCAGGGGGCGCGGGAAGAGGCCGGCCGGTGACGCACCGCGGCCGCTGACCCCGACCGGCCCGAAATCCGCGGCGCCAACAGCGCAAAGGGAGGGGGCACCGACAAGAGAGACCTGTCGCGGTCACGTGTGGGCCACGCACGACCGGGCGCCGCCATGTTGCGGCCCGCGGATCAATACCAGGCAAGCTCGTCCGCCACGCCGCCGGCTCCCCGAGCGCCCACTCTCGCAAAAACAGCGACGCCCCCACCTATTTCGCTATCGAGTTTCGGGCCGGGTAGGATGGAAATATTGATTCCCGCCAGAAATTGCATTGCCTTCATTTAACGGCGCGCGCGCGCGCAGGAGGATTAGCACAGGGTAGTTGTCGCTTTTTATGCGCAAAACATCGCGTCGCTGCGGCGGGGGCGGCGCCGGAGGGCGGGAAAAAGGAGTGCCGAGAGCGGAGTGGAGAGGGAGCGAGCAGCGTCGGCTGCGGCGCCCGCGCCCCTCAGCGCGTCGCCATGGCGACCCCGAGCGGCGGCAATTGGGGGCGGCGAGCACGGCACAGGCCTCCCCACCCTCGCGCTTTCGCTCTTCTCGCAAGCCCCGCCCACCCCGTCCTGCCCTGCCCTGCAGCAGCCGCCCACACGCTCCCCCCGAAAATCCGCGCGAGACGGCGCGGGGACCGAGGCTCGACGCCGGACCGTCCGGGTCGATAGCGCAGCGGCAGCCGCTGCGCCATCTTGCAGCCGCGATGCTGCCAACAGGGTAGTGGCAGGGGGGGGGGGATGGCGGCGGCGGCGGCAACGGCGGCAGTGGCGCCGGTGTGGAGCGCTGCCATTATGGTATTACGACCGCCAAGCAGGCGCCTCCCGCAACCGCGCCAGGGACGCGCAGGCGGAGGGCGTCGCTCGTACTCAGGGTCGGCGATAAAGAGGCGTGCTGTTCGGATAAGGAAGTCCGGATAAAGGACGGGAACGTAGCAGATATAATGATAGCCATTAGGACATAAAGTTCAAACAAGGACAAGGGTGTCCATAGGAGAAGGACATATTATAATCAGAGCTACGGAGAGAAATCTGTATCCAGAGAAAAGAGCAGGCATTTGCGCCGCCGATGGTTACCATGATTTAGTTTTGTAGAATGTACCTTGATGTATCAAGGCATGAAACATCCTAATCTGAAAGTTGGGCAGCAGAGATTGAAGAGCGACCGGAGCCGGCGGCGGCAGGGCCGCAGGTGGCCGTGACCCGCGCCGTCGCCACCGCGGGCGCCCAAGCGTGACGCCGTCCGCCCGCGCCTGCTGGCAGGCCGGGTCAAGGCCTGCCGCGCACAGTACGGCGCGCTTTCGCCGCAGCCCTGCCGGTGGCGCGCGCGCGCGTCGGCGATCGATCGCGCCGCGAAAGCCGCACCTTCGCCGCAGCCGCGCGAGCCCGCGGTCGCCGGCCACGGACGGGGCGGGGGCGGGGTTCACAGAGGGTGGGGCGCGGCCGCACCACTCCTCCCCGCTGCCCAAATTATAAGCGCGTGGCGTTCGCGAGAGGCTTACCTGCGCGACGAGAAACGGTAGTGACGGCAACGGCCTGCGCGGTCAGGTGCGTGCAGGGCGTGGAGCATCGCCGTGGCGGGCGCCGCTGGGCGCGACGGGCACAACACCGGGTGTGCGGCTCCGTCGGCCGGCGGGCGGCGCGCCTCTGAGGGCCGTCGCGACGCGGCCCCGCGGCGGCCCGGCA
Source organism: Acheta domesticus (assembly GCA_031308135.1). NCBI lineage: Eukaryota > Metazoa > Arthropoda > Insecta > Orthoptera > Gryllidae > Acheta > Acheta domesticus. The sequence continues at coordinate 129,257,949 of JAHLJT010009419.1, forward strand.
CGGCCCGGCCCGGCACCGAGCGTTGCGTAACGCGAAAGGGAGAGGCGGCAGCGATGGCGGAGGCGGCGGCCGCGCGCGAGGGAGCCCACGCGGCGAGTCTGCGCGCGAGAGCCGCGCCGCGCGGCGTGAGGCTCCACCGCGCGAACCAGCGAGCGAGCTGCGAGCGCCGCTGCCGCGCAGCTTTCGTTTGCGACCTTCGGTGCGGCCGATGACAGTGAGGCAGGCCCAAAACTGCAGCGGCGCAGCGGAGCGGGGCGGGGCGGAGCGGGGCGCGCGGGCGGCGTGGCGGAGCTGCAGAGGTGCCCCCGCGGCCCCGCCTCCTCCCCTGCCCGTGCAGTGGCGGCCCGCAGCCCGTTCCTCGCAGGAACCGATCCCCGCGCCGCCCCGCAGTTGCCACCCGCGTGGCCGTTCCCTTGCTAGCACGTTCGGTCGCCCGCAGCCCGGGATGGGGGGGGGGAGGAGGCGCGGAGTGAAGAGAGGCCCCGCAGGGAGCTGTGCATCACGTGACGTCATCGTGCCGCAAGCCGCGGTGTCGGCGGTGCAGCGAAGCCCTGCTCGCCCCGCGCAGCACCGCCCCGCCCCCGCGCTGCACCGCCGTGGCCCACTGCAGCGGACGCCACGAGGCCCCCGAAAGGGCCGCGCGCACGACGCTGTGCTCCACTGCCTCCGACGACCATCGCCTAATAGGCCAAGGGGGTGCGCAGTAGAAGCTTATAATGGGCCAAAGGTTATGTGTGACTTAATGTGTGAATTAATTTATCCGTTTCTGCTACACCAGTACAAAAATATTTCAATCAAATCACACATTTCATCAATCCACTTTACATGCGAACAATTTCTCGGACGTATTAAGACTTTCTTTACCCACAGATGACAGTGCTATTGCCATCAAAAACTTGAAAGCAATAAGTACAAACGGTTTTACCCAAATGATTTATTAAAAAAATTGTGAAATTGAGGTAGCAGTTTTAATCAATAATTACAATCCTTCAGATAATTCGACAGCTCACTCATTTTCAGGAAATAACACACATGCTGCAAACTGTCTGGTTTCATATTCAACTTGTTCATTAATTACTATGTAAATCTGACCATGAATGTGACACTATTTATGGCTTGCTAGGAACATCTGTACCCTTTGATATATTGTAAGCTTTAAAACAGTCACCCGATGTACATAGTGCAAAGGTACAATGTAATATCAATAATAATAATAACAATAAAATGAGAATATTTATATAAACGACATAATTTATCAAAACCCTTATAAACAGTAGACATAGGACTTACTGGACCGGAAATTGTACGTACGGAGAAGCATCACGCAAACTGATGAGCAAAAATAATCAATAATATGTATTTAATATTACGAATTATTTAGCAATGACAAAGTGAAAAGAGTTACATATTCCTATTTTGTGTGTATATAGCGTCTGTATCGGGAAGTTCCCCAATTGGGTGCTGGGGAATTCTACCACTGCAACCCACCCGGCAACCGGAAGTCCCTACCCTCTATGGGATTATGATGGGCTATTATAATAATAATAATAATAATAATAATAATAATAATAATAATAACAACACATTTTGCGTAAAGTATTGTAGAGGCACTGATAGTCACCGGATCTGCTCCTTAGGTAGCTCGTTGCGACCTGGAGTAGATTTTATATTCAGCCGACTCATAACATCTTTATTCGTGATGTATTGGAAAAATAATAATAATAATAATAATAATAATAATAATAATAATAATAATAATAATAATGACGACTCGCACGTATCACTCAAGAATTCATTTTATTTATTTACAAGACGTAGGACGAACGAAATAAGTACATTAATTATTTTACTTTGTATTTTAAAAACTGCGCGTGTTGTATCGCTCAGGCCAGTGAGGTTGCAATGCCTTATTGTAGTGAATGGTTTATGAGTACCCAGCACGATCTCATCCGCTACACGCAATTAAACCTAATGCTCGCCACCTCTTGTTCGCACGTTCATTAAAGCAACTCAAATGGCATTCCTCGCGCAAAAAACGAAAATACTTCCACAATAAACACTCTTCCAGAAATTCAAAATGCATTTCGTAAAACGAAAGAAAAACCTCGTGGTGACCTTGGATTCGCGATCCCAGAGATCGCACATCCACCAAATAGGAAAATCAAGCAAACAAGCAAATCTCAGTATCTGACAAACAGTTCCAATGTACCCGCCATTCACGATATGTTATCGGTATGGTTCCATTGTCACTGTCACATCCACTAACCGGCGAAAGTTTTCCTTCCCGCAGATCAAACCTGCATCAGCAACGTCAACGGGCGGAACAGGCAGGAGCGAACTCACGAGTCTTGTTCTGGGCACGCGTATGCTGCAGCTGGTTCGTTCGCTTCGCCGAGCGCCACGAAGCGCGAGCAGCTCGTGATATTGCTCCCCTCCGCCCACGGCATCCATCCAAAATCCCGCTGCTTTGGTCACATTGTAATATTTGAAAGCGAAGGCGCGCATACATTAACCAACGAACTGGACAGTCGATTTTATAGCGCAGCATAAGGCAACATTCAAATGAACACCAAGATACGGCAACATTAAAAAAACAGCGTACGGTTTGGACTGCATACGGACACGTCGAATTTCATCATATTACAGCATATTTCAAAAAGCAGAAACTTAATTTATGTTGGAACATTGTTAGTTAAAATATTTGTTAAAGAGCTAGCCATTGCACCATCGTTATCATTAATGATGGTACATATGAACACTGCTTGCTTATAGTAAATGTGTTGTCACTTTACATGCCGCAGAAAAATGGTTAGAGAGTTGAGGCATATGCTTTTATTATTTAATACGGCGACCAGCGATCTGGCTTTATGGAAATCAAGGCTTTTTCCTGGTTTTCCACGTCTGAAAATATACATTTTCAGGTTCTGTTTGGAACATTACAACACTTTTTTTTTTTAATTTATATACTTAACCGTACTATTTACTCACGCACCTTTCGCAACCGAGTACTAGAGTTTTGTTCAAAAACGAGCTCTACAGATAACGTTTTTTTTTTAGGAATGTTACTAATTTATATTCAGAGCCCTGAAATGTTTACGATGTTTTTAAAGACAAATAGTCGATCATGAAGCTGATGCCAACGCAGGGTTTGAGGTATTATATTCCTTAGATCGGTTTCGAAAAATGTCGGCCCTACCGTGAATAACAGTTTTCAACATCTAAGTAGCAATATTGTTTCAAATTGGATATTCTACAGTCAATAAGGTCTACTAATCAGTTCTTACAAATTTTGAGGACACCTGAAAAGTAGGCTTAATAGCACTACAAGATTTTTAATAACATTTTTGAATTTTCGGAATGAATAAATATTTTCATGATACATCCCAGATGTCTCAATTTTTGGAGTTTTGAAGATAACTAAATTGATTTTGCTATATAACAATTTTAAAAAGTAGTTCAGTAATAGTATTTAGAATCGTAATAGTTTTCTCACCAATTTAAATCCTGTTATGAGATTTCCGCATTTTTTTTTCATGACAGATTTTGTTTCTGTTTAACACATTTTCAATGGATACATAATATTTAATCATCAGTTTTAATCATGACATTTGAATTTTAAAATATTAAAACGTTTAAATGTTTTTGAACTTTCAGACTAGTCTTGCATTACAGTATTAAAATGTATGATTGCATCCTATGATTAATGAATCCACAGATACAGGTTCCAGCTGTCATCTCTAAGGAATTCAATGAATATGAAGACAATTATCGTTTAAGCAGTTTCTCCATTTTTTAATAACTAAGTTAGTGTTAAGCAATACCTTAGTAACATGTGACAATAAACGAGAAAAAGTCTTAATTGAATTTTGCTCACAAATGCTCACAAAACGCACATTTAACGTTATATTTACGTTTCCCCAATGACATTTTGCATGACGATTATCAAAATATTCCTTATATTTTGATCGTCCGGTACACTTTGTCACTGACGACTTAAGCTCTTGTTCCGAGATTAGAGTGCATCAAACGCGTACACCGTATTTCGTTGACTTTCTTATTTTATTCTTTTGCTCAAAAAGTGGCGTATGTGTGACACACGAGCACATTTCCTTGAGCCCTGGAATACTTACCCTCAGTTCTTTACCTACATTAACTGAATTATAAATAAGTGATAACAACAAACATTATTAACAAAATCTGATAACCAGAAATGTTTGCTCCCGTATAATAGAAACTATTTTGCCCAGAAAAACGAGCTACAGATTTGATATTAGAGTCCTCTCGTCAAAATAACCAGCACCCACTGCTCTTATATTCAGCGAAATGAGGGCTCAAGAAAACGCGCACAAATATTGATAAAGGCTTCAAACATCGTTTACAATGATATGTTTCTTTTCATAGTGTATTAAAAGTAGGAGCAGATAAATAAGAAATGTATATTAACGATGTTAATAAAGAAAAAAAAACTATATAATGGACGCACCCAGTATGATGAGCGCGAGTAGGCCTACTCGTGCTACGAATGGCCACGCGAGTGACGAAATGTTAACAAAGGAGATAATTTTGATTCTTAACTTTTGAGTTTAAAAAACGCGAGCCAGAACAAGCAATTTCTCAACACAAGGATGCACAAGGTCGAAGGCGGTGTTCCTGAAGATTTCATACAGCAGTACTTTATATACCTTTTTGTAGATTTGTAGATTGTAGCTTTGGTGCTACATGACATTTTCATCTTTTAGTCGACGATTGCAATGGAATTTTGACATCTGAAGGATACTCCACCTATGTTGCATCCGCGGCAGTGTTTGAAGTTGTGCGATGCGTGAGTCAAGGACTACCCAATCCTCAAACATGCATGTGGCAATTCTCATACTTATTGCGATTTTCACTTGCGATTATCATTTACTGAGTTGAGTTACTTTACTGAATACGATCCCGTATGTGAATGTATGATAAATGTCGGGGATAAATCTGAAAATAATGATAAATTCTGGTTGGCAAACCAAAGTCCTAGTTTCTTTCCGGTTCTTCCAGATTTTTACAAATTCCCGCTTTTTTTTCGGTTTTCAAGGATTCCAGGTTCGCTGGCCAGAGTGTTTAATTAACAATATAATTAAAATGTAACGTGCCCAACATTAATTGTGTACTTTTATTCTAATAAACGAATTAACAACTTGGATTCAATTTAAAACACCATGCAATATTAATATTCTTCGCGTAATATAATATCTATTTTTGCTCTGTAAAATGAAAATGAGTTTAGAAACTCCAGCTGTCGGCTGGTCCGCATCAGAAGCGATCTAAGCTTTTACTAGAAGGTTAAAATTATCGGCAAAATACTATGAATATGAAAAAAATGATAAAAATAAAAACACGGAGTCATTAACAGAGTAATGTACCAACTTGCAACCAATTTGCATTCCATGCAAAATTTCAGGTTTTCTGACAGTGAATCTCAGATTTTTTTCATATTTTATTACATTAATCTACTAATGATGAACAGTTAAAAGACAATTTATGGAATTAATATCTTTAGCAGTTTAGCAACAATTACGGGTTAAACATGGACAATGACACAATATTTAATGAAAATAATTATGACGTTCATAAAATAATTAAAACTTTAAAAACGGGCACAATATTTTCAAGATAAATGATCATATTTTAAGCAGTTGATAATATATTAAGGATTGATAAATTTGTTTACAATAAAAAATGCTTATAAATTAAACAAATACATTTTTCTTCAAAAGTAATATTTTCTTTTCTTTCATATTTTACATACTGCAAGAACCAATAAATAACCATTCTGCAAACTGTCGCGATGGAATCTTGAAAAATACGTAAGTTATTAAATAAAATGTATACGCGCATTTTGCTCTTAAGGTTGAAAGTCGCGTGCCCTTGCCCAGCGAGGGGTAGGCAGGCACCGCCAAGTTTATTCCCTAAGGATATCTATCGATGCCTTCGAAGGGATCCTGACACCAGTTTACAGGCTTAGTTTTCGCGTGTTACTGTTCAGTGATACATCGTGAAAGAAAATGCGAAAGATTGTGAATACGTTTAACAGGCTTTGGTGCTGCAATCCATTCGGACTTGAGAAGCACAAAATTCGGGTGGGTAAGAGAAAGGTAACAGAGGCGATGCGGAAGAAAATATCGAATTCAGTGGTAGGTGAAGCAATATGCGATCTGTGTCGTCATAAAATATCCAAAATGCCCAATGCAGATCTTAGTGACTCAATTCAAACAGACAGTGAGGTGAAATCGTCAAGTGAAGAGGAGTACGTAGCCCCAGGATTTGCACAGGAAGCTACTATCAGTAATGTAAACATTTTGAATCCTCTGGGTCAATCACCATTGTTATTGCAAAAACAAACCCGAGAGAAATAGTACGTAAGGAGGAAGGTGAGTGCCGTAAATAAAGCAGTTTCTGAATTATTTCATGTGAGTACAGAAAGCAAAGATGGAGAAGAAATGTTGACACAATTCAAAGGAAAATTTTCAAATGTGAAAACAGCTAATGAGAAATATATGATTTTAACGTGTTTACCAAAACGTTGGAGTGAACAAAAAATAATGGTCGAATTTGGGTATCTCTTCATGTAGCTTATACGGCAAAATTAACACCTAGAGATGTAGTTTTGCGAAATCCACCATCGCGCCGCGGAGGAAAAAAGTAACGCCGAGTGCTGACGAAGAGGGCTGGGGCGCGGCGGCTCTAGCAGCTGAGATGAGTTTGTTTACAGAGCGCCGGCAAGGTACTTTTATTCATAACTTTAAAACCATTCAAGATTCCATGATGAAATTTACAGAGTAGCTTGAAAGTAGTTTCAGCAATTTTTCTTCCAAAATTCAAGAATTTACAAATATTACATTTCCATTTATTGCATTTTTAGAATTTGTTTACTTCCTAATTGTTAAAGACTCACGGTAAAAAATATCTTTAGTGTACAATTATCCTTTACATTTCTTCTACAAATAGTGTCACTTTTATATTTTTTGCTTATTTGCATATCATCGGAAAAAAATCATAACGGAATGTCTACAGACTGCCAACCTAATATTTCAAGGGCCCATTGTTGCTAAACAATGGCTGATGGGACAAAAATATTGTACCTGGTTCATGCAGGTATACGTGGCAAAATATTTTTAAATTCTGAGATGTAGTGTCAGGTTTCCTACTTTTTTGCATGGAATGACCCAACAGCAAAATCATTGTTTCGTCGTTTGATTGGTCGATAGAATTAACATCCAAAATCCGACACAAAGCCCGGATTTGGAATTCGTACAAGCGAAGGTGAAACAAAAGTATTTTAATCATACAAAGTTGGCTAAATTATTCAATAAACTAAAGTTATTCAATGTGACAAAAATGGCTTTCCGACCGTAGGCTTTCACAATAAACGTACTACAAGCCTTTATTCATAATTAACATATCTGTTGTGAAGCTTATTTTAAATCAATTTTAAACTATTCTTACAATTTCAGGTTATTTTGCAGATAAGAGTGAGTTGTAAGAGCTAGTTTTTTTCCTTTTTTTCTTCAGTTTCTTTTCACATAGTTCAAACATTTTCTATGGTATTCATGTCATGGTTATTTGCAGTCCATTGCTCATCCATGTCCGGAAGATATTTTCCAGCTTCTTTCCTATTGTGGCATGGAGCTTTATCATGCGTGAACCGGCGTGGATTTTTTCCAAAACACTCATTTTTTTCAAGGAAACTATTGGGACTTCAGGACCTCTAGGTATTTTTAGTGCCTCTTTATACCGTTAACCAGTGCTTGAGTTATAAAATTTTAGGTTCCGAAACGCATCCCCATTTATTCATTAATTTAATACGAATAATGATAATTTATATCATTTAATAATTAATCCCGAGGTACCGGAACGCTGTTCCGTCGCTTTCCGCCTGAAATCAAGCCTTGCCATTGGGTCGTATGAATAAACTTCGAGTTTATACTCTGAGTATCTTCTCATTAGCATGAGCATGAAAGGGAAGTAGATACTCCATTGGATGAGTACATTCTCATTTTGGTAAGAATAAAACGCGTCGTAGAAGTAACGAGTACATACTCACAGAAACCCGAGTTTGTTCTCATTTACCTAGCATTTTTTCACGGAGTAACCTGATGTACGGACGTTCGGCAACGATTCTATCACTAGCTATCGATACTACTCGATAATAATTGCGCGTTTCTTTTTGTTTTCAGAGTGAAGCAGTTTGATACGTGATTTTTATATAATAATCATTCATTACCTTCGAATATATTTATTAACTTCATCAAGGACCTCGTTTAAATACGAAAATCACTCGATGTGAAATTACGTTTACCATAAGAAAAACAAAATAATTTAGTAACACTGAAAGAACTACAGACAAAAGTAACCACAAAAATCACGTTCTGAATGACATTAGAATCTGAGAATTTTCATTTCTCCCAAGAACACCAAATGTTCTATAATTTTCATGTTTTAGAAAATATTCTTTCATAAATTATTCTGTGGGAATTTAATCCAATTTGGAGTAATACTTAGCAATAATTACAAACGCTCCATAACCTCCTCTACAATTTTTGAAACAGTAATTTGTTGAATCCCCAAATCTACTCTTGCTCCACTCTGAAGACCAACAACATTAATATTTTTCAATTTAATTTTGTTGTTAAGACTTTAGAGCTCATCCAAAAGTCACAGTTTTTCATTGCCGAAAATACGGTTATTTAATCGCTGTACATTTTCTTGTGAGAATCTAAACATTTAAAATTCCTTTCGTTGGTACAACGCCTTCCCGCATATATTTTTTGTTTCTCATGTCCATAAGAAACATAACTATAGTTCGAAGTGAACGCCATCAACTACACCAACGTATGTTTCAGTCGGAACTCAAAACTGAGTCTACTACAGAGCTTGCTCAGAAAAATATGAGTAAATACTTGCAACACTGAGAACATACCACTGTTTTATTCATATCAGTTTTGAGTATATTCTCACTTTCGTCTAGAAACTTGAGTAAATTCCCCTAACAGTCTAAGATATGAGTACATACTCAAAACACGAGTATAAACTCAGAAAGATTATTCATATACTTTGAAATATTTACTCACAAAATGTAAGTATGTAGTACATACTCAGTTTTATTCATACCACCCATTAATTGCGTATAAGTTTCCAGTATCGTGCATGGACATTACATTTCATATCATTACTTTTGCCACGTGCTTCTCAGCACACATTAAAGTACGTTAATTCAAGGAAAAAATATTAGTTAAATAAATTGGCCGTCATTATATATAACTTAAATCGGAAAAGCTAGCGTACCCGTGCGAGAACTGTCGCATTTGGAAACCTAAGACACCCCCCCCCCCACCTCTGCATGTATATCTGAAAGGAAAAGGAAAAAAATGTTAGCGAATCGTATTGTATCAGAATTCAAGATTCAGCAAGTCTCAAGACTCTGCAAGCCCCATTCTTACCACGAATTGGGTTACCAACAAGAGTAGACACACGAAAATGAAATAGCATGTCCCAAAAGTTATCATTTCGTGGATTACAGCGTGAGGAACATTACTTGAGGTCTGCAGCCTCGAAAAGCAGGTTCCATGGTCTTAGTTTAGTAAATCTGTTTCTTATTGATTAACGAACTATTTGAATAACGTTTCCCCGTTAATCGGTGTAAAACTCATCGATGTCCCAAATGTACTAGACGTATACATTGGTAATGTAGTTGTAAACAGCCAAAGGTTCCTACATTACGAATGCCTACAACCAACCTTCCGTTCCTATATAACACATTAGTGTGAATATCCTTCTTACAATTAGTCACAGAAGTGGCTATTGAAGAAACGTATACTACCAAGAAATGTTTTGCTATCCAAGGGGCAACTATGCAATCCGCAATACCAGCCGGTCGTACGATATGAAAGAGACATGGCATCCCGATTGGAGCTTGTGCGACTCCGCAAGGGAAGGCGACACCGCACATTCACATTCATTCAAGAGGTCTCGTTCCCAGATTAGTATGTGTACCACATTGCAAGTATGCGTATCTGGCAATTGCCCAACACGTGTTCCCTCGTACACGTATAGTACAATGAATTCTGCAAACTGTTTTGCATGGAACATTCAGGTACTTAAAGACAAAGAAAGAGAAACGACATCGACGAATCCAGTTACAATACTGGAATCCTGGATTTACTTCCCGCCCAAAATAATCAAACACGAGACTTAGTTTATAGATTACCGAACTATGGATTACAGAAACAACTAATTAAATCTCTGACTTCCGTTAATGTCCTTGACGATATCAAATAATGGATCGATAGATTGTACATCGGTTCATACGTGCGACAGAGATCGGCGAAGGATTGAGGATCGCGTTACTATCACTATTCTATCCGTGCAGCAAAGATTTCTGCTTTGCAAAGTGAACTCCGCTATTCAGATGACGCATAAAACACAAAACCTCACATTAGAGATGCGTAGACAAAATCAGAAGTCTTGAAGCATCTGCAAATACGATCACATCTCAGGGAAAGTCAATATTCAAACTACGAAATCGCATTAGGGCATTCTGAACTTAAAAATTCGGGCGCCGTCGTCCAGCAACATCGTAGTTATCAATTTTCAACAATTATTATATACACTTATTAAACCAATACAATACAGGAAATACTTGTATAATTCGAAATAACATAAGCAAATTCTTCGTGGCTTCTTTATCAAATGCCATTTAGTACAATTTGATTAATCGTATTTTTCTTTTAATGTCTAATGTAGCTTAAGGCTAAAGAATTCTATTATTTACAGTGTCCAACAACCACAACTTTAAAAAAATCCCAAGTAAATGATTCATTTGAAATTAAAATTTACGGGGCGGAACAACGTCATTGCGAACAAAATAAATTAAGATTAGACGTTTGATTTGAAAAGACACTAATTTCAGTGCTTATGAAGACTGGAGCAATGACGTGGAAAAGTAGTCACAGCACACGAATGAAATTAGAGGAGCGAGGAGTGCATAATGGAGTGGACCGCAATCGCATCCAAAGCGTCTCGCGTCAATTGGCTGCGGCTGCGGCGCCGCGCGTCGGGCAGCCCGCGCACGCCGTGGGCACGCGCTCGCATGGGCCGGCAGCGCGGAGGCCGCCGAAAGGCCCTCCCGGCGGAGGCGACGACTGCCCACGCCCGGGCTCGCAACAGGTTCCACAAGGTGATCCGGCAAGCCCGGCGAGCGGGCGGGCGAGCGGGCGGGCGGGCGGGCGGGCGGGCGGGCGGGCGGGCGGGCGGGCGGGCGGGCGGGCGGGCGGGCGGGCCAGGCCAAGGGACGGGACGGGGTGGGACGCGGGGCGCCGCAGAGGGTGCGGGGACCGCTGCAGAGGCCGCGGGTTTGGCACCCGCGCACGCCGCCGCGCGCCTTGTCGCGCGCCCGGTTGTAAGCCGTGAAGAATGCGCAGCGGTTTCAGTCAAGTCGGCAGGCCGCGACGGCGAAGCACGTGGCGGAGGCGGTGGTCGACGGCCTAAGTGGTTGGTAACAGCAACTAAGTTGCGAAGGATATGGGCCTCATTTCACAACTCTGCGAATCTTTTATTCCGGATATAATCACGTGTTAACATTCATGTTGGTAATCATGTGGAGATGTATTTCGGTTCAACAATAAGACGGGAAAAATTAAACGCATTCGCACACAAACAAGTCATGTTTTCAAAAACTCGGCGAAAATAACTCCGGAAAAATTGGGTGAAATCTTTTCCTCTTTTTCCGATTTTTGCCGACTCATGTCCCTCATAAAAGTAAATTATATCATAAACTATCTTAAATCACGAGGAAAAAACGTGTTTGGTTGTTTTTTATTCATTTTTCCAAAGTTCTAGAAGTAGGATCTTTCAAGAGCATAACCGGCGACGTAACCTTATGAGTCACTGACTAAAATAATTTGCGATTTAGTCGAACTCGCGGTCAAGTAGTCAGAAGATACACGCGTACGTCGGCCTGATGCGGAACTTTCGGAAACACAAGAAGCGCTTTCATTTACATCGCGTGGAGCCAAACGTAGGTGTGATTAGGAACTAATAATTACGACGCTTATTCGTCGTTTTCGTGGTCGGGCACAGCTGATGGAATTACTCTATGGTGTAGCGGACCTTGCGCAGTGCCGCCGGGAAAGTTGCACTGCCTCTTTCTGCATTGCACGCGTGCACTTTAACATAAACCATTTGAACCGCACAACCCAAATACGAAACGAATGAATGGAAAAGTTGGGTTTCAAATAATGCAAAGCTGTCAAAAAATTGGAGACGAAAAAGTGTCGTTTTCAGAAGCATTCTCCGCTAGGAGTTGCCTATCATTAACAGCGCAGCCATTATATCCACTTCTTTTCTCCCCTCCGCATCTAGATTGTTGTCGTCTCCACCGCCAGTGTCACGAGCGACTTGAGTTCTGGCGCGTTGAGCATCCTTCCTCCGATTCGCCGGGGCGTAAATTGGTGGTAGGGCACTCGACATCGACGAAACTTTTGTGTTCCCAGTGAAGAATAGTTGCTCTTTCCAGTGCTATTTTACACAGAATGTTTCCGCCTGTGGAAACGACGGCAATTACACGGGGTTATTACTCAATTTCAAAAGTCTCAAACCACCCTCTCTTGCAGTTCCTAATTGGCGAGATGCGAAGATGAGGTGAAGAAATGGCAACAGAGCCTGAAGAGACTTATGAAAAAATCATAAGCAATTGGCCTGGGGATGACTGTAGAGGCAATCGCTTTGCGCTTGTCTGTGAATTCGAATCCAGCTTAAGCCATGAATATCTTCCACTTTGTAGAAAGCGCTCGCTTCCGGCAAGAAAACATGTATCATGAATTCCATTAAATAAACTCTTATTATTTGATAACCAAGTAAAACCAGATATCAGTTTTCTGATACTACGGTGCCAACGTCAATAGCCTAAAGGTAGGCAGTGAGGAGAGGGGAAGGGGGCCCCATGCTGCCCGAGCCTTAGTTCGTGTGGTCCCCTGTTGGGGTCTCGGCTTCGTCGTGGAAGTGGCCCGATACTCAGGGCAAAGAGGAGGGACTTTACCCGGCGCATGTGAGTGGCGCATTGATTCGACTCCGGTACTAGCCTGGATAGTGCCTTAAACCCACGCATCCATTGGGGGAGTTGCCATGAGGGCAAACTGCGTTCTGGCAGGACCCGGATACCAGCCTAAGGGTGCACTTGTACGCCTGTAGGGGGTGCGGAAAGAGGCTAGCGCCTAGGCGCCTGCCCCGGAGTGTATTCCCCCTGGTAAAAGACAAGTACGAGGGGTAGACGCACGGTATAATAACACACTAGGGCGCCAACAACCCTACAGAGACCCGGTACTAGAAGAAGAATCTTCATTCCGACTGATCGAACAACAACCGAGTTAGTTTTTTTTTTAAAATCAATTACACTTCTTTTCCGCGGGAAGCCCTTGCGCTGCCGACTGAAGCCGCAGCCGCCGCGGGCTGAGGCCAGGGGCGCGCATCCCGGCACGGGGCGGCCGCGCGTGACGGCGGCGGCGTGGGAGCGAGAGCAGGCCCGGAAACGCGCACCGCGCAAACAGGTTCGAGGTTTTTCTCGGAAGGCATGTGGGGTAGTGGTGCGGCGGATAGGGGCTGCTCCGCGCGCGCTTGCCGAGCTCCCACCGATCCTCCTCCCTCCTCTTTCCCTCTTCGCCACCCCACCCCTGTACTGCACCAAGCGAGGGACGCGTGCCTCACGTGCTCAGAAAGAATACAACATCCGTTCGAAAAACGACTTTTTCTTTGTATTTGGCTGCATTTTAACGAGGCGGAAGTTTGGACTTTTTTTTTGTAATTCTTTCTAAAATTCAATTTCGCCCTGAATCTTCAGTTAACGATGTACCAAATAAAAAGACATGCAGTCATTCGTTAATCATGGCTGTAACCTTGATAAAGAAATAACGTATCACTTCCTGGAACAACTAGCTATATAGAAGAGTTAGTTGAAAACGCTACTGTTTTTTCCAATTATCCTATTTTTTTCTCCAATTTAATCAGTGATAGGAATTTTCCAGTAATGACGCTCTTTCAAGAATTCACGCTGTATTACATTCAAATAATAAAACTTTCACATATGGTAATACTCTAAACTGCTAAATTCGCTCTCGAGCAATATTTTCTTAGTATAATTAAGGTGCATCACTTATAATATATAGTTTTTAAATTTGTGCCTATTTCAAACGGCTCGCAACAATTTTTTTAACACAATTGGGCTCGATTAAAATGTGAAAAGTATAGCCGATTTTACAGAAACCTGTTTATGAGTTGAGAAAAAAAGTTCTAATGCTCTTGTCCCACTTGTTTTCTAAGCTCCTCAGTCACGTGGCCTCCTTTGAATCTAAACGTCGAAAGGTGTTCACGACATCCTTGACAATCTTCTGCAAACACCCCCGTTTTGACGGCGCCCTCCCAGCAAGCACCAGCGCGAAATGTGCCGTCGATAACGACGTCACGGTCTAGTGACGGGGACGAGGAGTGAGGCCGGGTGAATGTAACGGGCCGTGACGGAATAGGGAACGCGACGAGGTGGCCAACCTCGCGTTTCCCACAATAGAAAGGCACAAACAAATTGACTGGCGCCAGCCGAACTGGAATTTCAGACAAAAGCTTGCTACTTTTCATTATAAATGTAATGTATATCCTCGTCTATCGAACAATTTTGGATTATCAACGAGCGTAGCGTAGTATGTAGGCCATCAAATAAAAATCACATTACAAATACTTCACTTCAAATAAATAGAAAACATAACGTCGCGATCGTGAATCACATTACAAAAACGTATGGGTCACGAAAATCTACAGAACGATAACTAATTAAAATTAGACAATATGTACAAAATAAATATTTTTACTTACGTCAATTTAGATGGAGAGACCGTGAGTCACACAACATATAAATATATTGTAATAGTGCTACTCCGTTAAAAACAATACCCACCTGAAAAATAAAATAAGTCAGTTTCAGGGACACGTCACGACAAAGCAAAATGTCATAGTTAAAAAAGTTAATTCAATCGTTTAAATTCAATGAGAAATACGATTTTATAACACAATGCACATTTGAAATGAGAACCATTTGCAAGGAAACGATATCCCTACAATGGTGTCACTAAATTTAGGTTACGCGATGTCGTTTATCAACTGGTCATGAGGAATACACGACAATAATTAAGCGTGTTCTACATGTTCCACCTCGTCCACCAAAACACACATCGTCTTAAGGTTTTTGATAATCGGGTCAATCCATTTTAAGTGGTCCAGAATTTAATAAATTGGTCGCTCGACCATCTCGAAAAAAATTCATATTTTGTATATAAATTTCCTTATGTTTTGGCTGTTCAAAACCATCTTTAACCTTTTTTTATTGTACCTGGTTTACAAATGGTGGCCATTTTTGTTTCGCGCCGTGGGCCATTTTTCGCGTTCGCAGACATTTACTCTTTCCTAATTTACTCAGCTATAGGTGGTTCTAACATTCTAGAATAAAAAGCATTCGATTCTGCATACTCTGGCCTGCAAATCGAAATATTATTTACCTATTTTGTATGTTTGTATTTGGGAAATATTTGCAACCAAATCTATGGAACGCGAATTAACAAAATTCGATTTTCAGAGAGTAATTTTTCAAAGAAGGAATAGAATCTAAGCCTTAATTTTTTCTGTGCTTTTACACACAACAGTATAGTTACTTTTTGTACAATATCATTGGTATACAACACACCCCTTGAAAATTACATCCTCTTGAAAATTGGAATTTTGGATTTTTCCCCAATTTTGAACTGTTATATCTCTGTTGGGGGACCAGATAAAAATCTGAAAATTGCACACATGCTAGACCGCTACTATACCAAACTTCAGTAAAAATTACATTTTTTAGATTTAATTCTAAGTATTTAGGTACATTAATTATTAAGTATAATTAATTATTTTAAATCAATGTAGATTTTAGTTTAAAATAGCTTCAAAATAATGTGATTACTTCTCGGCACAAAGTATCCTCACTGGGAAAATGAAGCCCTTTTTTTCGTAAGTTTTCAATTTTTTAAAAAATACGAAGAGTTAAATCTAAAAAATGTAATTTAATACCAATGTTAATTAATGTAAATTAATACCAATGATATTTTACAAAAAGTAACTATACTGTTGTGTATAAAAGCACAGAAAAAAATAAGGCGTAGATTCTATTCCTTCTTTGAAAAATTACTCTCTGAAAATCGAATTTTGTTCATTCGCGTTCCATAGATTTGGTTGCAAATATTTCCCAAATACAAACATACAAAATAGTGCTGGACCACTTAAAATGGATTGACCCAATCGCTACAAGTACTATATAGTGCACTGCTTTATTCGTTAATGAACAAATTCTATAAATTTATAATATATAATTTTTAAAACAAACTTATGTTTATTTTCATTAGACAGTTCTTATTATCTCCTATTTAGGAACTTATTCCACAGATACAGGCACCCCAAAAATGTTTTGTATTTTTCGGAAGGGGAGACCGAGGCTGGCTAAAACTCGGGTTTCTACATTCGCCATATTTCCTCCATAACCGCAATTTGTGTTTCATATTCTTTACAATCTAACGAACTTCCCACAGAAGACTCAGCATGAACAGTACAACGAACTGGTGAAATAAATACAGTATCCACTATTATTCACATTCTTGTCAAAACTAAATTATAATTTCGTAAAAAAATAAATACTACCAACAGGTGCCAATCAGCCCTGGTCATCACTAATGATTGAAAACATATATGCTGTATTATCGAGACGACTCAAAATGCAGGAAATCGCAATACCACTGAACGAGGGAAAATAATAATTAGCAGGTGATATTGTCTAAATTCCCTCTGCGTTTTAATTACCCGTTCACCCGTCTTTACATGATCCGGTTCTCTCAATGCCACAAATAATATTTTTCCCTTTAACCATCTCTTCTTCTACATCGCCACCTCTGAATTTATCCACAGCTCACTTGAGACGTTCCTGGTCTGGAAGCAACACGGTCGGGTGGAACCTCATACAAGGAAGGGGGGCAGACCTGGTCTGAGGGACGTAGTTTGGAGACCCCTATACAATCTGTTACTTGGGATTACCAGTGGGAGCCAAGGAGGAGCAGGCCGCGGCGGATAAGAGGACGCGACGGGGAAGAAATACATAAAATGACATTTAAAAAGTCACAAAACTGATACAATTCATTCCTTTTCCAGGCCAATCAACGACTGTGTGGTAAACAAAAACCTGGCTATAGGCCGATTCATGTATACTCTAAGAGAATCGTGCGTCAGGAAACACGAGATCTGAATTAGTTGCTCATTTTAATAGTGTTCTAAAAAGTCAGCACGTTTCACACATCTGAAAAGGTCCAACGTGAAAGTATTGTTCGTGTGTGTGTGTGTGTGTGTGTGTGTGTATGTATATATATATATATATATATATATATATATATATATATATATATATATGATCTCAGTGAATAAGCTGATAAGTAATGAAAAATTAATTTTACAGGTGAGCAAAAAACATGTTTCAACTAAAGTAAATCAGGACTTAATGATATTTAAACAAAGATGATATTCAAACTAAACTATTTATGTGTAGGTTTCGTTTAAAATCATTCATCCCTGATTTACAGCATCAGCTGAAAGTTGTACTTTTGGCTCTCCTGCACAAATTAAGCTTTTATTTCTTATCAGCGAATTCACTGGGATCAAAGATATACCACATTGTGTTGTCAGAATCAATGTTATTTGGGTGCTTGATAGGGAAAAATCCGTCTATCTGTCCGTCGGTCTGTCACAGAGAAATGTTTAGTTCATACAATTAACCACGTAACAGATTCAACTAAACGGTATAGTAGATTTTCGTAGAACAAAGTGCTTAGTCAAGTTCACAAAACTGCTGTTTAGTTAAACACACTAATGCACGCATAGTAATGTTCACTAAGGGTCGTATCCCGTGAGGAATGGTATCTAGTGGAGAAAACTAAACGAATCGTTGCGTTGACTAATACATTGAGTAATATTTACTAAACAGTGCAGTGAAAATAACAAAAGGAAACGTGAAAGGAAATACTTTCTTTCTGTCCTTCGAAGTAGGTAGCAATTGGGGTTCCGCAGCGGTCACCTATCCTACGGCCCCGTGGACTTGCACTTCCTTAACCTAGGTTACCTAACAGACTCTAGCCTAGCACAGCAGTTACGGACGCAGGCTGCTGGCTTTAGGCTGTCGATGGTATTTCTACCGTTAGTTTAGCTAATATAACATAATTATTGAAAACCAATAAAATACTGAACACGCCATTTATATAGCGTATAATACTACATACAGCGTTGAATTCTTACACTTTAGACGGGTTCTATAACCATTTCAATTGGTCAGGTTGCTGAGAACGCGCGCTTACTAAACAGTATTTAGTAAACAGTGCTTACTAAACAGTGTTTAGCAAGTGTGACGACATGAAACGTTTAGATCTCACCAAATGATTTTATCTACAAAACAATAATAGTACCACTGACAATTCTCTTTGTTTATTCACTCACGATTATGAACTGTTTGATTTACTAAACGAACCTAAATCGTGTTTAGAGAATCTTACTACACAAATAATTGTATTACTATACGATCGTTTACTAAACATATTTAGTAGATTATACTACAACATTTCTCTCAGTGTAGAGCCGAAACCGTTCAGCCGATTTTCTCGAAAAGTTCTCGATCGATTTAAAGGAACTCGAGGCCCTCTATGTTTGAAACAGATATTTTGATTTTTTACATGAAACAGATATTTTGATGTTTTTACATATGTTTTACATGAAGATATTTGATATTGTTTCTTGAAAAGAAATTGAAACATTAAAAAAAGAAAACTAGTGGTTTTCACAATTTCTGTTGGAAGTTAATGCAATTTATAAAAAAAACTCATTAACTTACTTTTTTTTTCATTCACCCTCCCCCACGATAGAGCAAAGGACGCTTAAAAAAGTATCTCATTTTCGTTAAACTCTGAATTTTCAAAAAATGCAAAAGTTAGAAATAAGACGAGAATGTATGTGTTCTTGCAGCACCACTAATTTACTCTTTTGTTTTAAGTTATTTCTTTTAAATCATCAACTGCTACCTTCACTGTTAAATCTTCTAGATATAAACCTGCATGTTTTGTATAATTAAAACCTGTTTCTGAAGTAATGTCTTTATAAATTTGACGATTATTCAGGTTTTCCTAAAATTTGCGTAGAAAACCAAAACGGTTTTCCAATCTTCTTGAATAATTGATATAATTATTCAGAATTATTTCAATACAATTTCTAATCCTACGGTTGAGAAACGGTACAAAACTAAACTGTCGGGTGACCCATAATAACCCATCTGTTAGATTTGCCCCGCATTTTTTGCTGATGCTTCGTGCTAAGTCAACAATTATTCTCTTATATTTTTCTTCCTTTTCACTCGTTTTGCAGTAGGAATACTCTCGTTCGGCGTACGATTTCTCTGCTTTAATAATGAAATTGTAATATTAATAATTTTACTAATCATTTAATTGATCTATGAACGTTTTAACTACCAATGCTTCAATAACATTGTTTCCTTTTAGACCGTGATTCCATGATTCCATTTAACTTTGTCGTACATAATATAGAGGAAAATTATGCCATGGGGCAAAAAAATGGATGTGATTTTGATGAAAATACACGTATTCAGATACAGGTGCAGAAAAAGTTGTTGTTGTTTTTTTCAAAACATATGTGTATTTTTACGTAACAAGTATACGTCGCAAGAGTTAGCTGAAGTAGTTAAGAAATGATCCATCATAACTGAAAACTAGATTTTCTGAGCCAGTTTCCATACAAAATTTCAATTCAAAATCGCCTCTCCCTGGTGCATTTCATGATTAATATACGAGAAGGCAACAAAGTCAGTGTGGAGAAAAATTCTACAGAATAGCTGGACTGAGGTCAAGGAGGTCGGTAGCTTTTATTATTTGTTCGACACCTCTCAGCTCTCGCAACTCATTTCCACTACAAACACTTATTAGGTTGTCTCCAAATTCAATCTCAGGCTTCTCAACGCACGGCACTCTGCTTCTACAGCAGTCAAAATTAATTATGTTTTGTAGGAAACATTAACCTAAGATACTTGTGATAGAGTGAACCTATTGGAAAGGAGGCGAGGTAACAGGACGTCTGCGAGAGATAGTAAGGAACGATACCGCATGTGAAAACATTATTCTGCAAAACGATATTCATGTTTGTCAATAGGAGAATGGATATGCAAAAAGGGAAAGCACAGAGAAAAGTCCTATTAATAAAAAAGTATATCAAAAAGATATTATTAAAAAGTAATCACAAGACAGATCACAGAACATAAGAAAAATACAGGATACGATGTCCACAATAAAATCATAATGCTGTTGGATTGAGCGAAAGAGAGTAGACAGTGTCAGGGACTGAGGAAAACACGAGGCGGGAGACTTCGTGTCCGCGCGTAAACTAACTCTCAGATGGGTACATAAACTGGCGAATGAGATATTGTCCATGAGATAGAAACTCCATAAAAGATTAATTACACGACCTTGGCAGTGACTTTCAAAAAAACGACATAAAACCAATCTTATACTGCCTTTTCACAATGAAGTATTGCCATGCAAGGACAGGCTTGACGGAATAAACACAGAGGGGGAGATAGGAGCTGTACGAAGTTACGACCGGTCGAGCGCATTACTGTGCACAAAGGCCGCGTAATTGCAAGGCGAACACAGTCGGATTCCAGTCGTGCGTAAACCCACCGCTCAATCCACGTACACGAGCAATGATGTCAATCACTACCACAATAACACCCGACATATCGCAGAAATCGTTGGAAAGGTCGTAACGCATGGGGTCCAACGCTGTGAATTAACATATAACAGGAATTGCACCATGGCCTAAACGAACCTCAACCACGTGGGCAAAATGTCCATTAAAGCGTGCAGTTGCCCATCAATATGAACGATCAATACAGGAGATAGTTCTATATGTCTATAAATTATGTTTTATCGAAATTATGAAGCAGTAAAAACTGACATTACCAAACGTATTTTACTGTTTGAAGTCGTTCTTATTCCGTGATTCCGTAATTCTTATTTGTTCAATAGTAAGAAAAGGCCAGGTAAGTGGAACTCAGGAAGCCGATTTCTGATGTCGAGAAAGAATTCAAGCACCATAATCATCAATTTAACTCGCACGAATTTTAAAGCATACGGTAAACAATTATTTCCTTAGTGCATCAAGCAAAGCGGCAAGTGGAAGTTATGGGTTAAATAGCCACACATTTAACATCATTCCAAGCGTTCCGCTTGTCTCAAGGCAACTTCTTAGTGAACCAAACAGTTGGAAGTCACTAACACGTAACTGGAATATCTACAAGAATTTTTAAGAAATCATCGTCAAAATTATACCAGGCGTAACCAAATTACTCGAAATGCGGTGTGTTCTAACCAGTGATGTGCGTCTACGCGTAAAGGACCATAGTTTACGTCTACACGTAAACAACGCGTAGACAAAGGATACTGCGCAAAAGTAATCTATGTAAACAATAATGTAATATACCTCTTTTGTGGGGCAGGGGCGAATCTAAGAGGGCCAGGATCCGCCCCAAAGCCAAAATTTATTTATAATTATTGGATCACAATCATTGGAAATTGATTGTATCACATCTAAAGGAGTACTAAGGGAGTGCAAGTTGGAACAATTTCCTACTGGTTTCTTGAGATGGATACGGAGGTTGTCTTTTCTTCATCAGAAATGGTATATTTTGTTTGACTTACTGAATCGTAAATATTTTTTTATATTACATTAAAAAATGCTTCTACCATTACTACTTATTGTAAACTTTTTTTGGGTTATTCTATGTGGAGAAATAAATAGTCTACACAGAATACATTGTCTACGTAGTCTACACGTAAAAAGAGTCACGTAGACTACACGTAGATTACGTGTAGAAAACATGCGTAGATGTAAAATTATAGTCTACGGCACAACTCTGGTTCTAACACAGCAGCTGCCTTCTCAACAGATATATGTATTTCCTTTTCAATGAAACAGTATTGTTCACAACTATTACTGAGAGCTGTGTCAATGTAAATTCAATTGTCAATTACTGCCTTCCACAAGAAAATGATATAATAGACCAATTTTCAACCGACAAGACCTTTTTATTATCAACTTTTATCATAACTCCATTTTAAAATACCAATTGGAATTTGCAATGAACTAAATGTTTTTCAAATCCCATTTCAACAAAAACAAGTAAGTGCCAAATGTGATTACATGAAAACACTTACTGACACACTTATTTTGGAAATATAAACATAAATCTAATTCAAAACCTTCGGGCAAACATTAAAATCCATAAATGGCAGTTTGAAGAAAATGTTGTTGGACAAAGTTGCTACAAAGAGAATGTCTTCTAACGGGACTCGTCTCTTATCTTCAACGGAGTAATATACATAGTTTTAATGAAATGCAGCGCGAAAAAACAGCGGATCTTTGGCAGAAAAAACTCATTGCCGGGTCCTGATAACGAAAGTGGATAAAACAAGTTGCTAAATTAAGAAAAAAAATCCCCTAACACGCCAGAACCCATGTTTTGTGGGTCCCTGATATCGAAAAAACAATTGAAAGCAGATTTTAGTACTTTTCGCGCAATATTGCATGCAATATGTGCAATTTAAAAAAAGGATACAAAAACTAGATTTTTTCAAAAAACGATTCGATTTGTTTTCTTTAAACGTTTGGAAGGGATAGTGTCTAATGTACTCTTTGAGATAACATAAACGCCTTATTGCTTTATTCTTTGTTGTTGGTTGTTGTTTTTTTTAATTACAAAAAATTTTTTTTAATTGCCTCTCACGTCGTTAATATTTACATTAGCGGCGATTTGTTCACATTATTGTATTTATGAGTACATGTGCTTGAAATAATGTCCAGTAAAGTTTTTCGAAAACTCAACTGTGAAAACTGGCTTAAAATTTCGCATTTTCGGCAACGCTCAAACGCCATTTTCTCAAAAATGGCTCCAGATTTTTCTTGAAAGTTTTCGTACGGATAGTGCTAATTTCACTTTTTCTAATATGATGTAAATTTCGTTCCGAGGTATTTTTTCGTTTTTTCAGAAATTACACAAATGTAACTTTTTTGAAAGATCTCTCACACCTTTAATATGCACATTACCAGCAATTTGTAAACACTATTGTATTTATGAGTGTAAGTGTTTCAAATGACTTCAGCTGAAGTTTCTCGAAAACAAACATTTTCTGGGGAAAAAGAGCTTCAAATTTCGCATTTTTAGTAGCGCTTAAGCGCCATTTCTTAAAAACGGCTCCAAATGGCAAATTTTCAAATAAAATTGCCATTTAGGATAAAGTTTCACTGTTTTTTTTAATATTCTTAAAATAATATTTCCGTTCTATTAAGAAATCTAAAAATTAAGACAATGTTAAGAAAAGTAATTTGTGCAGCGGTAGATAGCAGCTGGGAAGAGTACAGGGCAAGTCCGAATAGCTAGCCGAGAGCAAAGGAAATAGAAAACTCATACGGGAAAGTCTGTGCCATTCTGTAGCACCACTAGTATTTTTTTTTATTTAATTAATTTTTTGGTAAGTCGGATTTAAGTCGGGTTTTGGGGAAACTCAAACAATCGAGACTCGAATTATAGAGACTCTACTGTATTACAAATTGTTTACGTGATTTTGTAGTTGTTTTTTTTTTTTAAAGAAATTCATGCAAAATGCATGTTCGAACATTTTCTTCCACTTACAGTTAAAACTGAGTATGACGTACTACACGAGGAAAAGTGTATTTTGTGCGTGTTTTCTACAGTTCTAGGACTGCTATCCTAACCCCTAAAACAGTTGTATTCTGAATACAGATGAAAATGAGAGGTTTTGGCACAAATTGATAAGAATAATAGTCGCCACGCATATATGCCAAACGAATCGCCCATTGCCGTTTCCACAACGTTGCAGTGGCAGTAATCAAGGCAAACTTGCGTGAAATTATTCCTGCTTTTTTGTATAATGTGCTGCAAATATTGTAGCAGTTAAATTTTATCCTGTTTCACTTGAAAAGTAAGAAATGATTGCTGTTCCTGACTACTGAAATGAATGCAGATGTACCACAAGCGCTTTGTTTGAAGTAGTTGAACTGCGCGCTTTAATAGTTTAGGGCAAGTAGCACAGAAAATGGAATATTTCAATATTACATATGTTTTCAAGAATGCGAGGAAGTTTGAGCTGTTATAGCACCACTCCTTTTTTTTATTGCTTCGCGATAGGATGAGGTCTTCGATAGACAACGTAGACGACGGCACCGTCCGTTCGTGTGATTGAAATAAGAAATACACACGAGCAGAACGCGACCAAACACATGAAACTTTGAAAATATAATAAAGAATGGTCTGTTTGCACTGACTAGAAATCATCTGTGTCGAGGTTTTCCCCTATTCGCATTACTTCCAGGAATTTCTACATTACTTCAAAGAAAATCCAATAGCAGATCTTAGCTTCTAAGAACTTGACACGAGTATGCAACATTTTCTTGTGATATTTCATAGAATCTTTTTTGGGGAATTCCGTATTAGCGATTGGTTGACTTGAAGAACAATGAGGAATTGTGAACAATAAATGGAATTGAAAGTCGTGAAAATTACTTCACAATGAAAAACTAAAGTGCTATAAAATCAGCAAAACAGTTGTCATCAAGTATTTCGCGATTGGGCAGAAATGCCAGCTTTCAAAGAGTTCCAATACGTAGAATATTGTCAGATATGCTGTCAGAATGCTATACTTGATACTGAACTATGAGTGTGAGTGCGTGTGTGGTGTGTGTGTGCGTGAGAGAGAGAGAGAGAGAGTTTGTTTTCCACAGTAACCATTGAACAGCCGCAGCGTTGGTCCCAACAACTGAGAAACCGAGAAAAAAACAGGAGAATTAGCGATACCAAACTTACGTTACACACAGAAATCTGACTAGAAAGGAGGCATCACGCAATGCAACTAGGCTGTATTGTTGACTGGCGTTGGCGGCCGTCGCAGGGCGGGTCGGGGCAGACACGGTGCAACTGAGCCATGGGGCAAAACGGGACGGGGGGGGGTAGTGCGATACAGGTAAGGCAGGAGGGATGAACGACTGGGGCGTGGTGACCAGATCGGGAGAGGCTTTTCGAGATAAGTAAATAGTAGTTGCTCACACCAGATAATTAGCTAGTCTGTAATTCACGGTAAGTGGGAACGCATGCGTAATCACACGTTTACGAGTGATGCCTATCTCATTGCAAAACACATTTAATGCGACGACATAAGGCAAATCAATGTGAATTGAACACAATAAATTTCCCAAGTTTACTCGATTTACCTCTATCATTGAGACTCTTTTTCTCATGTTTTAAACCAATCAGACAGCTTTTCCATGTCCCTTTTGTGACTTGGATGTTTCGTAGATACTGCTATTCAATGGCGACAGTATTCTATTCAACTGCAGTAAAAAAAAAGGTTTGACTCACACCACTCCGAGCAGCGCGTACGCTGATTTATCATAATGTATCAATAAGAAATTAAGCTGCAACTCAAAATGAATGCTCAAATCATTACGAATCGGCGCCATCTCTTCGAACCTGAGAAGCAGATAAGACCCGCAGTCGTCAATACGTCTCAGCCGCAACCTTCTCCTCCGCCTACCGCCCTCGGTTCACGATTATTCCCGGAGAGAGAAATGGAACGTGGGCGTGGAACGGGCTATCGAATCCCAGAACAGTGAGGGTGGAGGAGAAAGAGGATAAGAAGGAAGGAGTTGGGAGAGGCAGCACGGCGGTGACAGGAACCTCACGAGGCGAGATAAGCGGCCAGAGCATCGATGGCGCCCCTGGCGGCGACTGCGCGCACTACGAATTTCGCGCTCTCGCTCCCGCACCACTCGAAAGGTCAGAGGTTAATTAGGCCTTCGCGGACAAAACATGGCCCTCCCCTGCGAGTCGCCTGGCCCAGAATTCCCCTCCTATCGTACCTCACGTCGAAGACGACTGAGATTTGAATTGAGATGGTTTGCTTCCGCTTGTTACGATTCAAGCGTCCACAATACCCGTCTTCATTTTCATTTTGAAGTACCCGTTTGTTTATCGAACCTTACATAAGTAAACTACAACATCCTAATTATGTCGCAGGTACTTCAGCTTAAAATACATACAAATATAGTGTTGATTTGCGATGGCAACCATCTAAATACAGTATTTGGTCCATTAGTTCACTATTAGTATCCATTTTTAATACATATTCACGCGAGACGCATATCGCGTAGTGAAGTTAAAAAGAATAGCAAATGTACCCTTCCATCTAAGAAAAACTGGAAGAAAACATTTATGGAGTTGAGACACGCCTTCGATACGGTCGTACTCAATGACCTAGTTTTCATTCTTCAACTTGCAGACAAAACGACTGCGGATTTTGAGTCAACGTCAGCGTTCATTTCATTGGCTCATCACACTATTACAACTGAGATCCATATCCGTAAAATTACAGAACTCAGATCCAACAAATTACAGAACTCAGGTCGGTTATTATCATCGGCACTTTTAAAGAATACACGGCGGGATTTAACTCGTTTTCGCTTTAGCCTATGAGGCACGACCCTCGCAGCATCTCCGGCGCCGGCTCCAAGGAGAGGGGAGCGCTTATTCGAAAGAGCGCATTAATTAGGGCGAGCGCAGAGACGCGCGGCGCGGCGCCGCGCGTCGGCGGCGCAGCCCCGGCGGGTGGCGCGGCGCGGCGGGCCGCCCCCGCAGGGCGCGCGTATCGACCAGTCCGCTCGCGCCCTCCGCCCACGGGTCGCAGCCCACGCAGCCCGCGCCTCCGCGCCAAGACGCCCCGCGGCGCCCGCGACCAGCGCCCGCGCCCGCGCCCGCGCCCGCGCCCGCGCCCGCGCCCGCGCCCGCGCCCGCGCCCGCGCCCGCGCCCGCGCCCGCGCCCGCGCCCGCGCCCGCGCCCGCGCCCGCGCCCGCGCCCGCGCCCGCGCCCGCTTCGATAATGCCAGTTCAATTCATCACGCGACCCACCACTATCCGTTAAACTACATACTGTCTACTTAGTTAATACCAAGGCTTCGACAAAAGCAATTAAGATGAGAGAGCTGGTAAGTGTTGACCCAGATACTGCACTCGACTGCAGTGACGACTGCATTGTGCAGAACCTAGGGCTGTGATATTGGATCCCCATAAACGCGTGGATGGTTTCACTTGGTGATTTGTGGCATACGTTGGCTAATCACCACACATATTATTACGTTTTTCTAATCATTATTCGCTAATATTCCTATCAGCCCGAAATCAGTAAGTTTTCACTCTTGTAGGCATGCGTCCCATGAGTCACGAAAAAATGAGAATTTACGAAGAATAGTAGAAATAAATACAATAACACTAGGGAAAAAAAAATGTTTCATACCTCCAGAAAAAAAAGTGGGTGATTTCAAAGGAAACGATCACGCTGATTTCGAAAATTATAAAAAATGTCTATCACGCAAGATTCAAAAGCTATAAATATTTTGTTTCTGAAATAAACAAAATTCTATACTAATTTCCATATTGTCATTCAGGTTATATTACTTCAAACTTTTATGAGCATGTTGCATGTGAGGTAAGAACAAGTTAAAAATGAAATATCCACATTCGTGCAATAATATGAAGTCATTAAAATGGTTTGTTGGTATTCTCCACAACATTCGTGGAGCGAACGACAATGATTTGACTTTCTCCCACAACGACAACCTAAGGTTCGTTGTACAGGTCACACAACACTGGTGAGCAGCCCATGTTTTTTCCTGATCACAAACACGACAGTCAAAGTATAAACAATACGCAAGTTTTGTAAGATCATTTTCCCCTTTGAAGTAATCTTCCACAAACAACAGAAGATATCGAGTGATTTGCACACTTTTCATGTGAAATGATTTGCGTTTTATCAAACCGATTTTCACTTTTTAAAAACCACAGAACTGTAATGTATTAATGTATTTGAGGCACACGCAAACCAGACACGAACTTCACGCGCACTACAGTTCCGCATGACACCGACTGACTCAGTATCTGCCACCCCAATAGTTGGATTCTATACTGGCGATAAGGTAAGGGGCTAAAATGAACCGAACAAATAATTTTTTTTGTTAGATTTCTGCCTATTGATTCTACATATTTTGCAGGTGCAATTTAATTGTTTTTGCATTAATAGCAAAAAAGGTATGGTATGGTATAAAGATACGGTATATTTAAAAACTATGACGTGATATGTCGTTTTTATTGTGATATTCGTAATCTACGTATAAAACTGAGTATGTTACGCACTCTACCTTCCTGGAGATAAAAATCGTGTTCCCTAGTGTCATCACTGACCCATTTCAATTCCATGCTTTTCAGTGGCAACATTTTTCACGTAACAAGCCTTTAATAATTCGTTTTCGCTGCTATTTCAATTCATTTCCTAGAAACGAAACATATGTGCTGTCCTTTCGACCATTCCGCATCACACACGCTTTCTCCTCCCCCCTAACTAGACAGCACGTTCTTATCAATAACGCTCCAGGGACATGAGTAATTAGTAGGGCCCGGATAATTATGTAATTACATATTTCCGTTTGTTAACTCTATCAAGTCAAAACCACAATATATTTACGTTTCATGTCGATTAGGGCCTAAAACCGATGATTTTTTAGTACATATATTTACATATTTTACCCGAAAGTACATATATTTACATATTTTTCACAAAAGTACATATTTTTAAATATTTCTTAATATTTTCGTTTTTCTACATTCTTTTTGTATAATTCGTCATTTATCCTACATGTTTTTGATAAGGAATAACCAAGACAAACAATTCAGCATTGTCAGACCATTTTTCGGCAGCCTCCTCTCCAAATTGGTGCTATTGCAATGCATAAAAATGTTGATATTGCAGCACGCAGAATCCTACAAAAGGGCAAGGTGTTACACTCCAAAGCTTCCAGTGTGTAGATTTCAGCGCGAGTAAAGCAGAGAACAAAATACTACTCAGAAATAAATTTTGTGTATGGAAATGGTACGTCTAGCAAGCGATAACTCGCGCCCACAACGTATTTTTCAGAGGTCTCTCTTGACCTTAATGCCCTTCGCCAAAAATTACACGCACCAACGCAGCTCAGAAAGCGCCATTGACAGTTTTCTTTCCCCGTGCACTGGAACCTAAACCCTTGTTTGTAAAGTATCTCTCTGAGGAGAAAATCTAAAGTAAAATCATGATGTGGTACTACAGCTTTTGGATCAGACAAGGACAGAAAATAATTCACGGCGATTGGCTTAAACCTTGTGGTAACGCAGACTCGGAATTTGCCACAGGCAAAGTTTGGTTTATCTTTTCAGAGAAGTCAAGCAATAGCGTCTTGGGTAAGAACATTATTAAAGAAAGCTGAATTTGTGCTAAGAGTCAATTGATTAAATATCAAACCAGCATTGTTTTTATTCCCTAATCCGTGAATAGCATTGAACAGTGACATGTTGGGACAAAGTTTGAATATACACCAGTAACTTCATCCGATGTGGAACACTTGGTCGGTACAAGGCTTTCGAACAGATAATAGGAAAAATTTCATCCCTGTAGAGTATTTGAGTAAACTCCTCGTGTGCATGCTTGCGGATGAGCCGTTCCGTCTCTCACGGGTAGACTACTTCCCGTGCACTAGTGGAGACAAACGAGGTGTCATTCGACTCGTCTCGGCGTCCTAATGGGGAACTGATAATTTGTTTCCAGAAATGGCTATAAAATTCTAAGAAATTTCCAAAAACGTGTTTTTTCGTGTTTTGGCGCTGTGATTTTGGTAAGTATGCCGGGAACTAAATCAACGCCACCTAACTAGATGTAGGTGGTGTTGATTAAACTCCAGTACAATACCGACGAAGAGAAAGACAGAGAAACGAGGACAACGAAGAAGAAGAAGAAGAAGACGACGAAGACGAAGAAGGAGACGAAGTGGAAAAAGGAGACGACGAAGAAGAAGAAGGAGGAGACGACGAAGAAGAAGGAAGAGGAGGCGACGAAGAAGAAGGAAGAGGAGGCGACGAAGAAGAAGAAGAAGGAGGAGACGACGGCGAAGAAGGAGGAGGAGGAGACGACGACGAAGAAGGAGGAGGAGACGACGAAGATAGAAACGACGACGAAGAAGAAGGAGGAGGAGACGACGAAGAAGGAAACGACGACAAAGAAGATGAAGACGAAAAAGACGAAAAAGACGAAAAAAGACGAAGAAAAAAAAGTCACTAAACCGAAAGTAATTTAAAGCATCGGTGACGTCACATTCAACTATTTTCTAAGTATTTGAAACAAATATTTGTTTCTCATTTTTTACGGAGACCATTGTAAATAACAGAATTGTGAGTAGAATTATTTTAATTTTGTTCTTTACGAGTATATTATGTCTACACAGATCAACATTTAAGCAAAAGTATTTTATTAAAACGAATTGATATAATAATTAAAGTGTTACATATTTCTTACTTTTTAGTACATATTTCTATACATTTTAATACATATATATGTACATATTTTCCTAATTTTTAGTACATAATTATCCGGGCCCTAGTAATTAGGATAGAGGATAATGCAATAAAATGGTTTGTAAACATTTTTTGCATCATATTCATGTAATGGAAACGTTCACATATTGCAACACTAGCTCCAGTCGCTATTTCCTTTAAATGAGCATAAAAATACACATTTAAATATGACACCTTCGTCACATTTCACTCCTAAATGGATCCTTGACATGTCTTCCTACGCCTCTCTTGTGCAATCAGATTAAAACGATGCTTCTACCGTAGACGGCTGGGCATTGTCCCACGTATGGTACTTAAGACTTTCCTATGCTAATCAAAACAGTTGACGGGTTGCAAAAAGACTCGCCCTAAAACTTGGAACGAATTAATAGAACAGGAAGTGAGCGTCTGATGAAAGTGCCACCTAGGGGTTCTACAACATAGAGCACGTTCTCGCATTATTTTTAAATCAGCAATTTTCGGAAATTCAGAGAGTTCGACGAAAATGAAACCTGCGACATTATTTACGCGTCCGTTGTTTTATTTGTGGGGGGGTGGGGGTGAAAAATGTGGCGCTATTAGTAATAAAATGTGTTTTTTTATAAATTGAATTGAATTCGATCACAAATTACGGGAAAAATTGACCTTCTTTAAAGAGCTGATTTTTTGAGAAGATTTTGTTTAAAGAAAAAATCACTACCTTCAGTTTTGCAGTTTTGAAATGTTAATTGTTTCCAATTTTCGCAATTACAGCGTTCGCCGAAATTGAGATTAGCGCCACATTTTTTTACTGTGTTTTGACACATACGAGAAGAAAATTTAAAGAAAAACTTAAAAGTCGATTTTGAGAAAATAATGGTTTTTTCTTTTAGTAATTTAAATAAACTCATTAACTCCATGAAAAATCGGTGGTTATTACTATAATAATAGCAATTAAAACACCTCCGTGCAATTAAAATTTCACAACTACCAATCAGAATTCAGAAAAAGGAACAAAATCGTTCAATTTACTTTAACACAGACGTGGTCAAAAAACATGGGTAAAAATGTACTTCACAGACTACGTACCTAAATCAATTACTATAAACAATGAATGAATAAAACAAAACTGGTGAACTAAACGTTCGTTTGACACTAGCTCACTAATGTAACAACATAAAATACCATGAATGAAATAAATCTTTTACATGTAAAACAATTTGTCTTTGCATGTTATAAATAAAAAATGCACGTCAGAAGTATTTACCCGTTCTAAAAAGTCCACCAACAAAACGTCTGAGTCATAAGCGACTCTGTTTTTGTTTTTTACATTTTTAATATTCTACATATTGTATTCTCTCTTACACCTGTCTTCCCTTTTCGAGGAAAGTAATGTTTTCATGGCTTTGTCAGCTTCTTCCAGTATTTCATTCGGAATTATACAATATCATCCATTTGCAATCATTTCCTTCTTCTCTAAGTCAGTAAGGTGATCGTCAGTATACAATGCAAGGCCCACTAAAATAGTTATTTTTCAGAAGCAAAACGTCATCAAGCGTATGCCTCATACGATAACGACGTGCTTGAATTTTTCGAAATTTAAATTATTCTTAAATGGAAACGAAAATATATTGAATAAACTGAATAAATATATTGAATAAAGTGAATAAAGGAGTATAATTGCAGTCGTAAATACAAAAACTCATTCCTACCGTCGCTCGTTTTCATGATTATACCACCCGTGCAATTATACCCCTTCTTATCCTCTAGTTTCCTAACTTACTATGAAAATTACCTGTATATCACAAAGTATCGGGAAAATTGCTCACATTTTAGAAAAATTGTTCATGATCAAATTTCAAGATGTCTTTAAAGAACAGTTTTCATTCACGAAAAAATCTCTATGTTAAATATTGTAGTTGTAGGAAGATGCCGAAAAAATATGAACTTTTACAATTTTCAAAAAATCAGGGATTTTAATGAAAAGGAGACCTGCACCATTCTCTTAGACGTTCTTTACGCTATCCGAGTCCTAGTTCATTAAAAATTTGGAGGGATTTTTAAGAAAGTTTTGAAAATGTTGCTGAGGCGTCTGGTAAAGTACCCTCAAAAATAAAAATATCGATCAAGAATTTTAATTTTGGAGAAAAACAGGTGAACAGTTTGGACGCTAGCCTTCACGGACAGACAGACGGTTTACTGTCAATCGATTTTTTGGTATCAAGGACCCACGAAATTTCGGATTCTTACTACACAACGCGTTGGAAGTAATTTACAATATTTACAAATAAGATTTACTTACTTTTCGTGACCTTGGCCCGGTAACAAGTTTTTATGAAAAAAAATCGCCGTTTTCCGGTGCAAGATTACAATAGTTTCTCTTCTTACGAGGTAAGGGCGAAAAAGTAAAAGCAAATTAGTGAACGACTGAGTGTAAGAACTAGAAGCAAACCTGTATCGAAACTATAGTTTAACTGCTATTATAACAATGTTTATAGCCTGAAAGATATGAATACGAGGAGGTGAGGAATGAAAAGGAAAGTGAGAAATTTCTACAATTTCTATTAGGTTAGAGATTTAAAAATTTGACTGAAGTCCAAACGAGTATTTGAATCAAATTCAAAGATTAACATCTTGATTTTCAGTCAACTTTAGTGTTATCTAGAAGCTGTACGAAGGTTCCCAAGAATGTTACAACTCATGTCACAGAAGAGTCATTAAAGAACGATTCAAATACCAATCTAACTATGCAATTGGAATTGATTGCTTCACAAAGCCACACTTTCGAAATGACATGCGCCAGACCGAAACGACACACCCTCCCAGCAATTTCGCACCGGCAATCGGTAGAAGTCAACACTTTTCCGCGAAGCGACTCCAGCACCCGCCCACGCGCACTGCCTTCCAGCGAGGTCGGCCTGGAGCCTTGTGCGTGCGCCCCGCGCCGCGCCGCGCCGCGCCGCCGCCTGCTGCTCCGCCGACCGGATCTCCGGTGCGTTTCCGGTCGCATCACGGCAACGCCGCTGCCGCCGCCACCACAACCACTACCACCAGCGCTGCCACGGCGGTATCGCCCCCTCCACTCCCTGCAACTGCTGCAGTGGCGTAGCCAGAGCCTGTGCCTATAGAAGCTAACGAATGTTGCCAGATCAAGGGGGGGGGGTGATGCAAAGGTTAGAAAACTGCACGGTTGTGCTGATCAAGGGGAGCAGTATTTTGTTAGTTCTTTCTTCCATATTGCATTTGTTTAGTTATATTCGTTTTTATTGTTTTGTTTTTCGTTCTTCCTCTCATTTGCTCGACCGCCCGTCCGGTGCCACTCTCCCCCACCCAGCTTCATCAGAGGCTGCACGGGAAGCCCAATGCGGCGGCGGCTCGCGGGCGACGGAGGTGGGAGGCGGGGAGAGGACCTGCGGCCTTCGCAGTGGAATTACCCCTGGAGGGGCGTTGGCAGGGCGCCAGCGCTGATGCGTACGCGCCGCGCCGCGCCCGCGCCGCAGCGCGCCGCGTCGATGGGGCGAAGCGGCCGCGGGGGAGGCGGCGCGAAGAAGGGCTCTCGCCCGCTGCGTGACGCACGCGACGTTCCCGCGCAGTCCATGGCGTGCGACGGGAGCGCGGGCGAGCGGGTAGGGGGCGGGGGTTCCGAATAACGGTGCCGCCCGCGGGCGGCTGCCGCGCCGGCACGCGTCCGCAAGGTCGCCGGTGAGGAGGCCGCGGGGAAGCGCAGGCGTCGGAGGGGACCGGGCGCAAAACGCACTGATCCTAATGGCCCACGCGACACAACTGCGCCGCAGGGGAACGACGAGTAGCTAGGAGGCGTCATCACTCCGATATTGAGGTGTCAGGAATAGATCAGGTAATGCGTTGCAGTGCACAGACATTCTGGTTTGCCAAAAACGCATATCGACTGCTTCAACGATACAAATTTTTAAATTTTTCGTTCCCCATGCAAGCGAAACGTCACCTGTAACCTGAAGTATGACATTTAAAATCAACCTATGGAATTATACAATCTCAAAATTTTACTTTAGGCTTTTAGTTTTGCTTCAAAGGCCCACAGTTGACATACAAAGCCGAAATCATGTCCGAGCAGTTTTGAATACCATTGGATTGTGCTGGATCAAAGCAAATCTCCTTCAAATAATTTAAAAACTAAAGTCAACAGTGTGACTAGTGTCTTTAGTATTGAAAAGATCGTGAAGCTCAGCAGAACGGAAGTGAAATATATCTCGGCTTCATGTGTATGTCCGACTCGAAATTATGAGTATTGCATTATTCTAACTTTGTAACAAATAGTGTCGCAGGTAAAATTGCAGAAATTAGAACCTACATTGTCCCGTTGAAAAAATTACCAATAATCTGTAGATAAATATTCAAAACGTACAACGTCAATGCCAACAAACCATTCAGTGAACATTGTCAGTAACTGTACATACTCAGCCAAATGGCAATCACTCAGATCGAGGTTCCGTCAGTCTACATTCTATCCAAGAAGGAATGGAAAATCCAGAGCTCAACCAGTGATGATGCTTCAAACATTCACGGCTTCTTCTGGGAATTCCCATTCGCCATCCGACCCAACATACACACACGCCCATGACGCATTGGGGCTCAGCCTCGAATTTATCTCCTCCCTTCCTCTTTCGGTATTCCAGCCTCCACCCTACGTCATTACATCTTCGGCACCTTTCTCCTCGCCCATACAGCCTCCCCACCGCTGGCATCAGTTTGAGTTATCGCTACCCTCTAACCACGCTCTCCCCCGGCACGATTTCCCTCATTCCCTCCTCTCCCTCTCCGCACACCACATACCGCCACCCTCAACTTGCGTCCCCATTCCCCTCCCGGCGGCAGCGCCCGCGCACGTGAGCGAGTAAACATGGCGATCGATGGGAGCGCGCCGAATAAAACGGCAACGAGTGCGCGCGGGCGGGGGCGGGGGCCGGGGCCGGGGCGCAGGAGGACGAGCAGCGAGAGTGCGCTCGCAATGGCGGTCGAGGGCACGGGATCAATAACGCGATCCGCACCACTGCCCGGCGGCACCACCGCCACCGCCGCCACCGCCGCCCTCCTCGCCCCCGGCGGCGGCCCTCTCTGCACCGCCGCCGCGGAACTTTCCGCGCCACACGACACCCCGGGTTCGAATCCCGCAGGAGAGCTCTTACGTCACGAACAGCTCTCGAAGCCCAGGCGGCAGGAAATGGAACTAATCGATCTCGTAAGTTGGTCCGGTGGTAAATTTTGGATTTATCTTCAGAACCCATCAAGGTGATAACGTTAATACAAGCGAATTAACTACTTTCAGAGAAGTTTCGTTAAAATACCTTTAACATTCTAACTCAACAACTGACGTGCAGATAAAGCGTGAAAAAATAACTTCAAAGATGTCTCAAAGATGTTCTGCAATGCAATGTAAGTTATGATTTAAAACTCTATCAATACACTAAGAAAAATATAGTAGTAGAACAGTTCATCTATCTCAAATACCCTTACTACAGGCTACGTAATGATAATAACAATTATATTATTACTACAAACTTCCAAAGAGCGCAAAAACTGAATAAAAACAATGCAGCCTCCAGCCATGCTGGATATGTCCATGGGTTCGTTAGTGACACAAGAACTCAGAAAAAATACAAAAACAAGAAACAGTTTCTGATTTGACTGAAAAATCCAAATATTTGATTGTGATATTTCCCCTATTCTCATTCTGCGCCTACCGACAGAATTCCCATACTTCCTGCGTCACAGCTTACGACACCGCTAACTTCATGAGGGCAAACAGCAGGGTGTACAGTACATCATTTTCGATTGGTAATCCCATTCCGATACACTTCCGTTTCCAATTTTTAAGCGCTTCTTCAAGATATATTTTAAATAAGAGAGGGGCTAATGAGCAACCTTGTCTTAACCCCTTGTTTACTTGAAATTCTGAGGAGAGTCGTTTACCTATTTTGACAGAGCTGTAATTATCACTATATAATGCACTGATAGCATTAATATAGGCTGGCTCGATACCACTTGCTTTCATGCTTGGCCATAACTTATTTAATGGCGCTGTATCGTACGCCTTTTTCAGGTCAACAAATATGAGATGGACATTCCTACCTCTTTCAACTCGTTTTTCTATTAGATTTTTTAATGTGAAAATGCCATCAATACAAGACCTTCCTAACCTGAATCCATTCTGTTCCTCTGATTCTGTATACTGATGTTCAATTCTACATTTTAGGACCCTACCGTAAAGCCTTGCTATTGTGCACATTACACTTATCCCATGATAGTTGTTGCAATCTCGCCTACTTCCATTCTTAAAAACCGGAGTAATGAAGGCCTTTTTCCACTCATTTGGTGGTTCACCTAACTGTAGACACTGATTAAAAATTGTTGCCAGTATTTCCATCACACTATCAGGAGCTGATTTTAAGAGTTCTACACTAATATTACCTGGTCCCGGGGCCTTCTTATTCTTCATGAGGGCCAAAGCTGCTCTTATTTCATTTGGGACAATAGGCATTATAGATGTTATGCTTTGCGTCTCTTGTCGAGAGGCTTGCATAAACTGTGTTCTATTTTCAGTTAAAAGACCTCTGAAGTAGTTACTCCATTATAATTGCAATTATACTTCACATAAAAACTTACTAGTAGGTGAAGACAAATTACAAGTTGAACACTTTCTAACTGGAAAATACTATTATTTCTAACAAAAGTCAAGCCAAAGTATTTTCACTAAAATAAATGAAACAAAACTACTCTTCAAATTTAAATAAATCAATACAATGGCTCCCCATCTACATCGGTCAAACATTTAGGACTACTTATAGACAGAATGTTGATATGGAAAGAACATATTTCAAAAACAGCTAACTTTACAGTTCATGCAATTCTCGAATTATGTCCTTCAATAAATGCAAATTCTGAAATCAACGTAAGGCCTAGAATCAACATGATTCATGATATCATTCGGCCGTCTCTTACACATGTAAAAATTGGGGAGGTTCTGCTACTACTAAGTTTAAAAATTACAACTCTCAAAATGAATCTCTGATGGACATTAAGAGGGCCTCGAGTCATTCAGGAGCAGAACCCTAACAAACGGGCCACGGACCGCGCGCGATCTTTCCTTTCTCTTCCTTGTCCCATCCTCTCCCCTTAACACACACACACTAACATGCTCTACACTACTACACGTGCTGGGAGGCAGGTCGGGAGCTTCGAGCTTGCCCCGGCTGCAGCGGTGCCTCGCTGGTGGGAGATACTTAGTTGAGGGTAAACACCACAAATGTTACAAATACAAATATTTGGGGGGGGGGAATATTTTGAAAAATCACACTTCATTATAATGATTGCCCTTAGTGGAAGTGACATGCTATCAATGCAATTTAAAGCTTTTATCTTTAATTTATCATTATGGTTCCAATGAAAAATTATTTTTTCGATTAAAGTAATCTTTTAGGTAACATTTTTCTTAGATATTTCTATTTGCAGGAGCACCCAAGTATTCTCAGAGGGATTGAGATCCGGGGAGTAATCTGGCAAATCCAGAAAAGGTATTCCACTGTCCGAATGAAATTTCTTGACAGATTTGGCGGTGTGAGATGGTGGGGCATCTTGCAGAAATATGCCACTTTCGTTAGGAAACCATTCTTTAAGCTAAGGTATAAGTCTCTTTCTTAGAATCGTCAAGTATTGGTTTTGACGCATTATCCCTTCCATGATTTGGAGCCTTCTCAGACTTCTACCACCGATAACCGACAAAATCATGACGTTTGTAGGATACTTAACTGTTTGAATCGCAATCTCTGATAGGAATTTCTCATCTCGTCTTCGTTCACAGCCGCGTACCAGGCTGTGTAGCCAACTACACAGCCTGGTACGCGGCGTCACCCCGATAGCCAAGATCTCAGATAACAAGCTACACAATTATTTTATACATTTATTCAATAATACAATTAAACGTATGTCCCACCTTTCTCCAATCTTCCACGGTAAATTTTCTGTATTTATTTAACCATTCTAGTATTTTCTCTTTCTTATTTTTAATCGACAATGGCTTTTTAAAGAGACGGAGGCTGCTCAAATTGACCTCTTATATACGCCACCGTATTATCCGCGATGAGAAGGCAACTTAGATTTTATTGTTTCAGCGGTTCCTATTCTATTCGTTCCTAAGGATGTCCGTCGATTTTCGTATGCCATGTGCGGATAAGATGCGCATTCAGTCACAATTACCCACACGATTTGGTGTCAAACCTTCGCCATTATCCAATTTTCTGATAATGTTTTCTACTGTTGTCTTAGAAGCTTGAAGTTTTTAGCGGTTTGACGTTGTGAAAGATTTGAAACTTATATTAGAGCCTTAATTTATCCCATTTTCTTCGCAGGCAGGTTCTTTGGGCTTCCCATTACTAAACTATTAACTAAAAAATTAAGTTTAGGTAAAGTAACACAAAAAGATAAAAAATTCACATTCAGAAAACCAAAATATTAAAATAACGAATATCTATGATAAAACAATAAATATCAAATAAGCATACCGAAAAAACTTGTACTTTTCGTAAAAATAACAATTTTTCCACAAAAACTGCACAAGAATATGCAGGCTGTCAATTCCAAAACCACAGGGCCAGTGTTGCCGTACGAAAAAAAATATCGATGCCAAATATTCATAAAAGGGTTTCCACCACTCAAAACCATCAATAAATTCAGATGCA
The DNA here is from genome assembly GCA_031308135.1 of Acheta domesticus. Classification (NCBI taxonomy): domain Eukaryota; kingdom Metazoa; phylum Arthropoda; class Insecta; order Orthoptera; family Gryllidae; genus Acheta; species Acheta domesticus. The sequence continues at coordinate 129,297,273 of JAHLJT010009419.1, forward strand.
ATTTTTACCTTAAAAAATGAGGGAAAAGCAAACGAACTATGATATTTTGCGGGTGGTCACAATAATATGGCCAGGATGTGTGTGTGTGTGTGTGTGTGTGTGTGTGTATATATATATATATATATATATATATATATATATATATATTGTGGCGGCGTATAGCAGTGCCTTAAGAAATTTACAACAAAAGCTTTTTTTTTCGTACTCTCTGGCATGCGCACGTGCGCCTACCCCGCGCGCCTCGGCCCAGACGCGCCCCACCCCGCCCGTTGTTCTTTGCTGTCAAGGTCCCATCCCTCCGACGGAACGCCGGCCGGGTGAGAATTTATGACCACTCGTCGTCAAAGGCCACTTGACGGACCCACTTCGCTGAGTGCACCTTTTGTGTCCCGCCGTGGGGCTCGATATTATATCGTTTTGATACTCCAGTTTAATGACCCTGAGATTTAAGACTCTAAAATTCTCGATAATCCAATTTTTTGAGTGTCGGTTCCTCGCAAACACTTGTTGCGACGGCTAATGTCATTAGAAGCCGCAATAAACGTGGATGAGAGATTGGTGCAGGAATGTCAATTATTTGTGGGCCGTCTCTGATGTTCTATTGTATTTTGTATTGTTTGTGAGTGTCTTTGTGTTGTGTTGTGTCTGTCCGTGTTATCGTATGCGACGTTGCAATATATACATATATATATTGTAATCTAAACCCCCCTTTCTCTGCCATTGGTAGGATCGGTGATGGGTTTGTCATAACAAAACACACAACACAACATTAAATTTAACAATAATCATTTAATCTAATAAAATGTGAGATGACTGATCAAATTTTACAATGATTTTACATAAGGTGATACTGGCAGCTTAATTACTATTATTTGACAACAGTTGATTGCCATACTCAAGCAAAATTAATTACAAAGGAATTATGAATTTATGCCGCTGGATTTTTCTTTCACATTTTTACGCTGATGGCGTAATGAAACCCTTTCTCTTGACGTCTCAGTCCTTCCGCATTATTGCGGTAACAACAACATTACCATTCTTGGTGTTTTGAAGGAGAGGCCCCTCAGCTGGCGTCCGCTCCGGGCAGGCAACGTGGAGAAGGCGCTCCTCCGCCTTTGTCCTAGGGGTCGGTCGTCCCCTCAGCCGCTTCCGTGGACACCGCCAGCGCAGGTCAAAGCACCCAGCAATGATCACGTCCAGGCACCCGGGGTGATGTCATGAATGACAGCCACGGCGCGTCCCCCTTTTCCTCGAAACTTTCGCCTCGCAATTAACTCAGGCGAGTGATGCAGACGCGTAGGGCGTGCAATTCCGATTATTACCGGTCATTGCGTCGGTAACAGGTCGCGTTCGGCACGTCGCGGATAACTGCCCGCTAACTATGGCGAGTGCAAGCCCTTCATGCGAACTGGTTAGCGAATGCGTCTCGCGAAGCTCGACGAGCAGTGTCGGCTCGCGGAGTTCTCGCAGAAACGAATTTTCGCGAATTTAGAACTGAGTGTTCTCTCGTAGCGTCACATTCATCAGTCTCGCTCATCAGTGTCTCTCGTGGCGTTACATTCGAAGTCTAGCTCATAAGTCTACTCTCGTGGCGTTGCATTCGAAGTCTCTCTCATAAGTGTCCTCTCCGTAGCCCTCCCGTCATGACGAGAGCTCTGATACCCCACATTACATTTTCAGATCACCCTGATTGATGGAACTTGAAATTTTGGCGGAGTGGCGGGGCGCAACTCCGACCAATGTCCGTTCTCGCCGCATACAAAAAAATCTCCGTTGCTTCGGAGTCCGTTGGGCCGGCGAGCGTCGGTTTGCGTCGCGGTTCTGCAAAAATTCGTTGTGGCCTACTTTCGACGCGGCTCGAGTGAAAGGTCCGTTTGGTCGTAAACGTGGAGTGGGTGGTGGTCATTTGCTTTGTTGATCGCGCCGCCAAACAGACAAAAACGACCCATCTCACCCCCTCTCTGCCTCGGGTCGGCGGCTCTCCGCTCCCCCCGTCTACCGAAGGACGGGTCGGTCGTAAACCCAACCGCCCCCTGCTCGGGTCGCTGAAGCAGGCAGCGCCTACTTCCGTCCTCGATACGCGCCCGACTGATATTAAATCAAGAGAAATTAATAATATTTTAATCATATCTCGTTCGCGTCGGGTCGTACCGTTACAATATATATACACATTATATATATACACATATATATACACACACATATATATGTATATAAAGAAGATGTATTTTCTTTAATTCGAATATGCTGCGCTTCCAACGCTTAGCGTTTTTTAGACAGACGAAATACGATGATAGACAAAAGAATACGGAGAGAAAGTTTATTAGATTATAGTATTTAAAATAAGTAAATAGAGAAGCGGTAGTAATAAGCATAAATTTCGTTTCTCTGTTTACAGTGAAACATTTTGGCTTAGTACTACACAAATATCTTATATGTATGTATATATACATATATATACATACACACACATACAGAATGTCCGGGGAGGAAGCAACGAAACTTCGAAAATAAGCTTTAAAAACAATTCTAAGCATGTTTTGTCTAATAAACTACGTGGATATTCCGAGTGGTTGTGCAGCAATAAGCGCTCAGAAGTTGGTTTGAAAAATTTATTTCTGGGCAAAAATTTGCATTATAGAAGCACAGAAACACTTCAGAAACATGTAGATTGTTTATTATTTTCAAATGAAAATATTTGTTCAGAAAGAAAAATTAAGTCAGAAATAAAAAAGCACTCAATTTACACAATTCGACTCCTTTTTTATTTAAGGAAATATTATATATATATGTATATAGTGTGTATGTTTTCCATTCGCCGCACTGGTGCGCACCCAGTGCACACTCAGGGCAGCTTTCGTGTTCCATTCGGCCGCTAGGGCGCACCAGTGCAGAGAAGTCCATGTTCCATCGCTCAATGACACGGAACCAGGGTGCACTCGGGGCGCCCTAATCTGCACTAACGAGCTCGACGGTGCAGTCCATTGCACTGGGCCATTTTGAGGTTAGGTACGGAAGTTATGAATGTTGATTTGGATTCGTGGTGAAATTGTAAAGGCAATTGAGGATCTCCTGTCACACAAGGACACTTTGAATGATGGAGTATACGTTTTACAAGAAATGCTTTAAAATAACTTTGTGACTTACTCGATGTTCGAAAAATCAGTTTGTGTTTTCGTAAAATTCAACCGTGAATTACTGCATGTTAACAAATCCAGTGCTATTCAGTAAACAAACCTATACCCTTACTGTAGTGGCACCGAATTAATTACGGCTACAAACACGAGAATTTCTCCACGAAGCACGACAGAGAAATCGGTGGCGGCGCCAGGATTCTGTCCGAGCACCCCGCTGACCACCCCCCTTTATACACGCACAGATGTTCGAGACGCCAGGGAACTGCACGTGCGCCCGCGCCTGCCCCCCGGTACTTTTCCGCAGATCCCCTCGCCCACCTCCTCCCTTGAGATTCTCAGTTTCTACCCCGGGCCATTAATTACTACCCCTGTTTGACATACAATTGAAGGGAGAGGGAACGAGTGTAAGTTTCTCTCTCAGTTCTCGGCTCGAAAACCTCCGATGATTGGACGACATTATTTTGCGACGCACTAACCTTTCGCCAATAGCCGCCGGACTTAAAACAGAATTCTCGAAAGTTCTAGAACATTTTGGATGAATTTGGTGGGGGAAGGGAGGCTCGATGGACATCGCGAAGACAGCGTGGAGAGAGAACGTAGGAGGCAGTCAGAGAGACCGGTCGTGGTCACTGCGGCGTCCGGCGCCGGAGAGAGAAGTTTTTCTCAGTGTTGGACTTGTGAGAAGGCTTAAATTCATTAGGGGGAACATGTGCGCGGCCTCCAAATACCCGTAGATCGTGAATTTTGAGAAGTCTCATTTATAATCAGAATAACGGAGGGAAAGTGACTGACGCGTACTCATGCCTGAGCGTATTATAGTGAAGTAATTAGATCACTCACGAACTTGCCGCGATCTTCAAAGTGCAGAGCAGTGGACTGAAGGTGTTGTGACCATTGTGTCAGGCGGACATTATCTGGTGATTAGTAGCTGTGAGTGAACGGCGCTGAGTATTTGGTCGGCACTCAAGAGCCCGGCACAAACTACCTGCTTCGACCTGCCCGACGCCCGCTCTTCCCCTCCGAGCGGCGCCCTCAGTGTGCGCGCCAAACCCGGCGCCCTCCCCGCCAGCTGGCAGCCGAGGTCGTTCAACCCGCTGGTTGGTTTTGTAAGTCGCTTCGCTAAGGCGGTACTACGCCCTTCAGGCGCGTCCGTGGTCAAAAGTAATGAACAGTTGAGAGAACAATTTGCATTGCCTTATGACCAGGTGGAGAAGCTAAGATTCCCGGCCGCGCTTGGCCATCAAGAAGGAATCAGCGTAGAAGTTTGTCAAATTTATTGTACTAGTGTCACTTTTCAATTTTTTGTGTGCATGTAATTTTGGAATTGGGGAAAAGGAGAGCATGCTCGCCGACATGAGTGGTATTATCATGACCTTTTTTCTTTTCTTTGCTGAATTAATGCCACTTGTTTTGTTAACCTGATTACAAGTCTCTCATTTCGTACCGGCCACCGACCTCCACAATCATCACCACTTTAGGCACGCCCTTCTACCCACTGAGCTAACCGGCAGCCAAGTCTTCCGCGCCCAACAGGAGACGAGGTTGTCGCAATCCGCGCCCAACAGGGACGAGGTTGTCGCAATTGGCTTTCCCAACGTGGGGCCGAAATTGTCGCAATTGGTTTTCCACTGTGGGGCGGAAATTGTCGCAATTGGCGCCCAACGTGGGGCGAGGTTGTCGCATTACAAAATTATTAAAATATACAATGTGCCAAGAAAAGTTTCTTGCATGCGCAAGCGGAAATGCTCATATTAATATTTTAATAGTTTTCAATAACCAAATAATTCTGCAGAAGCCTTTCGGTTCGAAATGTAGTGTACTGTGTTCGAAATCAATCACTGGCAAATCTCGAGAAATGAGCTTTCGACAGATTCGCTTTTGAAGTTTTCGGTAGTCTTTAAATAGTCACACGTTAATACTTTATGAATGAAGGAGTAAACAATTACCAAAAGACGTCGTACATAATGTGTTAAAATAATTATTATAAAAATTATAACAACGATCACAATTCCAAAATTCTTATTTTTCGAGTTATGTCAGTGTGTCAGACCAAGAACAGCTGTCTATAATCTCAGTGCGTAGCGTACACACACTGACTTAGTTCGGGAATCCGATTCATTCGTGGCTGCCCCACGGCTGCCCTTCACGCGTGTGGGGCAGCACTGTTGCGGAGCGATGACGTATTTGCCCTGCACTAGGGTGGGTTTCAGTGCAACGAATGGAAAACGCTAATAGATTTCAATGGCTTAGTGAAAAAAGCTAGTTTTCGATGCAATAACATCGGCACCAATAAAACCGTTTTTAAAATGCGTTTAGGGGTGCCGCAAACGCCATAAACACAATTTTTTCGGTCTTTTTAGCCACTTTTTTAGAAAATAACGAATAAATATTTAATGTGATTTCTAACAACAGATTTTGGGCTGAGGTGGTGCCCACGTTATCCCACAACAATTTTCTGATCATCAACCAATACTTATTTGACACTTATAATGTGCCACATTCGCTCGAATACAGCCAATTTTACAATAAAACCATAGACATAGACAATTTTCAAATGACCATAGCTCAGTAATTTTTTATCCAAAATAGTTTTAATTTAAATTAGAGCTCGGAATCTCTACTTTCAGAACTCGGCTTTTACTCACTATTTCACTGCAATCGGCTAAAATTGCGTCGCGTACCATCACTATTTAGACCCACATTTGTGCCGCACTGCTGCATATGATTTCTTTATTCACTATTAGACGGTATTGAAGATATTTATAGAGGCTTAGCGAAAAAAAGTTTGTTTTTGATGCAAGAATAACATTGGCACCAATAAAACAGTTTTTAAAATGGGTTCATGGGTGCCCCAAATACCATAAACACCACATTCTCAACCTTTGCAATATTTTTTAGATAACGAATAAATATAATTAAATGATATTTTAAGGGAGGTGGTGCCCACGTAATTCCAAAACAACTTTATGATCATTAAAATTTAAAATAGGATTTGTAATTTTTTTATCATTATTTTTAAAAACCCGAATTGGAATACCGCACTACCAATGCATGATATTTTGCTTAAAATACTCTTGACTTTCTTAGCATCACTCCTGGAAATTGAAGTATAGAAAAAACTTAAGACCAAACACACAGAAAACCTGCGATAGTTTCCTTTCGTTTTCCAAGCTTTCTAAATTATGTTTGTATCGCGAAATATTTTGCAGTGCAACTTAAAACACACACACACACACACAAAGAGAGAGCTGCATTTGTAATGGTAATGAAATTGATCAGCAAAACTATGCTTCTCAACACTGCATTTGCGAATGAAATCAAACTGCTTCTTTCTGAACTACCAAAAACCCTGAAAGAGATTATTTTCATTCCACTGTATTCCTCCGTAAAATTTAAAATAGGAACCCAGTTCCTTCATTAGGGTACAGAGGAATAACTCTAAGAAGGGACCACCTTTAACAGGTCGGGAAACAAATGAACGTCATGCACGGCGATGACATTGCAAGGGGTTTACAAAAAAAAAGCCATTTACAAATGAGCTAACTGTAAACGAATACACTGATAAAATGGGTGTATAGACGTAACTCACAGTTATATTGCCAGAAATAGCCAAACAGTAGCTGCCAAAGTGGTCCCAGCTTATAGTAATCTCTCTACAGTCAGTTTTCTTCCATTTCCTCAACACACAGTGCAACTCTCCAATCAGGGCGAGAGCAGCTCCTGAGGCTAGTAATGGCAAATTTTAGCAAAACATCGATTCTTCGATACATCAACAAAGGGTTTTCGATGTGAATGAAAGAATCGACATGATATTGATGATTATACTATGGCGAAACATACTGAAATAAAAATGCCCCGGTTCTAATCTGATACATAACAGATGAACATTAGTTTAATGTACATTGTGCCTTAAAATGCACTGTAATCTTAATTTTCTAATCGATGTTCAAGATTCAGGTAGTCAAGATTCAAAACGCAGTTTAACGATACTACTATGTAAAAAATAACCGAGAAACGTAATAGCTTTGGAGAAAGGTAGCGAATAGCAAACGGTTTAGTACCGTCTGGGGATAGACAACAGTGAGAGTTGTAAATGGCTGTTTATGCGAGCTATCCACTAAAATTAGATACTCGAAATTTTATTTATATCATGAGAAATTTTTTTTTGTACTCGTCGAGGTTTCTGCACAAGTACATCGATATGAAGACAACATCCAAAACAAAACATTTGATTGATGTTATAATATCGGTGTTTCTGCTCGAAACCGATATGCTGGAAACTCGCTTTTAAAAACATCAGTTTTTTTGCCTTACCCTACCTGAGGCAGCTGCGCTGGGCGAGAGCGCGCGCCCGCGGCAAACGCGTCGCAAAGTACATTGACTGTTACTGATTCCGGGAGCTTCACCTACTAGGGTCATAGTCCCGGAAGTATAGAGCAAGTTTTTCATCGGGAGATGGAGGTGGTCTTCCCTTGTGCGGCGAGATCCGGCGCCGACCTAGTCAGCTAGCGGCGTTTTCCTCAACCAGGTTTCTCCCACCACCTAGGACAAGTTCTAAGCTCCCGACCGGTATCCCGACATATCTGATAGTGTAGTGCATGTTAGTGAAAGTGTGTGTGTGTGTAAAGGGCGAGGATACAAGGAAGAGGTAGGACAGATCGCGCGCGGTCTGTGGCCCGTTTGTTACGGTACTGCTCCATTCGCCTGGCGTTAATCGGAAGTAAACTACCAATCACAGCAGCGGGCCGCTACAATTCTCGTCCAGACAGCGACTGAATTCGACCTAGCTAGTATCGAAAATCCTGCCACTCGACTTCGAAGGGCCTCGAAACTAGGACCTCCCGGGCAGAGGGACTCCAGTGACATCATTTGATGCCCTGCAGCCATCTCTCCCGGTGCGTCGCAAGGTACATTTCCAAAGACTTTATATTAAACACAATTTTGTATAAATAAATTTTATTTAAAATTATAAAATTCATTAAATAAGTACACATTTTCATACACACTTTTTACTATTTTATTAAAAAATTAGGCCATTTTCCTCGTATTTTAAGCAATTTTGCAGAACATTTTCAAAGAATTTTTAGATCATCAGAATCCGGGCCCTGATAATCTCTTTATTGTCAATTTCCTTCCGTTTCAACACTCAGCGCCACTCTCCTGGTGTAGATCGCGCGGGAGCAGCTCCTGAGGCAGTCGCGCAGCCCGAACTCGCGCGCGCGCCCGCGGCAAACGCGTCGCAAGGTCACGGGCGCGTCTTATCGCGCGGCGCGGCGCGGACGCACAATGGGCGCGCTTTAACGGCCGATTTGCCTCCCCCGCCGCACCGCGAGGCGGCGTGTCGCTCCGAGGAAAAGGGACTTTAATTAGCCATTGTTCGAGAGGCGCGTTGTGGCAAACGTCGTAAACCGGCGCGCAGCGGTCGGTTGCGGGGTGCGGGCAGGCTGGATGACTTCCCGGCAGTCGCTGGCGATAGCTTGGCGATAGGTGCGGGGGAGGCGACAGGGTGACGCGGAGGCAGTGAACGCGGGGGCGGTGGAGGATGGCGGACGGGTCAGAGGTTTCACCTTCGCTGAAATGCGGCCTTTCAATATTCAACTCGACATCATCTCTAGCATGCATGAAGTATGTTAAACAAATATAAGGGTAGGAAAAAAATCTGCGGAACACGGTAGGAACGATTCTGCGAAACAAACCTCACAAATTTATTGTCTCACAAGGGGTTCGTCCGATCTCTCTGGAACAGTCTTAAAACAAATCCATGTAGTTGATGATACCAGCGAAGATTACAGCATACGCTGTCGTTGCAGCACCACTCAACGGGAGTTCTTAGGGTTCGAGTGCCGACGGTAATGGATTTTCGACATTAGCTGTAGCTATGTGAAATTAAGCCCTAGGAGACGAGTTCTAGCAGCCGACTGCCCTAAACGATAGCTTTCCGTGGTTTCTCAATTACAAACGAATGCTACAGTAAGCTGAACGTAATTTTTCCTCCTCTCTCCTTACACACACACATACACTATATAACCTCGTGTGCCAAGAGATTAGGCGGGAACTCTCAAGATCTGAAGGCACACTTTTTCGTAACAGACGAGTAGCTAATATTATATTTGCAGTGACAATGTCAGAGCATGTAAATCAACTACGCTATAAAAGTATGTACATGTACATACTTATCCCAGAAACAAAATACAAAATGGTACAGACTGTGCTTCAAAATGGTACAGACTCCTGTGACAAATATAGTAAACCCTCATTAATACGAATTCCAAGGGAACGAAATAATCGGAGTTTGTGTTATCCGCTTATAATAAATGTCCGTATTACCGAAATCCCTTGCCATGGCCGAAGTTTTGTTCGTGTTACGACGAAAATCGTGTTGCGAGTTCGTGCTAACGTAGGTTTACTCTACTTTCCTTTCTCTCCCGAAACCCTCGTGATTCCCAAACCTCATACGGAGGTAGCCTTTAGCCCCATTGCGGTCTCTTATTACCGCGTAGATGCTTCCGGTAGCTCACAGGTTCATCTCGATGCTTGTACCATTGTAGATTATGTAGGAGACCACTATATCAAAAACAAACGCACACACATTGCTCAAAATTTCACACGCAGCAACCGCTCACAAGGGATTATCGAAGTATTAAGGTGCAGATGTTATGCGAGCTGGGAATACTCCCTCCCTCACACCACCGCGGGAAAACATCCGTGCCTTCAGCGCGATTCTAATCTACCGTCTAAATCAGTGTTGTCAAGGCCGAATAAAAATCTACAAACCATGGTGGAAAGATCTTTCCATCATGCTAGAAACAAATCGATCAAATTTCAGAACGACGGAATTCTGATACGTTCAGGCGAAACTTACGTTCCAGCTAACGTTCGTCATTGTGAATGCTTGTTTTTACATGTAAATTTTAAGGTTAAGTGTACCATTACGTTGTGTTTAAGTTTGCATTGTGAATGAGGCCTTAGGAAGCTGGTTAAATGATCTTAAAAGTGTTTGCTAAGAATGAAGCGATTCTCTCCCAAATGCTGTGCGTCATCAATGATTTTAGCAATGACATTTGCATGACGTTTGGTTTTGACAAGTGCGCAAAAGTCAACTTGAAAAGAGGCAAAATGACCACGTCAGAGAACTGACGTTGATAGGCACACTGAGATTCAAGATCTTGAGCCAGGTAAAACTTATAAATATCTGGACATTGAAGAATGTGAGATCTCGAACGACACAATAAAAGAGAGAATTCGCAGGGAGTATTAGAATAGTGAGACTGGTGCTGCAGTCCGCTCTGAACCCCAGGAATAAAATATCAGCAATAGGTAGTTTGGCGTTTGCCTGTAGACAAATACAGCTTCGGACTAGTGGACTGAGCAGCAAATTCGCATCATGGATCGAAAAAACAGAAAACTGCTTACAATGCATCATGTTGCCCACCCTCGAGCTGATGTACATGGACTTTATGTGTCCCATAAGGAAGGAGGAAGAGGCCTGAGACAAATTGAAACCTCCTGGCACAAGGCAATAGTCGGGATGGGAAAGTATGTAGTCAGCCATCAAGATGACCTACTAATGAGGCAGGTCATAAAATCTGACCGAGGAATGGGAAACAAGAGGAATTGTAAGTATAACAAGAAGCATTGCGAACAAGACTGCAAGACACGCAGAATAACAGCGTCACTGAACTTCTAATGCTACTTAGCATGAAATGTGAGACAAAAAATGTTAAAGAAATCATGGAGAGATAAACCACTCCACGGACAATATTTGAAACGAATGGGCACGGTGCACATCAATACAGATCAATCATTTATGTTGCTTAAAAGGGGAAGAATGAAGCCAGAATCGGAAGCACTTATAATAGCTGCCCAAGACCAGGCGTTGAGAACACATTACGATAAAGCGGTTCTCAAAATTTCCCCAGATGATAAATGCCGCATTTGCCAGGAACACGTCGAAACTATTGATCATATTGTCTCAGCTTGTCCAATCCAAGCAAAGACCGAATACTTCAAAAGACACGACAAGGTGTGTAGCTACCTCCACTGGCAGATCTGTACCACCCTCGAAGTTCCAAACACATGCCCCAAGTGGTACGAGCACTCACCAAAGCCGGTGACGTCTGTTGGATTGTGTACAGTATTGATGACCAACGAATTCAAACTGATCACACGATAACGGGAAACAATCCGAATATAGTTATCCGGGGTTTTGAGAAAAAATCGTGTCTACTTGTGGATGTTGCGATCAAAATGTCGTAACCAAGGAGGCAGAGAAACGTCTTAAATACAAGTGTTTGGAAATCGAGATCAGCCGAATGTGGGGCGTAAAAGCACAGGTCGTACCGATAGTCATCGGAGCTCTGGGATTTGTTCCGCAAAATTTGTGTAAGAACTTGTCTAAACTCCCAGGTAATTCAAAAGACTGGGAAGTGCAAGAAATCGCTTTATTTGGAACAGCCCACATTTTACGCAAAGTATTGTAGAGGCACCGACAGTCCCTAGATCTGCTCCTTAGGTAGCTGGTTGCAACCTGGAGTAGATTTTATATTCAGCCGACACATAACATCTTTAGTCGTGATATAGAGGAATAATAATAATAATAATAATAATAATAACTGGGAAGTGCAAAAAATAGCTTTATTTGGAACAGCCCACATTTTGCGCAAAGTATTGTAGAGGCACCGACAGTCCCTAGATCTGCTCCTTCGGTAGCTGGTTGCAACCTGGAGTAGATTTTATATTCAGCCGACACATAACATCTTAAGTCGTAATTTAGAGGAATAATAATAATAATAATCGCAGATTCTTGAATGCAGTCAAATCGATGGGGGAATAGCAATTTTGGAGAACGTTCTTTGAATGATTTTGGCAGCAATCTTGTTCAGACAGCGTTATGTACAACGCGTATCTATATCCGCACTTACATTTTCTACCAGGAGGATTTCTCCCCGGGGTGACCCGGGCACTAGCCTCTATCCGCACTCTCCGCAGGGCATAAGTGCACCCTTGGGCTGGAATCCAGATCCCGCCGAAACGCAGTTACCTTCTCGCCAATTAAGCCTGGATCGGGCCACAGGGGCCACTCTACCAGCTAAGAGCAACTAGCTTTCCAGGCTACCACGGAAGCCGAATTAAGCGTCACTCACAATACGCCGGAACGAATCACTGCTCAATTATGCATAAGTATTGGGCACCGCCACGACGAAACCAAGAGTCCATATGGAGGGCGCCCGGTCCGAGGCCTGGGTGGCTCAAGACCCTCAACCCGTCTGCTCCCTGCCTCCACCTAGAAGCTATCGACATCAGTACCGCCGGAATCAAGGCAACCTGACAGAGTAATTCATGCTTCACGTAGGACTTTTGAATGTAGGCTTGTGACGATTCGCGCGCCCGATCCTGCCCAAAGGTCGGTGGCACACCACCTTCTCACTGCATCCACACTGAAGCTAACGACGTGAGTACCGACGAGTAACTCGGGTCCAAATGGACGTTACTTCCTCCACCAATAGCCTCAGGCTTTGCGACCGTCTGGTCCCCTGCAGGAGAGGTGTTGTTCAGACAGAGACTTATGTTTTCGAAGAAAAAAATTGGTTTAAGAGGTCCCAAAATGAATCTCCGTCGAAGTTGCATCGTCTATTTTTTACAGCACCACAATATATAATCTATTCTACGTAAAAGAGAAAGTAAATGTTTATAAATGACAGTCCTTGAAAAAACGATTACGCCATATAGACTATGAAGTCGAATAACGAGGTTTGAACATGATTCTCGAAAGTCGCGATCTAGCTAGAGAATTTCATCTTCTACAAGATAGCACATTTCAATTCTGAGGTCAGAAGTCCGACAACCTAGTCAGCGCAGCAACTCAACAGGAGCAGTAAACGTCACAAAACTACCCATCAACCCATCATCAGACACGGAACGCTGAAACCTGGAATTTAAAACTAATTATTTTCATTCAATTTACAATGGACTACTACTGGGTGAATCTTACATCGAATGATGGCGTAATGAGAAGCCTCACAGTGCGGCTTATACTAGAAGAAAATCTCCGGACGTGTGATTCAATACGGCTCATTCATTGTGTAAACCAAACCAAACTAAAGCTTTGGATGATAATCTGACTAACATGCGTGCCTCTCGCGCAATTTGAGGAAGAGGTCATAATACGTGTACAGTGAAACTTTATCTACAATATAACATGCTGTTTCACGATACTGTGTTCATACTTTAACAGAATACTTACGTGATGCCCTCCATAACATCAGCTACACTTCATAAATCTTTATTTACGGCACTAAATTTAATTTAAATATCGCTTGGAGAACCTGCATTACAGAATAGACTTTCTTGATATTTTCAAGCATATTGTGTTGCAATTACATAATTCAAATATTTCAGCCATCTCTTTCAAAACACACTTCTTTGAACGGTTTGAAGTGCAGCAGAGATTGTCCATTTACTTACATAACTTAAGATCTACTTTATAAAGCAAATTGTCCTTTTCACTGTATGTACGACCAAAAATACTATCTCGATTATGATTAAAGCGTGGCTTATCTTTTTATTACATATTCCTTGTTATTATTTATGAAGAGCTTGAGACAGAAATGAACCACACTTCAAAGAAAATTGAGATACAAACATTTACGGTCAGCAGGAGGCTTTATGAGCCTGGTGTGGCGTATCTTGTTAATCTTCAATTCTCGCTTGAACACCGATCGTATTTTGCTATCAAAACCTAGCTACCTAGAATACAGTAGTTATCTAATTGATTTAAGGAAGTCGATGAAATTAATTCTAGAACGGACTTAACTTGGCAAGCTAAATCCCGCTGGAGGGAAAAAATCTGATGACGTAATATTTACCTTTGAAATGAATATGAAGGGGGGAAAAGTATTCTAATTCTAATATTGTGGCCCCATATACAAGAATTTTTATGTATCTCACAAGTTACGTTGCCAGGTTCCCTTACTAACCAGTATACATCTTGTGAGATACACTGCCAATAATAGCTTGCATTGATTTTAAGACTGCAACCGTATCCCATTTACATTATTTTATTCGTCATAAAAATATTACTTTACTTAGGTAAATATATTATAAATAATATAATTATATTTATATAATTACTATAAATAATTACGATTATTTATATTTGATCTTATAAGCAGCTATAAAATTATAAATTATAAAATATTTATACAATGACAATATGATTATTACATATCACACATTTTAATTTACATGAACTAATATAAATATTTGTGGTTGTTTTAGGTACAATATAAACATTTTCAAACTCACTGTACTGTATATAACATCAGTACACTTCATTTGTATTATCGAAGTGAATATTCTACATTACTTTATACTTGGTTCGGTATCTGGAAATGAATCTCTACAGATACTACGATTTAAATATTATATGCAGTATAATGGAACGTTTCAGTTGTTGCTTGTAGTACCAGGCCAGTTCAATAAATTGACAGCAGATAATTCAAAAATTGAAGTAGACACAACGAACTTGACTTCTACATTGTGATAGTTCTCGAGGTGATTTTGATCGAGTTGCAGAATTCGCGAGTCCGTCCCGTCGGAGCGGGCCGTAGCGTCGCCGATGGCTCTCGCTCCCTCTACCGCGCCATCGGTTTCCCGTCGAAGCCACCGCCATCATGCCACCCCGCCGTCAGACCCAGCCACAAATACGCTAACACTTAAAAAATGGCTCCAATTTTTTTTTAAATTTCCCCTCGTGCGAAAAGGACAGTATAAAATGTGGGCCTAATTTCGGCAAACACACAGTATTTTCGAAAACTGCAAAAAATTAACATTGCAAAAGGACAAGAATGAAGAGGGAGATTTTGACTTAAATGCAATTTGTTCTAAAAAATCTGATCTCTAAAAAATATAATGTACAATTTTTGAAAAAAAAAACATTAGTTTTTCGCGAGGTTTCTGCTTGCAGTTAATGAAAACTTCAAAAGAACAGTTTCACTTTCTCAAAAACAGCTCCACATGTTCTCTTCTGTGTTCTATGTATGGACAGAACTAGTAACCCTTAAAAGAATGGCGCAAATCTCATTTTCGTTGAATTCTTTGAATCAGTCTAAGAGAGATTTGCAGAAGATAGCCGAACTATTAAAAGTTGCTTGTAATATAGTAATAATTTATTATTATTATTATTATTATTATTATTATTATTATTATTATTTCATATATCCATTTCAACGAGTTCGGTAAAATAACGAGTTTTGTGGCACAAGAGCTTGGTGAGCCCAAGTGCGTGGAAATTAAGACTGAGGTTTCAAATACCACCTACAGGTTTTCAGAGTTTTGTTTCTTTGTTTGATTTTTCGCATAGGGTATTCCTAAATCTCGGGTACCAACTCTGTTCTTCCCTAGCCCATAGCGCACCGCTACAACCATTGCCACAGCAGCGTTTTTGTCCGAAAGATCGTAGGATTTAAGTTCCAACGTTGGCAAATTTTCGACTCAAGCTAAATAGCTAGGTCGAATTCAGCAGCTGTTTGAATGAGAATTCTAGCTACCAGTTGTTCTGATCGAAAGGTCCTTGGTTTCTCCGATCAACACCAGGCGAATGCCGGAGGACATTAATGGCCAAGAACCGCGCACGATCTTCACTTCCTCATCCGTGTCTCCTCTCCCCTTTCCCCTTTTCCATTACATTACTACACATGCCAGAAGATCAATAGGGAACTTAGAGCTTGCCCCGCTGGCGAAGATACCTGGACGGGGGACGGGGGAATGTCCGCAAAGCCGTCGTGTACGTCGGCGTCAAATCTCATCTAGCGGGAGGGAAAAACTATCACCTCCCGGGATGCACTGCACATCCCGGAATTAATTACTACAGCAGTTGGCGCACCCGGAAACAAAATAATCAGTCAACTAAACCTTCTATAATTCCTTGCCTGACCGGTAACTGAGTACCGGTGAGAGCTGTGTGAAATCTATGAACGTGTGAAATCTGTGAACGAAATGAACTGGCTCTCAACACTTGTGACAATGGTACTAGTACCGCGTTTGACCAAAATGCTACCTCGGCTTGATGTTCTGGTAGCACAAGAGTTGGGACTTATTTTCACGACACTAGTTACCGCGGGAGTCCATGGTTAGTAACTTACACTTCTTGGCGCCGATAGATGGCAGACGAAAATGAGGTGCAGCAAAAGCGAAAAGGTAGCCCGACTCCAAACCGATGAGAAGTAGCTAATACGAGAAAGTATGCGGCATTTTGAGGCACCACTAGTTTTACCATAGTTGACTAGAGCTCACTGAATAAGAGAGATATTAAGATAAGAAGAATTAGAAACGAGTAATACGGAAAAGTGAGGAAATGACGGTGCTTATAGGCCGCTAGGCATGATGTTTTAACACAGAAAAAAGCTCAAACAAAATTGTATGCACAGCCAGAAACTACAATTCCACAAAGTTAAAAAAATCGCGTACGAAAGAACAGGCATTCGGCCGTAACACTAGGGAGCTTATTTTGTCTAAATCTACATCTGATAACTATGATATAAGGAAGCACAAGATGAATTCACAAAGTGCAGGGGCTATTCTTTCACACTCGCAACTCGGGTAGGCAACCTGCAATAATGACGAGTGTTCAGCATCAAGGGCTGCGGCCCATCCAGCCCAGGCGCGAGTATCTATCCCCCCCCCCCCCCCGAAGAATTTGCTGGGCACGAGATCTCCACGAAGGTAGGCCGGAAAAAAATCAGGAATTTTGACAAAATTTAACATCTCACTGGCCAAGTTTACCACCATAGAAATTTTCGTTTGCCCACCCATACAAAAACATTTCAAGAACAGATTTTCGGGCCAAAATCACGCTGGCCGGCAAAACTGAAGGGTTTTCATAAAAATTAAGCGGCCTCCAGACGGAATAATGGATATTGTTCAATAATATTGACCGCCTGTATATGATATTGAAAGATTGCACAATATATTGAATCAAGCAAAATGAGTTTGATTTTTATTGTACAATCTAGAAAATATTGTGTTTTCTATAATTGTCACCATCCCGTCACCTTGTTGGAAATTTGTCCCGTCACCTTGTTGGAAATTTGTTCTTTGAACAAATTTAATTATTGTGTTTTCTGTGGCTAATATTGGGCAATACTGATTCAGTTATAGCTTCACAGCGTAAGAGTGAACATCGACTAAAATGGCTACGAGAACAAATAGAAAGGAGGTTTCAGGTAAAACCATTCCCAACAGTTCATCAAGTAATGTATCGTCTAGTCGCGGAAAGTTTTGAAATCCACTTGGTTCACTAATTCAGTTAATACATTTCCATGAACTTATTAATTTCTTTTGAAGAACATTCCTTCATCCACGTGCGCTTCTTTTTCTCATTTATTGACAAGTGACGCAATGGTCACACAACTTGCTGTTTGGTTATTATTCCACATGTTCACTGAGTAAGTGTCAGCGGTGAACTAATTTATTGAGCAAAAATATTGTATTATGTAGGTTGTCCCTGGAATATTATTAAGCAATATATTGAAACAAATATTGACTGTCTACGGCCGCTTTAATAGTTCGCCCATTATTTTCGTTTGCCCATACACACACACACACACACACACACACAAACACACACATACAAGTGAAAACTCTTTTCGAGCAAATATCACGCAGGTTACGATTACACTGATAAATGTGACAAAAGCGTATGTTCGTTAGACGACCCGTTAGACTACCAAAAATATCATATCGCCCCCGTCATGCCCATGACATGATAAAAATCGCCCCCGACATGCCCAGGATGGACTCAAAATATATTTTTTTGTCCAGGCTAATAAATGAATTTCCCAGCGGAAGTTTTAATAACTTTTTCTGTTCCACATAGTATACGAGACAGTAAAAATTAATTAAATATGGACCCCTTCGTTTTGTTACTACGTAGGTCGTTCCGAAAGTAATGTCTCCTATTTATTTGTATGACAACTACAGTAAATAAAATAACAAACTTAATACAATGTGTTAGAACAGAGTTTTTTGGACATGACACTATTTTTCAATATAGTCCTCCTTTTTTCTACATATTGTAATATACAGAATATTACAAGAAAAACAAACACCGCGCTTTAATCTGGACGGTCGCGGTTACTAGGTAACGAATGTTTGTTGACGTGCAGGAGGGGGCTCTGGACTAGAGTTTTGGTTGTTGACTGGCATCGTGGTGGTAGCGGCGCGAAGGTAGTCTTGAGTAATTTAAGTAGGACATCGCCGTGAAAAGGGGGAATCGAATTTGGAACAATAGTGCAAGGAGTAAGTCATCAAGAGAGAAGCAGACGACTTCGGCGACGACCGGCGCGAAGAGGGATTTTCGGAGCGGAAGCCAAGGGTGCTACGAACTGCGGGGCCTCGTTTCACAACGCCAGACAATTCGGTACCGTGTAAACCTGATGCATGCAATAAATCAATAGAATTTATATTGTTACTCTAAAAATTCAAATCAATTTTCAATAAATAAAATTATTGTTGTGCCAAGTTATATGCAATTCCCTGGGAATATAAATAATTTCAGACTTCCAGGCTTCTCTGTATAGAGGGCAACCCGGTGACAACCAGCCTGCAGGTAAGCGTGGTGTCATCGTAGAGTACCAAAAAACGAAGCTAGCAAATTAAATTAAATTAAAGGTAAAATAAATCATTCATTATTTTATCACAATATGTTATTCACCGATGAACAAGACCGTGCATGCCACGCTGGTAAAAGTCTACGCCAGCCGAGTTGACCTGTTCGAGGAATTCTTATGGCGTCATTTCATGGATTGTCGTTTTATTTCTGGCTCAGAACGGTGACATCATGTCTCGTAATCAGTGATTATTCGGTCCAGAAAACCGCGACCTTCAGCTTCGTATTGAGTCGAATACTCCTTACAACGTTCCGTTCGATGGTTTCGGTTCCTGTGCGAGTGATCGATCGCAGGACACACCTTGCGCACAATTTTCGGTAACTCAATTTACTCAGCGTTACCTGTAATGCTTTGCAGACAATGTTGAGCGCCGTAAGGAGTTACCCAGCACCGCAGTTACCCGTATACTCCCCATGAACCTATTCATGCAGAACAGCTGATCGGGGCGCTCCATCATTCCGTGGTGTGGAAGCTGTCCGTGGACGACAGCAACGTGGTTTGTCATTCTCGTACTGTCACCAACGCTGAAACGCACTACCCATCGTCGCCACACTTTCCTGACATCCTATGTATGCTTCCCGTAACATTCAGCAAGAGACTGGTGATTTCGACTCGTGGAATTTCCTCCGAAGTGAAAAATTCAGTCACACATCTGATTCTGACGCGCGAACCAGCTAGACACCATTTTAACGTTATGTAACTATACTTCTATCTGACAAATACCAACAAAATTGCATGAACTTCAACGGGAAAGTTCATATTTCACTATGACACCACACACATTCGTTTTTGAGATCATACGCCTAAGTAAAAAAAATGGGAGACATTACTTTCGGAACGACCCTCGTATATACCCTCGTACTTAATAGTCTTCCGCGACATCGCAAGACGCACGTTATTTACTATTACTACCCCTGTTTGGAGGATCAAAAGCAATACCCTACACTGTCAGAAATTTAATGTAGTTTAATGCACTATTTTACATTAAATGCAATGTAGCGTGTACATTAAAACGATATTAATGTACATGTACATTAAATTTAATGTGTAAATTAAAATCAATGTAGATTTAATGTACTGCAGTAAATTAAATGTAATGTACCGTGTACGATAAAACGAGATCAATGTGATTGTGCATTAAAATTCATGTTAAAATTAAAATCAATGTAGATTTAATGTAGGACATTACACTTAATGTACCTTGAAAAGTTAAACCGAGATTAATGTGATGTACACTCAATTTAATGTTTAAATTAAAATGAATGTAGATTTAATATACATCAGTACATAAAACTTAAAA
This sequence comes from Acheta domesticus, assembly GCA_031308135.1. NCBI lineage: Eukaryota > Metazoa > Arthropoda > Insecta > Orthoptera > Gryllidae > Acheta > Acheta domesticus. The sequence continues at coordinate 129,317,378 of JAHLJT010009419.1, forward strand.
TACCTTTCCCTACCTTAAAGATATATTAATATAATTCGACATTAAATTTAATGTTTAAATTAAAATTTACGGAGATTTGATAAAAAATTATGGAATGGATGGAACATAGCTACTGTTTAAAAACTTATAAATATTTTCTTCCGCTATTTGAACTTACGCATAATAAATTTAAAATATATTTTCAACATGTATAATAACATGTAAATGTAGGTAATTTTATAGTTAACCATTTTTTCAAATTCACCGGAAAATTTTAAATATTTTCTAAGAATTGTCACTGTAATAAGGTCAAAATTTTGTATTCTTTACGGCTCCGATACATATTTCCGAGCGTAAATGCGCCCATACCCGGTGACGAAGTAGACAATTATATATAATAAACATAATTCCGTAGACTTAATATATATTTAATATATAATACGTCTAAAGAAATATGTTCCGTAGACTTAAAGAATATGTTACATATCACAGCGGGCAACACATCACGCGTAAGTACCTGTTCAAACAACTGAATGTCGCTATAGCTTAGAGCAACTGCTTGTCAACCAGCAGTCCCGGGTTCGAATCCCGGCCGGGGTGACTATTCGTTGAACAAATTTAAATACTAAAATACATTTGTTACACAGTAACAAGGTCAGAACTTAGTATTCTTTACGTCTGCGGCACATATTTCCGAGCGTAAACGCGTTCAGAATGGTGACAAGGTGGTGACAATTCCAGATATCCTAACGGGCAATACATCAAGCCTAAGAACCTGTTTCAAAAATTGGTTGTCTAGATAGAATAGTGGTTAGAGCAACTGGGTGTTAACCAGGAGACCCGGGTTCGAAACCCGGTCGGGGTGACAATTCCTTGAAATTTTAAATATTGAAGTCAATGTACAAGTACAGTAAATTTCATGCACACGTACAGTAAATTTAATGTAAAAGAACATTAAAGTAAATATGTACGTAAATTAAATTTAATAAACACGTAAATGGAATTTAATGAACACGTAAATTAAATTTAATGTACACGTACAGTAAATTTAATGTACACGCAAACATTAAAGTTGGTTGTATATGTACATTACATTTAATGCACACGTACTTTAAAGTTACTGGACATGTACATTACATTTAATTTACGTACATGATACTTTAATGTACTTTTACATTAAAGAAATGCAGAAATTTCTGACAGTGTACAGCTGTATTTCCCCCATGTGGCGAGGGCTTGCGAACGAGCGCGAGCGTACAGCAGGCAAGGAAAAGGCGGGGGCGCACAGCGCTGCCCCACATCCCAGGCGCATCGATCGCGCCCTTGACCCCGCGCGGCGCGATGCCGGAGCGCGCGGATCGATACCCGGACCTGCCCCAGCGGCCGCGGCCGGGCCCCAGGCCCCCGGGCGCCCGCGCCGGCCTAACCACGTCCAAGGCGCGCGCTAAAGCAGATTTCTAATTGTACTCTCATTATCCATGTCTTCGACACCCATCATAACATCAACGCATTGTGCGGACGGATGCACACGTGCATCGGATTATTATACCGAACATCGGACTCATCGAAGCGGTGTTGTTGTTGTTGTTTGTTTTGTTTTGTTTTTTTGCTTGCGAAACAATCCTTCGTAAGCCTACGGGTGCACACACGTAGAACGCCGGAACGCCGACGCCGGCATCCGCTGCCGATTACGCAGCGCTGCTCGACCAGCAGGGGCAGACACATAGGACACCGATTCGACAGTGTCGAAATCTAGCGGTTCATCCTAGTACCTTCCACGCGTGTGTGCGGGGTGCGGACCATTCATTTATCTAAATTATTACCATTGACAGAAAGAAGAAAATACTATGTTTTTATGAACTAGTGGTGCTACAACAGCACTTACTTTCCCGTATTAGAGGAAACGGCTATATAGTACTGAAATATTGCACTTTGTGCGCTACTAACATCTTAGCTTACAACTCACCGTTTCCATCGCAGTGTTGTCAGAACTGTGTGAATTCTACAACTGCACAAAATTTAATACAAACGTTTTGTAAACCTATATTGGAAAAAGAAGCCTGATAACCTGGACAATATAGAAATGCATTCCATAGGGCCATGATTAGAGAAGAGTATTTTAAAACCATGCAACAAATTCTCTACTGACTACAAATGCTACAGCATTTGCTGCGAAAACTGAATATTTTCATGCAAATATCAACATAAATTAGACAATTACAACTCCTTTTCATACAGCTCCTTCAGGTCACAACAATGATACGTAATTCACAGAAATTCGCGAGCGCAAAGTGAATTCCATTGTTGCAGACCCTGCAACAACGATATTCTGAGAGCTATTAATTCTTTTTACTTAATTCAAATATTTCAAAATAAACTATTTATAAAATATTAATGTGTAAGTGTATATCAAAAGTTCTAATGTAAGAAACGAAGAAAGAAATAATATACAAAATTGCCCATTCTAATTTACGACGCACACAGCTGTCCGAAGCGCTGTAAATTTACAGCGGGCTATTATGTTTGTCACAAAATTATACAAAAGCTACTCGTATTTTGAAAAAATTAAGCATGACCTTATTTGAAGATGTGGTTTTGATAAATACATGTAATTCAGAAACAAATGTATTTTTAAAATTTTAGTTGTGAGAATACGACTAAAGCGAAGCGCAGTCAATTCCGAGCGGACTTTCGTTTGTCAGGAAATTATAGAAAAAACAACTCATATTTTCAAAAAATTCAACACGACCTTATTTGAATGGCACAGACTTTCCCGTATTAGTTTTCTATTTTCCTGGGTCTTCGCTTGCTATTCGGAATTGCCACATACTCTTTCTTGCCAGCTACCATCTATCATCGCCAAAAGTACACTTTTTTGTCATTTTATTAATTTTTCGGTTTCCTATTAGTAGAACAGAAACATTAATTTTAGAATATTAAAGAACACAAAAACCTAGCCGTAAATGGCAATTTTCTTTTAAAAATTATGTGCCGTTTAAGAGAAAATGGCGTTTTAGCACTACTAAAAATGCGAAATTTGAAGCTCATTTTCACAGAAAATTTTTGAGTTTTCAAAATACTTCTTTTGAAGTTATTTGAAGCACTTACACTCACAAATATAATCATCTTTACAAATTGCGGATAATGTGCATATTAAAGATGTGAGAGATCTTTCAAAAAATTTACATTTATATAATTTTTGAAAAAAACGAAAAAAACTCAAATAAACTTCACGCTATACTAATGAGTGTAATTAGCACTATCCGTTACAAAAGTTTCAAGAAAAAAATTGCAGCCATATACGAGAAAATGACGTTTGAGCATTTCCCAAAACGCCGAAATTTGAGCTACTTTTCACAGAAAACGGTAGTGTTTTCGAGAAACTTTACTTGACATTATTTAAAGCATATATACTCGTAAATATAATAATGTGAAAAAATCGCCGATAATGTAAATATTAACGACGTGAGAGACAAGTAATAGTAGTTTATGCAATTAGTTTATAATGTTGACCTTTTTTGCACGAATAAGAAAATAGTCTATTACTAAACGAACGACGAAGGAGTGAGTTTAGTAATAGACTATTTTCTTATGAGTGCAAAAAAGGAACATTATAAACGAGTTGCATACGCTATTTTTTTGTATAACATCATTATAAAGTTATAAATGAAACGAAGTAAGTGTAAGTAAAGTTTTATAGTTGGCAACATGGACGTTGGTATTATGACGTCACAACTGTGACAGCGGAGAGCCGATTCACGCGCGCATTCGAATGAAAGATGGCGTCGTTACCAATGGTAGTTTTAGAAAAAGCCTCGAAGGCAGAAAAAAGTTTAATACCTAAAAAGTTGAGTGCATTGTATGAGAAGGAATATATAAAATTTAGGAAGTGGATGGAAACAAATAATGTAAATATTATATGCGAGACAGTTGTTCTGGCATATATATCTGAGTTGGTAAGTTTGTAATACTTTTTATGATTAATACTAGTGTCGAGTTCTCGTTTTCTAATTTATGTTATTTTGAAGTCTGCAGTATGTAAGGCATCATCTTTGTGGTGCATTCATTCAAAATTGAAGACTATGCTGAAAATTAAAGATGGAATTGACATCTCTGCTTATAACAAAGTTCAGTTATATATGAAACAAGCTAATGTCGGCAACAGATCTGTCTTTCTGTGAACAGTAGAAATTCGTCATGACGTCATGTCGCGTTTAATAATGGCGATGACGTCATGTAGCGTGCGATAAAATACTGGATTATGCACGATTCGGGGTATCGAAAAGGGTCGTTTATAATGATGGTATACAAAAAAAAAATTTACATTTTGGTAATTTTTGAAAAAACCAACCGATAGACCAAAATGGCTTTTATGTCATTGATAGAGTACATTTACCACTATCCCTACCAAAAGTTTAAAGAAAAAATTTGGAGCCGTTTTTGAGAAAATTTTGATTTTGTAATTTTTTAAAATTGCACATATTGCATGCAATATTGCACGAAAACTACCAAAATTGTGAAAAACATTTACATGACCTTTATTAAAGAACTCAATATGCAGAACAAATTTTATTTGAAGAAAAAATCTCTTTCTTCAATTTTGTAGTTGGAGAAAGACGCCGAAAAAAATTCAAACTTTCACAATTTTCGAAAATTCAGAGCTGTACGTGAAAATCGGACCTATGCCATGTTAAAAAGTGTATTTTCCTCTATTCATACAAGAAATTTAAAGAAAAAATTTGGAGCCGTTTTTGAGAAAATGTTGATAATCCCCGGGGGGCTTCATATAAAGTACCCCCAAATTTTGAAGGATCTTTTCCAAAATCACAAAGTTTCGACTAGAATCAGATCGACTGGGGAATATCAATTTTGAAGAAAATCGACCGAACGGTTTAGGCGCTAGCGTTGACCACAGACGGACAGACGGACGGAATGCCGTCAATCGATTTTTAAGTATAAAGAAGCAACAAATCATGGATTTTGACCACACCACGAGATAGAGGATTTTTTTTCTTAATTTAGCAACTGGTTTTATCCACTTATTCGTTTTCACGGCCCGGCAATTAATTTTTTTCCGCCGAAAATTGGCCATTTTTTCGCGCAGCATTACATAACTTTCCCTATACTACGTATATCACTCCGTGTATACTGTGATATACCAATTATTCAAGAAAAGAGAAAACAATGGCAGGTGGTTGCTAGGGGGCGTTGTTGATAATAGGATGGAAGTCGTCGACTTTTTGTGAGGTAGAAAGTTCTGTTGGTTTTGAACGAGTGATAGTTGTAACCATATGTTCTGCGAAGTTATAGTCGTTCACTAAAGTAAAAAAATAAAATTGCTGAGTGTAGTGTAACTTGACAATGATTTAAGTTATTTAGGTGCAGCTACCGCCAAGATCAGTAAAGAAAAGTTGCGCGGCTAATACCTATTATGGAAACTACAGATGGTTTTGCGTGTAGAAGATTCTATCAGTAGTGATGAAATCCCACTGTATTGTGAGTATTATATTACGGTTTATTAACAATGTGAACTGTTACGAAGAGATTTGACATTCAATAGAAGAAGCAGATTTGTTACAATACGTACGTATACGGGAAAGTAAAAACAGTAAATCAAAATATGTGACCCGAGAATAGGAGTGCTACTGAATGCAATTTTGGAACATTGTATTCAAAATAGAGAATATTAACCACAACGCTAAAGACTGGTGTTAATTCACGAGAATTATAAAGTGCGTGTGTGTTTTACAAAACACATATTATTGATAAATAAGTACTTGATAGCCCTCCCAATATCGCAGTTCAAATGGATTCACATTACGTTAGAAGGCAACGTATAGAACGGCCGTCCAATACATCAATTCTGGTAAATATTTTTCTTAAATTCGTATATATTCATATAATTGTGTACTCTCATAAATTAATAAATCCTTTGGGAAACTTATTTTCGTTTAGTTTCCATTGATTTGATTGATTAATGTTTCACTCAACTTTCAACAAAAAAAAACGAGTATATTTGAGTTTATGTAATATATGTTTACTTGTTCATATGCGCAGAAATTTATTTCCATTACTTTCAACATTTCTTCGCGGGTCTTTTCTCCCTTTATCCCACAGAGTGAAACTACCTAACACCTTCGAAATCAAAAATGTTCTGTATCCATTTTGAACCTTACAAACACACGCTCCAAAGCCACGACTCCACTGAGAACCAGCGAGTGCAGCCAGCGCGCCAAAACTCCCAGAAGTTCCGGCAGCTGGCCGGTGTTGACAGCTCTACGCCGATAACTTTCGGCAAGCGTCCGTTGTGTTCGCCATTTGATAACATGGCGCAATCCAGCTGCCGAGTGACGTCATTCGGCGCCGAGCCCTCCCGCGCCGGAAACAAGCGTCGTACGTGTGCGTACCCTTAACACTAGAATGCCCAGAGGGGTCAAATTGACACTTTTCTGTTTTGAAATCTTATTTGCTTGTCATAGGATGGTTCATGGAAGACTTGCTTTTAAGACTTTTATTCATTTTGGGGGAATATTCATTATTTAAAATATTCGCACTTTCCCTATAATACAATTTGAGTAATATAAGATTTTACCTTTAACGCCCAGAGGGGTCATATTGACCCCTTGAAGGGAATAGGACTATTGAAGTTAATATGACTCAATAATGAACTTTTTTACATTATTGACATAATATAGCATTGGTCATTATAACCAACAACATTGAGCACAAATACGAACAACAATGGACATAATAAAAGTTATTTTGCCATTCACTTCCAAATCTCAGTTATGTGCACGTGATTGGGAGGTGAAGCTGGAAATGTATTGGAAACGATATTTACGTGAAGAGGAGCTGCTTTCAGAGTTACTAAGAGTTCTCGATGATAATTCAGATGGAGATGAACTTTTTTCTGATGACTCAGATGAGTTTTTAGCCCAACCAATTAGAGAAGTAGATGCATTATCGAATCATCGATGCATCATCGAAAAAGAAGTAGATGCATCATCGAATGGTAATGATGCGGATCCTTCAGATGTTGAAAATGAAAATTCACAGCCTATTATGTATTATAATTATTACTGCCAATTTATTATTACTAGCGTACCCATGCGAGAACTCTCGCATGTTAAATCCCACCCTTTCCCTATCCATTTGTCTATCCTTTCCATAAAGGAGAGGAACTACTAATGTACTTAAGGAATATCAAATAAAATAACAATGCAATTGATGTTTGAAACAAATTTTCAATTAAAGTTTATTCAACATTATAGAGAGATGTTCTTGGAACAATACATATTTCTTTAAAAACAACATTTGAAGAAATGTTTCAATACTCCTTGAGAGTTAGCTTTTCGCTTTCCTTAATAGTCAAATAATAGAAATGGTTTTTACTCTTGAGAAAGCCAAGTAAAATAGTTCGAAAATACCGGATCGGGCTAGAACAGACCTACTCATTGCAATGTTATTTAACTTTCCTTGATTTGTTATGAAGAACCGAATGGGTTTTGGAGAGTGAGAATACCAGCTTGCTGGGGTGAGAAAATTGAAAAATTATTTGTTTACTAAAAAGTATTGAATTATTTTCTGCGTCCTTACGTACCTCAAGAAAAGCAATTCCGAACCAAAAAATAATCAAACTAATGTTTTCACCTTTGAGTACTAAATACCATTTGTTAGCATTAGAAACAGTTTAATAGGTATTAGTAAGCCCACTTCGGTACATGGGAATTTTGATCAAACGATGTTTGCATTTTTAATATCTTAACGAACCGACACCTTGAGTTTAATATCAAACGCTGTTTTATCTACAATATGAGCTTGCAGCTGCGCGTTAGTGTACAAACTTCCATATACCACCAACATTTAAATCGTGCGTTTGGACTGTGATCGTTGGCAGTTGTCGGGTGACTTGCACTATTCTTTCTATAATTTTAAATTTAGTTGTTTTATAATTGATTCATGTAGTATTGTAGGCTAGCGCGTTCTGATTTTTGTTTCCATTTATTTCAAGCTATTTTACTTTAGCGACTTTAAAAAGTTTGTTCTTTGTGTTGTGCCTATCACAAGTTTTCCCCCACTACCTCTGCGTACCCGTGCGAGAACTCTCGCATGTTAGACACCACACTCATCCCTATCCTTCTATTTTCATTCTAAGAGGGAAAGTAGTTAACGAAACGTGTTTATTTGTTTAAAAATATATAAAGGTAAGTTTCAATATACTAACACAATTACAAATAAAAGTAAAAAACAATGCGATTAATGTGTAAAAGAAATTTTCAATAAATATTTATTCAATATCATGGAGAATTTGCTTGGAACAATTCCCAAAACTTACTTAAACACTTTTGAAGTAATTATTCATTATTCTTTGTCAGTTAGGTTTTAGTTTTTCGTGACAGTCACAAAAATATTAGCTTTTTACTTTTGAGAAAGCTACATGTCTGAACCTGTTGACTTGAAAATTTCATCGAATGATAACGAAAATATTGGTACAGGTAAAATACAAACACAGTCTTCACTCTTCACTGAACACCCACACCCCTCCACAATTAAGTACATAGCACTTACAGTCCATGAGAAAACGTTAATTGAATAGTTTCACTACATACATAAGAAAAAATCTTCATAGGTATAGGTATCAAGCAACTATATTAGAACTTCTAGTTGTTGCTGGAGAGCAAATCTTGAATTAATGATTATGCAAATAAACCTCGTCAGACTGAACAAACTCTGGTGTTAACAGAAAGCGTAAATAAAGATTGTCGAATCTAAGCCATCTAAGCGTGTCGCCACAAAAATTGCTACCAGCAGGAAGAGCTGAAATATTGAGGTGGCCTTGATAGTATTGAAGCGTGGCACCGAAAAGTTAATTGAATGGATCGGAGAGTATCTCATCTTGTAGATTATGGTGTGAAAAACGTTTCTTTGAGGCCTTTGGCCTCAAAATTTTACTTTTTAAGGCTCTAAAACGCTTTGTTTATGAGTTATTTGCCGATGTAGGTTGGCATGTGGTGCAGGTTGCATTTTATATATTTCGATGAGTTTTTTTTAAAGAAATCATCAATATTTGTAGAGTCAAAGTGGAATTCGTCAAGTCTCCGTGAAATTCTCTTTCTTTAGAGCCCTCATTTATAAAGATTGGTTGCGTGTGAGAGCCGGAACCCAAAGGTATACTACTGAAATAATACAGGAGACGATAATTGCATTAACTCAAAGTACACTTTTATAGTAACAATTCATGGCTTCAAAACCTGGTGAGTATGAGCAAAAATATTTTCGGCGAGCGTTCGTTGTGTCCGCCACCATTTGATAACATGGCGCAATCCACCTGCCGAGTGACGTCATTCGGCGACGGGCTCTCTGGCGTCGGAAAACAGTGTTGTACGTGTGTGTACCGTGACAGCAGAGCATGCCGGCGACGGCGACCCAGCGTTCTACGTGTTTGTACCCTAATGCCCTGAGCCTCGTCATGTAAAGTTAGGCATAATTGCGTGATTGATTAATTGATATGTTCGGCAAGGAGAAATCGATGAGGAACCAGATCGACCGGGGAATATGCATTTTGGAAGAAATTGTACCTATGGTTTAGGCGCTAGCAGTGTTCACAGACGGACGGACAGATGGAACTTTTCCTTTCAATTGTTTCTTCGGTATCAAGGACCCACAAAACAGGGATTCTGGCTACACCACTTGTTACGGGATTTTGTTTCTTAATTTAGCAAATGGTTTTATCCACTTTTTCGTTATCGGCGCCCGGCAATGAATTTTTTCCGCCGAAAATTCGCCATTTTTTCGCGCAGCATTACATAACTTTCCATATACTACGTATATCACTCCGTATATACGTACGTATACGGGAAAGTAAAAAATGAACACCAATATAGTTAAAACATTGAAGTGTCGGAAATCCTTCTAAAATTTGATTAACTGATAAAATAGTACGTACTTTCTCGCCCGTATTTTCACACAAAATTACGCGAAAAGTACTCGCATTTTCGAAAAATTGTACACAACCTTATTTCAAAATCTAACTTTAAGGAATAGATTAAGGGAAAAATGCTTTCTTTAATACGACGGACGGCCGAGTGGGTGGGGCGGGCGCGCCGGGCGGGACGGACAGAATGGACGGGACAGACGTTTTGCCGTCATTTTTTCGGTATCAGAAACCCACAAAACATGGATTCTGGCTACATCATGTGTTAAAGGATTTTTAATTTCTTGGTACAAAATTGAAAATAATGTAATACTGAGCCAAGAAACGGCGAATTTTTGGTAGATAAACTCTTTATTACAGGGCCCTGGTAATGAAAAAGTGGATAAATCCAGTTGCTAAATTTAGAAAAAATCCTGTGGTGTAGCCAGAATCTATGTTTTGTGGATCCTTGATACCAAAACATCTTATGGGGAGCAAAACGTCTGTACTTCTGTCTGTGAACAACGTTAGCAGCTAAACAGTTCAGCTGATTTTCTCCAAAATTGATATTCCCCAATCGATTTGATGTTGTGGCCCCTTGAATTTGAAACTGATATTTTAACTACCCAGCAAAAGTGAATACTGAAGATTCCCGTGAAACGGGCTAGATATCGTTCTTGTGAAATAGAAACGGCCAATGAGCAACGGACTTGATTTTCCAGTAATTTGTTCACAGAACTACAGAAGAACATGATCATCAAGGGGCCACAAATTACCCCCGCCCCCAGTATGCACTGTGCGTACTCGTTCTCGTACATACACATATTTGTAAGTTTGATTCTTCTTTCGGATGAAAGAAAAACGTTTGCTTTTTAAATCGTTTGGAAAATTTTCAGATAACATTTGTGTTAAAAGCTTAATTCTATGCTCTAAATTTTCTTAGTAATCTGTTGTATTTTCTCATATTTAGGAAACTATTTTTGTAACAAAAGTCAAGTCAGATGATTTCATTACGAAGTTACGTGACATTTTTCATAAAAATATTCCAAGTTTGGATATTGTTAGAAATGATTTCTTTATTTCTTTGTACTCACAGAATAAAGAAAGTTATGTTGCATAAAATCGACATCGAGATTTTGACGGAAAACCGTCAGGCCCTGCAAATTTGAAACGGATCTTTTGATTTTCAGGGTTGCTTCACGTGAAGACTTTATGACATTTTAAAATTGCTTTAAGAATTGCTTCTAATGTTTTCTTCATTTTCTCAGCGAGAGAAAGAAAGCGTTAAGACAGATTTTTATTAAAACCTGAATTTTCGAAAATTGTAAAGTTCAAATGTAATTCAGACCTGACCAACACCTTCAAGGCTGAAATTAGAGATGTTTTTCTAAATGCAATTTACAGTATTTCAAACTAATAGTAGTTTTTGTTGAAATCATTACCATTTTCAAAATATTTCACAAGATTTTCTCAAATTTAATATTAAAATATACTCTGGCAAAAATTAATGCATAAAAAACACAAGCAAATTTTAATCTATGAAGTGCATGAAAAAGAAGTAAAAAATAATTAAAAGTACACAAATTGAAATCACTTCATTAAAAATAAAAAAGACTTGAAAAACATTATCATGTTTCTGCATGCACCCCAAGTTCATGCATGAAATATTTTTTATCCCCCCTGCAAACTTGCTTTTCTTTGAACAATACCACACACAGATGGGAAATGTAAAATTGTTTCATGCAAAAATATGAACGTTTGTTCGTGGGACAATTATGATGATGTAGACAAGTTTAAACAAGACCTTATTATTATTATTATTATTTAATAATTGGTAAGTGAGGGGAGACAATTTTTAGGTGTCATCAACTCCCTAACTTTTTTCCTGAAATTATCAACTACCATGACAGATCAAATCAATCCCATGAAGTCAATATCGACCACTATGGATCCTCTGTCAATTTGTCATAAACACAAACACTGATACCAAATACATTAATAGTAGTATTAATTGTCTTTTCATGAATCTACAAATATCTTGAATCCTTCTAGTCTACAGAAGACATGTGTAATACATAAATAAAAGGCACATCTAACTTGAAATCAAAATCCCACATTTAATTCCTGTGGGTTTCTGTAAAAATGTTAAACAGTTTTTTTGTTATCAAGAAAGTGATGACTGTCAAATCAAGGTGGTGACACTTGTTGACAAAACTGATTTTTCTGAACAAACATCACAAATTCATTTTTCCTCTTTGAAATTCTGATATAACATATGAATTCAAATTATAAACTAAACATCATTACAGATATTAATACATCAAAAAAATTTTTTTTCCAAAAGCACACCTGCACAGTCAAGAAAATAATTTGGTTTTCTACCCTTGTTTTTTCAATTCTGATTTAACAACATTTTTTTCTCACAAAGCCGAGATAAAATATAAAATTCATGAAAGCTTTGAATCTCAAAGCGATTGGCACTAACTTATATCCACTTATGTATGAAAATTACCCCTTTCTTTCAATTTTTGCTTGAATCTTAATTTATATACTCTCATTAATGCTGATGCCTTTGATTTCAATTATAATTACATCAGCATTAACATACATAAAATAATCTTTTCTTGTTTTTAATGCTGACAATAGAATTAAAATTTGTTTTTGTATTTTCTACAGATTTTATTTTCACTCCCCTTTAAATTTAATTTTCTAACAACATATTCCGCGTAAGTTTTTATAACATTGTAATTGCATTATATTATATATACTAAGCATGTGAGCCATCAATAAGAAGAATTATAAGCAAACTTCCAAAAATAAGATAAAGTTAAAACAATTTAAAAGTACAATAATATTCACAGCAAAGCTGAATGTTTGATGCAAGAATGTTTTGAGGCTGTAACTATCCACTGTACAAAAAACACAATTATCAGTCCAGAAAATTTCAGGAACAGAATATCACTAAAGCAGTAAAAATGATAATAATATAGCTCATATGTTTTATAGGTAAATTGTGTTATGAATAACAGTCTTTATTATTGTTGTCATTATTATTATTATTATTATTATTGTTGTCGTCGTGATTTAACCCGTTATTATTCTTCATGTTCTAGATCTTTCACAGTTCAATCATGTGGAAGCTCATACAGGCTTAAAATATCTTAATCAAACCATTTACCAGCAGACAACCAAATGCAGATTTACATACAATATAATTATGATACATAGGTACCTGATAAACAAGAATTCGTATGTATCCTGATTCTTCCAATGTAAATACTCGCAAATCACAAACCAAATTGCAAATTTTAGTTATGTATAACCTCGAATATTAAGAGGTAAAATGTAATACACTTCGCTTACAATCTAAATGACAACCCGCAAATCGTTGAAAGAATCTGTATATCCACAAATGGGTGTATATTTTGTTTCTGTTCGTCATAATTTGGTTGAAATATGTAAAAACCAGAAGATTCGTAAGAGGTGACAAGTTAGCCGGCACTCTATAACCAAATTTTTCCACGTATTGAAAATCATCAGAAATTACATCGACATATCATTTTTGTATAATTAAAACACTGTGCTCTTCGTATACATACCTCTGTCGAATTTCTTTCCTTCAGGATCGATATCCTTAACGTTGAAAATATCTTCAAATAACACCCCCGCCATGCTCTTGAATGCACGTTTACCATATGACAAAGCGGAAGTACTAAACGAACAAATCCATAAACAAGTGGTAAACGCTACATCCGGTCCAAAGGTTTCAGACATTGATCATTTTAAAATTGTGAAATATATTTAAAGCACTGTCACAGAACAATAAACCTAAATTAAACATAAAATGATTTTAGGAGTAGGATATCATCATGGCGACTCTACCTCCAAGAAAAAATCCCACTCCTACCAAAATTTCAAAACAGCATTTGTCGCCTTTACAAATTTTGTTGCAGATGGGTTTCCCCAAACATAGAGCGTAAGAAATTTCATATTTTTGCTACATAAAAGTACTCCTATTACAAAATGCAAATAATGTCAGGTCTTAACCTAACCCCTTTTGAATATCATGTATGTGCATTTTCTTTTGGCCTTGTTTTCTATTCTTTGTTAATCTTTAACATAAATAAATGTAAAATAAGGTTTCTGTCCCAGAACATTACTTGTCACAATTAATGTCATGTTTTGATAACTAACATACAGATTATGTTGCACTTGTTTCACAACTAACATTATTGTTATATAAACAAAACATTATTTTAATACATCTTTACCGTTTCATTTGACCATTTTTCTGCAAACAGATTTCACTGTGTACTGGTATTTTTCAGGGAAAAAGCATTAGCAGCAACTGGAAATAGAGGTGTTCAGTTAGCTTCAGATTGGCTATTGGCCCATGTTAATGATCCTATATTAGATGACAACAGTCCCCGAGAGTACATACTGTATGCGTGTCCTACAGGACCTTTTCTAGAGCAGCTAGAAACATTTTGGGATAAATCATTGTCACAATGTGGATGGAATGGTGCTCATAATTTCATGCCCCATATAACTTTGGTGTCATTTTTTAAGGTAAATGTGAAATTGTGAATTAATTTGTAAAGATGCTTATCCACCTAAATTATGACATAAATCATATGTGTGTTGAGTAGGCTCCTGATGAATGTGCACAACAATTAGCAAGAACATTGAAGCATGTAGTGGAATTGCAAAGAGGAAATTTAAATGAATCATTGAAGTTGGAAACCTATATTTCTCAAAATTTTATGGGCTTCTTTGTAGCAGAGGATCATGCTGATATTCTGAAGAGAATAGCAATGCAGTATGTCAAAGAAGTATCAAATACAAGTAAGTTTGTAAAGACAATAAGATCTTAGATAATGATTGCATTACTTATTTTCCAAATTAACCTTTTATTGGTGGTGGTTATGAGCTCCCCACTTCCTTTTTTTACAGTTATTAATGATAACTATGAGCATTTGGATGCTTTGTCAGCTTGTTTCCCATGGTGTACTACAGCTTCAGAGAGATATGTTCCTCATGGTGTTCAGTGTAAGACAAAATTTCATGAAATTTTGTTTTGGGTTTATACAGCATGCTACAATCCTTTTGCCTTCTTAAATACATTTTTTTAGTTGATTTATTTTAACATTTCACCACTGAATTAAGTTTGCATTATTTGTTTGAATACATGTCAGTATGATTTGGGTCTACATGAGTTTTTAATTATTTAGCTCCTTACTGTATTTCTGTCTTCCTTACTAATAGATTACTTCATTTTTATAGTATGAGTTCAAATTAACTTTTACATGAATGGTAGTTTAAAGCAAACTCAAAGCTAAACTAAACCAAATAATTTTGTTTTGTACTTATTAATGTCTGTTTTTTAAACTTAATGGGCTATATGTTTCTATAATGAATAATTTTCTGCAGCTATCACCATTGAACCACATGTGAAGTCTCTACACTTGACTCTAGCTTACCAGTTTCCCCAAGCACAATTTCCCACATTGAAAGCTCTTGTGGAAGAATTACAACCAAGTGCTCCCACAACCTGGGAGGTTCGACTCTATTCACGAGATACTCGTGTAACATCTAAGCAGGTAATACATGCTTTAGTAAAATAAATTCACAGATTGATGTATCACTTCACTAGAATAATGTAATGTGATATGTAGGTGCATAAAGTTCTTTATGCTCATACACCTCGGGAGTCAGATGAACTGGAATTGAGAATAGGAGATTACATCTATGTTAGCAGTGAGGCTCTTGCTCTTTCTCCAGATGGATGGGTGGAAGGCACATCATGGCTAACTGGTAAGTGTGAATTAATGTTATATTAAAGCAGGAATTTTGCTAAAAATCGTGTGACAAAACCCAATTTATTGAAACAGAATTTTTTTTGTAGTTTCAATGTTGTAAAAGAAATGTAGTTATGATAGTTTCTTAACTCTCTCATGCACCCTCCAATTGAGTTTAGTAATTATTATCTATTTTTATAAAGAAAAGTAACAATAGATAATCAGAAAAATAATACAACTTAGTAATATAGTATAGTAAAGAAAAGTAATGTTTTGCAAAAATTTATTTTACTTCTGCTAATGATCTCTCTTAAGAAAATGGCGATTCTTGTCGAATGCTGAATAAATTTAGTCTAACATCCAAGCTGACAAACAATATTTGGTTGCTTGAGAACATTCTGTGTTGGCAGAAGATAGGGAAGTCAAACGAGGAAAATATATACATTTTTTTTATCAATGATGTATTACTTTTGCATCTCTTTGTTCTTTATGTGAAGTCCCATAATATGCATTTGTGATGTGTCTGTATCATGTGTGATGTGATTGAATATAAGAAACCAGTTTTTTTCATTGTTACAGTAAGTCATAGTAAGGGGCTTTGCATTTTATATAAAACACCCCCTCAAGACTTGTAAAGTACTCTGCTAATGCAAACCTGCTTTCAGGCAAACTATTTCCAGCTGTCCTCCTCTCCCACAAGATTACTTCAAGTGGTGTAGCCCTGTCAAATTATTCTTAAGCCCAATAAAATCTGATGGAAATTCATGGCATACCAAAACTTTTCCTGCTCGTAGTATCTCTAGTTATTTATCAACTACTCGTTTTTTTATAATTATAATAATAATGATAATAATATTTTATTGCTTATAGACTTACAGAAAGTATCAATTTTAAGTATATGGCATCATTTAAAGACCTAAAATTGAGGGATAAATTGCATTAAGAAAGAAATCTTTGGCTGTAATAGTTGAAGGTTCTTGGAAAGGTTCAAAACTTAAGTTTGAACTTTGCAAATTCCAAAATTTCAGTGATGTTAGTAAAAATCAGAACTATGCCATTTTTATAAATGCACTTTCTTTTATTCCAGCAAAAAGTTGAAAGAAAATTGCAGCTATTTTCCAGAAAATTTTGGAAATGTCCCTAAAGCTTTGTGGAAAGTAACCCCCCCAAAGTTAAAATAATCAAATGATCACTGGAGCAGCACAAGTAGATCTTACTCCTGATGTTTTTACCAAGTTTTATGTTAAAAAAATCCTTTTTTTTTATTTAAACATTTTTTTAATTTAAATCAGATTTATTTGATTTAAGTAAGATTTTTTAAAATTGTATTAGATATTTTACTTTAAAACAAAATTGTTAAGTGATATATTTATCTTTAAACTGTTGTAATTTTATTTTAAAAAAAAATAAAGATACTGTACATTCAAGGGGTCCGATGCAAAACCACCCTAACCCACAAAATCTTTAAATTTGATTTACTTTTAGTTTGGTGCTTTTGAAACACTTTTTACACCCACATTAACAAATAAGCTTGTGGCACCGTCTGTTAGCATGTTTTAGAAAAAAGTCATTCTTCGTTCAAAGAAATTTTACCATTTTCTGTTTAATACCGCCCCAATTAAAAGGCACTTATTGTTGAAAACAACTAAATTCATCGAAAAACTTCTAACAATGATTGACAAGTTTTGAAATATTAAATTCTAATGTCCTGTTATAAAAAAAATTCGGGGTTTAATGGTTGTTACTTGTGCACTATCCCTTAACCTTTTAATGGTCAGTGGGAAGGAAGTATGCTTCCCACTTAAAATGGAATTTTATTCATATATTCGGAAAGAAAAAGGTTAATATTACTAAAACTAGTAAGATTAATGACTGTTTTCATTAGTTTTAACAATATTAATTTTCTTCTTTAAATGAGTATTAATAAAATTCAAATTTTCACTCATTTTAATACAAATCTAGAATTATGGACACTGTTGAAACTTTAAACGTGTTTTTCTCAAAACTAGTTTGTGCGTGTTAGGGCAATATTGCTGTTAAATTAGTGTGTGCTGTTAAATTAATAATGTGAAATATTTTATAATAAATATAATATATTCTTTACATAAACTTTCTAATTGATTTAAGTCTTTTTATCTGAGTAATTTTTATTTTACAAATATTTAAAATGCAAATATATTTTCCGATATTACAAATAAAGATTTAAATCATTGATTTTTTAAAAAAAATCATTTGATTTAAATCATCTCTGGGACATCACTAATAGATTATATTCCTGACATGTGTATGAAATTACAGCTCAACACAAACCTGAACATCTATTTTAGGAGTGAGTATTCGAGATCATGTTGTTGAGGCAATTCCAATACTCAGTGTTTAAATACTTGTAGTTTGAAATATATATTTTAAATACATTTTGAATTTGAAAAACAGTAGTTTTGAGTTTTTGAGACATGTGTTTTAGAGATGTACTTAAATTACATAAAATAGGTGTATTTAAAAAAAAAATTACTTTAATACTTTAAATGCAAATGAAGAAGGAAACAAGGATTGGTTCTTTTTGTTTGATGCTGCTCATGAACGAACCTCATTGAAACAAACATAAAAACTCCTTTCAGCTATTGAACTTTAATTCTCTTTATTTTTAAATGATAAATCTAAATCTTTAAAAATGTTGGATGATAATCCGACAATAAGAAAGCGTTTTTTTCGTTATAACACTAGTTTTATGTTCATCAGCGCCAGTTCAACAACTGTTTTCCTTTGCGAGTTTTGTACATTCCCCAATTAGGGTTTTTCTGTCTGACGATTTGTTTGAAAAACTAGGCATTTTAAAAGAAAATTCCGTTTATTTGAGTTAGACAATTTTTGATATGATTTTATGTTTGAAAGTATTTTTATGAAAGTATAAGTGAAAGTGTTTTATGTTTAAAAGTTTTTAGTTATTGTTCAGAAATGCATTTCTGTCATTTAGTAATTTATTGTAATTGATAATTACAAAATACTGTTGCAATAAAAACGTTCTAATGCAAAGTTATTGTATTTACTGCATTTTGAGTATTTGAAGTATTTTAATTACGTATGTATTTAGCAATTCAAAACCTAGTGTATTTTGAGTATGTATTTAAATATTTATTTACAAAGAATTTGGCATAGTATTTAAATACTAAATTTAAAATATTTTGCCCAATCTTGCCAATACTTTATAGGATCAATTATTATGGAAATATTATTGATTTTGTGACATCTGGATGTCTTTGAGTTCTCTAGATAACTTGTATCTTATCTAAATCTCTCGTCCTGAGGTTGAGCTTTCTCCTGTAACTTCTATTTTTAATGCCCATATCTGAAAGATAAGTATATGTGAATTGCAGGTTGTAGTGGATACCTACCTGGAAATTACACTGAAAGAACTGCAGAATCTGATGCATGGACATTGCATAGGTGAGAATTTACTAGTTGGTGCTGCAATTGTGATTGTTTCTTTGGTTTGGTTGTTGTTGCTTCATGGATCAATTACTTATTTGATTCCTTCAGAACTGTTGTTTTATATCAAATTGGTGGATCCGGTGAAGATATGGAAGGCAAAGAGTCACCTCCTCTCACCAGTCTTGTGGAACGTTTGTCTGATGTTGGAGAAACACCAAGCAACAGTAACAAACCATCAGATGTGACCAGTGAATCAGGAGATGAGAAAGTAGCAGCTGCGTATGAAAATATTGAGGTATTAATGTACCTAAAATAATTTTAAAATATTGTGCCTTATTCTGTGAGAAAATTTCAGGAAAAAAATGTTTTTCTACTTGTTTTGCATATTCACAAAAATATGCATATTTATCAACATTTATTAATAATAATAATAATTATTATTATTATTATTATTATTATTAGTATTATTATTATTATTGTTATATATATTGAGTCACATATCAATGTGGTAACCGCAATATGTCGTGTGTCAAAAAATTTCATTTTTTTGTTTATTACACCATTGTGATCAGTCAAGAGAACTACATCAGTTGCAATAGGTCATAAGATGAGGGAGTAATGAAAAACCGAATAGCAAGCTTCTGTATTTGTGAAAGTGACTGTCAAGATATGGAGAGGTAGGAACGTTTTTTGTTCTTCCTGAAAACTACGGTAGATTTGACATACAATGTATTGCGGTTACCTCAACGATATACAATTTCAGTTGTTTATGACAAGTCAGATATAATGTATGTGGAGGAAGTACAATTGTGCACATCTTCATGCAAGTAGAAAGTGGTTACATTTACTGTCCAGAAGCAAAATAAGGGGCCATTTTAGCAATTTCTCAAAGGACCCAGAAAAATGGACAAAAAACCTGATTGAGATGGGGTCAATAGCTTGTAACTGATAGATTAAGATATTGTACAGTAAATAATTATTTTTAGTAGAAAAATAATTTCACATTTTTACTGTTTCATTCTTAAAATAAAAGTTATTATTATAGTCATTGTATTACAACTATTTATAAAAATAAAAGTACTTGAAATTAATTGTAGTAATAACTGTATATAATTTAACAATATTAATTCATTCAATGTTGAAATCTTGAAATGGTAAGGAGGCAGGTTGTGTAATTCTACAGCTAGCACTACAGCAGCACCTGAAATAAAGAGTGCACATATTAGTCATTGAGGTATTCCTAAACAAAAGTTTTTGCCCAAGGAAGTATTTTATTCTTGAAGCTATGTAATCTATTATGTCTCTGAGATGTTTTGATAATTTGTTGAAGAATTGTATTCCTGTAGAGAATGATTCATTTGGTATAATGTACTTGTGCATATTGGTTGGCGAAGGTTATAAGTTTGCCTTGTTTTTTATGGGTGTAAGCTTGAGTTGAATTTGTAAGGTGTGTCATTGTTTGTTAGGTTTTTCTTTAAAAATATAAGGACTTTGTTAATGAATATACAAGGTAGTGGAAGTATGTTAAGTTTTTTGAACTGAGGTCTACAGGGCTGTTCTTTTTGTATTTGTTATTGTTCAGATGATTCTCTTTTGTATTTTAAAGGTTTGCTTAGCCTCTGGTGCTTGGCCCCAGATTATTATTCTGTATTTGAGGATGGAGTGAAAGTTTGGGAAGTACACTGTTCAAACTGTTTCAGTGGTACTGTTCCCTGTTATCATTCTAAGAGCATAATTGAGTTTGCTAAATCTTGAATTAATATCTTCAAGGAGTGAGTTCCACTTGAGGTTGAATTGTATGGTTATTCCAAGAAATTTTGTTTTCTGTGCTTCTGTGATGCAGTTGCCATTTACATTTTATAGTATAGTTTGTTTGCTTTTAAACATAGTATTAGTCTATAGCCATGGAAAAAATCAACCTTGATATTAATAGAGTAATAGAATGGTTTTGAGTTAAATTTTTTTAAATTTTGATTTGAAATTTGAGTTTTAAGTTAATGTTGTGTTAAACATTTACTACTTTTTCATACTTTTTTGTAAATATTTTTTTATTCAAAGATTGAAAAGTAGGAGAATAGAAAAAAATGTGACATTTATTACAATTTTAGAATGTTCAAATCTTCAATTTTTTCTAATGACTGGTGTGATGCCTATCATATATAAGACAGAGAATTTGTTTCTATTGTGATTCATTTCACAAAATAAGAGCTTATTGATATACTTAAGTTTTCACAAACACTTAGAACATGTGTCAATTTTCAAAACAAGAAGAGAACTTTTGGGTGGCAAGAGGGAATATAGCACAGTGACTCAAATCATGTAGTTTAAGATTTTTTAAAAATATATTTGATGTGCAATGTCTTTTGTTTCACTTAGTTGTATGCATGTAATAATAGTAGATTACAGTAATATCACCTATACTGTCTCTTTGCAACTATATTTCTACTTTTACAGCTACTTTGGTTTGCTTTGTAAAGGAAAGAAGTCATTTCTTTATCACACATGCGGAAGTTGACCTGAACAGATGTTACATATTAGAGATCTCATTCTGTTGTAGAAGATATAATCTATCTACCTTAAACAGATGCTTAAAACTGTTTTCTGAAGAAATGTTGCTGTTGTTTGGCTATGATACCCCATAATCAACCCTTGGGGTCTAGAAATAGCATGGAAATAGCTTCAGACTGCAAGACAAACGGATATAACATGACATTTCTTTCTTTTTAGTTAGTAGGCGGGGGGGGGGTGCTTGCTGAAATCACATTTAATTGAGTGTAATGAAAATGTGTAACATGAGTTGGTAACAGGTTTGTCACAAACTTGGAAAAGCCAAGAATATATGGAAATTTCCAGATCACAGCAACTCTATAAATAATAATTATTGTAGTTGTTTTTGTCATTACTACTATTACCAGTACTATTGTCATTTACTTGTAATATTCCCATTTATTTGAATAGTTTATTTCATAAATAAGTTTTTGAATTTTTAAATTTATCATTTAAATGATATGATCTATTACAGGTATGTCATGTAGAAAGACCTTTAGAAATTCCAAAAGGACCACGACAAATCTTCATTGTGAGACATGGAGAGAGAGTAGACTTCACTTTTGGAACATGGATTCCATATTGTTTCGATGAAGCAGGTATGGAATCCTCATTTTATTGCCAAAGAAAATATGTTATATACTGCCACTTTTTATATTTCATGTGTTTATAGGTCAGTACATGCGTAAGGACTTAAACATGCCTAAGAGTGTACCATCTCGTAAAAGTGGGCCTCAAGGATTTTTCAAAGATTGTCCTCTCACAAATGTGGGCATGCTTCAGGCTACATTAATCGGGGAAGCAATGAAAGAAGCTGGTATTGCTATTCATCACACCTTCTGTTCTCCATCCCTGCGCTGTGTGCAAACTTGCCATGGGATCCTTTCAGGTATTTACTATTTCTCAATTTACATTGTGTTGAAATTCATCTTGAGCGTTTACAGTAAATATAAACAAATAAAAGTAAGTCAGAACAAAAAAACAGTGTATTTAAGAAAAATAATGAATGATGAGATGAGTGGAGTAACTAGATGTGCAAGGTTGATTAATAAAATGATGCCGAAGGAGGAAGAAAAGTTTTGCAGAAAAAGTGAGGAGGAAGATTGGGAGCATATAGGGGAGAGATGTGTGCAGGATGAAAGGAATGGAGGTGGAAAATCCAAAAACTATAGGGAGTAAAGTGAAGAGAATATTACAAGAGAATGGAACCCCCATCTCGATCAGGTTTTTGTCCAGTTTCCCTGATCCATTGAGCAAATGCTGAGATGGCCCCTTGTTTTGCTTCTGGACGTAAATGTAGCTTCACTGTGCGCACGTTTTGTTGAGCACTTCTTTTGCTTGTAGTTCATTTACAGTTGAAATTGATTTTCTATAACTCGGGAACAAACTTTTTTTTTTTAATTCTGGCCCTCAAGAAAATGTGCGCAGATAAATTTTTTTCCCTACACGTCATATACAGTTTTTACTGTTTTTTGACAAATAAATAAATAAATAAATAAAAAGTGAGATAAAATGGTAGATGAGATGTAGGAAAGAACAAGAAAAGGGAAAGAGATGGAAAAGGGTGGATGGGGGAATGAGAGCAGGGGAAAGTGGAAAGGAGTAAATTAGTGAATAGTAGCATATATTAAAATGTAACAAAATATGTTAGAAATATGTAGTAATATAAAATATGTAATTATATTAAAATATGTAAAATAAAAATAGTTTTAGTTCATTCAGGATGTCTTGCAAACTCTTAAAACATATTATTGAATGCAGGTATCTTGTTTCTATAAAAAATATATATTTATATGAAAATCCATTCCTTAGTGATTACTGATCATGTCTATCCAAATCACTGAAGTACATCAACATGACTTCTGGCAGTGTAGCAGTATATTTGTGGCTTAAGGAATCTGAAGAGTTGATGCTTACAAACTGTGGTGAATGATCTGGCTCAATCATATCAAATATATTGTACATACGTAATTTTGAATGTTTGAGTTTGAATCATATGAATGATAGTTTGAATGATCATAATTTGAATCATAGTTGTGAATCATTTAAATATTTTTGAGTGAATGTTGACAGTTGAAGTGCATTTGCTTTATAACAGGTCTGAATTTAGAGAAAACTCAAGCAATAGCCATTGAACCAGCTCTTTTTGAATGGCTAGCATGGTATCCTGACTCGTTGCCAGACTGGATGACAACAGAAGAGCTTCAGACTGCTGGGTACAATATTTTATCAGATTATAAACCTTTTGTTCGACCTGAAGAACTACATGACCGTCGTGAGAGCACAGAACAATTTTACATGCGTAGTTTTTATCTGGCTCAGAGTGTGATAAAGAGTACAGCAGATATTGGTGAGTAATAGAATAAATGTGTATTTCATTACTTGTATCAGTAATGTGTAAGTGAATGCATGATTTTATGAATTGTCAGTTAAAAAATAATAGTTTTTGGTTGAGTTATCATTATGTACATTGTTTTTAAAACAACATCCAACTTCAGTGACACTTCCATAATTAAAATACATTTTTTCTTTCATTATTAAGAACAGGTCTCTTTAAATTATAGACAGCAGAATTTTGAAATATTTTATCCCTTAAAAATTTTAACTTAATCTTACATCTATTTTTTTCTCGATGAAGATGTGAAAATACCTGTTCTTAAGAAAGAAAGAAAGAAAAAATAACTAATCAAGAACTCAGCATAGAAAGAGCAAAACTTAAAATGCATTTTGTGATAGCAAAACAAATCATGTACAACATTAGTTATGATTTTTATACCGTTTCAGGAGGCAATATCTTGTTAGTTGGTCATGCTGCCACATTAGATGTTTGCTCTCGACAGCTCACAGGCAGTGCTCCACGCACATCTCAAGAGATGACTCGTCTTATTCAAAAAATACCCTATTGCAGCATGGTCATGGTTTCTGAAGCTGCTGATCATTCATGGGAACTTCAGGAATTGCCTTTTCCCCCTGTTACTCACACCAATAACATGCGATTTGACTGGAAAGTGTTGCTCACATAGCTCTGGTTTATTTGTCTTGTTATATGAGACTATGCCTCGACTTGTTATATGAGAAGGAAAACCCCACCATGCTGTAGATTATTATGTATGAATGTTTTTGTGGTATGATTGTATATTAATTGGATATGGATGTCCTGCAGTTCAAAACTGCTTTTTTTATTCTCAGGATTTTAATTTATTTAATGAATATTATTTTACATTTACCAAGCTTTAATATACCAGTACTTAAATCTAAGAAATGAATGTTAGCCTTTTAAAATCTGCATCAATTTCAAAGCTTTCTATGGAAACTACAAATTGATATTAATATTTCCTCAGTATATTTGTTATATTATGTAACGTAATTGCCTTGTGTGTCTTATAGTGGTCTACTCAGTGCTTTCTGTTAAGACTGAAAAATTAGTGAAAAGCCCCAAAGAAAAAGCTGGCAATTGAAAGTATTCTGAAGTATTTTTCTTTATATATACACAAATATATTTATAAAAATTAACATTTTATATGTATATGTCATGTACAGTGCAATATTGTTGAATGTGAAAAAACCTCTTTTGTTATTTAATGCATTGTAAGTTGAAATATTTATTCAACATCTGGTTGTTGTTTATGAAATAAATCAATTTTATGTATTATTATATTTGAAGATTATTGAATATCTTCCATCCTTGTTAAATTCTTGTATACTTTTATCATCTTTTTAATTTTTTAATTTTACAATTTAGAGCCACTTTTACTTTTTCTTAATGATTAAGTATATTGAACAATTGTGAGTCAGTGTATAGAAGTATTAATGAAATTCAAAATTTAGGTAAGACTTTTCATTTAGGAAATGTAATTGGTAACATTTCAAAAGAACAATCATCTTAGTTTCCTATTTCCTTTATATTGCCATTACATTTTATTTTCAATATCCAAATACACACACGTTACTAGGAAAACACGGCAGACGTTGTTCTGCCCTTCATCTCCCTCTTTCCCCTCCATGCTCCATTTCTGTCTCTCCCTCCCTCACCCTGTCACTGTATGTCTCTGCCGCTCTCATTCACATTTACTTGCAGATTCTGCATGCCTCTGGGCAGGTGAGGTAATATTGGGAAGCGCTGGACCAGCAAAAACATAATAGAATGTTCAGGAAGAGTTCATTCTGTAGATTACGGTGTGAGAAATGTTTCTTTGAGGCATTGGGCCTCAAAATTTTAGTTTTTAAGTCCCTAGAATGCCTCATTTAGAAGTTATTTAACAATATACAGTAAAACCCCGCTATAAGAGACCCCGTTATAAGAGAATCCCGCTTATAGGAGACAAAATTCTCGGTCCCGAGGTCAGTTGTATATAAACAATGCATTTGTTTCCCGCTTTTAAGAGACCCCGTTATAAGAGATTCCCGCGTATAGTGGACAAGATTTTATTCTCCTCCATTCGTTTTTTCTCGCTTGTAAGAGACAAAAGGCGAAATTTTCCTCCAGGTGACTCAGGAATTTCCTCAGCGTGGTAAGGGTAGGGACACGTGCTTAAAATAGGCTGGAGTAAGGGTTCGCAACACCAGTGCCCGCGGGGGTGGAGGTGTGCGAAGTTCTCGTGAAGAAAGCTCATTCAGTTCAGTTCAACTTCGTGTCTTGGCAACAAGGAAGACGCCTATAGTGCGACTTTTATAACCATGCCTCTAGAAGGTATCAGCTGTTTACGGTTTCATCCAATCGGAAGCTTCTGTGTCGCTAGTGACGTCACGATGGTCACTTTCAAGCTTCCGATTGGATGAAACCGTCAGCAGCTGATACCTGCCAGAGGCAGTTGAATAAATCGTATTTTGCTTTTAGTGTTTTGACCAGTGTTAACAATTGTTACTTTCTCGTATACGTACAAGTATACGTAACATAGAGAAAATAATGTAACGCTGCATAAAATCGACTACGAGATTTTAACAGAATGCATGTTTTGGGGTCCCCTGATCCTTTATACCGAAAAAGGTTCGTTTTTTTCTTTCAAAACGTCCCTTCGTCCGTCCGTGAATAACACTAGCGCCAAAACTATTCGTACATTTTTTTCCAAAATGAATATTCCGGAATCGATTTGGTTCCGCTCGAAACACTGCGGTTTTGAAAAACATTCTAAATTTTTGTGGGTACTGTACGTTAAGCCCATGGGACATTTCCCCAAAAATGGCCCCAAATTTTTTCTTTAAATTTCTTGTAAGAATAGAGTGAAATTCACTTACAGATGTGGCATTGTTAGGATTTTCACTGTTAACTAAATTTTCGAAAAGTTTGCAATTTTTTCGGTGTTTTTCTTCAGCTACAAAATTGAAGATAGAAATTTTTTTATAATAAATTTTTTTCTCTATAATTAGGTCTTTCATTAACATTATGTACAAAAAAAAGTTTTCACGTAATATTGAGTGAAATAATAAACATTTACAAAAACAAGATTTTCTCAAAAACAGCTCCAAATTTTTTCTTTAAACTTTGGTAGTGATAGTTATAAAGGTACTTTACAAGACTGAACATCATTTTGCTCTATTCTTTTGTTTTTTCAAAAATTACACAAATGTAATTTTTTTATAACTCTCGTGTCAATATTTACATTAGAGGCGATTTGTTCACATAATCCATTTGTGAGCACATGTGCCTTAAGTCTCATAAAGTTCACTCAATAGATCTGGTTAAATGGGCTCTAGAATCAACTAATTTATGTTTCCTCAAGTTTAAAATAAGCGTACAAATCATACTAATCCACTAAAAATATGGTAACATCTCATTAAAAACGTCAAAAACGCATTTCCCACTTATAAGAGTTCCCGCTTATAAGAGACAAAATTCCATTCCCCCAGGTGTCTCTTATAAAGGGGTTTTACTGTAGATTCAAAATACTGCCAAGTGTGTTGCAGGTTGCATTTGATGTGAAATGTAGTGAATATGTAGTGCCAGTGGAGTTATGACAGAATTAACAACACATAAACCTTCTCAGTGAAAAAAACACGTAGAAGTGCCAACTTTCAGACCAATGTTGTTGGAGTTTTGCTCTTATATAAATACCAACATCCTGTTTTATATTAATATATATATATATATATATATATATATATATATATATATATATATATGAAAGAACAATGTCAATAGCAAAATTGAAAATAAATCTGTATTCTGTTCAGAAAAAGATGGACTTGAGCATTAGTGCAGTAAAACTAAACAACTTAACTGCACTAAAATTAAAATTGGAACAAAAAAGTGAAATTTGACTCAATTTAAAAACAGAACTACTCAAAGGAAATTAAGATATGCAAGTTCAATTTAAAGAGAATACTTTCATGGGGTTTTGGTGAAGTTGTATCCAAAATTATCATTAAAAATTGAATCTAACATTAAAAATCCCTCTTAGAGCTAATTTTTCAGCTTTTTATTCTTTCCAGAATTGAAGTCCTGTGTTTATGGAATATGCATATCAAAGTTGCTTGAAATATCAGGTTGATCAATTGAAATAAAGTGAGTGAAAAGTATTGGAACGTCTTGGAAATCTGAGCACATGAATCAATTTCACATAGAAAAAGAAATATTAAGGACAAATTTTCTGCAGAGTACATTATATATAGTAGGCCTAAAGTAGCTACAACAATAAAGAGCAGACCCTATGGCCTGAGCCTCACCATTAATAAAGACGTTATTGTTATTATTATTACTATTATTATTATTATTATTATTATTATTATTATTATTATTATTATTATGCCAAAAAAATGTTCAAAAGGATCTGAATTCCCTACTAAAATGGTCATACAATAATAACCTGTTTGTGAATCCAAACAAGACTAGGTTAATGTACTTTAAAACCTCACATATGACCAATAAGCTACTGACTCACAATATAATAGCACATAATCAAAAATGCCTAAATAATCATCTCTCAGAAAATTGCTCCTGTCCTAAACTAAATTCTTCAATGTAGTATAACTATCTAGGAATTATATTTGATCCTTATCTAAAATTTGATAAGTACATTAACCTTGTTTTTGAAAAAATAAAAAGAATTTTTGGTTGCCTATTTGCAGCTAAACCATATTTAAATTAAAATGTAATGTTTTTGCTGTATAAGTCACTGATTGAATCAATATTAAGATATGGAGTAAATATATGGGGAGGGACTAGCTTTAATCATCTATCTAGCCTTATAAACTTTCAGAGTAGAATACTGAAAAATATCGTTGGAGACAGTACGCTGACTATAAAAGAGGCTATAAAAGAATGCAACACTCTCACCCCAATAGGTTTCTATAAGTTGTACCATCTACTGAATCATTTCAATAACCAAGAGTATAAACAAAGGGAAGAACATGAACATCTGACGAGGAGAAAAAAATATAATATACCATTAACTTATAATAAGTATGGCGAAAGATCTCTAAAATACATAGTGCCCAAACTATATAATGAAATTCCACCACATCTAGATACTCTAAAGTCTTTCAATAAATTTAAAAAAGAATCTAAATTGTGGCTACAAAATACAATGTAATCTTCAAATGTTAATTAAAGACATGTTAATTAACGTATTACCCTGGTAGAAAAACAAATATATATCTATAAATGACCTGAAGTATAATGTACGTATGTATTAAAATTAGAAAAAGAAATGTATTAGTATAATTATCTAGTGAATGTACTGTACCCAATAGTTAATTGTAATTGAAGCAATGCAAATGTTATGTTAAATCAAAATGCCTCAATAATATAACTAGATTTTCTATCCTAATATTGTAACACAATTAATTATTTTCTTGTAATTGTCGTGTCATAAAGTATCATAACGTATTGTCTGGTAGACATTGAAATATATCCTTGAAATTGTTCTTTATAAACATGTTTATATCTGTATTATTAGACTCCAAAATGTATATATAAAAAAAATTCATGTAACTGTACTATATATCATATGTATGTGGTAATGAATAGTTGTTAGGTATTCAACTAAATACACACTTTTAAGATCTGACTGTTACGTATTTATTTACTGATTACAACACATGGCACTATTACATGTACTCGCGCGGTAACAACAGACTGCCAGCGAGCATAACACGATCTCACCTAGTCACCAGACTTTTACCACAACGGACCATAGGCACAGAACATACATTACTATTAAAAGTCAGTTCAAATACACAACATCTCTTCCCCCTTCAATATGAAACATAATCCTTGTAACGTGACGGCCTCACAATCACTCGACTGGGCCGCGACTGACTGTTGGGTGCTCCGGGCGGATCCACTCGCGGCGATAGTTCAGCTCCTCTCGGGCTAGCCACTTCCCGCAGGTTCGTAGTTCTCTCAGCTCGAAGTTCGGGATCCTCGTTGAACGGCGATCGCTCCAAACCCTCTGACACATTTTGATCAGGACTATGTGCAAAGGATGGTGATTCCGGTTCAGGAGACTGAATGATTTGAGCAGGGACCGGAATCCTTGGCTGGTTACTTTGGGTTTGTGGTTTATCCACGATCTGTTTATTCTGGTCATCTTCAGCATTCTCCATTCTTCTCCTCAGTTGATCAACATGTCGTTTGATTATATTTCCATTGGGTAGTTGTACTGTATAAGAGACTGGTCCCGTGCAGTCATGAACTTTGCCCTGCAACCACTTTGGACCAATTGGGTTGTAATTCCGGAAATACACCAAATCACCTATTTCAAACGAGCGCAGTTTCTGCGTCGTATTTTTGTCTCCTTTGTTTTTCCATTGCAATGCATATGGATGCATTTTATCGAGAACAGTTCGCAGCTTCCTTCCCATCAAAAGTTCAGCCGGCGTCTTCTCGGTACCTGCATGCACTGTTGTGTGCTGTCGGAAAAGCAATCTCTGCACCTGCAGTTCAACATCTCCTTCCTCCAATTTTGTCAATATCTTCTTCGCAGTTTGGACCATACGTTCAGCCTGTCCATTGCTCGATGGATGATATGGAGAAATTGTACTGTACTTGATCAGGTTCCGGTCGTAAAATTCATGAAGTTCCTTCGAATCGAATGAACGTCCGTTATCTGAGATAATAAGATCTGGTATTCCCATTCTTGCAAATATTCTCCGGAAACTCTGGATGACTTCAGCAGATGACATCGATTTCATAATGTCCACTTCTAACCACTTGGACATCGCATCGACTACAATCAGGTACACTTTTCCTTTGTGAGGGCCAGCAAAATCCACATGCAATGTAGACCAAGCATTTAAATTTTTTTCGATATTCTGACGGGGAGCTTTAGGTGGATTATTTGCATGAATTTGGCACGTCTTACACTGATTTACACAGTTTTCTATGTCCTGATCTATGTTTGGCCACCATACATAGCTCCGAGCACAAGCTTTCATGGCTACGATTCCTGGGTGATTTGCATGCAGTAGTTCCAAAAACCGTTCCCTAGTTACCTTTGGTGCTATCAACCGATTGCCCCACAGCAGACAATCCTTGTGTACTGAAATTTCCATTTTCTTCCTTTGGAATGGTTTGTACTCTTCAGGAAGTTCCGTGGTTGGCCACTGATGCCAAGTCCAGTACCGAACTTTTGACAAAATTTCGTCCTTTATTGTATACTCACGGATGTCTTCTATTGGAATTGGCCTTTTCTCAGACTCCAATAAAAGGATGTCACCTGGAGGAGTCAACTCGTCTTTATCCGATGTCATTGGCAAGCGGCTAAGGCAGTCTGCATTTCCATTTTCTTTTCCTTTCCTGTACTCCAAATTGTAATCATAAGCACTCAGGATTAGACACCATCGTAGCATTCGAGGCGATAAAACAGCTGGGATCGGTTTCTTTACACTCAACAGCCCCAAAAGAGGTCTGTGATCTGTTGTAATTGTGAATTTTCGTCCTGCAACATATTGGTGAAACTGTTGAACTCCTTCAACGACAGCCAAAGCCTCTCTGTCTATTTGCGCATAGTTCCTTTCATGTTTCCCCAATGTGCGGGACCAATAAGCGATTGGTTTCTCTACGTTCCCCTCTCGATGTGCCAAAACCACTCCAATTCCGTAGGGAGAAGCGTCGCAGTTCAAAACCAATTCTTTTGCCTCGTCGTAATGTACCAGGATTACCTCCGAACTCATCAGTTCTTTTAATTTTGAGAAAGAATTTTCATGAATTGCAGTCCATTTCCAGGGTTTGTCTTCGAGTAATCTGTTCAATGGTTCAATAATTGTCGATTTATCTTTCAGGAACCTGTTATAGAAATTTACCATTCCTAAAAAGGATTGTAACTCTTCTTTATTTGTGGGCCTTGGCGCATGTTTTATTGCTTTTACCCTGTCCTCTGTAGGCCGCACTCCTTGTTCGCCGATAAGAAAACCTAAAAACTTAATTTCTTTCAACCCAATCTTGCATTTGTCCTTTTTAAGCGTTAATCCTGCCTCACGAAGTTTGTCCAAAACTCTTCTTAAATTTGCTTCATGTTCCTCTTCATTCCTTCCGAAAACAATAATATCATCCAGATATGCTTTTGCTCCGGGAATCGAAGCCAGCAACGAGTCCATGATTCTTTGGAAAATTCCAGGACAAACTGATGCTCCAAACGGTAATCTCTTGACTTTGAAAAGCCCTCGATGTGTATTAAGGGTAAGTATTTTTGCTGTTTCGTCGTCAACTCTGACCTGTTGGTATGCTTGAGATAAATCCAACGTTGAGAAAACAGTAGCTGGCGTCAAGAGCGTTATCATCTCTGTAATTGTAGGTAGTGGGTATGAGTTCTTCTTTAATGCCGGATTTACTGTACTTCTGTAATCTCCACATAGTCGTATCTTCCCGTCACTTTTTCTCTGCGTCACCAGAGGTGTTGCCCACTCTGAGTAGTCAGTTGGCTCCAAAACTTCCTGTTGAATCAGCTTTTCCAACTCCCTCTCGACCGCTGGTTTTAATGCAAAAGGAACTTGCCTACTTTTTAAAAAAATTGGTTTTGCATCCTCTTCCAATTCTAGTTTCACAGGATCTGCTACAAACATACCTAATTTTTCTTGAAACACAGTAGGGTATTGTTGAAACAATGGAAGATGATTCGGTCGTAGTGCTTGAGTTTTGCTGTCCACGTGGTGCACTCCCTGGACTGAAATTCCCAATTCTCGAAACCAATTTCGTCCCAACAAATCCCAACCACCGCCTTCTGAAACCACAGCCTTCAAATGCTTGGTGATTTGTTGATACTGCACCTTGACAACTGTTTCTCCCAAAATATCAATTTTTTGTTGTGTCCAGGTCTGCAAACTGAGCGGTGATTTTTGAAGAATTTCATTCCCCTGACGAATTTTCTCCCATGTTTGCTTCTTTATAATTGTGCAAACTGCACCCGAGTCCACTTCCATCTTGACTCCGATGTCGTTTAATTTTAAATTTGCCACTATTTTCTCCTGTTCCTCCACGGCATGTATCGCATTCAGTATATAAAAATTGCATTCATCTTCCACTGCATTGCAATTTACACTTTTAGAATTACTTAGAGTTCTTTGTCCTTGATTCTCATTCTTCTTCTTAAAACATACTTTGACGATATGCCCTTTCTTCCTACAATAATGACACACTGCTTCTTTGAATTTACAATTTTTTCCATCATGCATTTCCCCACAGTGGTAACAAGGGTTGAATGTTTTAGTAGAGTTAACTTCTTGATTATTTTTGTTTTTCGAAATTTTAGAAATCGAATTTCCTGCCACATTTCTTACGTCTTCAACATTTTTTCTTGCCGCTTCCGCTGCTATAGCCAGCTCTAAAGCTCGTTCAAAAGTAAGGTTAGGTTCCGAAAACAACTTTTTTTGTAGTCCTTCGTCGGCCACTCCACATACAATTCGATCTCTCAACATTTTATTTAGTTCTGTGAAATTGCAAAACTTACTCAATTTTCGCAGGTCAGCAACAAAATCTGCTATAGATTCGTCTTCCTTTTGTATTCTTCTATTAAAGTTGAATCTTTCCACAATTTCATTCGGTGTTGGGTTGAAATGTCCTTGTAATTTGCTGATAATCTGTGTGTATGTGAAGTCCTTTGGTGTTTGCGGTGTTACCAGTGAACGCAGGATTTCGTAAGCCGCCTCGCCGAATTGTGCCAGCAGCATAGCCCGCTTCTTGTTTTCGTCTGTCACATTATTTGCTTCGAAAAAAAATTCCAACCTTTCCTGGTAATTGGACCACGACGCATTAATGTCGAATGGCCCCACATGCCCGATTGCTTGTAAATAATTATGTATTTGCACTTGGTTTGCTGCTGATTCTTCATTTGCCATGGCTGTATTTCTTGAGGTTATATTACTTTGTTAACCACTTCACATTTAACACTTTCACATTCCACACTTTTACACTTCCATACCGTTCCTAATATCCTCGTCGCCAGATTGTTAGGTATTCAACTAAATACACACTTTTAAGATCTGACTGTTACGTATTTATTTACTGATTACAACACATGGCACTATTACATGTACTCGCGCGGTAACAACAGACTGCCAGCGAGCATAACACGATCTCACCTAGTCACCAGACTTTTACCACAACGGACCATAGGCACAGAACATACATTACTATTAAAAGTCAGTTCAAATACACAACAATAGTAATTCAAAAAAAAAAAAAAAAAAAAAAAAAAAAAAAAGGGAACGTAATGATACGTCCCTGGACTTATTAGGACCCACAACCAATTGAAAAAATAAAAAATTATTCTATTATATTATTATTATTATTGTTATTATTATTATTATTATTATTATTATTATTATTATTATTATTGCTCCATATCACGACTACAGATGTTTAGCATTTGTCATCTTGGGAAAGTTTGAGAACCGCTTTATCATAATGTTGTGTTCTCAACGCCTGATCTTGAGCAGCTACTAGAACTGCTTCCGATTCTGGCTTCATTCTTCCCCTTTTAAGCCATTCGGTCCATTCGTTTCAAATATTGTCTGCGGTTTGTCTCTCCACGATTTCTTTAACATTTTTTGTCTCACACTTTATGTTAAATAGCATAAGAAGGTCAGTGTCTCTGTCATTCTGCGTGTCTTGCATAGTTTCTTTGCAATGCTTTTTGCTACACTAATAATACATTTGCTACACAACAAATAAATTTAAAAAATTAAAAAAAAATCAGAAAATATTTACAGAGTACGTGCTTCTACGTGAGTGGGACAGCAGATACAGCAAAAATCACAATTGGTAGAAAAATTGTGTGCTAGCAGAGAGTATATAAGGTGTGCTAGGATTGAACTACTAACTGGACAGAGAAATGTGATTAACATTGTGCTTGTTGACCCCAAAAATTTGTACCTGTCTCCATTGTGCTTTAAATTGGGTCTCGTAAAAAACTGTGAAAGCCATGGACAAACATTATACGTGGATTACGTGGTCACTTTAACTATATTTTTGTATGATCATTTGCACTTCGTCCCGTATAACCAGGGCGCCGTTAGTGACGAACAAGAACGGTTCCACCAGAGAGTATAAGTGGGTTCCACCAGGTTATTTCTCAAATGGAAAAGCATTATTAAAGCAATCGGAATAACACAATGTTGTCTGACTAGTTCGGGACCTTACGAAAAGACATTCCTAAGGCAAAGCATCACAAGAAATCGAAAAGGAAATATTTTTAGGAATATTTCTTCACTTTTCTTAACACTTTTGTTGTGTTTTTTACTGTACACATCTAGATCTGTTATTAGAGTGTGTCATTTTGCTAAATACATATAATATATACGAAGACATTCGCATTTACAAAAACAAATATCACATGAAAACTGAGGCCGATACAGAAATTCTGAAATTATATCTGGATTGAGAGACAAATTATTTTCCAGAAAGTGTGCTTTGTTCTTGTTACAGAAAAGATTTTTTTGTAGACATATGCAGGCGCGGATCCAGACTTCTCTTTTGGGAGGGGTCACGTTAAGGCTGAAGTACATTTATTTCGGAAAGGGGGGAGGGTACAGAAAGTAATAACTAGGGCCCGGATAATTACGTAATTACATATTTCCGTACGTTAACTCTATCAAGTCAAAACCACGATATATTTACGTTTCATGACGATTAGTGCCTAAAACCGATGACTTTTTAGTACATATATTTACATATTTTACCCGAAAGTACATATATTTACATATTTTACACAAAAGTTTATTATTTTTAAATATTTCTTGATATTTTCGTTTTTCTGCATTCTTTTTGTATAATTATTTATCCTACATGTTTTTGATAAGGAATAATCAAGACAAACAATTTAGCGTTGTCAATTTTTCCTCCTCTCTAAAATGGCACTATTGCATTGTGTCAAAATGTTGATATTGCAGCACGCAGAATCCTACAAATGGACCAGGCGTTGTTGCACTCCAAAGCTTTCGGTGTATAGATTTCAGCGCGAGTAAAGCAGAGAACCAAATACTACTCAAAAAGGAAATTTGTGTATGAAAATGGTACGTCTAGCAAGCGATAACTCGAGCCCACAAGGTATATTTGAAAGGTATCCCTTGGCCTTAATATCCTTCGCCAAAATTACATACACCAATGCAGCTCAGAAAGCGCCATTGGCAGTTTTATTTCCCCGTTTGTTGCACTGAAGCCTAAACCCTTGTTTGTAAAGTATCACTGTGAGGTGAAAATCTTCAGTAAAATCATGATGTGGCACTGCAGCTTTTGGATAAGAAAAGGACAGAAAATAATTCACGACGATTGGCTTAAACCTTGTGGTATCGCAGACTGGGAATTTGCCACAGGCCAAGTTTGGTTTATCTTTTCAGAAAAGTCTAGAAATAACGTCTTGAGTAAAAACCGTATTAATGAAAACGGAATTTGTGCTAAGAGTCAATTGATTAAATATCAACCAACATTGTTTTTATTCCCTAATCCGTGAATAGCATCGAACAATGACATGTTGGGACAATGTATAAATATACACAGTAAATTCATGCGATGTGGAACACGTAGTCGGTACAAGGCCCTCGAACAGATAACAGGAAAAAATTCATCCCTATAAAGTATTTGAGTAAACTCCTCGTGTACATGCTTGCGGATGAACCGTTCCATCTCTCACGGGTAGACCACTTCCCCTGCACCAGTCGAGACAAAACGAGGTGTCATTCGACGTGTCTTCACCTTCTGATGGGGAACTGATAATTTGTTTCCAGATGTAGCCATAAAATTTAAAGAAATGTGTTTTTTTTTCGTGTTTTGGCGCTGTTATCTTGGTAAGGATGCCGGGAACTAAATCAACGCCACCTAACTAGATATAGGTGGCGTCGATTAAACTCCTGTACGAAGAGAAAGATAGACAAGGACAACAACGAAGAAAGAGACGATAGAAAAAGGAGACGACGAAGAAGGGGGAGTCGACGAAGACGATGAGAAAGAGACAACGAATAAGAAGACCAAGAAAGACGAAGAAAGAAAAAGAAACAAGTTAAACAGGTAGGTTAAACAAAAAGGTATTTTAAAGCGTCGGCGACGTCACATTCAAATAGTTTTTAAGTATTTGAAACAAATATTTATTTCTCATTGTTACGGAGATCATGATAAATAACAGAATTGTGACTAGTATTTTGATTTAATTTTGTTCTTTAGGAGTATATTAAGTCTATAGATAAACATTCAAGCAAAAGTATTTTATTAAAACCGATTGATCTAAAAATTAAAGTGTTACATATTTCTTAGTTTTTAGTACATATTTCTATACATTATAATACATATTATATGTACATATTTTCCTAATTTTTAGTACATAATTATCCGGGCCCTAGTAATAACATATTTTTGACGTATGTTATACGTATATCAGATTGACTTTATTATTCAATAAATATATTTAGAATTACTATTAAAGTATTTAGAAATTCAATATACCAATAATCACATATCAGCTTACTATTGTTACGCTCCTCACCCTTATCCCCTGGGGGAGTGGCGGGTATCACTTTGGAATTTTAAAATCAATTTTTGTTGCAGATTCGAATTCTGCCTACAAAAATTTGTCAATTTTATTCGGTACATTTGTTTTAAAAAAATGAAAATTTATAAAGTTATCAATAATAACTTTCAAATTAGCAAAAATAACTTTCATTTGAAACAATTTGTGAAGAAACTTACATGAGAGAAACATGTAAATGTGTGTTACGAAAAAATGTATTTTTAATAAATTATTACAATTAAAATATACATGCATATAATAAATAAATAAACCAAATTATACTTTTATTTTATATTACAATTATTTTTCTCGATTTCATTTTTTTAAACATTTTTTCGTTTATAGTAATCATTCATATAATTATAAATTTGCACCACATTTGAATCTCCTTCGATGGCGAATCTTCTATAACAATGTTGTAAACTTCATTATAATTTTGGGGACAACTACACCAAGACATGCAAACATCTTATAAATTTAATTTAATGCAACATTTAATATATTGCAAGTAACTGATCTGCTTCCTTTTGTATTGCCAAGGTACTTAGTATAATTAAAACCCAAATAAAGTAACATCATTGCAATACTGTTCATCAAGAACGAGAGCTGTCAAAAGATACTTTTGATACCGGATTCTAACTCAGCGACAGCAAAACATTCACGATATTTTAGGCGTCAGACTCAATCCTCGCTCATCAGCCGAACTAAAATTCTCTAATCGGATTCGGTCTCAGCGACAGCAAAATATTCAAATAAGGTCTTTTAGAAGTGGCGATGCCGAAGGGTAATCTGGAAGCCATATAATACTCAAATTATTTTTCAATAAAATCTGTCATTGTGGGTCATTTGTCAATATTTTTGTTACTGACTCGAAGAAAATTAAATGTGTTCGATTCCTTTTCCTCGTTTACGCGAGAGAGAATTAGCAGGGCAGCAGAGATATACTCTTTGGGGCCGGTAGCTGAGCGAGGAGTCTGCCAGTGGATAGACACCGGCTGGCTCTGCCACTCATGCGGACAAGAGAACGTGCGTTATCTCCCTTGCTTTTGCATTGACTGGGCAGCGAGCCCAGCAGGAGCCTAGGCTCTCGGTAGACACGGATTTGTACAGCGATGCACGCCCACGTCTCGATCAGCCAAATTCACCTCATCACCTGACGTTGTGGGAAAGTAAAGTTGTTTGTGTGCTGTTTGTGTGATTTTTGTTCGTTTTTTCTTTACGAAACAATTAATGAAGCTAAAGATATAGTGTTGCAGACAACGTCCCACTGACTATGTCTCATAACTTCTAAACGGTTCACGATATCAAAATGCAGTTTTCGATACTTGAAATGTGGAATCACGAGTCAAGTAATACTCCTTAGAGATAGAAATAGTAGCAATTCGTCGTAATATATCGTGTTAGATAGGAAGAGACTATTGAAATCATTATCAAAGTAGCCATGACAATGAATGAACTTTCAGGGTGAGAATTATTTGAAAGAAACAAAATTGTATCTTTTAAAATAATTGATACAATAGTGACTCAGATGGACTGCAGGTTTCAAGATTTCGAAAACTTTCATTTTATTGAATTTCTTGACGAAAAGCAGTTTTCCATTTACAAAGCGTCCTTTCGTTCAGAAAAGTTTTCTTTTCTAATAAAACAATATCCATTCCTTGACAGTGAGCAGCCTCAAAATGAAATGACAAATGTATACATTAATAATGCGAAATATATGCCAGCAGTCTTTTTGCTGAAGTATTTGTTAGACAATTTGGTCTAGAAAAAAAATATCAAGAGACGGTTTGGTTGATACAACTCAGTCTAACTCTCCCTCTATAGAAAGCATTATGTGAAAGGAATATTATTACATTCAAAGAGTTAAGACAATCCTGAGAGATTCCGTGGGAAATAACTGTGCAGAAACGAAAGCTTTAAAGAACAAATTATGGACGTTTTTATTGAATAAAAAATCGATGAATGGAGCTAATTTACAAAATACGTAAGATAAGATTTTCAGAATACCCAATTGCATGACAAGCTTTGCCACTGTATTTTAGGTGTCAGGCACTATCCTCGCTCATCAGCTAAACTAAAATTCTCTAACTCTAATTCTTTTCGACATATCTTTACCACTAATCCCTGTTGATAGCCTTAACTTGTGCTAAAAGCGGCTTCTTACGTTCTTACAAAACCAGAACAGGCATCAGACTTCAATGATCAAATAAGGTTCGCCGTTACTGATTACGTTAAGCATTTTTAGGTTAAATATATATTGAGTTCGATAGAAGTTCTGATACTGAATTCTAACAAACCCCTGAAAGCAAGATTGATGCCAATTTTATATACATACCATTATTATTACGTTTAGCTAGTTCTATTCCCTTTCAACAACAGTTGTGACTTTTAAGCTGAGTCCATGCGTTGACGTCTATTTTTCCCACAGTTCTCTCGTTCAATTAGTGAGAAAAATTCATATTAAGTTGGCAACACTAGTAACGCGTAGTGCAGGGCCGCTCAGGCAGAGCAAATCGGCAGCGCGGAGCCGTGTTGTCAGCCGAGAGCGGGACACCGGAGCCCGAGCGTTGCGGCCTTGCGATAACCACTGTCACAGTGTCCCGGTAACTCCAGTAGCGGAAACATGGAAGTCGACGCGAGCACTTCTCAGACCAGAGCATCTACACCGACAATTTTCAATGCAGTATGGGAAGAAAAGTATCTTTTCGCCGACTACGGCAGCTATGCCAAATGTTTAGTTTACAAAAAGGGTTCGATCACGTGAAGAAATTTAATTTGCAAAGACATTATACATTCAATCATGCTGATGAAAATGACAAGTACGCTCAAGAAGAACAAAAGAAAGTTTTAAATGTTCTGAAAAACAATGCCTCACTAGAAGTAAGTTTTGGATGTATTTTGATGTTCTTATGTTGTTTTGACAGTAAAATAACACAATACAATTTTTTTAACTTTATTGCAAACCGATACTACAACGTGAGCGTTTAGGAAAAGAACATCCCACAAAACCGTTTTCCAAAACTGCATCGGAATGCTTCTCGACTGTTAAGTACGTTTGGATCAACATACAACTGTGAGCAATTTTTTGCTTCTTTGAAAATCTCGAATGAGAAGTACAATTACAGATCACAATCTGAAATGCATGTTACGGCTCAATAGCACCATGTCATCTCTTCCAAATATAGAAAGTATATTGCGAGAAAAAAACACTTAAAAGGTATAATAAGAGTATTTGATTTTGCAATCAACTTCATTTTTTAATTTTAATTTCCTTTACTTTTAGTATTTTTATTACTAGTTTATTTAATCACATTTTTTGTGCAACCTTTATAATACTTTTCATATTCAGCAGCACGATAAACTGTGTAAT
Source organism: Acheta domesticus (assembly GCA_031308135.1). Classification (NCBI taxonomy): domain Eukaryota; kingdom Metazoa; phylum Arthropoda; class Insecta; order Orthoptera; family Gryllidae; genus Acheta; species Acheta domesticus. Next base: position 129,358,349 of record JAHLJT010009419.1, read on the forward strand.
GTCACCGCTATTAAATTTCTTTATGTTATTGAGCACTTTTTTACAACTAAACAATTGGCATTGCCGGCGCAATCTGCAAAAAGATACTTTTCTTTCGATGCTGCATTGCAAATTGTGGTTTTTTTAATTTACAAATTACTCTAATACGTTTATGTCTAGTAACTGTTCCAATTAATGTTACAAAAGTATCTTACCGTTTTTTCTATCGTAATATCCTTTCCCAGAGCTGTGAGATTTTTCTTCATTCCGAACAACGGAAAATACCCCGTAGAAATACGACACGACCCACTGTGCCACATGCCGCCGATCGATATTTGATGACGTCATTTGCTCTTTCTGCGGCGAAAGAGAAGAGAGCAACCGGCTGCTCCTCCTCGGAGCAAATGGTTGAGCGGCCCTGGCGTAGTGTATTTGATTCCGAATTTAGATATGTTACTTGTTTAGATTAATTTCTTTGTACTAAAAATATTTTAAAGTCACCTAGAAAACACTTTTTTATTCAAAGTAAATTCCAATTTCTATATAACTTCAATAGTTTCAGCACTGCTAAATGTTTAGAAATTTCTGGAATTGTCTGAAAATATCTGAAAATGTCTCGGGTAGTCCTGATTCTGAAGGGACACAGGAAAGGTTATTAGTTTCTCAGAGTTTTTTTTTTAGATATGGTAGAGTTTCTCACAAAATTGTGACGGTTCATCATTTGGGGGGAGGTCATGACCCCCGTGACCCCCCTTGGATCCGCGCCTGGACATATGTTATCAAAGATACCAGAGATTCAGTTGCATACACGATGTGATTTAATTCAGTGATATGTATATCTCCATCTGGGGTCTGTACCTCCTCATTTCAGAGAGAATTTGCCTTCTCTATCACTCTCTTAGCTTTAGCAGTTTAGTTTATTCTCCTCATGCATGAGATTCGAAATTTTTGTATCTCGAGTAGAAAGGGATTTCGCATCGTCTATTATTATAATACATTTTTATTATATTTTTCCCACTCAACTTCACTCCCAAAAATGGGGTGGCGGGCTAGCTTGATATCAATAAATTAGTAATAAATTACTAATAAAATATTTAACAATTCTAGTACTAATAGTTTGGTTTGTTTCTGCTATGGTGGGCTTGACATCAAGCTAACCCGCCACCCACTTTTTGGTGTTGAGTGGTAAAATTATAATAAACATTTTTTTGGGTCAACAAGAGCAATGTTAATCACATTTATCTGTCCAGTTAGGAGTTCAATCCGAGCACATAATTTTTCCACCAGTTGTGATTTTTGCTGTCTCTGCTGTCCCGCTCACGTAGAAGCAGCAGTGCTTCGTAAATATTTTCTGAGGATTTTTTTATTTATTCGTCTACACGAACTTGTGTTAACTATTTCTCTTTGTACAGCCCTGATATTTGGAATATAAGTGCTGCGATAATTTGTTTCTTAGAGCCTAAAATTATTCTTATATTTTGGGTAGGGTTTCATATTTTTTCTAAGTTTTTTTTTAATTTTGGTGTTTATTCTTCCATTAGAACAAATGTTAATTATTTCTCTTTGTACAGCCCTGATTTTTGGAATATAAATACGGGAATTATTTTTTTCTAAGAGCCTAAAATTATCCTTTTATTAATTACCTTTAAAATTTTGGGAAGGATTTCAGATTTTTGAATTGATTTTGAGATGGATTCTGGGTGGGCGCTACTAGCTTTAGTCTAAAGCTAGCAGCGCCCACGATTTTGGAAAATCCATGTGAGCCTAAAATTCGGGAATATAGCAATAAATTAGTCTAAAATTTGCCTAAAATTTTGGATATGGTTTGGTTGAGATTAGTTTTTGGGCGCTGCTAGCTTTGGATGGCTTGGCATCTGTAGTTGAACTGAATTTTGCAACGGAACGCATAAGATCCACCGTGCATGAAGCGCTGGGTGGGGAAGGAAATTAGTGATATCAGGAACAAGTATTCAATTTGTTCTAGAATGATTTCGAAGGTTTTGACTGTCAGGAATTTTGAAAGTGTTACGCGTTAGGCCACGTAAGATTTACTGGGAAATTGTGTGACGTCACGACGCTCGCGCCGTGCACATATGGCGTAAAAAGGTATCGGCAGAAGGTACGCCCACAGAGCGTGGTCGGCAAACGTCGTGTACTGTAAAGGTCGATATACACGGTACAGTTTTCGTGTAGATTCTCATACAGTTTTTGTATAGAAACGTCAAGATCTCAAACTGAACGTATAAAAGCCAAAATGTGGCGCTTACACTGTCTATATGCTTTCTGCATGAATCGCCACAAGTCGCCGCCAGGGGGGCTAGCGGGAAACAACTGAATTGCGCCGTCCGAGTACTTTGAGTGACCGTATTTCTGTGCGTGCGTTCCGGCTGTGATATAGATTTAATATTAATTAACCGTGAGGGGCATAGAGAATAAAAACTGGGCTGATTTTAAGGACAGGGTTCGGCTCACGGCGCACGGTTCACTTGCGCATGGTTCACTCGCGCGGACTACGAGAACGAATCACTCAGGGAGCACTGCTTGCATTGTGCATTGTGCGGTGTGGTTCGAATGTGTAATGGAGAATTACAATGGTTAAATGCATAAAATGCGTTGCATGCATAATGTTAAATGCATAAAATGCGTTGGTAATTATGCGTTGGACAGACTCAAGGATGTTTTATGTTAACGCGAGGGCCGAAGGCCCGAGCCTCGTCCTCAACTTGGACACGGGTAGCGTAGCGTCACGATTCCACACGAAAATGCGTTGGCCACGTGGGCGTGTGCACACTGTGGCGGCGCCGCGAGTGACTCGTTCGGAACCGAATCGTGCGCGTCAATAGGAGCCGAACCCTGTTCTTAAAATCTACCAAAAACTGGAAGGCAGGGACAAGGAAAGAAGTAGTTTATCGCAATATATATCTTTATACAAACGTACGTTCATACGACACACCTAACCACAAAATCGACATGGCCGATTACCGTTAGTGAACAATTCTGCCGCTAGAGGCGCTGGAGTCAATCTATATGCTTTCTACACGAAAAATTACGAACATGTTCATAATTTTCTCATGTAGAAAGCGTAAAGTCTGGACTACATGAATCTACACAGTGGCGAAGCGTCAGGGTAGGCAGAGTAAGCTGAGCTATCCCTAAGAATCTTGAAGAAGGCGGGAAATCTTCAGTAAAAAAAGAAAATTGTCAATTTATAATGTTATTTTAGCCAATTTATACCGTAAGTATGCGCACCAAGTTAATTTTTCTGTTCTTATGCGCATTCAATGCGAAGTGTCTTTGTCGCCGCCCGGTGCATCGGGCAGGCTGGGGAGTGAGGCTGAGGCTGAGGCCGTTCCGCTTACCACTGGAAGACAGTTTGTTGGCAAGGGACGGGGCGCGGGGAAGTGAGCGCGCATGCGCATTGAGAAGCTGGCCCGGTTATTCGGCCAGAAGGGTAGGCCGGCCTTACAACTGGCTAAGTAATTTAAACTCCTGACGGCAGGCGCTCTCTTCACCATAAGCTTGCGTGGAACTTCCGGAAATGTTCACTAGAGGTCATTGAGCAGCTTCAAATATCACTACTAACAAAAGTAAAAACATTTATTTATTCCAAATTTCAGTATTAGTATTCCTCTGTCGCTAATTCATTAAGTACAATATTGAGAATGTTTACTCTTTTCTCCCACATCATTTAGCATTGGTTTAACTTAATAAAACAAGATCATTTAAAAAAGCGTTGATATCAAGCATTTATGGGTTGGTATCGCGGCGCGTGAATCCCCCAGTAGTATTGTATTCTGGAAAGATCAAACAGGATCTGACCAGTGTAATTTCATTTCGTAAGTTGACTGAATAGCGTATTCGTGTGTAGGTTCCAAGTGAAATGTCGTTGACTGGAACTGCATGTCGCTGTGTCTCATTGACAATGAGCACTCTGAAACAATTAAAACTCATTAACGTAATTCTAAGTCAAATAACACTCTTCAACTTGGCTACTATTTTAATAGAAAAGAAAATTTCGTGTACGTGTTCGCAAGATGATATGTTTAAAGAAAGAGTTGATTTTTTTCTGAAGAAAACCAGGTATTTAGAATTAATTTACAAAAAACTGTACAAACAAGGAGTATACATCTATTATAATTAAGCATGACAATTTACAATTTTTGTTCAATTCTGCAGTAGGCTTATTCTTGATCTGAGTATTGTTGCATGATTGAAATAATAATAATAATAATAATAATAATAATAATAATAATTACTATTATTATTTTTATTAAATTTGTAGTCTTTTGATCTCTATCTTCTAAATATTCGATATTTCATAAATTAAGTACAAATACGTGTTTTTACAATATGTTTGTGACTCAGCTTATCCAAAAATTAACCTCACGCTTCGCCACTGAATCTACACGAAAACTATACCGTGTATATCGGCCTTAGGCCTCATTCACAATGCAAACTTAAACGTAACGTAATGCTGTAAACTTAGCCGCAAAATTTACACGTAAAAACAAGCATTCACAATGACGAACGTAAGTTTCACCTGAACCAATCAGAATTCAATGTACTGAAACTTGATCGATTCGTCTCTAACATGGTGAAAAGATCTTTCCACCATGGTTTCTAGCTTTTTCTTCGAGATTCTTATCGATTTGTCTTTATATACATGCGAGTAGATGTTGTAGTAGTGCTCACATTTCCTTCATCTTATAAGCAAGGATTCTCGTGAACCGAATGCATGAGTAATTCGTCGGACATAATTAGTTTATTCGCCATCTCAGGTTAAAGTCACAATAAAAATTGTCCAAATTCTTACATTGAATTCACAACACGCATCAAAAGCATTCGTAAACTAGTTCTCTACATTACAATAACAATGACATAACCACAAAATACCTGAACACAATCTGAAATTGAACTTCCATGCTTCTCTCTGATTGGTCTTCGGTAGAAATCCGACGTAAACTTAACGTAAAAGCTTGGAGCTTGCAAACTCTTAAGTTTACGGTCTTACGTCAACGGTTACGTCAAGGCATTGTGAATGGTCTCGCTTAATAACACATTTCTAGGTTTTGCGGCTACGTTACGTTTACAATTAAGTTTGCATTGTGAATGAGGCCTTAAGAGAGTACAATCGGGCAGAGATTTTGACATTGCAAGACATATGTGAAATAAAATGTAGCTGTATGTTTTATGTAATTTTCTGTAAGCATGTGGGTCCAAGTATACACCCTATTCGGGAACCGAAAGTTTTCCACCAAAAAATGAAAGGACCCTACATGCAAAAGGCTGTAAGTTGAGTACAATTAGGTATATAATCAAAAATGTGCAATATAAAACCTTTCAGGACAGGAATAGGAATAAATTGTTGATGTGGGAATAACGGTATTGTGTGAAAATTATTAATATATACAAGAAAAGTAGTAAAAATCTATTATATTAGGGAACCTAAACGATTAATAGAAAAAGGGAAGAGTTTATAAGCGAATGATGGCTAAGGGAAACACGCACGCAAAACTGACTGACTGGCCAAGCCTGAATGTTAAGTTAGAGGATAGACGCCGAGGATGACAAGCCACGACCTGAGATGCGATAAAGAGACGAAGGATAGTTAAAACCAGGGTAGTAAGCCAAATACTGCACGCAGGTAAGAAGGCAAGCGCCAAGGATGACGAGTCAGATCCTGGGATGCGTGAGAGAGCAGAACAGAGAGCGACAAGCCTACGACTGAACATTATACTGCGATTTTTGTAGGAAGAGCTCTCAAGATAACTCAAATCCCATCTTCGCGATGGAATATGTCACGGCATTTCGTATCATTCACAGTCGTTCCGCTAGATTTCGCACGATCGCGACCGTATGAAGCAGTGCTTGCGATCATGCGACTTCTACCGGCAAGACCGAGAAAAGACGCGAAATGCCGTGACATATTCCATCGCGAAGATGGGATTTGAGTGGCCTTGAGAGCTCTTCCTACAAAAATCGCAGTATAGTTAGGAGGCAGATGCCGAGCGTGGCTTGTCTAACCTAAGGGTGTGTGATCGAAGAAGTGGAGTAAAAATAGTGACGTCTAATAGAACTTAATGTTAATCTTAAACTTAACCTTAATAATAGGGACTAAAGACAACTTAACCTTCCTTAAATGTAACTCTCAGAATACTCGCTAAATCTAGATGGAATGAATATATACATCATTGTTTATCCGCATTGCCAACAGGCAAGGGATACAAACTGTTAATGTGGCGTACAAAATTGCCACTTTGGGATTTGACTTTGACCTAACACGACCATCCTGGTCAGGAAACATCTCTATTACTATGCCTACTTTCCACGTGAATGGAGGCTTGTTCTCAATAAGGATGACTGGAGTGTTTAACTTGCCGTCCAGAGACGCGGACGTCCACTTGGACCTCTGATGCAATGTGTGGAGGTAGTCACGTGACCACCTTTCCCACACCTTTTGCATCCTTCCCTTAGCTCGCCCCCACTGAGACAGGCGTGAGGGAACAAGTATGCTTGGATCTGGAAGAGACGTAAGTGGCCTTCCAATTAGAAAATGTCCGGGGGTCAAGTAATCTAAAGGTCATTATACTTGGCTTCTTATTCCTTGGCGCGTGGGGGCTTGTCTTCATGATGGAATATCTCACAGTATTTCGCGTTGTTCTCGGTCGTGTCACTAGTGGTCGCATTACTGCGACTGTGTCGAGCAGTGCTGGCGATCAAGCGACTGCCAGTGGCACGACCGAAAACGACGCGAAATACCGGGAGATATTCCATCGTGAAGACAAGCCCCCACGCGCCAAGAAATAAAAACCCAAGAACAGGGTCATCTCAGGGCTTAATGACGCGTCGCGAGTTGAAAATGACTTCAACCTGAAGAGATATTGTAAACAGTTCCTCAAAATTGTAAACATTTTCTGACATAAGTGGTATTTCAGAGATTTGATGTTTGCCTCCCTGAGGCCACCACAGTGACCATTCCTGGGGGGATGAACCTCCACAGTATCCGATTAGTAGAACAAAAGTTCATTACTTGAGCTTGGAAAGAGAATTGCAAAAGCTTGCATAGTGTTTCTAGCCTTTTGTTGGCGCCAAGGAATGCTGGTCCGTTGGCCAAAAAATGGATGCGGGTAGACCACGGCGGGCATTGAACCGCTTCAAAACCATGAGGAAAGCACTAATAGTTAGAGCCGACATGATTTCAATGTCCACGGCACGTGTGTCCATGCATATAAACAGAGCAAGATCCACATTGGAGGCCGTCATACTACGCGGACCTCCGAACCTAAACAGGAAGTGTCCAGTGTAGTCTACACCTACTGACTGGAAAATGAGACTTTGGCTCATTCTGGCAGCTGGCAGATCAGCCATCAGCTGTTGAGCGGGGACCTGCTTGTGACGAAAGCAGGTAACACAGAACTTCAATGTGTCCTTTAATGCCCTACGAGCAGAAAGGATCCAACATTTTTGTCTGAGGTGAGATATTAGAATCTGCCCAGCTGTGTAAGCAAGGCTCTTGTAAGCATACAGTATAAGTGCAGTCACAGACGGTTTTGATATTGGCTATATCAGCGGGGGTTGCATTAAATGGCAACTCAGCTTCCGCAAGTCTCCCAAACACTTTAATACATCCATTTAAATGAACTAAAGGGTGGAGAGAGGAGAGTTTGCTTGCCCCACGGCAATCATTGGCTCTGAACAGTGACCTAAATTCAGAAGGGAAGGCACTTTGCTGTACGATACTGATGCATCGCAATTCAGCCATTTCCAATTCCGAAACTGTCGAAGACCCCTTAGAAGGTGACACATGTTCGTATCCTCTAATCTTAAGATGCGGAAACTAGATCAACGAACCTGAGAACGTACACCATGACTTTCAGTAATTTTGTGAAAGAGACAAAAATGACAGCTTCTGAGTTGTAAGTAGCTAGAATGCTAATGGCACAAACTAGCACCGTAGCAAGAGAAGGCACAATGACCTCATGGGTCTTTGGCCAGTGATGCGACAAACGTGAGGGACATTCAGGGCCCTCCCACTAAATTTTGGTTTCGGGAAGGTTCTTTGAGAGGGACACCTTTAGTGAGTAAATCAGCGGGATTCAATGTGGTGCTGACGTGGATCCACGTATAGTTAGCTGTGATCTCGTTAATGACCTGCACTCTGTTGCGCACAAATATGTTGCCTTTAAAAAGCGGGGATTTAACCCAATCCATGACTCTTGAGTCGGTTCAGTATGTTACATTAAGAAGTAACAATTTTTGAATATATATATATATATATATATATATATATATATATAATGCTATCAACACAGCAGCACACAATTCTAAGCGCGGAATTGTTAGGGAAGTATCCTCGGTTTTAGATTTCATGCTGGATGGAACTACCTTCGTCTTGGCGCACACAACACTGTGGTTTTCAGTTGAAGAAACTTTAAAGAAAATTCTATAAGCAGTGAGGCTGCTGTCAGCAAAACTATGGATTTCAATCTCCGCATTGGCGAAGGGAACGACACAAAGAGGTTAGTTAAGTCAGGTAATGAGTCAAATATTTGTTGTCATTGATTGGACAATTCAGTAGGAATAGGGTCATCCTACAACCTTTGAAACAGAGGCTTACAGATTATCACAAATGGTGGTAATCAAATCATAGACCAAACAAACTACAAAGAAGAGACAAGACATTTCTTTTAATGATTTCGGAAGGTGAACTCAGGCAATACATTAGACAAAGTATCCAATCTGGTGTTCCTAAAGATACCCAGAGTGTTTACCTGCTCAGCATATTTTGACTGAAATATTTTCACACAAGAATTGGCTAGTAAGTTTGCAAGTAAATCCGCTAAACTTTCATATCTGTTGGATGCCCACTTTCTCACATTGATAGTCGCCAGGTTGTATTAAACAGTTGCAGCTTAAGTGAAAGAAAATACGTAACCACATTGCCAAATTTCGTAAGTACTAGCTTTCAATAAATTTTGTAGTTAGCATACCTTCTCATTCTTGTATCGAATCTTAATTTTTAATTTATAATATAATATATATTTATATAATATCGAATACACATAAATCTTACACTTTTAAAATATTAAGCCAGGTGATTGTTGCTCTTATCTGAGTTTTCTTGTATTTATTCCAATTCACGTACATTAATACGCATTCGTGACATGGCTACTGCTCGTTCTTCTCTTTTCACTCTCTATACCCTCAAAGCCGACCTTCCGAGAGCCTTCACGCACGTAAACAGTAATTAAGATAAACTTATCCGAAGGTTGGAAGAGGTTGTTCTCAACACACACACACAAGTAGGCAACACTGCGAATTTTCCCAACCGTGCACCCGTGACTGCACATAAGACACAGACACATCCAGTCACTATTCAAAACAAATTTAGTGTTTTAGATTATGAAACAGATTTTCCTCTCCTTCCTGATCCTCACAACCCTTCCCTTGCATCGACAAATTCATGCACAAACCAACGCAAACAGGCTAGGAAGCGTGTCAAAACCAAAACACGTAAAGCTTCGCATCGTAGCCCACTTGAAAACAAAGCCATTCCTACTGAGCCTAAAAAATGTGTACTTATTTTAGCTGACAGCCATGGTCGCCATCTTTCCTCCATTCTCAGTAGAAAGTTACCCTACAACTACTCAGTCTCGTCTATTTTTACTTTCCCGTATACGTACGTATACACGGAGTGATATACGTAGCATAGGGAAAATTATGTAATGCTGCGCGAAAAAATGGCCAATTTTCGGCGGAAAAAATTCATTGCCGGGCCGTGAAAACGAAAAAGTGGATAAAACCAGTTGCTAAATTAAGAAAAAAAATCCTCTAACACGTGGTGCAGCCAAAAACCCTGTTTTCGAAGTCCTTGATACCGAAAAAACAATTGAAAGGAAAACGTCCGTCTCTGTCCGTCTGTGAACACTGCTAGCGCCTAAACAATACGTACGATTTCTTCCAAAATGTATGTAATGCTGCGCGAAAAAATTGCCAATTTTCGGCGGAAAAAAATTCATTGCCGGGCCGTGAATACGAAAAAGTGGATAAAACCAGTTGCTAAATTAAGAAAAAAAATCCTCTAACACGTGGTGCTGCCAGAAACCCTGTTCCCATGCCGATCTGGTTCTAGTCAAAGCTTTGAGATTTTGAAAACGATTCTTCAAAATTTTATATTACTTTAGTATGAAGCCCCCCGAGGATTTTCAAAATTTTCTAAAAAACGGCTCCAAATTTTTTCTTTAAATTTCTTGTATGAATAGAGTAAAATACACTTAAGGCCGCTCCACAATAACCCGTGGACGGGAACAGCAACGCGAACGCAAAGAAAGTTGGAAGGTGGACATCTCAGGCAAGCGTTCACAACACGACGGGAACGCGAAGCTTGACGGGAACGGGAACGCGAAAGATGGTCAACATTTATCTCGGCCCGGGAACGGGAAGCCTCTCGACCAATGAGAGTACAGCAAATGGAGGCGAAGCTTTCCAGCTGATCGAGCGCGCGGCCTGCGCGCGAAACTGGTGTTAAGCGGTGTTGAGGTTACATCGTGGATTTGCGAGGTTAGGGTTTGAGGAGGATTTAGTTAGTAGTCGTTGAATTGTTTTAGTTCTTTTTAGTGATTTCAGTATTTTTCCTTTTCTATTCATATTAATATATATATAATTAAAATTTCCCACAAAATATTTTTTTGTTTCATTTAAGTACATTAGAGTTTTTAGTTTATTGATTAAACTTTCGTAGTTGTATTTTCCGTAAGTTCTTAGTAGTTTTTGCATTTTTCCATTCTGATGAATTATTTTTTTCATTAATATTCTTTCGTTAAAGTATTCATTATTCATACTACCACAAGCAAAAAACTGACAGATGGCAAAGCAAAGAGGGAACAGAGTAGCGCAGCTAGAAGTGCTTTGGTTTCGGCGACTCTCCTGAAGTACTCGTTTTTGCCGCTACAGATTCATAGCGCTATTCCTCTTCCCGTTGGCGTTTATTGTGAAGCGCACGTACCTCGCGTTCCCGTTCCCGTCATCGCCTTCGCGTTGCCGTTCCCGTTCGCGGGCTATTGTAGAGCAGCCTTAAGAGTACATACTCTCCGGTTTGCTCAGCGAACCAACTGAACGCGCAATTTTTCATACACAGCAGAGTGCGTGCGATTCAAGAAACCGTGTGCAACTGTGATGCTATGAACCAATGCGGAGCAACAGGAACCTCTAGTTATTTTCTTTCATTTTTCAGTTTGGGAGTTCTTGGCGGCGACGTGTTAGGTTATGTTAGGTTAGCTTGTAGTCTTGTGTGGTGTTGAGTTAGCGTAGGTTATTTCTTAGTTTTTGTATCTTCATTGTCCAGTTTTTCGAATATAATAACGAATAAGTTTGCAAACGTCTAATTTTTCATTTGTTGCTAATCTCGCGCTTCCTAAAATTGCATTATTATTTATTTTGTTTGTTTCATTTTCAAAATGTGTTAATCTTTCAACTAATTATATTTAAAATGTTGGAAAGGCATTCTGGAACTCAAGAAAACGTGCGCAGATGATCTTCTCTTCCATACGTCATATACAATTTTTACTATTTTTAACTGAATAAATAAGTTGTTGTAGATATTATTTTTTCCTTTTGTTATTGTATATTTACTACCTTTATTTCGTACCCACATCGGTAAAAAAGAAATTTACAAAGTCCTCCACAGTTTATAATGTACCTGATATAGTTAACATCGTACTTCACAAATAAAGTACTTTGTTACACTGTTTAAATGCCCTTAATAGACATTCTGTTTTGATCTGGATTCTGAACTGATTGCATATAATCGTAAGATACCTACAATTCAGAAAAAAAAATAGTTTATGAAATTATCCTACTTCTTGTATTTATTTTTTGTTTTTGTAATTAGTATGCAAATTATTCAATTCTTCCACATAAAAGAGCTGATGATTTGGCCAAACATAACCTCGTGACAAAATATCCATTGTCATACTTGGAATAAAACAACCCATTCTCTCCCGCACATCTTTGTCTTCGCACTAGAGAATAATATTCCGAATAATCGCTGGAATCGTCTTCAAATACCATCATTTGCTATCGTCGAGCCATAACAACACGTCGGAGGTGCACGCACATTGAAAACTGAGCTTACTCCGTAGTTTACCCGGTGAATTTTCGCGGTGTAAATTTACTCACGAATTTACTCTCGTGTAAGCGTTTTACACTCGAGTATAGTGTTGATGAAACGCTGCAAGACTTTACTCTCTCTCTCTCTCTCGAGTAAACATGATTTACTTCAGAGTAAACTCTTACTCCTTGTTTGGTGAAACCGGCCCTTATTAATATGGCATAGGTCCGATTTTCACGGCTAACTCTGAATTTTCCAAAATTGTGAAAGTTTGATTTTTTTCGGCGTTTTCCTCCAACTTCAAAATTGCAGAGAGAGATTTTTCCTTCAAATAAAATTTTTTCATAGTGAGTTCTTTCTTTAAGGTCATGTACATTTTTTTGAAAATTTTAGTAGTTTTCGCGCAATATTGCGTGCAATATGTGCAGTTTTAAAAAATTACAAAAACTAGATTTTCTCAAAAACGGGCCCAAATTTTTTCTTTACACGTTTGGTAGGAATAGTGCTAAATGTATCCAATGAGATGACACAAACGCCATATTGCTCTATTCTTTTCTTTCTTCAAAAATTGCAAAAATGTAATTTTTTGACTTGTCTTTCACATCGTTAATATTTACACTAGCGGCGAATTGTTCACATTATATTTATGAGTACATGTGCTTTAAATAATGCCAAGTAAAGTTTATCGAAAACACTACCGTTTTCTGTGAAAAGTAGCTCAAATTTCCACATTTTCAGAAACACTCAAACGTCATTTTCTCAAAAATTGCTAAAAAAAATCTTCAAACTTTTCGATCGGATAGTGCTAATTGCATTCTTTAATATGACGTGAAGTTTATTTTGAAGTATTTTATTGTTTTTTCAAAATTTGCACATATGTAATTTTTTTAAAGGATCTCTCACATCTTTAATATTCACATTACCAACAATTCGTAAACATTATTATATTTGGGAGTGTAAGTGCTTCAAATAACTTCAAATAAAGTATTTTGAAAACACAAATTTTCTGTGAAAATGAGCTTCAAATTTCGCATTTTTAGTAGCGCTAAAACGCCATTTTCTCATAAACGGCACATAATTTTTAAAAGAAAATTGCCATTTACGGCTAGAATTTTGTGTTCTTTAATATTCTAAAATTAATATTTTCGTTCTACCAATAGGATACCGAAAAATTAAGAAAATGACAAAAAAATGAACTTTTGGCGGTGATAGATGACAGCTGGCAAGAAAGAGCTTGTGGCAATTCCGAAAAGCTAGCGAAGACCCAAGGAAATAGAAAACTAATACGGGAAAGTCTGTGCCATTCTGTAGCACCACTAGTTAAACCTAACGGAAGGTTTGCAGACGTGACTGCAGAGTTGGACACCCACATGAAGACAATGACCAATCAGGACACAGTCATTATCATAGGAGTGCAGAATGACATTAATTTGGGCGGTAACTTTACACCTGAACAACATGTCAACAAATTACAATGTGCCGCCCAAAATTCTAACATTGTAGTCTCGACTCTGCCCTTCTGGTACAACAGACCAACTCTATGCAGCGAGATTAAACACGCAAACCAACAACTAAAACTGCAACTGAGAGAAACAAATGTAACACTTTTTGAAATGAATTTCCTCTCAGTAAAACACTTCACCCGACACGGTCTTCACATGAACCTTGCTGGAAAATATGCAGTCGGTGAGAAGCTTGCACAATATCTCATCAACTCCAGTCCTACGCAGTCTCCTGCGAAAAATCCATCCCTTTCACCTTCCTTACGTTCTCCATCCCCCACCCTTATTCCGAACCTTCTTAACCCCTCCTGTGAACCTACTCCCGTTTCTTCTATTCCCACTACCAATGACGCCCCCATTTCCTCACAACCTGACTGCTGGGACATATTACAACCACCAGTTGTAAATGTTCCGTTGAAAATGTTTTTGAAATTTCTATTGTACATTTTCCTGTGCTAAAAATTATATTGCTTTGCATCTACAGACCTCCAATAAAGATAGTTGCAGATTACATTTTGTTCTTAGAAAAACTAGAGATAACACTAATCAAAATCATCAATCGCTCTTTTGAATCCATTGTTGTATGCGGAGATTTTAACATTGAGGGGCTAAGTGCGTGTTTACCAACGTAAATAACAAAAAAAAGTTTATTTTGAATAAGCGATAAACTAGAAATAACAAATAACATTGTATGTAACTCGTCCTCTATTAGTCTTTAAGGACTCAACTTCGCTATCGCTATCGCTCCGCCCGCAGTTAACCTTCCGGCTTCGTCCTTAAAGACCCGAAGACTCGTGACATAAATAACTATAATGTATACACGTGGATGTTGAAGTCGAAACCATATCAATAATAAACTGCGATTTTTCTAACTCTGCCCCTCAAGCCTCTACGGCCACGATGGACTATCACACGGCATTTCACGTCTTTCTCCGTCATACCGCCAGAAGTCGTATGATCGTAAGCACCGCTTGATACGGTCGCGATCATGCGATACCTGACGGCACGACTCAGCGAAATACAGTGAAGACATCATGAAGACGAGCCTTTTAGGGAAAAGTTAGAAAAATCGCAGTATATTATTGATATGGCTTCGACTACAACATTCACATGTATATATTAGGGTGACCGTTGAGAGGCCAGGCTCGTGAGATGGTGTATAGAGTGTCACAGTACTTTCGGCAAATAAAAATCTATCGTCATCAAGAACATAGCGTGAGAACAAAGTTGCAAGAGCGAACGTGCTATCGTTGTAGGCAGTCATTGGGTTAAACTAAGCTCCCCCTCGAGAGTAGTGGTGTATGGCTTTGCCAAGCCAGCAATCTTGTTCTTTAAATCAAATTTATGAGAGGTGCAGACAGAACCTAAACAACCCGAAAGAAAACAAATATCAAATAAATAACAAACGTGACAAGAAACATAAACCTCGGCAACCGTACAATACAGCCAAAAACTTACTAATATTCTACGAAACTCTTACATGCACACAGGGGTTGCCAGTTGCCACCCAACACTTTCCCGCCAAACCAAGGCCAGCTTTACTCAACAACCACAACAAGCAACATCACATAAAGCGCGACATCACAGAAAGCAACAACCACATAAAGCGCGATAATTAATAACACACAGTAAGCACAATCGCTTGCAATATCAATTTCAATTTGAACACTGAAAACACGCACAAAACCTGCATGACCACTCTCAAAACATGAAACACCACCGAACGCCACATGCACAGGAGCCGACCACCGACTACCTTGATCACGTGACAATTTCGCTTCGGGGCCTGAGTAAAGCAGGCCTTGCCGCCAAACGTTGTGACGTCATTCCGGATATTCTATATTGTTATTCACAGAATGTTCCACGGTGTACGATAAATAGGTGTGTCAACTAGCCGCCTTTTGGGCAAAATTTTTGAAGCCAGTTTGAGGCAAGTTCGTGGCTTATCCGTACGGTGCGCACGATCGGATTGGGCATTGATGGCGTCTCGCGCATTTAGTATTTTCTGGTGTTTTCGTTCCAAGAAAGCTATATCTGTCACTGAATACACATAATTGGGGAAGCGCTACTGTAAATGTATCGGGATCTTTTAAGACCTATGGGTGACCTGTCACCTAAGGGTGACAGGGCTGCTAATTTTTTTTGAAATGTTTCGTAGCGAGAGCCATGCATATTTGCAATTATATGATTTAAGTACCAAAGAAAGATGATTTCCATTTACAAACAGGAGTTGGAGTTATAACAACAAAAAAACAATAGGGATTACACTTACGAAAACCACTTATACAGTGATTTACCATTCATTTGACATTCATGTTGCTCAGCAGTCAACAGGTTTGTTGTTTGCAACAGTATATTCGTCACTGACTCTCATTGAAAAACAATTTCAATTGTCAATTATAATTTTCTAGTAATATTTTACAAAAAAAATGGAGTTTATTATAATTCAGCTCCGTTCTTTATTTCAATATTAATAATATTCAATTAAATAATATAAACATTATTTTCTGAAATAATTACAATTTTAAGACTTACAATTCTCAAAATCACATAACCTTACAAACAGTATACATGTACAGTTTACATACGTTCTTAATTTCCTAAATATATTAATGTTCATAAATGTTACATAAGTAACATATATAATTTTTAAATTTATTGCAGAATTATCATTATTAACATTCATTTGCCTGTACTTAAATTTCAAAATGCTGTTGGATATGAGCTAACCATTCATTGAAAATTGCTTTGACTATGAATTTATGAAGAATAATAATTTACTTTTGAGAAAAGCCTTATATTATTCTTGTAACTTTTCATGACATCTGGTGACAGAATATCTTAATTTCAGCTTATGTAGGGCTTTTCTCACACAGAGTTATGATCGAGTTATTGTCTATTTGTAGTGCTACGGTGGTGAATAGAAGTGGGCCATGTTGTTTCAATTGAAAATATCTTGGTTCTGGGTGTTGATAAACATTGGAAGGCAAGAATTTTAAATTATTGAAAGTATTTTTATACGAAACGCATAACCCAAATCGTGCTATAGTTGTAACATATTGTTTTTGTAGTTTTAATATTTCTTTCACCTGAAATTTACTTGCATTTTCCCACAATCCGAAATTTTACTGTGAAAAAGTTTCCATACTATTCATGAAACGATTTACACGGTTCTTAGTTATCTGAATTGTGTTCTCCCTATTAACTTCAATGAAAACCTAACAACCACTTCCTTTCACTTCCCACCATGTTATCAATTGAAACGCAACATGGCTTCAAAAATAAAATTAATTTCAAGAACGAAAAATGAAGTTCATTCTTGAAGGTACTTTTTAGAACCACTGCACAGAATATCGCCACCATGAATAATCCATGTTCTTACTACAATATTTATATACAGAACCTCTATGCCTATATTGAAATGATATCTGTTGCTTTTTTATAATCACATCTTGTCAACAATATGTACAAAAAAATACATTCTCTGGTTCACTTTTCACAATCATGTCCTATAATTTTCGAAGAAAACTAACCATTTGTTTATTCTCAAATATTTTTTCAAACATCAACAAGTTTGTCTGACCCAATGATGTATATATATACATCATGGTGGTATTTATATACATCATTGGTCTGACCCCCTTTGGATACATTCAATTAATCTTCATGAATTACAGCTGCTTCCATCAAAATTGTTTCATAATCATCTTCTGAAAATTAAACATTTTTAAAAATATATTTCTAATTCTTAGGTAGTAAATTATACTTCATAAAGTTTGTAATCCATAAATTAGAAACAATCAATAATTAATATTAATTAAAAATAGTACACAATAAGCAAGATACACATTTACCATAGCAATCATGTTCAGTATGATGTTCAGAGTCGTCAGATATGTTTGATGAACAGGCATGGTGTTCCAATGGCAGTCTCTGTGTCTTTGCCCAACATAACCACTGAAAGTTCAACAAAATTAAACAAGAATGAAAAAGAATAAGATAAACAAATAAATTCTTACATTTATTAATCTTAAAAATTACCATTTTAATTCTATCTTCAGGTATGGTCTGTAAATCATATCCTCTACAAGTTATCTTATTATTTTTTTAATATTATTGACAACTCATATCAAATGCATGTTCACCATTGTAAACATTCCTAGAAACATCACCTGCACATCTATTTAGATTATCTTCCATTTTTAGTTTTTAGCATGAAAATTCTGCAATTTTCAATTTGCATTATATTCTTTGATAGCACAATTTAAGTCGTAGAATTTTTTTCCGAATTGGTGTATAAATAATGACTATATTAGTTTAGTTGTTTATTTTCACAATATTGATTGTGTATGATTTTGCAATGATTGTGTATCTATTTGATAATTAACAGATAGTGTAAGGTGAATAATTGGTAATGTACTTACCACATTTCGCATAATATTTTCATTGTTGAAATTCTTGACGCAATATAATCATTGTCATTTAATTTTCTCCTTTTCTGGGGAAAACTTCAACCTATTTCTTTTTAACATCTTGATTTTTGACTCACTTTGGAAACTTCTAAATTTACTTCATACTCTGTAATCAAGTTTTACTACGAAGAGATCAGTCATGTCTACTGTTCACCGTGCTATCAATAGAAGCCATCTTGTCCCCCAAAAAATGCCCAAGTCGTTCGCAGCGCTTATATAGCGACAACTGTGAGAACTAGCCTCACATTAACTTCAGTTTTAGACAGCGCGTAAACTATACGCACTTCGTACCTATATTGCGAATTTCGTAACTGTGCCCCTGACAGGAATCAGCTGTTGACGCATTCATCCAATCGGGAGATTGAACGTCACCAGTGACGTCACTGTAGCGAAATATAAGCTCCCGATTGGATGGCAGCGAAACAGCTGATTTCTGTTAGGGGCAAAGTTACGAAAATCGCAGTATAAACTATGTGTACGATTTTTTCCAAATTGAAGAAATCCCCTATACATGAAGAAATCTAACCCTCTAAACTTGACGTCACAAAGATCGTTTTCAGCGCCGAGTAATATAGTTGGTATTGGATAATATCGATAAGCGCCGGTACAGCAAAAATGTTTACCTTCAAAAGTATCTCATTCTGTAGAGTATGGTATGAGAAATGTTGCTTTGAGATCTTTGGCCACAACAGTTTAGTTTTAAGACCACAGTACGCTTCATTTAGTAGTTATTAAACTATACAGATCTTGACACGCTGTCGTGTGATGCGGGTTTTTGAAATGAATATTTAGTTTGTTGTTTTTTTTTCAACGCATCCTTTACATGTTTGTACTCAAAATGCAATTCGTCACGTTTCCGTGAAATTCTCTTTCTTTAGAGACCTCATTTATAAAGATTGGTTGCGCGTGAGAGCCGGAACGCAAAGGTATACTACTGAAATAATACAGGAGACGATATCAAGCAGGGAATCCTACACTTGTTGATTCGTTGCCTTAACGACTACTCTTCGGATTTTAAGCGTTCTGTGTGTATACAACCACCACCTTCTATAGATTTCATCACCACTACCTTCTATGGATTTTAAGCGTTCTGTACGTACACAATCACCACCTTATATTCTAGGAGGTGGCGATACAACACTATCATAACTACACGCTGGATGAAGTTTTTCCTATACAAAATCCCGCGGGGTCTTTTGGTATATTTTACACATGAAACATCAATCACAAAAATGAGTATAATCACAGGTTTTATTTATTATATATTACAAGAACATAACACAAAATACAAACTCATTTCAATAACAGTATAAAACAAAAGGGTTAATAGTAAAGAATCTAATGGTGATCATCCGCTGGCTGCTTTACCCAGAAACCATGGGGAGCGAAGTGATCATGATGTCCGTGGGTGGTAGGGCCTCGGTATACCTTGATTTGCACTCGCCCATGATGGCCTGAAATTAAAATTGATATTACAATTTTCAGAGAAACAACGCTCCAGTTAAATACATTACACTGTATAAAATGTTAGGGAATTAGAAACTAAAGGGAAGTCATTTTCTTTTGCATACTATAAATAACCATTTCCGTTGCAGGAAATCGTTCCTTAAAACGGGCATTTTATGGCATGCAACGCATTTATGGCACGTCCCGTCCTCCCAGCTCGACCTCCGTCTCACGTTATTATATTAACAACTTTTTAATAATATTAACAACATATAATATTAACAACTCCTTCTCTTTCCCCACACGTAATATAGTTTTACTGTTTTTTTACAAATAAATAAAAAAATTAAAAAAAAAACTTGTGTTGCCAATTGAAAAACTGCTTTAAAAATTAGTTTCCAAATTAATTTCGGTTCTTTTATGAATTAATGCTGTTACACAAAACGATAGCGTAAGCAAGTAGTATATAATGTTGCTTTATTGCATTGAATTCGTACAAATTTGACAACTCCCTCGTAACTCGTACGCCGAAGACCTGAGCCTCGTCACTCATCACTGACACGCGTAGAAGCGCCAGAATATTCAGTTAAAAGCATTCAGCAAAGAAGTACGAATCACATCGAACCCAGTAACACCAGTGCACGGTGTAAGATATAACAAATGTAAGGAATAATTATTTTACACTGTGTACCTAGTCAACTGTATACACCACGCACCAGAGTATAGACAAATTATTTTACAGCGTGTACCTAGCCCACTCGACTCGGCTCGAGATCGGTGAACTAAAGCGAGTGCATTCTGTTAAGTTTTGAGTTTTCGAGAAACTTTACATCATTTGAAGCCCCTGCATCCCTAAAAGCAATAATGTGTACAAATCGTCGGTAATGAAGTTATTATTAACGACGTGAGATGGAAGTAAAAAATTACTTTCTTGTATTTTTTAAAGAAATAATACAAAAATATACCTCCACACTTAATACAAAATACTACTCTATACAAGAATAGAGCAAAAGGGCTTTCATGTCATCTAATACATTTACCACCGTACCTAAACAAAAGTTTAAAAAATGGAGTCTTTTTGAGAAACACTTGGTTTCGATATTTTTAATATTTTTACGCAATATTGCGCGAAAACTATTAAATTTTTGAAAAAAAATGTGCATGACCTTAATGAAAGGACTAATTCGACGGTCACAGGGAAAAACTTGATAAGTCGAAATTTTGTGAAAAATCGGGTAAATATATTTTATGGAAGATAATTATAAATATACAAGAGAATAATAATTACAAAAGAGAATCATAATCATGGAAGATAATCATAATTTCGACTTAAGTTTTTCCCCGTGACCATCGAATTATAGAGAAGAAATTTCATTTGAAGGAAAATCTCTATTTTCAATTTTGTAGTTGTTGTAAACACCCGAAAAAATTTCTGACTTTTGCAATTTTCGAAAATTCAAACAGTGAAAAAAGGCCTTATCCAACCGTATTTCACACGGTTCTTAGACGAAATTTAAGGAAAATATTTGGAACCATTTTTAAGAAAATGTTGCAGGGGCTTCATGTACTGTAGTCCCCCTTTTCTTTTCTTCTTTTTTTCTCCCCAAAATAGCGCTTCGAGTGACGCCAGAATGACAGGGGGATTATTCAGTTTGGAAAAAATCCTACGCATAGTTTAAAGTTTAGACACTATTGTTGTTCACCAACGACAGACGGAAGGACGTTTTGAAAAACTCAACTTTTTAAGTATCAGGAGACTCCAAAATGTGTATTTCCGTAGAAATTTCGAAATCGGTTGAAAACGGTATTCGAAAGGAATATTTTGTTCTCATACGACACGCCGTTCTACTGTGGTGTTCACCATTTTCTCTCCGAAGTTTACCTACTCCTTTACGTTCGATGCGATACGGGATAATAGCCAATCATACTTAGACAAAATAATTTTTAAAAAATTTAAAAAAAAGATAGACTAAAGGATGTTTTTAATCGTGCAGGCAGGGCCGTGTTAACGCACGGGTCAAAATGGCCCGGGCCTAGGGTCCCCAACGTTCAAGGGCCTCCTCATAGTTCTTAAAAAACTATTTCATTTTTTAAAATAAAAAACAAAAATGTGGTGTATTATTAAACTATACGCAACAATTGGCATAACAGTGATGTGTCGCGCATCATTCGATAATATTTATAATACGGAATGTTTCTTGTTGATGCGTTTCAATTTTAAATTGTACAATTCAACAAAAAAGTATCAATGTAATTATAAAATATGTTTACACTTTTCATTTAAATGATGTTGAAATGAAAAACTAAGAAATGCTTTCAAAATACCTATTAAAAGAAACAAAATACAATGTGAATTGATCAGATTTTCTTTTTTTCCCGCACGAATTGTCTTGGGGGGGGGGGATCTGTGAAAATAAGTATAGGGGGGCCCCCAATCCTGATAAAACGTCCCTGCGTGCAAGTCCAAGCCCGGAGCGTCTCCGTGTCGTTGGTCAAGCGA
This sequence comes from Acheta domesticus, assembly GCA_031308135.1. NCBI lineage: Eukaryota > Metazoa > Arthropoda > Insecta > Orthoptera > Gryllidae > Acheta > Acheta domesticus. The sequence continues at coordinate 129,380,357 of JAHLJT010009419.1, forward strand.
AGCGAAACATCACTGCTTCGGTAAAGAATTACGTGATCCATGGGCTCTTTCATAGGTCATGCGTGATCCCTCTGCCTTTAAAGTTTGAGTTTATAAAGACACAATTCCCGTCACGGGAGTGTTGTCATTCGTTCCCACAGCGTGGCCACAGTGTGGCAGAATTGAGCTGGTTTTGTCTCATTTGTTAAAATAAGAACCAAACGTTGTTTTAAAGACTGTACACCATCAAAATGTAAAACGCACACTGTTGTGTAACTACAGTACAATGGATATCCTAATTAATCTTTTTCACAACTCCTAACCAAATACACAAAACTATTCATAATATTTTTCTTATATACTATACACAGAGCTTGATTTCTGGCGGAACGCGACGGAACGGCGTTCTGGAACCTCCGGAACGAAATAAGTAAATAAATAAATAAAATAAAAAAATAGCAGAGGGCAAACATTTGGCAACCAACTTTGTTTTTCAGTTCGACCAACTTTCGTTAACTCAACATTAAATAATTTTCCATTTCATTGTATAATGTCTATGAATTTAACAAAAATTATTTATAAAAACGAAAAAATGTTATAAACACTTATTTTTGAATACTATTTTTACTTTCTCGCACTTCAGAAAGAACTTCTTAAGAAGAAAAAGTTATGTAAATCTGCGCGAAAAAAAGGCGAATTTTCGGCTCAAAAACTCTTATAACGAAAAAGTGAAAAAAATGAATAAAAATAAATTAAATAAATGTTAATAAATTCACTTGCTAAAATTAGAGAAAAACATCCTCTAGCACGTGGTGTAGACAGAATCCATGTTTTATGGCTCCTTGATACCGAAAAATCGATTGAAGGCAAAACGTCTGTCCGTCAACAACGGTAGCGACTACACCTTTCAGCCGATTTTCTCCAAAATTGATATTCCCGGATCGATCTGATGTCGCGGCCCCTTGAATTTGAAATTGATATTTTAATTTTGGGGGTACTTTGCATGAAGCCCTTGGGATACTTTTCATTTTAAAAAAAAATGGCCAACAATTTTCAATAAATTTTGTTGTTGGATAATCTGAAGAACATTTAAAAGAATGGTGCAGGTCTCATGATGGTTAAAAACTCTGATTTTTCGAAAATTGAAAATAATCAAAATTTGTTCGGCGTCTTCCTACAACTTCAATTATGAAGATACCATTTTTTTTTTACTTAGTGAAATGTGTTCATCAAAAACAGATCTTCAAATAAGGTCATATTGAATATTACGAAAATTTGAGTATTTTTTGAGTAATTTGGCGACAAAAATAGTCGACCACTCCCAATTTACTGCGCTTCCTGAACGTAAAATAAATAGTGCTGCTAAGCAGTTGGATGCATCGTAAGTTAGAATTTGTATATTATTTCATATTTCTTTGTTCGTTTCTTCTTTGAGCTTTTCAAATAAATTTTAAAATTAATCTTTCGGAAATTATTTTAAATTGCGTCCTTTTATTAAGTTAAATGTGAAAAGAAATAGAAGATTTTAGGAATAAAAAGTAATGTATGTAAAAACAGAGTTATTTTGATTTATATAAAAACATTATCGTTATTATATTTTTTCAATTTTCATTTTCTTGCTAGCTGTATCAACATTGCTAATTGGCAAAATGTGTATCTCATACGAATCAGCAGTCATTGTCGCTTGTAACCCTTTGTTGGAAATTGAAACGCCGCACTGATAACAAGGACATAATGACCGCTGCCTTTTCTTTCGTATTAATACAAACTAATAGTTTTATTTACGATTAAAATACGCATCGTGCATCGTTGGTATTCGCGTAATTTTGCATGATTTGCGAAAATTCGCGTACTTTTCGCGCAATGTTGCTTGAAAATTCGGGCGTGAAAGTATGTGCTGTTTTAGCATGACTAGTTATTATTGTTATTAGGTGTGATTAACAATTACTAGCATACAAATATATATATATATATATATATATATATATATATATATATATATATATATCTTCAATTAAATCTTCAAAGAGTATAAACAATAGCTTCTGCCAGCACAAAGGAGCAAAAGGGATAATTCCAAACACCATCACTGTTGTATTTAAACAAGTTTTGAATGACTGTTTATCAGCTTGGACTTTCCTACTAACAAGAAAAAATCAACTTCGATTTTGGCTTATTTGTAAATGTTTATTTAAATTGCAAAAGTCCACAATAAGTTATTTAGTACAAATTGAACTTACCATGGTGGCCAGTAGCAGCACCTTCTAGATCTTGAGCAGGAGCTGCAACAACACTTGGAGCAAATGCTGATTCATCAACTTGCTGATCATAAACTGGGAAAGTTGACTGTGCAGCATATGGATATGCAGTGCTGAAAGCACATGCTGCCAAAATGACAGAGCAACACAGAAGCTGCAATAAAACATTTCATTAAGTTGCTGAAACTAGAATGATAATTTATACATTTACTTGAATACGTACCAGACTGTTCATGATGTTAGTTGTTGGAGAGCACAACTCTAAGTGTGAGGAACCAGACTTGCCTCAGAGCTTATATAGCAGTCCCCAGACCATCCCAAGTTGGCACAGATTGATACGAAACAGGGGGAATTGGTTTTCTTAACTCACAGAGAGGCAGATTGAAGTAAAACATATACAAAAAAAGTCAAGTTCCTGCTTTAGAGAGAGAAAGTGCGAGGCCATCTAATGTCTGTAAAGTGAGATGCACTGTTTCTCTGCTTTTCACTTTCATTTTACCACATCCTTCAGAACAACATTATTTTTGCTATGTAAGGTCTTGTGGTAACAAAAGACAAAAAAAGAAAACTCTCTGTATATTTTGTTTTACTATCTGGTGCAAAACAGATTGCAATTTTTTAAAAATTTAAAAGAATATTAAATTAGCATTGAAAAATTGCTGTTTATTATTTTCTGAGAAAATTCTCTCAAACAATTATGTATGTAATGAATATGTGCTGGTTATATTAACCTACAAATCTTGCTTTATCCATGTTCTTCACTAGTTTGTAGAAAGTTGTGTTCATTAGACCATGGCACCACTTTTTGCTGCTTCAACAGAAGGAACTTCTCAGTTTAAATGAAGCATGCAATGAGAACAGGCATTTCACTGTGCACAAAAAAAAACTCCCATCCACAGGGAGTCATTACATTTATCGGTGAGAAATACTTCACGTTGATCAGATCACATTTGTTCGGAATTTTAATATTTATTTACAAAACAATGTAACATTTACATGGATGAATTTTAAGAAACACTGTCACAGAAATCCTTATCCAATGAAATAAATTATTCATAATTACTATAAATTTTATATAAATGTCCTAGATGTACATTCATTAACATTAAATATTGTTCACCATAATGCTTTTTACAGTATCATCAAAATTCCTGAAAAGAATGATATAAAATGAATACTAGAAATGGAATAACATGTTATCACACCATGTGGAATTAATAAAAGAACATACTTGGATGTAATTGGATCACCAGGAATATAAAAAGGATTACAGACAACATCAGTATACAAATTATGTAAACGCCGGAACATCTGGAACAAATAAAACATTTACCTCAAGTGCATTTACAAAAAAATCATGAAGTCAACAACTCAATGTTTCATTCTCACCGTTCTCACTTCATTGTCCCGAAGTAAAGTATTTGCTGATTCCACAACGACAATAAATTTTATTTTTGTGTTTGTCACATATCCAAATCTGATTCTTATATTAGGGTATATTACAAGTTTCCAATTTCATAAGTAAAAGTATTATTACTTAGATTTATTGAAGTAATACCAAGATTTATAATTCTAAATTAAAAATATGTATTGTACTGATTAGGTCTGATGTTAAAAGTTGAAATACTCGAAACACTTAATCAAATATCTTTTAAAGGATACATCTTATGTTCTTCAGTAGAATACAAAAGGCCCAGATATAACTCTCTCACATCACCGGTATTTATGCCAGCCGATGAGAGTTTTTCTTCAACCACATCCAAAGATGTGTGAACTTTGTAATGGAATTGTAATTCCAACTCTGGATTTAAGCATGATATAAATTTTGGAGAATTCTGAAAAACAATAAGAATTCTGATAAACAAAACACTTGAAACTGAAACAGCCCTGGAATCCACACATTCGATCAATCTCAAACAACCAATCTCCCGTGTTTACAAACAAACATGTCATGAGTGGTAATGTAGACAACACTCACATCTTTACCGATCACTGCCACACATACCGCCATTATTACCAGTTTATGGACAGGTGACAGCCAGAGGCGTGGCGTGAAGTACGCGTGCGACGCGACGTGAGAGAGACATTGAAGTATATAGAGAGACCACGGGTTGTATTTCGTTTTCTAGAAGCAAGAAGAGATTGTGTTAACTTTTTTTATTAATCACGCTTTGAACATACGCATCATTAATCGTTTTGCTTATTGAATTATACAATTTCACGATATGGCATATTTGCTTGATGCGGGTGTATAGTTGTCGTTGGTAAAGTGATAACAGCGATAGATAAAACAGAAGGCATATATGGCATACGTCACTATTGGTGTTATTATTAATAACCAGTGTCCACATGCTTGTTTATATGCAAAGTCACTGAAGATCGAATGAAATACATATTTTTTATTAAGGTAGCCTACTTACTGTATTTTAACTGCTCCTTCGCAAGTATTTTACATAGACACGCCCAAATTATGCACTTCTGATAGAGTTAATTCTTTTTCTTTTGCAGGTCACTCATTATGTCAAGATCTGCGCCAGAAAACCCACGATCTATAAATCATTCTACGAGATCATTTTTGCGTTTTTTTAATAACACTGAAAGAAAAGTCGATGTCATATGGTTAAATTACGAGGGGCAAAATGTTAAGTTCAAAACACTATCTCCTGGAGGTTTTGTTGATGTGAATACCTATGTTACTCATCCCTGGATTTTTATTGATTCAGAAACGAAAGATAGACTGGTTGTTAAATCAGGACAAGTATTTCTTCCAGAACCTTGGTATACCAGGTATTTAGGTTTGCCTCGCAATCAACTGCAGCAAACCCAAATTCAAAGAACTCATGTGTTCATTACCATCCCACTTTTTTCTCTGCGTCAGAGAGCATTACAAATAGTAAGGAATAATCTTGTTAACCCTGAAGATGCATATAAATTGGAAATACCAAAAGACTTACAAAATGAATTGGCAAAATTAATCAAGGAGAGTAATGAGACTCCATTTGGCATTGTGTATGAAGAAGGTTGGTAAATGTACACTAGATTATAAGTTCATTCAGAATTTTCTTGTATTTGTTTAATAGTAGTGTATAATGTATTTTTTATCTTGAATCTTTGTTTATTTGTATATATATGATGAGAAATGAGATCTGAAATAAAATAATATATATTCTGTTTGTACAAAAAACAACTTATTGTTTCATTTTTTATGATAAAGATTAGTTTCTCTTTCTCTCTATCCGGTACAATGTAGATGAAGCGTGTTGTGAGGGAACCTGATAGACCTCCCCTCAGCAGCAGTCTAATAGTGTAAATTGAGTGCTTTTTTATGTGTATTAATTTTTCTGTGTGAACAAATAAATTCATTTCATTTGTAAAATACAAACAATTTAGATGTTTCTTGAGTGTTTATATGTTTCTGCGATGCAAATTTTTGTGTAGAAAGTATTTTTTCAAACTAACCTTCGAGTGCTTGTTGTGATAAATGACTATCAGGAACCCCTTCATTTAATTAAAAGACCCAAACAATTATTTTATTTATTTATTTACAAATAACCTGTGTTTAATTTAACACGACATGCGTCAGATGTGGTACTCATTGCTTTGGGTTTCATGGAGTTTGAGGACCAGTATTGACCCTCAATGCTTTGTTTTTCATCCCTTGAGGATTTGATTTGTCCCTCATTTAACATTGAATTCAATTACGTTTGGAATGGGGAAGACGTTCAGAAACAAAATTTTGATCATAACATTTTTGTATCTTTATTTAAATTGTCAAATAATTTTGTAATATTTACTTTAAATGTTTATCTTGATTTTTTATGATACCTTAAACATTTTATGTGCAATGTAAAATTAAGGAATAGATCATTACATTTTTAAATACGATTTGATGCCAGCAGTGCAGAAAATCTTGTTCATATTGCACATTATCTCGGCGAGTCATTGTAGTTGCAGGAATTTTAGTGCAAGGAACAATGGATGAGGAGGAGTTAATTTATTTGTTCAACAAAAGTGAAGAAGAGGTGTTTTCGGTGTCGTGACAACACTCTCGGATGATTGATGATTTGTCTAAATGGATCCCTATGAACTGCAGAAATTCAAATTTTTTTAGGTGTTGGAAGGGGCTGGTCAATCTTCCTTCTGTAGTTTCCTACTGGCAGAGAAGTAGTGTCATTTACACTAATGCAGTTCGGGATGTTATGCCCAGGAACAGATTTGAACTACTTCTTTGAATGTTTCATTGTGGTAACAATGAAAATGTTTCAACTGGATATCGCCAGTACAAAATTCAAGATCTCATTGATATGCTTGTATCAAAATTTCAGCAAGTTCTGATCACTAATAATACTAATGCATAATAATAATAATAATCCATAATAATAATGCATGCATGACTACATATTCTACACCAAATACTACATATTTTATTTGTTTCTCATTAATTTTATACAGAGTTTTTAGTTGTTTCCATATACAGAGTTTTTTAATTTCATCTTTTAAGTCGCTCAAACCTGTCTTAATATTTTCTTTTTGCTTCCCCAACAATTGACAAAGGTATTTGTATACCTTTTTATATCTTTACCACACTGTTGCTATCCCTAAACCTTCTTTTAATAATGAAAATCTACTGTAAGCAATATCTTTTTGAACCATATCTTCTATTATTTCTGCAGAGTACCATGGACATGGCATTTTTCTTACCCATATATTCCAGCTTTTTTGCCTTCTGCACACACTGAATAAGATTTTCTTTCAGTATCTCATACTCATTTCCAACATGAATTTCAGTCTCATCCTCCCTGCTACCCGATTTTCTTTCCATGGCTTCTAACATTTTGTTTTACTCTAGTTTTCCTTTCATTAAAACCTTTTCACTCTTACCTATAGTATTATTTAATAACCCTATAACTTCATATTAATATTGTCAGTTATTATGAGATCACTTTAAGTCTTAGGTATTGTCTTTTGTTACTGTAGTTGCTTCTGTTACCAGCTGTTTTAGTCCTACTCCCCTTATACATGATTTAATTCTGTTTGTGTAGTAATCATCTTCTTTTAGTCAATCTATATTGAAATCACCTCCAATTGTACAACAATATTTAATTTAATACAATTATTTAAACAATTTATTTCCAAAACTCTTACATGTAATATAATTTTAATTTTCTTCCATTTTTCATGTGCTTTGCTGACCCCGTGCAGCTTATCTTTACAAATAAAATTCTGTTTCAAAATTATTATCTATTTATATGTTCGTGTGATGGTATTCACAACATTAAACGCATTAAATTCTTTTTACCATTTTTGTTGTCTCTTTGTTCAGCTTAATATTGGTATCAGCAAAACTTATTTTGATGAGGGTTTTTACGGAAAGGTAAGAGTATTTTGTGCGGCATAATTTGGGCTACTTTTTTCTTATTATATAATATACAAGTATGTTTATTTATACCAATTAGTGTTACTATGATAATGAAAGTTTGCACAACTGACTGACCAAGAGAAAAAAGTGGCTTTTCGAATGTGAGATTTCGAACTACTTCCATTCCCATTTTCCTCCCTTGAAATCAAAATTAAGTTTTGCAACTCTTCCATTTTTTTGCCAATACTTCTCCCTCAAAGTTCATACATGCCTGAAAGCCTGTAAAATTGCCTTCTAAATGCATTTTAATTCATTCTGATAGCAAAAGTAAATTTAGAGTAATTGAAGGTTAAAATTGCAAATTAATTCTGCCAAAGAGGATCTGTGTTGGAGTGAATGAAAAGAGGAGTGGGGTGAGGATGGTAAGTGAAGGGAGGAGGTAAATAACATTTTAAATTATTGATAGAATTCATTCCTTTTCTTATCTAATAAATGATTGTACTAAATAAGTGCGGAAACAATATCGTAGCACAGATGTAGGACTTTATATGCCAAATCTACCTCCTGTTCTCCTAGTATTCTTCTGACAATACTGCGTGTGTGGAGAATCATGGACTTCTGAATGGGTAGAAAATATTTTTGCTTGAGAACCTGGCAAATTATTTTGGCCACATGATTTACATGTCGGACACCGTTTTGTTGCTAAAACTGTGTGGCAAAGAACTATGTGATTGATCCCTGCTCCTTTTGCCCACACATTTTGAAGTGGGCATTTTGATTTTTACAGGATTGATTTAGGGAGGTGCAAGAAGATGTTAGTCAAGTGTTGATTTTGGACACCCTAAAATTTTCCAGATTTGTTTTCAGTAAGAGTAACATATACAATTGTACTCCTATTAGCGCAAATATACCCAGATAGTAATTTGAGAACAACAGAATTGTAGGGAAAGACTCCAATTGAAAGATTTTACATTTTGCATAATTTTTTTAAAAATTGTGTGTGTTGTTTTCATTTGGAATGTAAAAGTGTACCATTGTTTGAATTTATAAGCTTAATGAGAGTATTATTGATGAACTTTAAGTTTTTGCAGTGTAATTGCTGTTAGTCACACGTGTAACTTTATTAAATGAAATTACCTACATTTTCATTGGCAAAAAGTGAACATTTTTGACCCATCTAACATTTAGAAGTTTGAAGCATTTATTCTCAGGCATACTGAATCAAGAAGATAGAAATGCCTTACAGCTACTGAACTGTTTGAATGGAGACAGTTCTGCTCCTGTGGCCAAATATATACAATTACGAGTCGAATTTAGCAAATTATGTTAAGAAAGCATTTGCAACATGCAAACTAACTTTTACTTGACTTTAACCACACCCATGAACTGTGAAGCACCTCCCTAGTATTAATTTATCATTAAGTCTGAATACCGAAGAGGGCTTCTGTAATTAACTTCCATATGGATTTTCTAAATTTAGGTTTCTTAATACTAGAACACTAATGCACTGTAATTTTGAAGGCTACCATGAGTGCAATGGGTTCAATAGGATTTGGAATCTTATATTCAATAAAAGTGGGACTTGTCATACTACATTGTGTTGGTCTCATTGATCTCACAGCTAAACTATATTACTTGTTAGAGACAGAAATAAAATATTATATAGTAAATATAATTGTTTTGGGTAGTATGGAGTTTACATCTCAAGTTTGCTTTGTACATACATGTAATTGTTGGGAGACGCCGAAAAAATTTCAAACTCGGAATTTTCGAAAATTCAGAGTTAACGGGGAAAATCGGCCATATGTTATCATTATAAGTACATTTCACTACATTCTTACCAGAAATGTAAGAAAAATTTGGAGCGTTTTTCGAGAAAATTTCAAAAATGTTCCAGGGTAACCATGTAAAGTGCCCCCTACATTTAAAGAAAGTTAGTTTTGTTTATCTCAAAGTTTTGAGTCGCCAGATCGCGTGGGGAATATTCAATTGAAAAAATTCTTCGAATAGTTTAGTAGTAGTCTTCGAATAGTAGCTAATGTTCACAGACGGAAGTTTTCAAAGACAAAATACTTTTTTTGGTATTAGGGTAGTACCCTAGAATGTGTAAACCCAATGAAATCTCGAAATCGATTTTTCGCTGCATTTCATAACTTTCTGTATAGGCTATTATACTTGGGTTTTTACTTCTTGGCGCGTGGGGGTTAATCTTCAGAATGGAATGCAGCCAAAATTTTCTAAGGTGGCCGCTAGGTTTTGCGAGTAGAGGGGGAAGCTGAAGCTGGCGGGGAGAGAGCCAGGAGGCGGCGCTCTCTCGCGCCTGTCTCATCTGCCCATACCAAAAACATTAGTCTACCGCACCGTACGTGCTAGCGAACGGCCTTTGGAATAAATTTGCTGTAGTGTCTTCGTTCGGTAATGGGACGGGATGGCCAGGCTCTGTCCTCATCATCCATATTTTTTTCACTGTCACTGATACCCGTTTCCTCACTATCATAAGTAGTATAACTATCATGGTCTTTACTATCGTTGACGTCGTTTTCTGTAAAAATAACGATTTCTTGATATGGTACATTAAATATTGTGCGGCGAATCACACTCTCATTGAAACTGTTGAGAGCAGATTCCACGTTCTTTCTCTTCTTCTCTTTATTAGGAGTAGAAAATGTACACGATTCTCCTAATTGAATAGAAATAGTTTCCTTATTAATTCTGCAGATGAACACCCGAAGCAGCAATTACTGCCTTAAGAACTGCTTTGACATTTTCAATGCCTTCTTTTGCTTCTCTTCATAAATTGATATACTTTTGCAACGATTGTGTGAGACTCTGAAGGACGTCCTTATGCAAGCGACTGTGAACAGGACGCATTGCAATGTTCACTGCAAAATAATAACTTATACAGAACTTCATACAAATAGCTGTACTCTGTTAGGGAAATGCAACTGAAAACTGTCACCTTGCGGAGACGAATAGTCAGAGTCAGTGTTTACTCAACGGGAGTAGAGCTGTCAACGTGACCTGAGAAGGGACGCGTTCCCAAGAAATGGATTATTGGCAGCTCTGAGCCCTGACCTTGAGCGACCACGCTAAAATAATTTCACTGTATCTCACGGTATTTCGCGTCGTTCTCGGTCATGCAGCTAAGAGTCGCATGATCGCCACCACTGCTCTATTCAGTCGTGATCATGCGACTCCCAACGGCACGACTAAGAACGACGCGAAATACCGTGAGATATTCCATAGTGAAGACACCCACAGGTGCCAAGAAATAAAAACCCAAGTTTATAGTACTCTGTATAATTACTCTCTTATGTACATATTACATGCACAAGAAAATAATAAACACTGTAGATCAGGTCCGACTTGAAATCCTGAGATTTTGAAAATAATTCTTTGTATTTGTGCGTGGCACAGCCGGCCTGGATCACCAAGGACACGAACGCTTGCTGGTTTGGCCTGAATGGCCACGGGTTCGAATCCTGCCCAGGACATGGATATTTGGGTGTGTCCATTTGCGTGTTCCGTAACCGTTGCCCCAAAATAAGTAAAATAAAAAAAGATGACATATACATCGGCTTTATAACTTGGCGTGTCAAGGCCTATCTTCACGATGGAATATCTCACGGCATGTCACGTCTCTCGGTCGTGCCGCTAGATGTCGCATGACCGCGACCGTATAAAGCAGTACGATGTGACTAGCGGCACGATCGAGAAAGACGCGAAAAACCGTGAGATATTCCAACGTAAAGACAGGCCCTGACCCGCTCCGTAATAAAAATCCAAGTATAGGTCCTATTTCCATTCTTAACCCTGGATATTCGAAAAATGCAAAACCCCCCTTACAACTACATTAATGAAAATTGAGATTTTTTCTTCAAATGAAACTTGTTCTCCACTAGGTTTTTAATCGATATCATTGCCTTTTTTTAAATGTTAGGAGTATCGTGGGATTTTTTGTAACAAATGGGCAATATTAAAAACTATTTTCTTAAAAGGCTCTTCATTTTTTTAAATCATATTTGGAATAATACTAATTCAAAAATGTCATAGCCATTTTTAATATTAGGGTTATTGTGGAATTTTTAGTAAAATTGACAATATTAAAAACTAGATTTTCTAAAATACGGCACTTCATTTTTTAAACATTTTGCGAATAATGCTAAATGCACGCAGCAACTTGACAAAAGTCACTTCGATGTGTTCCTTTGAATTTTCAAAAATAAAAGATATGCGATTTTTTTTAGATTTAACGTTAAAATACACCAACAAACTCACAAATATACCCATATGAATGGGTGAAAAACCATAACGGTATAAGTGACATTTTATAAATTCAGACAAAAACATGTATGTATTAGGCTATATTTCAGTGCCAATGTAATTTCGTGGTTTTAACGATGACCCAAAGCACCACGACTTTACAGTGATATTGATATAAATAAACGTTTTCTCAAAACTTGTAAAATGTCACTTATACCGTTCTGGTTTTTACCCATATAGCATGGGGCGTTCCGGTACCTTGGGAACGGAAAAGGAAAACAAACATACAAAAAGCAATCATCACTAGGCAACTTCGATCTTTAATTCGACCAACGTTCTGAATCACAAAATTAAATATTTTGCTATTTAACTATCATTTCTATGTATGAAATAAAATTATTATTAAAAAATTATCAAACATCATTATAAACTATTTTTATTTACTATTATATTCACGTAAAGCCAGTGCCACCACTGATATTGTTATTGTGATTTATAATTACTGTTAAATTATAAATATATCTAATTCTATTAAATTAATTAATTTGCGGATATTTCCGGGACCTATAATTTTAAATCAAGCACTGATTTATTATATATATTTATATATATATACATATATTGTAACATTTGTTAGAAATTCAAAGTCCTACGCACGCCCACGCAACGTACGCGACGCCAGGGAACTGTATGTTCCGCAAGCAAGCATGGCGATAGTCGCGGGAGCGCGACCTGGCGGCAGCCCGTGAAAACGTCCGGCCGACCGCGCGAAGGGGTTGCGACGCGCGCAGCTGTCCGCTGGGGAGAGAGGCGAAGGAACTCTCTCCTATATTTGAGGAGAGGAGCTCATAAACACCGCCGACAGCCAAAGAAAAGCTCTCTTGTCTCTTGCCACTTCGCACTTGGTTATTATTCATCCAGCTACTCTCTCGACATCTACAGTTACTTAGGAGTTTTCACAGTAGATGCTGTGTTAGCTAGAATACGTCGGAATAGTTCTAATGCATTCCGGGAGACTGTGTCGGAAATAGGGCACGAAAGTTATCAAATTTGAATAATTAGAAAGTTTCGAGCAGAAATTAATAGTGAAACGCTGTGAATTCGGAAGTGAAGTTGAGTGGCCTGAGATTGCGATCACTGCAATCTAATACGTGCAGCAGAAGGACTAAACGCTTTACTGCTTATAGTAGCTGCACTGTACGCAAAATAACTTTTTATTCGCATTGCTATAAATTGCGACGTGCATTGCCTACGCACGAAGCGTACCAACGAGGGCAGGACGGATCTGGACGAGACGGGACAAGACGGACCTGGACGGGACAAGCTGCGTATTCCGGAACGAGAAGAAGAGACGAAGAGGTCGGCGTATTACGTGCGACGCCCTGACGAGAGCCGGCTCCCCGCCGCGTGTAATCGACGCCGTGGACACCGCTGCCCGGGCCTATGATCGCTTCGCTGCCGCAACGTTGCAACTGCCGAGGTCAGGTAACCGCCGAACGGAGGGGAAGGCCAAGGCTGGCGTAGGTTACGAATTTCGCGCGGCGCGCTCAGAACGCCGTTTGTGTGCCAGCCGAATAACTAGAGAGAATTTGTGCCTTGTCAGACTATGAACAGAAAACACTAGTAAATTCAATTGCCTTAATGATTAAAGATCTGAGAAAAAGAAACACATTTGTAATTATAACGGGTTATATTTTGTAATGTTTTAAAAGGGTCATGTTTATTGTTGTATACAAGGATTTAAAGTAAATGTTGTACAAAGTAGTTGATTGGTTTAGCAGACTGTGCACAAGTCAGAATAAGGTTCAGGCAAATGTTATTTTGCAATAAGTAAATTCAGTTTCTAATCCGCCAAAGACGGACAAGTATTTTGAGTGTTTCAACATTATAATTTGTAATAATTTTTCGTTTGATTTTTGGATTTTATTAAATTCATGTGTTTTGATTTATTATTTGTGTGTTTATGGTCAGCCCTTGTCACTTGTAAGATCCTGCTCCCCTGAGATTTTCAAAAGCTCGTTTTCCAGCATTCGTCTGCGCGTCTGCCTATACGCGACTACGCATAAGGGAGAAGCGTCAAAATATATATTCTAACGTTTCTCCCATATGCAATAATATCACACAATAGGTGATACGCAGAATAAATGCTCGCAAGCGAGCTTTCTATTACCTCAGGGCAGTGGGATCTTTTTTGGTGATAATATACAAACACACACAGATAAATGAAATGAAACAAAACACAAGAATTTTAATGGTCTGAAATCAACACTGTACAAATTTCTGTGGACTAAGAAAAACAATGAAAAAATATATGACTTTCTCGGTTTTACTAGCATGCATCCGATTTACGAATGATGTAATTGATTTAAATATGCTGGTACTACACTTTTACTTTAGGTAAATACTCATACTTGTGCACAGGCGTACCAATCCTTCTGACTACTGAACTTTTTTTTACAACAAATTATATGAGCATTTCTCCTTTGTAAAACACTTAATATTTACCATATTATGACCTTGTTTTAAACACTCATTCACAAATTCCCCTTTCCTTTTACTCCTTTCTACACACACATTAAACATTCATTATAATGACGTCATTATTACTTTTCAAGGCATTAGTAAAAATGTTATTTTGTTTACTTGAATGACTAGTAAAATTCTTTCCCTTATCAACGTTCAGGTAAATCATGTAATACCGCAGTGCACAGCAGCGAGACGGAATCGTGAATGCGCTGCACAAACGTTGACCTATCACGTCTGTCCTCCTGATTCGGCACCATTAGTTACCTGAACTCGCAATGGATTTCGAAACGCAGCTGCGGAGTAGCGGCGGCGGTGGCATTAGCGGCCTTGCGGGCGGTTGTCAGCGACGTAGCCCGGGTACTCGATGGTAGAGATAACGACAGCGTTAGCGGTGTTCGCCTCGCAAGCGGTGACTGCGTTGATCTCCCTCTTCTTTCTCCTGGACGGGGCTTCGCTGTCCTCTACTTCTTTCTTCTTCTCCTCGTACCGACGATACGCCTTTGTGAATTTACAAATCACGACGCAATTATGCGTTTTAAAAGTCTATGGGCATATGGTGCAGCGCTCTTAGGCAACGTTAGAGCAATAAGTCCTTCTGCTGCGCTAATTATTCAACTCTCGTGACAATTATCAAACACTTTCTACTAATTAAATGTTTTAAGTAGCTTTCCTAACTGTTGATCTCTCATAAAAAGTTCAAAAGGCACTTTTTCGTAGACTAGGCTGCTTCGCGACACTATTTAATGAAACTTTCGCCGGTATTCGCCTGGGCTGTCAATCACTTGCGGCCCAGCGCTAGTTACAACCACGAACTGACGGTCTAGTGCTACTGGTTAATACACTGGTGGACAAGATGCTGGCGATCACGAGGTGGACAATCAAGAAGGAATCGCATTCCGTTTTCCGCGGTATTTACGCTTATTTTCTCCTCCACGTCGGGGCTGTCCTCCTACCTCCCTCTCCGACGGGCTGGCGCGCGTCACAACTCCCTTTCTTACTTGGTAACAAAGTGCCGCAATCTGACGCCAGGATCACTTCTGTGATTGTTGTAGCTCTAGCTCCTGTGGCATTTCGCGTCGTTCTCGGTTGTGCTGCTAGGAGTCGCATGATCGCGACTGTATCGAGCAGTGCTGGCGATCATGAGATTCCTGGCGGCACGACGCGATATACCGTGAGATATTCCATTTTCTTGACACCCCCCCCGTGCGCCAAGAAAGAAAAATCGAAGTATATACTATACGTCATTCTAATTCTTCCCGTCGTAATTTTGAGAAATCAGAGAAGTCCATTACTCTCAAAAGGTACAACAAGGCACAAGTTATTTTCACTAGCTTAAAGAATGTTTTTGTACACCCCACTTATTCACTGCTTTCAGAAAAACTACTTCACGTAACAGTATAATGAATACACGTCGAACAACTTGTTACTGTTACCAATGCCTCTATCCATTTCCTAATTTCTTTCCTTTCCTCTCCGCTGTCAAAATCTGTCTACCTCTCAACTGGTAGCGCGCCCCTTTTAAACCGCGCCGCGCTCACTCGCCACGTCTGCAGCCGGTAATTATCTGCCGCGTGGGCTTGAGCGACGAATGTGGGCATCCGCATTTCGTCACTATATATATATATATAAAATTGTGAAAGTGTGGAAACTAAAAATGCGAATTTCTTAAGATGTTCGAACTCATTTTTCTCAAGAATGCTACAATGTTTTCTAGGATATCTCCAGAATTTTTAACATAATGCTAATGCCCACTCCAATTTCCCGCCAAAAGTTGTGATGTCATTTTGGACATCTATTGAGACGCACTATTCCATCATGTGTACATTTAGTCACTATTTTTCCATTTTAAAAATGGTTCGATGAAAATATTATCAAGACCATAGCGATGTTGCTAAGGTGCTAATTTGTAATACAAGTAAATCTATGAAATATACCCTTTCATCGGATATGAAAAGTGCCAATGCATTTCGGGCCCCAATGCTATTCGAGCATATTCCGTCTATTTTATGAACTGTCAGCTTTTTAAATATTGATTTTAGAAAATGGTATTAATTATTTTCATTGACAGAAATATTTCCTGCTTTAAATGCTAATTATCTTTGGGGGAAATCCAGATTTTTTATAAGCAGTCCCAAAAATATTCGTAATTTTTCACGGAGTGGAGGAACTTTCAACTCTAAGTTAACCAGATTTTCATATATTTTAACTAATTAATTATAGTAAATATAGTTATTTAAAAATATAAATATTACACCTCTTAACAGTTTCAGCCAACAGAATTACTACCCAGGCGTTCACGTTCTTGACCAACGCCAAGTACCTTTTAATGTGTTTCATTGAGTTTAGATGGTGGCGACTTGACACAATGTAGGGTCTGTTTAAGTAAATCAATTATTACAGTGTTATCCAATCGAGAGCTTGGATGACACCTACAGAAGTCACGTAAGATACGTTACGTAAGTAATGTAAGCTCCCGATTGGATAACGCCGCAACAGATGATCAAACGTCAAGAGACTAAATAAAACGAAGTATAGAGACTCAACGCTTTTAACTCATACCCCCACCACTGGAGTTGTCTCCTCTCACAGAGAAATATAGAATTAAGGGATTATAGTTCATGGAATTGGTCAGTGCGAACAATGAAACAATTAGTTTGTCATCATTTCGGAATTTTTTACTTGCTTACAAATATATTCTAAGGTCAAGTTTCATGGTGATGATGATGACGATAATTGTCCCTTCAGGTCGTGTATGACCCTTGGAGATTTTTATAGCAGGATCAGGGTCTTGCCATCTCTTCTTCTGCCTGTCTCTTTCTGTTCCCTATCACTTGGTAGACTGCATCTCCTTCGCAACTTTCTGTGTTACCATTCTCTCTTTGATCTATCGTGTTCTCTGTCCTCTTTTCCTTTTTCCATCTGTCTCTCCTGACATCAAGGCCCTTTCCTGTGTGGCATAGTGACGCTTGCATACATAAAGGATTGGATGTGCCTTTGTCTATGGAAGCCACAAATAGACAGACCATTAGGTTGAGCAGGAAGGGGGTGTGTCTAAGATGGGTTTAGGCTGAGCCAGGAAGTAGAAAGGGCGCGCAGGCGCCGCCAGGGGGCGGTAAGACACGTCACAGTGGTCGGTTGTATACGTCACAGACGGCGCCTACCAAGCTATGGGGGAAGTCACGTGGGGCACCCACGTCACTTAGCTACGGAGTGGGAGTAGATCATGTGATCGGTCGGTCATGTGACCGAATCTATTTAAAGTGAGGTAAGGGCATATTAGCCAGGATACATTGGCGACACGGGGCCGAATTGTATCTTCGTTAAGTGCTCACGCAATGCGCTCCAGGGCGAGCGGCCGGACTTGTCCGGGGGAGACGTCAGTCTCATCTTTAGCGACGCGGTCAAGCGTTCGCTGTTTCTTGCGGCCAAGCAAGGACGGGTGGGGGACTCGCGGTGGGGAAATTGTGCAACATTGTATATATATTTCTTTAGTTTAATAAACTTGTTTTGTTACGAGTCCTTCGTGTCTGTGTCTGAGTAATTAAACGACGCCACACCTGTGAATCATTCCTTCTGATAACATGTCCGAAGTACTTCATTTTAAATGTTGTGGCTTTTGCCTCTGAGGAGTGTCTAGATTTTACCGGATTGTTTATCGATAAATTAGTTCTTTTTTCTGACTAGGATTCCATTAACATTCTCCTCCATACCCAAAGGTAACTAGTCATTTTTTGTCATGTTTATTCAGTGTCCAATTTTCCCATCCTTAGAGCGCCAAAGTGAATACCACGGTCTGCATCATTCTGAGTTTTGCGTTCATGGATATTCCTGAGCTATTCATTTATCTTCTTTAGTTTCCCCATTGCTGTTTTGCGTAGAATGATCCTTTTTTACTTATTTCTTACTTGATCTGTCGTTGAGTGACCCTAGAAAAATTTTAACTATCCACAGTACAAATTTCTTCTCCATCTATTATCATGTTCTCTTGTTCTCCTGAACACATTACTTACGTTTTGTTCAGGGATGTTGCCTAGTTCTACACACTTGTCCAGGAGTTTTGTCCACAGAAAGTAAAGTATTGACGTTGTACCGTGGATGTGCCCGTTAAGAATGTTGTCTGGACCTGCCGCTTTTTGTCTCATCTTTCTGATTTCTCTCTTCACTTGTGTCTGAGAAGGGTGACCATGTGCTTCTTTCTTTGATCTGTCGTGCGTGTAGTGATGGGCTTTCATCTTTTTTATTCAAAATTTTGGCAAAATGAACTTCCCAGTGCCTCATTGCAATGTAGTGAATGTTAGGCGATTTTCTGGGTTGTAATGCGATGTATGGATCTTTTTCTGCTTCTTGTGCTGTCCTCTCGCCTTCCTTTTGCCAAAAGCATTTTTTTCGTTCATTAGTCCCTATATTTGTCTCCGTTCAATTGCATATTATTTAAGTTTTAATTTGTTCTCAGGGTCCTGTTTCACCTTATGCAGAGACTCTCGGACTTCTTTCTTTTCTTGTAGCATTCGTTGTCGAACCAAATTTTCGCTTGTTTTTTCTTAGGGTTGATATTTCAGCGGCTCCTCTGATTATCTCTTTGAGAGCTTGCGTCGCGTTATTTAGTTCTCCTTCTTCATTAGTTCTTTCTATTTCTTGCAGTTTGTACTTTTTTCTTTTAATTTCCTCCTTGTTAATTTTCCTGGATAATTTGATTTTAATTTCTGGTTCTACCCATTCGGTAGTGACTACTTTAATTTCGATTGGCAAATATTTTCTTATCATTGAAAAAATCTTCACCCCACAGAACTCTAGAGTTTTCCCCTTTGAGTAACACCAGGTCTATTGTGCTTTTACTTGTTGCAGTTAGGTTTGCAAATGAAGATCGGGGCAGCTGGGTCATTCAGCAAGATAAAGCCTTCCTCTTCTAAGGTATTGAGCACGAGTTGCTGTATAATTTCTTTTATCAGTCATGCATTTGAAGTCTCCTGCTATGGGGATTGGTTTTCCTTTTTCGCATTGATTCCGGAGGATTCTCAGTTCTTCTATTATATCTATTGCCTGCAGGGGCGTGCGGTGACCGATTCCTATGGGTAAGCTCTGTAAATAGCAAGGGTGCGACTTGATGTGTTTGAGGAGACAACACGAAAATCCATTTAGTAACTGTATATAAATATTTAATTATATCAAAATAATAATAATTATTATTATCATTATTATTATTATATTATTATTGTTGCTTATTCTGGAAGAATGCGAGTCCCCAGCATATGCACACAAAATTTTCTATGAACTACCAGTCACCAACAGTCGCTGGCATTTGAACGATCCACACGTCGAAAAGATGTTCCTCGTGTCTGTCGGGACGTGATGAACGCCGAATTGAAATACTGTCCTTTGTGCTGATACGGCAAAGCTCACGCATCGGAACCGATTCGAGGAAGCGGCATCCGCAACGCTAGTGCCCTCCGTCCCAAGACATTGCGTCTGATGAGTGAAAGAAATTTTAGGAGATTATACGGTGCAGAATGGCTAGGGGGAGTCTGAAATTATTCATTACACTGTTTTCACATATTTCCACTTTGAAAATATTCGATAGTATTATGTTTTAAATCTTGTTTAATATTTTATATTAATAATTTTTTAACATTTTACTTTGCAAAAATTCGAAGAAGCTTGAAACATTTGGAGACAAGTGTCCTCTCTTCCCTCTTAAGCCTATGCTGTCAGGGGAGAAAACGAAAATTATCACAGATGAAGCAACTGAGAACAAAGGTGGTACTGTATTACGATTTCCTGCGTACAACTCGCAATTGAGCCGCAATAAAATGGCAACTGAAGACGTACATACGCTGTTATAACATTTGAAGTAAAGCATAAGGAACAACAAATATTTATTATTACATCATATCTACTGGATAAATAATGTTGAAAGTAAACAAGTAATCTTACCTAATTTATTTCAAAATAAACTCCATTCTCCTCTCTTGTTTAGCAAATTCTGCTGCTCCATCATATGTCTGAGCAACCAATTTGTTGCTAAATTTTACTATTTGTTCCACATGATTAAATAATCTGCCCTTACGTCCACAAACGATATAAATGTCTCCTGAATTTCTACAGTTTTTCCTGAAAATATCTAAGAGAAGTAGCTAATTGGGATTTGTTAATTACGTCGGATGTTTCATCTAAAATAATCGCAACGTGCTGAGCCGTGGTAAATATCATCTTTGATAGATTTGTTCAAGAAATGGCAAAAATCAAATCATTTTGAATTCTGTAGGAAGTGCCTTTAAATGTTTTGGCAAATTCTAGGTGTTGTTACAATGTAGTATCATACGTACTCAACAAATTTAGAAGTTCAATGTAATTGCCTTTGTTAACCGACTCTTCATTTTCACCATGCCCTCTGAAAGGCAATTCCTGCATTGCTAAAAAACAAGTTGCGTCAATTAGACGTTTTAATATGTCTCTATTTTTTCTGTCTCATTATGTCGCATTACATCTGATCTCAACTGAAGACCAAGTTCAGTTGCGATGCGGACACTTCCAAAACTGGTCAGCTTAACAAGTGAACGAAAATGACTTTGTGAACGTTCGTGTTTTGCTATTGCATTGGAAAGGTTGTTCAAATTGTTATAGCCTTCTTTGTTCCATAGATTATGATCATGGGAAAACAGTAAACATGGCCAGCAAAATAATTTAATAAGTTTTCTACTACCTTAGTTTAATCATACCATTAGTGTGAGATCATACTTTTTAGTATTAAAATAGCGAAAATATTCCCTTCCCTTTTCTTTGTGCAAACATCTAAAGTCATTAAGTTCCGGAACAGGCCTCCCTACTCGAATAACATCACTTATCTCCACAAAAGTACGACAACTGAACGGATTTTTTAAAATGTCCTCAATTGTACATGTATTTTCTGCCATAGCTCAATGCCTTCCCGCTACGAAGCACAAAAGACAGCACACGGGAAGAACACACATAGAAATAATACGCACAGATGAAAAAAAAATCACGAGTTCATATTATCACTTCCAACACCAGACTAACTAGGCGGCGCTTACCACTGTTTCATATGCGAACACGTCTGCAAGCTCATTTCAGGGCCACCATAGGCGGCGGGCCTGGGTGGCTGCGCTTACCAGAGGGCTACATACAATCAATTGGAGCTTCCTAAAAGTCAAGAGCGCATGCGCGAACTCCCTAATGCATTTAGATGGAGAACATCGCAATGCTCACTTCGGGCCGGGTGGCGGCGCTTAATACTTCCCTCTTTCACCCGCTTTCCGTCTCCGTCTGCATCAACGTTGTATGCTCGATGTAGGGCCACGCTCTGGCCGGGCGCTTTCGCAAGGCAGTGTACCCTTCCTTGAAAGAAATTTAAACTCCTAGTTGAGTTCTCATCATGGTGAAAGTCGCAATTTCACTCTATAATAATTACATTTAACGGATTTTTTTCAAGGTAAGCGCAGCTTACCTAGCTTACCTGGAATGCACGCCACTGATTGCCTGATATTGCGGTGAAAGTATGAGGCTAGGATAATGAGATTTTTGGAATTTACCATTAAGGTGTTTTCCGTCTGTGCAGTTGTGGAGGTGGATGTTATCCACGGGCGTATAAGAACGGAGACCCCTCCAATTGGGCTTCCTTGTTTGCCTTTTTTGTCAAAAGATACACACAATAGAAACGCGGGATCTTGCCAAATGGTAGTTAAGAATGTTTCCGAGAACAATGTCCGTTTCCTGGAGGATGTCTGAAGGGGTCAGGGCGAGTGCGTTCCCTAGTCCTTCAGTGTTCCTTTCTCCGTGTCTTTAGTAGAGGTGGACGGCTTCATTCTTTTTCCTTTGGAGACGAAAGGGCTGCACCAGGATCCCTGCTGGTCAGAAATTTTGTTCTTGCGTTGCCTTCATCTTGAGTTGCATCCATCTTGTCTTGGATGATCTCAGTATCATTTCTTCGTGCTGATAGGAGGGTATTGATACTCTGCGGGTGTCACAAAATCATATCAATTTACAGCTTTTGCGGCTGAGAATATCGTATTCTTCTTGTGTGAGTCCGATACATTCTTTTTGCTCCCCTTCGCACGACGATCGCACTTTACTGCGCTTACCCCGTCTTATATTGTCCGAAGTCTGCCGACTTGACAGCTGGGAGTGGGGGAGAGAGATGTTGCCACTTACTCGGGCGGCACACATCGTGGTCGTTCTTGCGTCAAATCACCTGTTGAGTTATGCATGACCAACTTATTGTATTTACAGTAGACACTAGTTTGTTTGATGAAGTAGTCCCTTACACTAATCCCGCCAATGCAAAGAATAACAAAACATTTTTGCATAACACGCGCAAAGTAGATGAAAAGTAAGTACAGAGAGACGCGTTTTAAGAAGGAAGATGCATAGCATTTTTATGAAAGATTTATAACAGAAAAATATCTAAAATCAAGACATTCTTGGTTTCAGTACATACTTTTCACGGAACGTTCATAATTTAAAAAAGTGCAAGACTTTATGAAGTTACTGACTTTACCTGTTATTTTCAAGGTTTTCAGGGAGGCATCCTACTGAATGCACTGGCAATTGTCACAAAAATTAGAAATGTCCTTTAAAGTGATTGTACATATACGTCGCAATAAATAGCAATGGGAGCATACAACACTAGGCGACACACAACCCCAAACGACATCAAATAATTGGTCAGGTGTTCAAGTTGGTCATCTGGTGGCTCGAAGGGAAGTCGCTTGTCGTTGAGGTCGCTTGCCACCAAGGAGGTCCGAGTTCGGTTTGGAACCGTTTTTGAGAAAATGTTGTTTTCATAATTTTTTAAAAATTGCACATGTTGCACACAACATTGCGTGAAAACTACTAAACATTTCAAAGAAGTTCATGACCTTAAGGAAAAAATCACCTTGGAGAATAAATTTTATTTGAAGAAAAAATCTGCATCTTCAATTTTGTACTTAGAGGAAGATTCAAATTTTTGCAATTTTAGAAAATTCAGAGATAACCGTGAAAATCGGACCTACGCCACCATGATAAGTGTATTTTATTCCATTCTTACAACAAATTTAAAGAAAACAATTTGGAGCCGTTTTTAAGAAAATTTTGAAAATGTCGGCAGGGTTTCATGTAAAGTACCCCTAAATTTTGAAGAAAGTTTTTCAAAATCTCAATGCTTCGACTAGAACCAGATGGATGAGGGTTTCTTCGATTTGGAAAAAATCCTACCAGTGGTTCAGGCGCTTGTGGTGTTCACAGACGGACGTTTTCTTTTCAGTTGGTTTTTCGGTATCAAGGACTTACAAAACAGGGATTCTGGCTACACCACGTGTTGGGGAATTTTCCCCCTTAATTTAGCAACTGGTTTTATCCACTTTTTCGTTGTCGGGGCCCGGCAACGTTAGATAAGATATGGTTAAGATGTGGTTAAGATAAGAAAATAAGCCTTATGGTCACGTAAAACAGATGTAATAATGTCCATTCATTGCGTAGTTGTATTGAAAATTTTGTTACGTATTAATGTGCAGCGTATACCCAGTGTGAAATGATGCTCGACTGAAAATATTTAAGAAAATAAACCTTAATTTGTGGTCACTTGGAACAGAAGTGTAATGGTGTGGACCATTAAATGTGTAAAGGATGGTTAAAAATTTGTTTGTATTCATGTGTAGCTCAAGAGTTTCTCTATATTAATAGTGTAAAAACTAGAAATGGGTTTAGTGGTTTTAGCAGGGTGAGTCCTGTGCACTCAGGAGTGTCTCCTGGGTGTCTATTATGATATCCACAGTTCTCATGAAAAAAATATATATTTTGCGGCATGTTTATTTAAATGTGTAAAGTGTAGAGGTGTTAAAATATTTCACAATAAATATTATAAACATTTCTATATTTTGTTTTCCTTTGTCCACTCCCTTGACACTTCATCATCCCTCCTTGATATTTATTTATTTATTTGTCAAAAAACAGTAAAAACTGTATATGACGTGTGGGCAAAGAAATTTATCTGCGCACGTTTCCTTGAGGGCCAGAATTTTAAAAAATTTTAAAAAACGAAAAATGAATTTAGAAAATAATTATTTTAGAAAAATAAAAATATTTGAAAAATGTTTTGTCCCGAGTTATAGAAAATCAATTGCAACGGTAAATGAACTACAAGTAAAAGGAGTGCTCAACAAAACGTGCGCACAGTGAAGCTACATTTACGTCCAGAAGCAAAACAAGGGGCCATCTCAGCATTTGCTCAATGGATCAGGGAAACTGGACAAAAACCTGATCGAGATGGGGGTCATTGACCCGGAAGCTGAAGTACATTACTTGTTACGGGCGTATTAAATATTTTTTTTAATGTATACAATGCAAACGTAAACTAATTCATTAAATATATTTGTTTTGTTACATTAAACATTATTTTTCTTTTTCACGATCAGTATAGTCTCTAATTGTATAGAAACAGTTTTGCAGCAGAAAAGATTTTACTTTAAACTTAAATTTGTGTACCGACTTTAATTGTTTTATGTCATCTGGCAATGCGTTGTAAAGTAACGTACATGTATTGTATGTTGATTTCTTGTACTGAACTGTTGATACTGACACTTGATGCACGTGATTTCTACGGCGTGTGTTGTAATTATAAATATCAATATTGCATGAAAATATGTTCCCTCCGTTAAGTAGGTCATTTTTGACAAATATTACAGATTCGTAAATAAATAGACAAGGCAATGGTAGGATTCCCAGCTCAATGAAAAGAGGCTTGCAGGAATCACGTGGAAGGCATTTTTTCATTATTCGAATAATTTTCTTTTGCAATCTGAAGGTCTGAATACTACAGGAAGAGCTTCCCCAGAATATTATGCCATATCTCAGGCGGGAATGCTCATTTGCAAAATAAACGCAACGAGCTGCATGAAGGCTGACAGAATTTGAAAGAATTCTGAATGCGTAGCATAATGAACTTAATTTAGTGTTTAACTCTGTTATATGTACATTCCATTTGAGGTTTGATTGAATTGAAAGACCTAAAAATTTTGTTGCCTCAACATCAGCTAATTGCATATTGTTCATTTTCAATGGAACATGCGATTTCCGATTTGCGATGCAAAAATGCATTGAAACAGTTTTTCTTTCGTTAACACTTAATTTGTTATTATTAAACCAATTTGAAACTTCTGAAATTGTACTATTTACTGCTTCTTTTTTGCAAAGAACATTCGAACATTCGTGTCATCAGCAAACAGAACCGTTCTTCCATTTTTAATAGACGCGGGCATATCGTTTACATATAACAGAAAGAGAAAGGGACCTAAGATCGAACCTTGCGGGACCCCATGCTCAATTGACAAAGAATTGGAAATATAAGTATGTAATGTCCTTTCCTGCCAGTATGGTATTTCTACTCTTTGAGTCCGATGTTTAAGGTAAGAAGTTATCCAATCTAGGGCAATACCACGAATTCCATACGAAGGTAATTTTGAGAGCATGATGTTATGGCCAATAACGTCAAAAGATTTCGAGAGATCTAAGAATATTCCAATGGGTACTTCATTTTGGTCTATTGATGAAGCAACATCTTTGAGAAAAGAAAAAATGGCAGTTTCCGTAGATTTTGATTTTCTAAAACCGTGTTGTGAGTCTGAAAACGCTCTGTTTTTCTTAAGAAAAGTTTCCATTCGTAAGTAGAAAAGCCTTTCTAATATTTTGAGAAAACTGACAAAAGAGAAATTGACCAGTAATTTTGAATTTCATTTTTGTTCCCTTTTTAAAAAGTGGCTTAATTTTTGCTGTTTTGAAAATATCTGGAAATATTCCTGTACATAAAGAAGCATTGAAAATGTGAGTTAACGGATGTATAAAGGCAGGTGCACAAGTTTTTAATAAACAATCCGGAAATTCATCTAAACCAGATGAATATTTATTTTTTAGTTTACTGACTATTCTGAGGATTTCGTTGGGAGAAGTTTCGGAAATAAACATCGTATCTGAAATTTTTTGGGAAGTGTAAAATGTTGAATTTTGTGGTTTTAGTCCCTTCGTGAGATCAGACGCAATTTTAGAAAAGTGTTTGTTGAGGAGATTGGCAACTTTTTCCGGATTACTCGTTTCTCTTTCATTATCCTTGAAAATAACATTCTCTACAAGGTATCGAGATGATGTTGTTGTATTTTTTACGATATCCCACATTGCTTTAGTTTTGTTACTAGCGCTCAAAATGTCCTGACTATTTTTCATTATTTTTGCCTGAACTATTACTTTTCTTAAAATTCTTTTATATTCTCGGAAGTATATATGGAAACCGGGTGATACGTTATGATGTTTAGAAATAAAGTAAAGCGTACGTTTGTTTTTACACGATGTTCTAATTCCTTGTGTGATCCAAGTATTACTTTTGCTTGAAATGTTTAATTTTCTCTTTTTAAGAGGAAAGCACGCGTTAAAATGAATTGAAAGCTTGGAGAAAAATAAATTATATTTTTCATTTGTGTCAACAGCGTTATAAACTGCGTCCCATGATTCCTTCATCAAGTAGTCCGTAAATAATTTTATATTTACTTTAGTGAATGTTCTGCACATGCGTGTATTATTTATTGTGTCAGTGTTTATGTTCTTAGTAATTGTAAGAATTTGTGCATCGTGGTCACTGTATCCTAGATTATTCGTTAATATTTCATATGTAGTTGTGGTTTTGTTAATTATAATTTGATCTAATGTTTTTTGTGAATTAAGCGTATTCCGTGTAGGTACATTCACTGTAATGTCTAAATTAAAAGAATGAAGTAAATTGAGAATCTGCTCTTTTTCGTGGGATTCGCTCAGGAAATCAATATTGAAATCGCCACATACAACAATGGATTTAAAAGAGAGTTTACTAATTTTGTTTAGAATTATCTCTAGATTTTCCAAGAAAGTGAAATAATCTGAAGCTCGCTTTGTTGGAGGTCTGTAAATGCAAAGTAAGATAATTTTGAGCGTAGTAAGATGTACTACTGTTGTTTCAAAAACTTTTTCAACTGCATAGAAATTGAATTCTGACAAGAAGGTGGAATCAATATAATTTCTTATGTAAATACACGAACCTTCGTAAGCAGGGCCCTTATTTGATTCCCTCGCTCTACAATACGTTCCTGCAAGGTAAAAGCGGGAGGAATTTGGAGTGTGTTTATATCATTTGAGACAACCAATGTTCTGTAAAGCAAAAAACATATATTTGTCTTAGATCACATTGTAATGCTGCCTCGATGAATTCAATTTTATTTGAAAGAGATTGCACATTATGATGCATTATTCGAATCTTTTGCATGTACCTACACGGATGTTTTTCTGCTGCATCTGACTGTATACTGCGATTTTTGTAGGAAGAGCTCTCAAGGCCACTCAAAATCCCATCTTCGCGATGGAATATGTCACGGCATTTCGTGTCATTCACAGTCGTTCCGCTAGATTTCGCACGATCGCGACTGTATGAAGCAGTGCTTGCGATCATGCGACTTCTACCGGCAAGACCGAGAAAAGATGCCAAATGCCGTGACATATTCCATCGTGAAGATGGGATTTGAGTGGCCTTGAGAGTTCTTCTTACAAAAATCGCAGTATAGTTGCTATTTATTTATTTATTTAGGTAGATTTTAAGAACAGGGTTCGGCTCCTATTGACGCGCACGATTCGGTTCCGAACGAGTCACTCGCGGCGCCGCCACAGTGTGCACACGGCCACGTGGCCAATGCATTTTCGTGTGGAATCGTGACGCTACGCTACCCGTGTCCAAGTTGAGGACGAGGCTCGGGCCTTCGGCCCTCGCGTTAACATAAAACATCCTTGAGTCTGTCCAACGCATAATTACCAACGCATTTTATGCATTTAACATTATGCATGCAACGCATTTTATGCATTTAACCATTGTAATTCTCCATTACACATTCGCACCACACCGCACAATGCACAATGCAAGCAGTGCTCCCTAAGTGATTCGTTCTCGTGGTCCGCGCGAGTGAACCATGCGCAAGTGAACCGTGCGCCGTGAGCCGAACCCTGTCCTTAAAATCAGCCTTTATTTATTTCATTTTTACCTCGAGTGCATGGTCGAAGGAAGTATCGTGTCCCAGCACTGACAAGAGGTGAGGGAGGAGGGGTGACTAATGTAGAGGAATGAATAGTGGGAGAGGTATACTGCGATTTTTGTAGGAAGAGCTCTCAAGATAACTCAAATCCCATCTTCGCGATGGAATATGCCACGGCATTTCGCGTCTTTTCTCGATCTTGCCGGTAGAAGTCGCATGATCGCAATCACTGCTTCATACGGTCGCGATCGTGCGAAATCTAGCGGAACGACTGTGAATGATACGAAATGCCGTGACATATTCCATCGCGAAGATGGGATTTGAGTTATCTTCAGAGCTCTTCCTACAAAAATCGCAGTATAATACACGGATTAGGTTCAGGGGATAAGGTAATTGGGTCCAAAGGGGTCCCAGAGGATGGAAGAGAACTAGGAGATGTGGGTGGGGATGGGTCTTGGGCAGGACACTGCCAGGTTTGTGAAATGGTGTGTTTTGCAAGCTCACTACCGAGTGCATGTTTTCCGAGCCATCTAAAGCTAGCAGCGCCCAGAAACCAATCTCAACCAAACTATATCCAAAATTTTAGGCTAATTTTAGGCTAATTAAATGCTCTATTCCCGAATTTTAGGCTCCTCTGGATTTCCGAAAATCGTGGGCGCTGCTAGCTTTAGTCTAAATCTAGCAGCGCCCACCCAGAATCTATCTCAAAATCAATTGTAAAATCTGAAACCCATCCCAAAATTTAAGAATAATTTTAGGCTCTTGGAAAAAAATTATCCCCGCCTTCAAATTCCAAAAATCAGGGCTGTACAAAGCGAAACAATTAACATTGGTTCTTACGGGTGAAATAACACCAAAATCAAAAAACCTTAGGAAAAATCTGAAACTCCTCCCAAAAGTTAAGAATAATTTTAGGCTCTTGGAAAAAAATCAGGGCTGTACAAAACGAAACAATTAACATTGGTTCTTACGGGTGAAATAACACCAAAATTATAAACCTTAGGAAAAATCTGAAACCCCTCCCAAAAGTTTAGAATAATTTTAGGCTCTTGGAAAAAAATCATCCCCGGCTTCAAATTCCAAAAATCAGGGCTGTACAAAGCGAAACAATTAACATTGGTTCTTACGGGTGAAATAACACCAAAATCAAAAAACCTTAGGAAAAATCGGAAACGCCTCCCAAATGTTAAGAATAATTTTAGGCTCTTGGAAAAAAATTATCCCCGCCTTCAAATTCCAAAATTCAGGGCTGTACAAAGCGAAACAACTAACATTGGTTCTTACGGGCGAATAAACACCACTCACTATGAAAGAACTCACTATGAAGAAAAAAATATATTTGAAGGAAAAATCTCCATCTGCAATTTTGTAGTTGGAGGAAGACGTTGAATAAAATTCAAAATTTTGCAAGTTTCGAAAATTTATAGTTTACCGTGAACATCGTACCTATGTCACCATAATAAGTGCATTTTACTCTGTTCTTACAAGAAATTTAAAGAAAACTTTGGAGCAGTTTTTGAGAAAAGTTTAAAAACGTCCGGGGAGCTTCATGTAAAGTACTCCAAAATTTTATAGAATCTTTTCCGAAATCTCAAAGCTGTCACTCAAACCAGATCGTGCGGGGAATATCCATTTTGGAAGAAATCGTTCGTATGGTTTAGGTGCTAGCAGTGTTGACGGACGGACGGGGACGGACAGATGGACGTTTTCCTTTCAGTTGGTTTTTGGGAATCAAGGACCAACAAAAAACGGGTTCTGGCTACACCACGTGTTAAGGGATTTTTTTTCTTAATTTAGCAACTGGATTTATCCACTTTTTCGTCATCACGACCAGACAACTAATTTTTTGCTGGCGAAAATTCGCCATTTTCCCCGCAGCATTATATAACTTTCCGTATACTACGTATATTACTCTGTATTTAAGTAGCGTTTATTGTCGACAGAACAATTTGTATACATGGTGGTAGTTTTGCACTACATAGCATGTATATATTGGATGGTTGGAGAGTTCAAGATTGCTTTGACCTTTCTTGCGTTATTTATAATAGTCTGAGGATTTTCCTCTCTTGTGTAACTGACGCACCACTTTTGTTTTATTTACACTATCATTACTTCAACAACCTATATCTAATTACAATTACTTCATAAGCGACTCTTTCGCGTCCTTATTGCTTTTATCTTAGCGAAATTCTCTTATCCTGAAATGACCTGACACTAAGCACAGGTGTCACTGTCACGTCCTTGTTGTGCACTGATTACTATTTACACTATTTACATTTTAACTGCTCCATCACTGCGCCATTTTCTTTGACAGGGTGTAGGGGCATCGAGGGGCTCCGGGTGGTGGCACGGGAGTTTTTAGGTGTGGATTGGCCTCCGCCAGACGATGCCCGCGGCCGAGGCGGCCCCCGCCGGGCACATTTTTATTTATTTACACTCACGGCGGTATTCGGCAGGGACCAGGTCTGCACGGTGTGCTTGTAATAGCAGGCGCCACTACGTCGGTAAAGCTAGCACCCTTACTTACTCAAAACTCAAAAATGCTTGCGCCATAATTTTGGGCTAATTTCAGCCCCCTTCCAAAAATTTTGGGCTACCTCCAAACACCTTGAAATTACGATTTCAAATTTTGGCCGGTAAAGCTAGCACCCCCACTTACTTAAAATTCAATTTTTTTGCACGGTCAAAACAAGTGAATTTTGGGCTTCTGGGGGCCACTTTTCAAAATTTCGAAACACGCCCCTAAATACGAAACCAAAAAATCAAAACCACCCCTAATTCTCAAATTTCTCCCACCATAAGTTTGGGATATTTTTGGGCTCTTCAGTGACACCAGAAACATTATTTTGGTACCCTACAATCTCCGAAATTAAGGTTAAAAATTGTGGGCTGTTAATTTAACACCCACCCGTACTGAAAATTCGAAAATATTTGTGTGGTCGTAAACATGCGAAATTTTTGTTCCTTTTGAAAATTTCGAAACTCACCCCTACGTACGATAACAAATATTTAAAACCATCCCAATAGCAACTCAACTCGAAAAATCTTGGGCCATAATTTTGGGTTCTTTAGTGTCATCAAAAAACACCCCGAAATCAACTTAGCGAAAGCGAGGATGGAGAAGCCTAGAATTTCACTATCTCAAAACTAGGAAATCAGGAGAAACTTCACAAATATTCTGGAAGAATTATACCGTACACGTGTATTTCCAACATTAAAAAAGAAAAAAAATGTATTTGTTGAGAGTTTTACCATTTATTCGGACAGGATCAATATCAAGCCTTGAAATAATTACTTTAATTCATTCCTATGTAAATATCCAATATGGACTTATTAAATATTTCATACAAGAAAAATTCTCTCCAAAAAGCAGCGACGAATTAAAAGATAAAATAGTTATTTAACTATACATCTACAATTCTAAAATCACAATCAATAATAGAGAAATCCAAAAATGGGAAAAGAATAATGCCTAGTATAAAAGGCAAACTACATTTTTCTCAATCTTTCATTCGTCAAAAAAGAAAAGAAAACAAACTTAACTAACAAATGTAAATATGGAATTTACTAACAATTGAACACATACCAACAAATAAGATGCGATCTTGAAATAATTTGGGCATTGTCATGTTTTTCATGAAAAAGAAAATTAAAGTAAAAAAAAACTGTCCGAAATACTTACCGATCTCAAATATTTGTTGGGTATTTTTCAAAATTAAACCACAGGTATTTCGCTTCAAGCAATCCAATGTTCTACAAATAACATGCACATTATGGCAAAAAATCGCGACACGCATATCATTTTGGGGTAGATGCATTCTTTTTGAAAAGAACTGAATATTAATCAAAACACTCTATTTTCCTACAAAATTCAATATTTGTGTTGTTATAAAACCTAAACTACAAGGATTTCGTTCCGGGCAATTTAATGTCATATACAACACATAATAGGGAATACGGCTGTACTCTCTAATAATTTTGGACTACTCACTTTGTTTTAAAAAGATTGGAAAATTAGTGTGAAAACTGTTATATAAATTTTGATCATATTTTGGTTTATCACTAAATAAACTCCAAAATACTGTACTAATTCAAAAGAGGAATTTATTTAGAATTGCTCATACATTGGCCATCAATATGTCAACTTCAAATAATTTTGGACTAGATTCGTTCTTATTGACAATGAAAGGAATACTAATCAAAACAGTCCCATCTTTTTTGCGATATTCAATATTTGCGTTACCTTAACTACAGGTATTTCGCGTTTGATAATGTCATTTTCAAATACATGATAAGGAATACGGCTGTACTCAAAAATTTTAGGCTCCTCTCTTTGTTTACCAAAAAATGGAAACTTCTCGTGAAAACTACAATATACTTCTTGACCAATTTCTCATTCCTCACAAAATAAACTCCAAAATACTTTACTAATTCAAAAATAGAATTTATTTACATTTGCACATGCTTTGCTTCTCAATTTGCTAATCTCAAATAATTTCGGGCTAGAGACGTTCTTATTGAAAAATAAAGGAATAATAATCAATAGAACAACTTTTGTTTTTGCTATCCAATATTTGCGATCTTATAAAACCTGAACTACAAGTATTTCGTTCCTGGCAATAAAGTGCCATATACAACACATGATAGAGAATACGGCTATACTCATGAATCATTTTGAACTTCGCGGTTTCTTCTCGAAGAAAAGAAAAATTCGCGTGAGAACTACAATATACATTTCACCACGTTTCCACTTCTGAGAAAGTAAACCCCAAAATTCTGTACCAATTCAAATAAAGAATTTATTAACAATTGCACATAAATTAGCTAATAATATTCAAATCTCAAATAATTTTGGGCTATATTAGTACGTATTAAAAAAGGGATATTAGTCAAAACCAGTCCATAATTTTTTTTCGATATTCGACATTTCCGTTCTTATAAAACCAGAAGTACTAGGATATGGCTCATGGCATTGGCGCGTGACATACAATACATACTAAGGAATACGATTATACCCACAAATAATTTTGGGCTTCTCTTTCTTTTCCAAAAAGTGGAAAATTCTCGTGAGAAATACAGTATAACTTTTAACTATTTTTTCATTCCACACAAAATTATTTCTGAAATACTTTAATAATTCAAATGAAGAACTGATTCACAATTGTTCATGCATTACCTATCAAGATGCCAATCTCAAATAATTTTGGGCTAGCATCGTTCTTATTGGAAAAAATTGGAATATTCATCAAAACACACCCAATTTTTTTCGATATTCAACATTTGCGTTCTTATAACACCTGAATTACAACGATTTGGCTTCTGGAAATTGAAGGCCATATACAACACATGATACGGAATACAGATATACTAACAAATGATTTTGGACTTCTCTCTTTCTTTTCCAAAAAAAATGGAAAAATTCTCCTGAGAACTAGAATATACCTTTTTACTAATTTTTCATTCCTCACAAAAAAATTGCTGAAATACTTTACTAATTTAAATGAGAAATTTATTAACGATTGCTCATACATTACCTATTAATATCACAATTTCAAATAATTTTGGGCTAGAGCCGTTCTTATTGGAAAAAATTAATATTACTAAAAACTTTCCCAATTCTTTTCCAACATTTAATATTTCCGTTGTTATAAAACCTGAACTACAAGGATTTGGCTCCTTGGAAAGGTGCGTGACATACAACACATAATAAGAAATATGGTTTTACCCACAAATAATTTTGGGCTTCTCTCTTTCATTTCCAAAAAATGGAATCTTCTCCTGAGAACTACAACATACATTTCGATTAATTTTTCATTCCTCACAAAATAATCTCTGAAATACTTTACTAATTCAAATGAGAAATTTCTTAGCAATTACCCATTTATTACCTATTAATATGCCAACCTCAAATAATTTTGGGCTAGCACCGTTCTGACTGAAAAAAAATAGAATATTAATCAAAACACACCCACTTTTTTTCGCAATTGCCGATATTCAATATTTGAGTTCTTATAACACCTGAACTACAACGACTTAGTTTCCGAAAATTGAACGTCATATTCCATACATTATAGGGAATACTATTATACCCACAAATAATTTTGGGCTTCTCTCTTTCTTTTCCAAAAAATGGGACGTTCTCGTGAGAACTACAACATACCTTTCGATTAATTTTTCATTTCTCACAAAATAATCTCTGAACTACTTTACTAATTCAAATGAGAAATTTATAAACACTTGCCCATACATTACCTATTAATATCCCAACCTCAAATAATTTTGGGCTAGCACAGTTGTAATTGAAAAAAATTCAATATTAATCGAAACACACCCACTTTTTTTCGATATTCAATATTTGAGTTCTTATAACACCTGAACTACAACGACTTAGCTTCTGAAAATTGAACTTCATATTCCACACATTATAGTGAATACTATTATACCCACAAATAATTTTGGCCTTCTCTCTTCCCTTTCCAAAAACTGGAAAATTCCCGTTAGGAATACAACATACCCTATTCACCAGTAAGAACCAAAGTTAATTGTTTCCCTTTGTACAGCCCTGATTTTTGGAATTTGAAGGCGGGGATGATTTTTTTCCAAGAGCCTAAAATTATTCTTAACTTTTGGAAGGGGTTTCAGAATTTTCCTAAGGTTTTTTGATTTTGGTGTTATTTCACCCGTAAGAACCAATGTTAATTGTTTCGTTTTGTACAGCCCTGATTTTTGGAATTTGAAGCCGGGGATGATTTTTTTCCAAGAGCCTAAAATTATTCTTAACTTTAGGGAGGAGTTTCAGATTTTTCCTAAGGTTTTTTGATTTTGGTGTTATTTCACCCGTAAGAACCAATGTTAATTGTTTTGCTTTGTGCAGCCCTGATTTTTGGAATTTGAAGGCGGGGATGATTTTTTTCCAAGAGCCTAAAATTATTCTTAACTTTTGGGAGGGGTTTCAGATTTTTCCTAAGGTTTTTTGATTTTGGTGTCATTTCACCCGTAAGAACCAATGTTAATTGTTTCGCTTTGTACAGCCCTGATTTTTGGAATTTGAAGGCGGGGATAATTTTTTTCCAAGAGCCTAAAATTATTCTTAAATTTTGGGATGGGTTTCAGATTTTACAATTGATTTTGAGATAGATTCTGGGTGGGCGCTGCTAGCTTTAGACTAAAGCTAGCAGCGCCCACGATTTTCGGAAATCCAGAGGAGCCTAAAATTCGGGAATAGAGCATTTAATTAGCCTAAAATTAGCCTAAAATTTTGGATATAGTTTGGTTGAGATTGGTTTCTGGGCGCTGCTAGCTTTAGATGGCTTGTTTTCCGACAAGGTTCAGGTGAAGACCATGTCGGGTAAAGTGTTTTTCTGAGAGAAAGTTTAGCTCAAACAATTTAACATGTGTGCCTCTCAGATGCAGTTTCAATTGGTTGTTTGCGTGACTAATTTCTTTGCATAGTGTAGGCTTGTTGTATCAGAAGGGCAGAGTCGAGACTACAATGTTCGACAATGTACAATGTATTTGAATCTGGAATAGATAAATATTGTCTATAAAGAATATTTGCTTTTGCTGGTTTTCTACTTTTTAAAATTTAATGCTGTGTTTTCTCGAATTTGTGATTTTTTCATTAGTTTGCTTACTATAATGATTCAGGATCATTTACAGTTAATTACAGCAATTTCAAGTTCATTTAATAAAGAACTAGTGGTGCTACAGAATGGCACAGATTTTTCCCGTATTATTTTCTATTTCCTTGGGTCTTCACTAGCTATTCGGAATTGCCACATACTCTTTCTTGCCAGCTGCCATCTATCACAGCCAAAAGTACATTTTTTGTCATTTTCTTAATTGTTCGGTTTTCTGTGACGTAGCCTGAGTTTGGCTTAGGGTATGTAACTCGAGAAATCAGAAAATAATTGAAAACTCCTAAATATTTCTCATTCAGCAATACCATTTCTGTAACTTTGGTCAATTAGAGCACACAAATAATTTGTATATTTAATAAAAACGGATCCAGTAAAAGTAATAATGGCTCACGTACTTCTTGTAGTTTACTGGTTGAAAGTTAGAAAAAGTTGACTAGTGTTCACGATCTAGCAAAATATAAATGTGTGTCCTCATACTTTAATAATAAGAGCACTATCAAACCCTATGATTTTCAAAATTGTCTAATTCATATCATTTCGAGACCATTTTATAAAATGGAAAGCAATGATCTATAGTAAAAATATAATAGGAAAGAGAAAATCAATAAATTTACATACATGCAATGAAAAACAGTTGACAGTTGTCCTTTGCTGCTTACATCAAGGATGCTGCTTTCATCCAGTATGGAAGAGACAAAAGAGGCTTTAGAAATTTCATTTTTAATTTCATGGGACATTATCATGCTCACACTTGAAATCCAATCAATCTGAATTTTGTGCGAGATTGCACGAAACACTGGAATTTTCCGTATCATCCTTGTCAGTTTTATCATATTTCATTATTTCACTTATATATTCCATAAAATTTTCTCTATTGCATGATCCCCTATTTTCATTATGGTTAGTAAATACAAGCCCTTGTCTCCCAAAAAAGCATACAACTGGAGTGACAGAATTTCCCTATTTTCCCTTATATCACTGCTGTATTGCTCAACATAGCCTGTGTTGGCTGTTTAATTAAAATTCTATCCTCTCATATTTTTTCATATATTTTAAACTGTTTCTCACGCGCTATAATTTGTCCACGGCACAAAAATTCGACTCCATAATTATGTAGGCACTTTGGATCACGTGCTCGCCATTCCAGGCCACAAATGTGGATTGCACAGTCACATACCCTGGTGCATTGAACAAGCACAATCCCTAACCTAAAGTGGCTACAAATATATAGTTGCTAAATGCATTAAAACAAGGTAATAAAACTTAAATAAAACGGCAATGTTCATTAATTAATCTCGTTCTCTTACAATACCGAAGAGAACAATGAAGTTTCGTAAAATGACAGTGTTTTCGTAGGCACCTGGATGTAATGGGTCACTGTGTATCTGATTCACAGCGCAGACTTACCGGCATTTCGGACTGATTCGTTCATCCAAGTGAAGAATCAAATTCTCAACGGCGCAATGTTTGAAACATAATGAAATATTTTGTAATAGAAAAAGAAAATAACAAATGGACAATTTACAATTATTTTAAAATAAAAATAGCTGATATTGTCAGGGTATGTAACACATCATCCACATCCATTGACGCTACGCCTCTGTCGGTTTCCTATTGGTAAAACGGAAATATTAATTTTAGAATATTAAAGAACACACAAACCTAGTCTTAAATGGCAATTTTCTTTTAAAAATTATGTGCCGTTTTAAAGAAAATTGCGTTTTAGCCCTACTAAAAATGCGAAATTTGAGGCTCATTTTCACAAAAAATATTTGAGTTTTCAAAATACTTTATTTGAAGTTATTTGAAGCACTTACACTCACAAATATAATAATCTTTACACATTGCTGGTAATGTGCATATTAAAGATGTGAGAGATCTTTCAAAAAAATTATATTTATATAATTTTTGAAAATAACAAAAAAAGTAACTCAAAACAAACTTTACGTCATTTTAAAGAGTGTAATTTGCGCTATCCGTTACAAAAGTTTGAAGAAAACATTTGCAACCATATATGAGAAAATTGTGTTTGAGCGTTTATGAAAATGCGGGATTTTGAGCTACTTTTCACAAAAAACGGTTGTGTTTTCGAGAAACTTTACTTGACATTATTTAAAGCACATGTACTCGTAAATATAATAATGTGAAAAAATCGCCGCTAATGTAACACTTAGTGTACCCGAGTCATACATTGAAGAATCGTTGAATAACAATATTGAAGTAGCTAACAAGATATTGGTTAATGCAGAAAACAAAGAAAAAACAAGCATTTTAGATATAAATGCATGTTCTGGAGTGTCACTGACCAATTTATCAAATTGCACAATTAATGTACATGTTCACAAGAATTAATTTGATGTTTTTGTTGTTTTTATTATTTTGTTTTTGTTATATTACCAAATAAAAACAAAATATAATTTTAATGGAGTAATAAATTAATAAATCAGTAAGTTTTTTCATAACGTATTTGATTTTACTGCGAACACTGCAATTATTTACATGCCTGCGAACACTGCCTTCTTTAAACTCCTTAACTGATAATATATAGGGGCCGTGACTATTACGTCAGTGATGGCTCATATTTCGTGCAGAAATAGCAATGACATAATGATTTGTGCAATAATATGCCAAATTATGAACGATTTTGTTAATGGAAAAAGGTTGTTTATAATGTTGGTGTATAAAAAAATGTACTTTTGGCGGTGATAGATGGCAGCTGGCAAGAAAGAGTATGTGGCAATTCCATGTATCTCGCGAAAACCCAAGGAAGTAGAAAACTAATACGGGAAAGTCTGTGCCTTTCTGTAGCACCACTAGTTGTTTATTAAAACGCCTCAATAAAAACGTAATTGAGTATGATAATTAGACGGCCACCGAATTAAGAAGAATTCCAGTGTTTGTTTCGTTAAAATCGAACCACGGATTATGTTATTAGAACAGTTTCAGTAAAATCATGAGTAAGCTTGGACGCCATGTACGGGAAAAATAAACATTTTTCCAGATTTGAAATGAAACTATTAAATTTTGCCATAGTAGTAATTACTAGACGGTGTATCCGAATTGCGGTAAATTTATTAAAATGGTAATAGAGTTTTAGGATATCGGAGAAGTTTATTTTTTATAATTTTCAAGTTACGAAACGACAATGGAGAACAAATGACATTTGAATATACAAGAACGTGAAATAGAAATAAGCGCTTTTCGGCGTAATGGGTCCGAAAACGCGCAGTTTGGAAACAGAAGTTAGACATTGAACTCCTATGGCAATTTTTTGAACATTGTTGCATAGCCAGAAAGTGAAAATTGCGAAAAATAAGAATTTTTCTTATTAATGTGATAGTAACAAGAATGCCGGCGGGAGTATTTTATTTCGGCTGAGGTTATAAAACCTACGGAGACAACAATGCAGGAGGAGTGGAGTTTTGAGCACGCAGCTGCACGCAAAAACTATGTTAGGAAGTATCGAGTTAGATTTTTATTAAGTTTCGAAGTTTGAGATTGTATTTTTTACAAGTTTTAGTTGCAAGTTTGTGGAATTTCGGAATAGAAATTGACATTTTTGGAAAGTGTTGCATTGCGGAAGTTTTAAAGTTTTAGATTTTGTGATAGTAGAGAAAAGTAGAATAATAAAAACCCGTTAAATTAACCAAACCTTTCAGATTTATAAAATTTCTTCAAATTATTAATGAGAAAACGGTTTAATTTGGAAGAATGTATAATTAATTGAGATTGTTTGAGTTATTAATTGAGTTTTGAAAAGAAAGCACGTGCGGAAACCAAAGAGAAAGGATTTCCTCAGAGAAAGTTATTGTTGTTGTATATATTGATGGTTGGCCTATGTTTTGTCTTGTTAATGTTATGTGCATGTATTTCAGGATTTTTATTCGTGTGTGTTATCTATGTGTATTGTGTATTAAGTTGATTAGCTGGTGGATTTTGAAAAAAATATTTCCATTTAATAAATTAATAAATGTCGGAAGGCGAGATTGCCGACCGAATTTTGCTCTCTCACACGAACGTGTTATTATTCCAGTAGATAGGAACTTGGTTTCACTGCAAAATTGAGCTACAGTTTATGATCTAATCCGTATGGAGCCGGTCACGACTCACTTGGATACAAATTTTCTGTAATTGCGTATTTTGAGAATATCTGGTGTATATTTCGAGAGTAAATAAATACGTATGTGTGTGTGTAGGGATAGGAGTTGGGCAACCGTGCGTTCATTTTGTTGTGATGATTAGTTAATTAGTAAACAAATAAATAAGCTAGCCGGAGCGAAAAGGGAACGCACGTACTGTAACATGCGCACACACGCATGACGTTG
Source organism: Acheta domesticus (assembly GCA_031308135.1). Taxonomy (NCBI): domain Eukaryota; kingdom Metazoa; phylum Arthropoda; class Insecta; order Orthoptera; family Gryllidae; genus Acheta; species Acheta domesticus. The sequence continues at coordinate 129,420,743 of JAHLJT010009419.1, forward strand.
CCACAGAATAGATACTACATTCTATTCTAGTAGCTATTCTGTGCCGATACGATGCGCATATCGCCATATTGAAAGTGTGTAAACTGCTGTACGACCCGGGATTTGTTGTGTGGTGAACGGTGGTTTATTTACTTTTTACTCTTTATATTTGGTATGTGTAACTAGCAAAAACATACGTAACCCGAGGGGACATTTGCTTAGTATTGATACATATTAATATCGCACATAAAATATTATTAAAATAGAGATAAAAAGATAAAGAATTATAAATACGTAACTAGTAGTGCTACAGAATGGTACAGACCTTCTCTTATTAATTTTTTTTTCTTTGGCCTGTGCTAGTTTATCGGACTTGCCACATACTCTAGCCAGCTTCTATCTATTTCCGCCCGAAGTACATTTTTTTGAAATTTTCACAGTTCTTAGGTTTTCTAGTAGTAGAAGCGAGATATTAATTTAATAATATTGTAGTAGAGTAACAATTCGTCCTAAATGACAATTTTTATTGGAGCCGTTTTTACAAAAATATAATTTAAACGTTACAAAAAATGCTAAATTGAAGCTCTTTTTCACAGAAACTGTTTGAGTTTTTGGAAACTTCACTTGAAGTAATTTCAAGCACTTTAACTTACAAATGTAATAGTGTTTACAAATCTCTGAAAATTTGCATATTAACGGTGTGAGAGATATTTCAAAAAAATTAAATATGTGTAATTTTTGAAAAAACAAAATAATACACCAAAATGAATTTTATGTCATAATAAGCAGTGAGATTAGCACTATCCGTTGAAAAAGGCAGAAGAAAAAAATTGGAGCCATTTTTGAGAAAATGACATTTGCGCTGACGCTTAGGGTTCCTTTCCGTAGTTTCAAGATGGCGGTCCGCGCTGCGCGGTGGCGCACTGAATATCAATGGAGTAGCCCTCTACTTTCCTTTCTGTGTAGTATCTATTCTGTGGTATCGGCGCACGGATTGTGGGTAGCTTTCCTTTCTGTGTAGTAGCTATTCTGTGACGTTGCGATAGATTCAGTTTCATAAGTGGGGAAGGTACGGAGAACCGATTACATAACTAATGCCGTGTTATTTAAGATTCTTAATTTATAAACAAATCATTTTGTTAAATTTCATTGTAAGAAAAACATTTCTTTCTCTCTCAGCTGTATTTGCTTTCGAACACTGCTTCTTTTAGTAATTCGTATTTCACGGGTTTCTGTAAATTGAATTTCGCGGGTGTACTTACGTGCGATCCACCGCGACAGAAGAGCGCTCTACAGGTATTCACAAGAACGTAGGAGCTGTTTTATGGATGGCAGACTACAATTTATACGGAATATGTTAAAGAATGTGGGGTTTAAATTTTTGAGCACAAAAGCTTTTAACCAAGACTCGCTAGAAAACTTTTTTTGCTGTGTGAGGCAACATGGTTTAGCAAATATCAACCCAACCTGTTTTCAGTTTAAAGCCGCATTAAAAACTGTAATTTTTAAATAATATGTCTTTACCAGCCAATTCGTTTGGTAATTGTGAAAATAATAACTGCACTCCTATCAATAATTTACAACAATTTTTACAGTGTACCAATGCATTCGAAACAGAAAATGTAGAGGATGATGGTGATGATGATTCTATTAATTTTTACTCTTGCTTGTCTGATAATCCTGATGATGTACCTCACGACAAACAAGCTTTGGCTTATGTGACTGGTTATATTTTGAGAAAAGTAGGAGTAAGATCTGACAGTGATTGTGAGGAGTGCAAAACAAATGTGGTGTCATGTAACATTGCAGAAGATCATTTGTTTACCAGTTGTAAAGAAACTGACCTCATGAATTCACGTTATTTGGTTTATGCCAATAAAAATGTAATGATCTTTTTTAAGGAATGTTCATGAACATTTGTATAATTTTTTAGATAAAAATGGTCATTTAAATAATTTGGAGAAAAAGTTTTGCTCAATTTTCAAGCCGCCTAATGGTATATTGTTCTGCAGAGTACATTTGCCTGAAGAACTTCTCTTAAAAAAGTGTACGTTTCCTAATTTACAAATATGTTGTAGATGAAAAACAAAAAATTCAGGATAAAAGAAAATGTACAAAAGGCCATGTAAAGAAGGTGAAACAATTTAAACTATTGTAGTGTTTATTGAATATTGATTAAAATAAATTGTGAAATAAAGGCAATGATTTATTTATTTAATTATTCATTTTGATTCCTTCATTTCTTCCATTATACCATATAATTAAATGACTTCGCTCAGTTATGACCTTGATTAATTGCATTACGAAAACAGTTAATTTGGTAAAATTGTAGTAGAATATAGCCTCTTAATATTCAGTGACTTTCAGGAAGGCGAATCAGTTAAATTCATTTTCAGACGCTGGGCAAGGGGTAGCTGTCGAAGGCGGGCAGTTTGTAGTTCTTTGCCAGGTCACTTTGAGCGCTGCGAGCGACTTTTGTTTCCGCCGTTACATTGACGCAAGGAGGTTATAATGTATTATAACCTCCTTGCATTGAGGGTGCACTTCTGTGGTAGTCTTCTGTGGTTCATCCATGGCGCTAAAGGCCCGTTTCCACGAGGTGGCATAAGCCATCGCACTTGGGATGTTGGACGGTCAGCCCGCTTGGCGCGCCATGATCGCGCGCGTTGACACGGTAACATCAGGTTCCACGACTTTTGGTCACGTGACACCGAAACTGACAGCAGTTTCGCGCCATTCGAAAGCGCAATGTCGGTAGAGACCTATACTCTCTGGTAGAGACCTTGTAGTTACTGCAAACACATTCTCATCATTTTCTCAAAACTAATAAAATTTTACAAAGCTTTTGAGATATATGTTACATATTATATTACATGAGTCTCAATGACAATGTGAAATTACCTTGTAATTTATTTATTCGAATTTTGCATTCAACATTTAGTTCACATTCATGACGGAACGCATACAGTATCTACAAATCTTCCACAGAACGAAGTACTTTGTTGGTCACATATTTTTGTAGTTCTAATTTGAATTTAGTGCCCTCTACTGGCTTGACAGTTGCTTGGTAGATTATTGAAAAATGTTATCTCTGGACGATATGGATTTCAAAAGCAGTTGTTTTTTTTTTTTCCTTTTCTATCAGTACAAACTTTTTCTATGTTGTTTCATTACTTGTGTTGTATGGTAAGGTACTATGTTTCCATTGCAATTCTATTGTATTTGATGAATAATATTGTATTATATACATAAAGTCCATAGACTGCAAAGACATTTACATTTTGAAATATAGTTTTGCAGCTATCTATCCTTTTCATTTTGAATACTGTTTTTATGGCTTTTTTCTGGAGTGTAAATTCTCTAGTCATGTGTCGTATATGTATCACCCCATTTATTTATTCCATACACGAAGTGTGAAAGGATTGCTCAGTAATATAGAATCTTCAACTCAGGATCAAAAGTTTTGAAAGATGAAGTAGTACCATGGGAATTTTTTTGTTATCTCCAGCTGTTAATTTTTCATTTAACAATGGAAAGATTGCAGTTCAGTGATATTCAGTTATAATTTCCTTTATATTTAAAAAATTCATTAATCTTTCATAGCGTATTTTTCAAGAATTTTTGTGAAGAGAGCAACAAGAAAAGGACTATAGCTTATAACTTCAAGAGAATAACCTCTTTTTCATGGTTTTACCATTGTTGTTTGAAACAGGAAAGATTCCTTGTCACAGTGAACAGTTACTTACAGTTATAAGTATCTAGTTTCATTATATGGAAAGCAATTTGTTGCAGCATAAGACCCTGAACATGATCCATTCCTGCTGCACATTTATTTTATAGATTATTTATTACTCAGAGAATGTCATCTGGTGAAGTATGTTATATGGAAAATATGAAACTCAAAGAAATCAATATCTTCACTAGAGACCGACTTTCCTCACCAAATGTGTACATGCACCAAACAATTATGTTTATTGTAAAACACTTACAAATACATTAGAAGTATGCTTCAGCACATTCTTCATCAATTACATGATGTGTTCATCTCCAACATTCTGTTAGAAGTGGCCCTACTACTTAAGGGAATTTAAAAAATTTAGAAATAAACTAAGGAGATTCCTTGCGGTGACTCATTTATTATTTTTATATTTACAAATAATATTATATTTACACACCCATATAATATTATTATATATTTGTGTGTGTGTGTATGTTTGTATGTATGTGTGTGAGAACGTGAATGTATGCCCCTAATTGTACAAAATAATGCAACATGTTATTGTTATTGATATTATCATTACCATTACCATTATTATATTATTATTATGATTATTATTAATTGCCCATGTCTCTTTAATTGTGGAAACTAGAAATTACTGTTTCCCAATTACAAAGAGCTCATATTTTAACTTCAGAGGAATGGTTTTTTCTGTTTTACTCTATTACTTCTAACTTATTCTACAAATGATACATATCAAACTGTAATAAATATGAACATAAGTGAAGATAATTTTTTTGCTTATTTTAATGTCTAAACATTAAAATTTGCAAAATGAAACTAGGCAGAAAAGTTCTAAACTGGCTTTATTGTAAATAGGGAGCAGATTTCAATGATTTTGCATATTTTTGTTTGTTGCTTCATGGCATAGCCAAGTGAATTGACATTTGGTTAGAATTGAATGCAGTGGAGATTAAAATGTTAACACGTATTTGTGCCTATTTAGCCAATTTTTTCTGTTGGTGCATATTTATGTAATTATTGCAGCATAATTTGCTTATTTCATTCAAATAGAGACTTATCTGTAAAATGTTTCATGTTTTCATAGAATCCATTGATTTGTGAGCATTCATTGATTAGAAAGAGCTTGTCACAGTTCGAGTTTTCTTTTCCTTTCTATAGATGATGAAATATTTTTATGTAGGATATTTCTTGATATATTTTTGAAACCAGACCCAAAAACTAAAACAACACATACAACGTCCTTCACTGAGGTGCATATTTTCTTCAATTCTACTGTGAAGTACGCTAGGTTGCTATATACAAAAGTATATCTTTTCATTCCAGGCATGCTTCTGCTGAATTTTAGCAAGAAAGGTTCAGAAAGGAAATTAAATACTATTCATTTTAACTGCATGTTTTATAATTTTTAAGTTTTTTAACAAAATATTTCCAGATTTTTTTGAGGGCATACAAATCCTCTTCCTAATTGTAACAAATATGAGACTTTACTTCAGGTAAATTTTGTAAATTGACAACAGTGAATCATGAATTAGTTTGAGGTATGAAGGAGCAAATATTATTGTTTGGGAAATTATTAAAAAGTATAATGCTTACATACAAAATACTACCTGGCAAGTTTTACTAACAATTTAACAATTACATCTATAATATGACCAATGCATAGCTGTTTTTATTTCACTACTTTTCACTATCTTTACATTTTAATTCTATTTTAAATTATTTCGCTAGGTATTCGGTCTTCAAAAAACGTTTCTTCTATACAAACATTACGCCAATTGAGGTTACGCAAGTAAAAATTTTCATTTCGTCTAAAAATTTGCAAAAAATATTTTAATTTTGACGATAAATGACATTGTGCACTGAAGATGAAAATTCAACGAAGATTTTCACACAATCGAAAACGCTAGGAACAAACCACAATTAATGCGCAAGCCACTGTTTCACGCCAATCTAATCCAGAAACAAAAATGTATCTATTCACGTCCGTATGCTAATTGTATGGTCTGTGAGGACATTATTAAAATTGTGGAGTACGTTTCCTCCGAGGCAAGTGGTTGTTAATATTACTCACAACTTCTATTCAAGCGAAGACATAGCCACAGGTTAGGCCAGACACGTGAAATCTACAGCACGCCGCATTCCGCCCAGCCCGCCCTGTTCCCGCCCAACGCCGGCCCCTGGCCCTGCCCAAGGCCGTCTAGAAGAGTATATTAGAAGGCCTGAGCCAATGTGAATGTCACGTGATCTGACGTCACAATCGGTGGCTGAACATTTTTGTTTCCGTATATTATCGAGTTAGTATAGTCTAGCTAATTGGCCCTTGTAGGAAAGTTTAGATGCGAACAAATGTTTTAATAATTCAGTATTAATTGTGTGCACGGTTTCCTGCATAAAAAAATTCCTTCGTCCATTATCTTCGAGAAAGCAAGGTATGTCTACTTCAATATTGGGTGATTTAAGTATGTGGTGCAATTATCAAATATTTTATTTAATGTTTTGGATGTTTGGTTATATTATTATACCCTGCGTTTTTTTTCAATGAATACTTGCAAACTATCCCAAAAGAAAGGTGTTTTGAAAATTAGGCAGGAGAAAAATATGAAAAAAATATAAAGTGAAGTGTACCGTGCTTTTGATCGAATTATGATGGATCGACGGAAGGCGTTTCAACTTTGAAACTTCCAAACAATCCTGCTCTGTGACAGAAGTGTGTGAAAACAAATAGGAAAGATTTTGTCTACTCAGAGAACTTGTCTGTGGTGTAAAACACTTCGACTCAAAATTTATTCTCTACCAGAACAAGGCAGTAAGAGGAGATGGTGTCGAGATATATACTAAATGTGAAAGATGCATACTCTTCTTAGTGAACAGCCTCAGTACTTGACGAAGACTCACCAAGTGTTTCAGATATTGATATCCGAAAATTTTGAAATTAAGTTCCTGAAGCATGAAAATCAAAGAAGTTTATTGAAAGGCTTTGTGTGAGAGACGGAGATCCTATTAATGGAAAACACGGTTTGGAGTTGTGGACAAATTCTGCTCACTTTAATAGAACTTTGTGTATCTAAACATTTTCTAAATAAACACTGTAAATTAGGAACGTTTAGTTATAAGTACAGTGGTATCAGGAATATAAGACGCAAGATCACAAAACTGGGTGCAAAATAGGAAGACACTAAAGTCAATTTAAACAATTTTTATGTATTTCCAATGTGATTTGTGTCTTGAATAATCTCATAAAGTCTTACATAATCTGCTGGAGTACTTTCTGAATAAAATATTGCTTTCCTTCCTTCTTATTTTTCAGCAGCTGCAATTTCACTAACTTACCTATGAATATTTTACTGTTTCTTACAATATAATCAACTATTATTAATTACTAATACGGCCATCAGAGAAATATCTCATAAATTCATTACTACTAGCTGTACTTCTAACTTCCATATTAAATTAAAGTAGACAAATTGAAAGAAATAGAGCAGGAAATAAATAAATAGAATTCTCATGAAGGTACTTAATTTCTTATGAATATCAATTATGGCAGAAAAATTGTTTCATGAATTATACAAAATCTTTTATTGTAAATAAGGTAGCATGTACAAAATTTATGTTCATTTACGTGTACGAAAATTGTACAATATCGGAATACCTTGATACAAATAACTCTAAAATAAATTCTTGTAGCATCAAGAAGGCTTAATGTTTCCTCGTGTTATTTTAAACAAGTATGGGTTTGGATTTCCATGCGATTTTAAGAACTAGATCTCTGTTTAAAACTTGGACAGCATGCATTGCCTTCCAGCCACTCTTCGTGACGTCATTCGGCGAAGGAGCAGGCCTTCTATTCTAGACGGCCTTGCCCTGCCCTGGCCGGCCCCGAGACCGCACGGGCCCATCCGGGCCCTGCTTGGAGCTCGTGAAGTTGCTCCTAACGTGCACGCAAGCAGACTGATAAACTTACAAATTCTACCGCAAGGTGCCTCTGCAATCGCAAGTTCCACGCGATGAATCAAGCAGAGCTTGATCGAGAATCGCGATCATGGCGCGCCTAGCGGGCTGACCGTCCAACACCCCAAGTGCGATGACTTATGCCATCGTGGAAACGGGCCTTAACAAATCAACGAAAAAAATCAAGAGGGCTGTGAACGGTTCATGGAATAAACATGTCCGATTTCTATCACGGAAATTAGAAGGTGGAAGCTGGATCTGTTGCGATGTTATCAAGGAGAGTGAATGATTGACCATATTTGTGAAACGTATGTGAAACACTTTGTGAATCCGGTTTGAAAGAGCAATGGAAATGTCGGGCTTTGAAAGACTTTGATGCACCGTTTTCTTTGAAGAGAATATCTGAATGCACGATAAGTGCTTTGTTTATTGTTATGGCAAGATCAACATGGCTGCTTCAAGATATGTCTCATATTTACTTTTTATTTTAGCGTTAAACCTATGCACAGGTACGAACTTTTGTATGCTACGTTTTTGTATCAAAATTTTTTCACATGGAGTAATGATTCTTTGATTTAATTGATTTTTTACCTTGACTTTTGACCAAGTGTTTTTACCCCTCTTGATGACAAGTGCAGCTGTGTATTTCAATAATAATATTGCTTAATAGGCGACTTCACGATGGGTCGTCTAATGGATGAGACATTGCATGATAGTAATGAGGGTGAAGAACCACCAGATGATCCTGAACTACCAGAACCTCCTGATCTTGATCATAAAAGATTGCTTAGTGCGCAAAGTAATCTAATTGCAGGATTCCCAAAAAAGTACAAATGCCATTCCTGCGAAGCTCCCGATTGTAGTGTATCTACCATTTGTGAAGGAGCAGTACAGGTATGGATGTTATGCAATTTTACTGTGTGTGGTCTGGCAGATCGAGGGGGGGGGCATGACCTCCCCCCAAAAGGCATAGAGTTTGTTTACCTTCTTTTATTTGGCAAAATTGATTTAAATATTTATCTTTGAATTATCTAATTATTTTAACAATGTTGTACAGTATCAAACCTACAGTACATAAATGATTAACAATAAAATTGCAAAAATGTTTATTATTTAATAAAAGTCTATGACCCCCCCCCCCCCCCCCCCCATGATCGGCTGGCTCCGCCACTGTGAATGTGTGTGTGGACTTAGGTGACACAACTATAGATAGTAATACAGAATTCAATAATGAGATCATGGAAAAAGTTTGAAATTTACTTCAGAATTAGATATTAATTTAAACTTGAGTTTTCCACATTCAGACCCTTGCTTATAATGTTAGTGTCATTTCACGAGTATAAATAAAGTTCACTCAGTATATTAATATTCAAGATTTACAAGAGATACAAAATTTATTGAGTAATAGGTTTGATTGAAATGTTGTGTTAAACCGCAAAATCAGTGGTACTCCCAACGAGCGAGGGCTCATGGGGTTCCCCCTTCCTTGAAGGTAGTAATACATTGAAAAATTTAGATTCACGAATTTTGAATATTAACAATGACTTTCATTACATCATTTCTTTGTTATAAATATTGACTCTGTCCATAGGTAGCAAATAAAAATACAACCTATATTCAGCATAAATAAAATTCTGAAAGTCTGCTGTATGTCAAACCTGTACCCCCCCACCCACCCACACACACACACCTGTTCATTGAGCCAGGTATTCATTGTGCTATTTGTATGGAATCTTGATTAAACATTTTAAGTAAGATTTTGTATCAAGTATTGTAACAATTAATGTGGCGTAAAAAAGCAATTTTAAATCTATATGTGATGGAATAACAGTATCATAATCGTCTACATTTTTTAAAAAAATCCAAGAATGCAAGTTTCTTTCGGTTTCTATAAATTGTTACCAAAGCAATTTTGATAATAAATATAATCTGAATGCTTATTTTCTATTATTGAATGTAGTTGTTTTCTTTATTTTCTTAATTGTATGTTGCAATGAAATTTGTGACATTGTGGATTAGAGATGTAATTATTATAGTGTGAAATTGATGAGCTAAAGGGATTGAATATCTTTTATTTATTAACGGTGAAAGTAGTATTGTCGTTTACATATATAAAATTTGCTATTTCATGAGAGTTTCTAGAATTATTTAAAGCCTCTAAACCTCGAGCTAAATGCTTTTTATCATTTTTGCTGTGATGTTGATCTCAGGCTTAATTAACCTATGGTATAATGTCTTGTGTTCGTTTTTCCTGTAGGAATGAATAGCATAACAATGGGAGTTTTTAGATCTAGAAAGTAATTAGCTTCATTTTGTATTTTGGTGAAGATAATGGTCTTCTATAAAATTGTAGTGTTTCATTTAATTGTGCTACTCAACATTACATTTCTATGACAGAAAATTTCTCCTTTCCCTCTTTTGTTAACATTTATCTTCCCTTGCATCAGTTTTAATTGTTGCATTTTTGTTCTCTTACATTATGCCAGTTTCTTTTCTAATTTCCTTGTATTTTCCATTTTGACCAAGAAGAAAATACTTTCTATTTTGTTTATCAAATAATTTTTGTAATTTTGATCTTTAATCAATAATTGAGTTTTGAGTTGTTTGTTTTTTAGTGTTACAAATCTCGAGTACGAGATTCAGCTGGAGTGGAGAGAGTGACTCGTGGTTGTACCAAAACACCAGACCAAGTACCTTTCTATTGCAATGTAGCAAGTCATTCAGGTCACACAAAAAGGCATACAGGAGGTCAGTATGCAATTGACTGCTGTCGTGGTGACTTCTGCAATAATGGCTCATTTCCAGAATTACCTCCGATTGTTGCTCCGACAGGTCAGTCTCATTGAGTGCATTGGAAAAAGTTTTTTAAAAAAAAAATATGACCTAATAGTAAATTGTTTTGTTCTAGATGATAAACCTTCTTTCCCAGAGAGCACAAGTTATGCAATGAAACTTACGTTTGCAATTTTGGGCCCTGTTGTTGCGGTTGGCCTCCTGGGTATGCTGGTGTTGCTCTTAATGAGGCGGACTCATCGTAAAAGACTTCTGAATGCACGTTCCATGACAGACCCGGAAACCTATTATGCATCAGATGATTTCTTGCGAGTTACTGCTACTGGCGATAGCACATTAAGGGTAATTTTGAAACATAAAGTGTTTGGTTGGGTATTTCTTTTGGCACACTATTTTTTTGTGTTTACATTTCACATACTACTTATATCATGTAGAGAAAGTATTGTAATATTGCTGCAAAGAAAGGCAATTTTTTTTACATAAAAATTTGTATTGGGGGAATCTCATATCAAATTAGTGGATAAATCTTGTTCCAGTATGTTGGAAATTACTTCTTCCAACACATTGTGTAGTCTAAATTCTCATTTTGTGAATCCAGAATTCTGAATAATTGTCTGAGGGTAAAAGGTCTGTGGACAATTCTAGAGGCTGAATCATTGGTAAGATTTTCACCAAAATTGGTATTTCGTGAATGGTCTGGCTGATTTTCAAAAATTAGACAAATGAATTATGAATTTTGAATTATCTGTTATCTGTTAACCTGCATTAAGGCTGCTTTTATACATTATTTGCATTTATGAATAAATTCTCGGAATGTGTGCTCCGAATGATTTCTCAAAAACTCTAAACTTTTCTGTGAAAATGAGCTAAAAATGTTTTGATACTTCAAAATTTACATAGACATTTTTGTTTTTTAATAATTCTCAATATATTATTAGATTTGTGAAGACCAATGCTTCAAATGGTTTCTTATGAAGTTTTTCAAAAACCCAAAACATTGTAAAAATAAGCAAAAAGTTGGTTTTACTTTTTCTGGAAACGCTCAGACAGCATTTTCTTAAAAACTGTTGCTATATTTCTGTGAAAATTGCATGGAAGACTGTGTAATAATATTCTTAAAGTCAAATTTCAATTTTACTGTTAGAGGACCAAACAATAGGGGGTGAGGAATTAAAGATGTGTATTAGGCATCGTTAGGTTGCAATTGGAATGAAGATAAGAAAACTGAAAAGCTAGGCAAGACTAAAGAGATCAAGAAACAAACTAGTGAGAGGAAATCTGTTCAGTCCCGTAGCACCACCAGTTGGTTCATAATAATTCATTAAATGCGTAAGACCTCAGATGTATGCTTCAACATTTTTCATTGTTATGCCATTTTATTCAAATATAGTTGATCATACTAGTTTAATGTTGATTTTCATCTTTGTTATTCGTTTGATGTAATCTGTGTCTCTTGGAGCAGCTTGGTTTTTGTAATATTACATTGAATATTAGAAGGTGAACTGAATATTGCTTGAGATTTGTTCAGGTGGCTACTCAATCAAGGATATGAGGTTTCTGGAAGCTAAATAAGAGCTAATAGTGCTAATTGCTATGAAGCAACGAACTTGTGTTGTTTTATATTGTTTCCATAAGTGACGAAATACAATTTAAACAAGTTATTGTGATGATTTATCACAAGTTGAACAAATTCATTAGAAACCATAAGGATGAACAAGAGCAACAATGGGGAATGTAAACAAATTAAATGGCAATTGAGAATTAATAGAAATGTTTGAGAAAACAGTATGATTAATAATGGAATATAGTGGGATTAATGGCAAATAGAATGGGAGATGGAGAAGTGAGTAATTTCTGTGGGTTGTTAATTAAATTATGAGAGTATTGATAGGATCGGTAGTCGGAGAATAATGAAATAAAATGCTTCAGAAGTATTAGCCAATTGTAATAAGAATGCATGCATGGAGGAGTGAACTTGCGTAATAGAGCAAAAGAGAAACAGAATTAGATACTGTATTGCACATTACGTGAAAACAGAAAAAGAGCGTGTTCACAATTTAGCGAGTGCAGCTTCTCTACCACAAACTCACTGTGAACATTCACGCTGATTCCTGTGCGAAATGACACAGCCCACACAAACGGGGAAGGCAGTTTTAAAGTAATTAAAACAAGACATAAAACACACCAAGTGTATAAAAACATGCGCATATATTCTTGTTGAAACACTGCATTACAGAAAGCAAGGCTCAACTTAGAGGACGAAAGGCTCGCCTTACCCTAGTGCTCTGTAATACACTTAAACAACACAGCTAAAATGCGTGGTGTACTTGCCGCCTCAACTAAAGGGAGATTCATGTAAGAACAAGCAATTTTGACAGCTAGTGCTGGCAACATAATCGAAGGTTCTGTGGTTATTGAGTCCTTGATCCCATTGATCTCTCCTTCCTCGATTCGTTCGTTTGCAGTTGGCTAACTTGTAAATGGTTTTGACACTTCCTTTTGTGATGGCCTCATCCGACGAAAATATAGTGCGCCACGAGAAATAATAGAAATTAGGAAGTGCAGTGCTACGTGCTCTTCTGTAAAAATTTATTTCTTTCACACACATTATATGGAATTTACTTTTTGCGTGATAAGTATTATGTTTATTTTAAAACCTAGTCTTGAATGTAAGGTGCGTACTGGTGCATGCGTTTCTGAACAGCTGCCGTGGCAGAGAGATACTTCTCTGAATTACACGTGATGTTCACTTGTTTAGGGAACTGTCACTTTTGCTTGTTCTTACGTGAATTCTTCTATAACAACTCGACCATAGCTGGCACTAGTGTGCCCCCCTCCACCTCTCCACTCATTGACGTCACTTTCTGAACATAAGAAAAGAGGAGCAAGGAAGGTGCACAGAGAAAGCAACAATCTTAAACAGCGTGTATAATAAAAAGACAGGGCAGAACGTATTCTGCTAGCATGACGATTGAGTAAATGGTTAACAGTAGAAATGTTATAAGTATAACAAAATATAAACTGTGTGTGGAAACAAAGAAGATGCCTCAACAAAAATTGGACCAGGCTGTAAATGAAATTTTATAATGGACGTGAGAGCGATGGCCAAGAATGCTGAGGACTTGTAAAGGAAAGTTATGAAATTGGACATGTGAATTTAAATAATATAAGAAGGCCAAGGTCATGGCCATGCATGCAAGGGAGGAGTAACAAAAATTATTAAATAACGACAGGGTTGTTATTGTTACTGTTCTTGGGAGTTGTCATATGAAATGCCATTTCTATTGTTTGAAGCAGAAAAACCTGAAATTATAAAATGTTACTTGATTTTGGAAGCAGGCATCGTTATTTATCTTCATAGTAAGAAGAGTTCCTGCATCCCAAATATAAGTATAAATATCTCTTTTGTAAATATTTGTAACCAAGAATAGTATCTTAATGTTATATAAATTGCCAGGTAATATGAGGAAAATCCACCAATTGACACTTTTGCCTCCTAGGCTAATATCAAAACACTCCCTCACTTCTCATTCATTATCTTCATCATGTTACTCATTTTCCGTCCTTGCTGAATCAATTAGCAAACTAGACTTACAGATTTATATTTTGTAGGAACTTACAGCTAGGCTGTCAGACACAGGACTTAGTGAATGACCTATAGATCAGATTCACATTGGCAGCATGCTCTGCAAGTTGTTAACACATTCCCAGAAAGGAGTAGGAGTTAGCAAACAGTAGGAATACTATGAAATGGAAGAAACAAATGCATTGTTGTTTCATTAAAAGATATTAATGTCATCTGTTGTTACCTGAATCAGAAGGTAATCCCTTGCAAGGTAGTCTCTGTATGTCATTATTTGAAGTGACACTGCGATTCAACTTCCCCGCTATTTAAATTCCTATTTTAATTTCCCGCAATACTATTTAAAATCATGTGGACGACTGCAAGATTCAAAAATCAATCGATGAAACGTGCCTGGTTGCTGGCCGCTTAGCCATGTGATCATTAAAAGGAGAGAATATTGTATATGTAAGACCGCAGTCATATTTTTGAGACCGTTGTTAATGGTGTTGTGATGCCTTCCTTTCATCGCTGTCTTCAATTTTAAAAGCAGCCAATAGTTGCAGGGTGTAAGATCTGGCAAAAAAAAACAGCACAAAGGTGCATTTCTGAGTCTAATACAGAGATTTTCTTAGACTTGTGGGTCGAGGCATTGTCATGCGAAACGCCCAAGAGCCTTCTTCTCAATTATCAGTCCGCTCTTGACCAACACAGTGTTGTCCATTTTGCATTGTGATGCATGATTTATTGGAATGCTGCACAATTATGAGCAGCAATAGTAGAAATTTCAAGCTTTATAACTATATCATTTGCAAACAGATAGTGGCAGTATAAATTTAAAAAGTATCAGTTGCACCAGAACTTGGAGAGACTGTGGATGTAAAATTCAATTAGTTTCATTAAAACAATAGCTTTTGTGGAGGCCATTTGATCAGGTTTCATAGTATAATGAAAGGGTTTAACCAAAATGGAAATGAATACAATTGTATCACTTCCATTTGATAGATACTAAATACTCTGTTGGTTTTTGGTAAAAATAACTAGAAGTATGAATTTAATACTCTTCTTTCCCATTGTTTCTGCACTATTCTGGTTTTGGTGGCAATTTGTGAAAATGAGATGTATCTTCATACTAAGTAATGTAAGAATCTCAAAGATGTCATAGTAGTGAATGATACTTCAAATATATCTTCATGTTCTTTCATGGAATCAAAAGATATAAAGCATAATATCTTTTGGTTCCAGTTTGACAGCAATTTATTGAGTGTCAATGGATAAATGTTGATACCTATCTCAAAAATTGAGACTTTTCTGGAGAGGGAAAAATGTTGAAAATTTTCTATTACACGCTATTAAAAACTTGACAGTTTACCTTCATTTTAACATGTTTACTATTAATTTCTGCAATGACCGTCTTTAATATTTGGTATGAGATGATCCAGTCTTTCAGGTGATATTATCGCAAAATGGCCAAATTTTTATGTATGCGATGTTAAAATTTAGCCACCAATATGTGCCTGATTTAATGTTTTTTAAAAATTGAGTAACCAAAATGAGACGTTCTGTATTTTATTTTTGAATTTAAACTGAAGAGGAATAACGTCAACCAACAGTTCTACAACTGTAAATTCTTTCTCATATCATACAGTCTGTCCAAATTCTGGTGTAACTGATTCAATAAAAAATAGAAAAACACCAATGACATTTTTGATTTTTGTATTTTTATTCAAAATATTCTCCATATGAATCAACACTGCTTACAGTAATTTAAAAATTGTTTAAAGCAATTAGTATAGTCAGTCTTTGGAATTGCTTTCAAGACAGTAGTCACATTTTCTTGAATCTCCTGTATAGTGTTGTGATGTGTTCTTTTCATTGCCATCTTCAGTTTGGGAAACATCCAATTGTCACACGGTGCAAGATCTGGTGATTAAGCAAGATGTTTGAGCAAAGAGATGCATTTTTTAGCCAAAAAATCAAGGACTTCCTTTGATTTGTGCACCGGGACATTGTCATGCAGGTGTGACCAGAGAGCACGTTCTCGATTTTCAGGTCACACAGGTGGTCATAGTGCTTGAAGTGAGGTTTTAATTGCCTTTTAACTCTTCAAGCCGAAATACTATCTTTAGATGGCACAGTTGTTCCATTTCTATTCGCAGAGTCATTCAGAGATGTCAAGAGTCTTCTCTGTATAGCAGGATGTCGTGTGGAGATAATATATAGTCATCATAGTGATGTACTAAGCTGGCTTCTATGCTGATGTGCATACACAGTTTCACTTCATCCACATCTGTTTGTAGAAAGTAATTTCTTAGATCTGACAATCCATGGGCTGCTTGTAACCCATGAAGCCATTTCATGCGGTCCAAAGGGTCTCTACTGTATTGGTCTTCTGAAAAATAAAATATCTTAGGATTGTTTGCAATTTTCAAAAATACAAACCAATATATTTGCCAGAAATGGGACCATTCCCTATTACTTTACCATTCTTTGTTTTTATTAGAAAAAAGTTGAAAGAAAAATCTTGGAGCCATTTTTGAGATTTTCTCGTTCTTTCCTACTCTTAAAGAAAAAATTTGGACCATTTTTGAGAAAATACTTGTTTAAAATTGCCCAAGTTTCATGCAAAATTACAGAAAAATACTCATGTTTGAAATATTGTACATGAACTTGTTTCAAGATCTGTTTTCGATGATCTGTTATCTTCATTATTGATGTAATAATTGAACTTTGCAAAATTGTCGCTGAAAAAGTTTTGAACTCTTGCAATTTTCAACAAAAGTGTGAGTTCAACAAAAATGTGACCTCTGTCATTTCTTTAAGCATTTTTTGCTTTATCAGAGAAAAAAGTGAAGGAAAAATTTATGGCCATTTCGAAAAAAAAATTGAAAATGTTGAGGCTTTGTGTAAAGTACTTCCAAAAATCCAGATTTATCCACTTTTTCATTAGTGGGTTCCAGCGATTTTTTTTTTTTTCTATTGAAAACTTGTATTTTCCTGCAGCATTACATTACTTCCTGTATTCTGCACAAGCAGTAGGTGAGAAAGTACAGAGCAATGTAGCCTTGAGGAATACCACTATGAATTGGGTGTGGATTTTAGAGAACTTTACCAACTTGACCTCTGAAAGTTCGGTTTACAAGAAACAAAGTAATCCAATTCAAAAGCTTTCCATGAATGCGAAAGCGCTTAAGTTTGCAGAGTAGTTTTTCCATCGGGTTATAACAAAAGCTTGTTCAAAATCAAGAGAAATGATTTCAATTGACTGTGCTTATGGAGCTCCTTTGTACCGAGATTTTTCGTACTAGATCTGCCACAGAGAATTTGTGTTGACTATCAGTATTTTTTGAGAGTTTCTGAAACAGCATGTCTATAAAAAGTATTCTTTCTCCAGCCAATGGATTGTGGTACCAGCTGTGAATGTATCTGTCTGTTTAGTGCATGTAATAAAAGATTAGGGATAGTGGGCACGAATTATTAGCTTTGGTCCAATATTTGCCACTAAACAAAATATTATAAATATTGATATAAATCTTGGCGAAAAGCAAATGGGAATATATATGCATGTGAATTAAGTCAACAAATGGAAGTAAATGAAAAAGCCATAAATACACAATTTCAAAGGGCCCAGGATGTTGATTTCAACATGCTTTTAAATAAACTTGCTATAGACTAAATTTTAATCACAGATATATGTATGTAAATAATATTTCTTCAAAAGGAAGTTTTAAAGTGTAACTTGCATTCTAGCTAGATGAGAACATTGATATGACCCAAACATTATCCGGTTGGCAGAACAACGAGAATAATAGGGAGTAAAACAACTCAAGCCCAAGATAGTCAAAGTTTGTGAAGTAAATATGAATCATTTCTACATTAATTGGCAACTAAGGCCCCCCAATTTGGTTTGTCTTCAAAGAGTATCAAAATAATTGCTCACATGACTTGACAGAGAATATCAAATGATGCTAGTTTTTTTCCCTCATATGAAAAGTAAGAAATGAAAGGTGCAAGTGATATTGTTCATTAATTTAAATGAAGGATTTTGTATCCTTTTTGATATACTGTAGTTATATTTGCAATTTTCCAGTCATAAGGAATCTGTGAGAATTTAGAGGATTGAGTTGTCAGTTTTGCTGCAATAGTACGAATATACACAATTTTTCAAAATAATTTGCATGATTTGACAGTTTCAAGCCTAGAATTAATCAACAAATTTTGGACTTCATTTTATGTGAAATCTAAGTAATTTCATTTGTGAATTTTGTTACTGTAGTTACAAATAGTGTAATGCTATGTATGTTTAAATTGTAAATATTTAAGAAAACTTTAGCAAATTATTATGCTGTTTCATGATGCTTGGGGAGTAGGGTATTTTGACGAAAATCTGGAATAATTGCAGAAATGCTTACTTTAGTCAGCAGTTGATTTCTCAAATATTTACGAAATCTTGTAACATTTCCAGAATGGACTAATTCTTCAAAGTTCTTGCAGACGTATATCCTCATGATTCAAATAAAAATAACCCCAAAACTACCATTTTGATAAGAGTTCTTAACCTGATTTAAAGACTTAGTATTGAGAATTAAATTGCATTAAGAAGGAAATCTTGAGCATTAATATTAAACACATTTGAAAAAAATTGAACTTTTGCAATTTATTGATATTCTGTAGTTTTAATAAAAATCAGATCTATGCTGTAATATTAAGTGAACTTGGCTCTGTAGAAACAAAAAATTTAAAGGAAACTGGAGCTGTTGAGAAAAGATCATTGATGTATCTTCTATATTATTTCAGTAGTATACCTTTGGGTTCCGGCTCTCACACGCAACCAATCTTTATAAATGAGGGTTCTAAAGAAAGAGAATTTCACGGAGACTTGACGAATTTCACTTTGATTTTAAAAATATGGATGATTTCTTTAAAAAAAAACATTGAAATATTCATGTAAAATGCAACCCGCATCACATGTCAACCTAGATCGGCAAATAACTCATAAACAAAGCGTTTTAGAGCCTTAAAAAGTGAGGCCAAAGGCCTCAAAGAAACGTTTTTTACAGCATAATCTACACTATGACACATTCTCCATTTAAGCTTTTGGTTCCACGCTTCAATACTATCAAGGCCACCTCAATATTTCAGTCCTTCCTGCTGGTAGCAATTTTTGTGGCGACACGCTTAGAAGGCTTAGATTCGACAATCTTTATTTACGCTTTCTGTTAACACCGTAGTTTGTGCAGTTTGACGAGGTTTATTTGCATAATCATTAATTCAAGATTTGCTCTTCAGCAACAACTAGAAGTACTATTATAGTTGCTTGATACCTACGAAGATTGTTTCTTATGTGTGTAGTGAAACTATTATATTAACGTTTTTTCATGGTCTATAAGGGCTGTATACTTAATTGTGGAGGGATGTGGATGTTCAGTGAAGAGTGAAGACTGTGTTTGTGTTTTATCTGTACCAATATTTTCGTTATCATTCGTTGAAATTTTCAAGTCAACGGGTTCAGACACGTAGCTTTCTCAAAAAGAAAAAGCTAATATTTTTGTGTCTATCACGAAAAACCAAAACCTAATTGACAAAGAATATTGAATAATTACTTCAAATGTCTTTAAGGAAGTGTTGGGAATTGTTCCAAGCAAATACCCCATTATATTGAATAAATATTTATTGAAAATTTCTTTTACACATTAATTGCATTGCTTTTTATTTTTATTTGTAATTGTGTTAGTACATTGCAAGTTACCTTTATAGATTTTAAACAAATAAACACGTTTCGTTAACTACTTTCCCTCTTAGAATGAAAATAGAAGGATAGGGATGAGTGTGGGGTCTAACATGCGAGAGTTCTCGCATGGGTAGGCAGAGGTAGTGGAGGAAAACTTGTACTATGGCACAACACAAAGAACAAAGTTTTTAAAGTAGCTAAAGTAAAATAGCTTGAAATAAATAGAAAACAAAAATTAACACGCACTAGCCTACAATACTACGTGAATCAATTAAAAAACAACTAAATTTAAAATTATAGAAAGAATAGTGCAAGTCACCCGACAACTGCCAACGATCGCAGTCCAAACGCGCGATTTAAATGTTGGCGGTATCTGGAAGTATGTACACCAACGCCCAGCTGCAAACTCATATTGTAAATAAAACACTGTTTGATATTAAACTCAAGGTGTCGGTTCATTAAGATATTAAAAATGCAAACATCGTTTGATCAAAATTCCCATGTACCGAAGTGGGCATACTAATGCCTACTAAATTGTTTCTAATGCTAACAAATGGTATTTAGTACTCAAAGATGAAAACATTAGTTTCATAATTTTTTGTCTCTTTATTGCTTTTCTTGAGGTACGTAAGGACGCAGAAAATAATTCAATACTTATTAGTAAACAAATAATTTTTCAGTTTTCTCACCCCAGCAAGGTGGCACCCTGACTCTCCAAAACCCACTCGGTTCTTCATAACAAATCAAGGAAAGTTAAATAATATTGCAATGAGTAGGTCTGTTCTTGCCCGATCCAGTATTTTCGCACTATTTTACTTGGCTTTCTCAAGAGTAAAAACCTTTTCTATTATTTGACTATCAAGGAAAGCGAAAAGCTAACTCTCAAGGGAGATTGAAAAATGTCTTCAAATGTTGTTTTTAAAGAAGTATGAATTGTTTCAAGAACATCTCTCTATAATGTTGAATAAACTTTATTTGAAAATTTGTTTCAAACATCAATTGCATTGTTATTTTGTTTGATGTTCTGTAAGTACATTAGTCGTTACTCTCCTTTATGGAACGGATAGACAAATGGATAGCGAAAGGGTTGGATTTAACATGCGAGAGTTGTCGCACAGGTACGCTAGTTTTAACAAAATTCAATTTCACTCAAAATTACAAGAAAATATGCATTTTTAAAAAATTCTTGTTCTAACCCGAATCACTTCTCTGGCCTCACCCTTCACCCCATCCATCTGCAAACAACACTAGTTCCATTTGTAAAGCTTGTAATTTTGTATATTGTCTTTCATTTACTTCCTATGTCTTGCTACCATAAAGGGCAATTCCGCAATTGCTTCATATATCCTTTCTTTAGTCCTATTGTCCACCACATTTCATATAGTTCCTTGATAGCCCTGCTTACTTGAAGCATTTGTTTTTCCAAATCTGTGTCAGATTTGGCCTGTATTGAAAATAGCCCCAAGGTCTTTAAAATCATAGCATACTTTTATCGCATTCCCGTCAATATCCAAATCCCCCATGTCTGATGCTGTGGGTGAGTATTTTATCTTGTCAACATTGATGTCCAGCCCCCACAGTTCGTACTCTTCTTTCAGTTTCCTTTTATGTAGCTAGTATCTTCCTTATCCGCTGTAATGATAACTTGATCACACCCTATCACAAGGCTGGAAGCTGCATAGATTTCTTTCAGTTCCTGTGCGCATTGGAAATTTATAACATTAGTTATAATATTAGTATGTGTAATATATTTTTTATATTTATTTTATTTATGGCAATACATTTTTTTAAAATAAAGATGGGATTCCATCTGGTCCAGGACCTTTATTAAGGTCTAAACTTGCAATTGCTGTGAATATTCTCTCATACAATTTGAGATATTTGCCAACCTTTTCAACTGAATTTATAATGTTATAATTAGATTCAGTATTGTGAATTTTGTTATTGATCACTTACTCTGACTCAATATAATTCACAAACAAGTCCCTTATTTCATTATCTGTAACATCTGCTTTATCTGTTTATGCAGTCAATTACCCACCTTGTTCGAGTTTAGAATATTTCCAAAGATGTTTAATAATACTCCCAGTTTCACTTTCTACCTTCTTTAGGTGTAAGTCGTAGGCATTTCTAGCCTTATGTTCACAAAGTCTATTAATATTCTATATGTTACTAGAATCCTGATTTAATAGAAAATCTTAATATTATTATATTGCTTTATATTAATAATATTAATATTGTATTGTAATAAGAGTAATTACAGTAGCATAATTTTAAAATTTTATTAAATGAAGGAAGAAAATTATCCATTTTTTCACATTAATATTTGCATCATTAACACATTTAATAATTTTAATTTTTATTTGTCTTTTGTAGGAATATTTGGAGCAGTCACTTACATCAGGATCGGGATCTGGATTGCCATTACTTATTCAGAGAACATTGGCGAGACAAATATCATTAGCAGAATGTATTGGAAAGGGCCGGTATGGTGAAGTCTGGAGAGGTATTTGGCATGGTGAAAATGTTGCAGTAAAAATATTTTTTTCTCGAGATGAAGCATCATGGAGTAGAGAGACTGAAATTTACAGGTGAGTAGCCATATAAATTGAATTGTTACATGTATTGATGGAAATTAATATGTGGAACAAGTGGCTTTAATTTTAGATTATCAGTTTTAATTTCATTAATAAATTTTATTTACCAAATAAATGAAACAGGAATGTGGTTTCTGGTAATTTGCATTTTTTTATATTTGTTTCCATGTATATACTATACTTTCTAAGCAATGATATATTATAGTTTGATTATATTGTTCAAAACTTGTTGCTCAGTGATGATGTATTGTAATTCAGTTAGATTTTCATAATCTTTATTTTAATTATATGCATCGATTATTTTTTTGCTCAATAATGATTATTGTAAGTATTACTTATTAGTTAGTTATAGTTTTATAATTTAATACAAGAATTGTTACTTATTTTTTCTAAGCTGATTGGTATAAATAAATAAATTTCCATTTTTTTGTAATTTTAGTACACATTCATTAATTTTTACTTGCATGTTCCAGCACTATTCTTCTACGTCATGAAAGTATCCTGGGTTATATTGGTTCTGACATGACATCCCGCAATTCGTGTACTCAGCTGTGGCTTATAACACATTATCACCCATTAGGATCTCTTTATGATCATTTAAATCGAACTACTTTGACACATCATCAAATGATGAAAATATGCCTTTCTGCTGTGAGTGGCTTGGTGCATTTACATACAGAAATATTTGGTGCTCAGGTAAGGCTTTTGAATGTATGCAAATGCTTGTGAGAGGACAGAATTACTGACTGCTGAGTAATAAAAAAGATACAGGTCATTATGACTGATATGCAACTTTTTTCTAGGGCAAACCTGCAATTGCTCACAGAGACATTAAAAGCAAAAATATTTTAATGAAGGTGAATGGTGCTTGTGTAATAGCAGATTTTGGTCTTGCTGTCACCCATATTCACTCAACAGGAGAAACTGATATGGGTGCTAATCCACGTGTGGGAACTAAGAGATATATGAGCCCAGAGGTTTTGGATGAAACGTGAGTACTTCCAAAAATTTGAATGCTAATATGTATGTTTTAGTGTGAGAATAAAGTATTTACTAATCGTTTTACTTTGTTATGTGTTATGATTTGTCACATTTAAATTTTTACAATGTAAATGTGCACGTAATTATTTCTGTTGTTGCTGCTGCATAAATGTAAGTTCTTGTAGTATGTAGTTTATTTTGAAACACATTGCAACAAACGAAATTATATAAAGAGGTTAACATATTGCCACATTTCAGGTTATTGTCATTGTATTCATGCAGAGAGCAAGTAGTGTCTTGAGTTAACTGAATTCATGTTTGATTTTTCTGAATTTCAGAATCAATATGGATTGTTTTGAATCGTATCGTCAAATTGACATTTATGCATTTGGCCTTGTATTATGGGAAGTATGCCGGAGGACATTATCTAGTGGGATTGCAGAAGAATACAAGCCTCCTTTTTATGATCTTGTGCCAAATGATCCTAGCTTCGAGGACATGAGGAAAGTAGTGTGTGTAGATCAGCAGCGACCAAATGTACCTAATAGATGGGCCTCAGATGCGGTAAGTGTTTGGACTCTTTAAAAGTATAAAATAAAACAGATTCATTGTATGATCATTAGATATTGACATTTGCTGTAATCTATTTTCAGACATTGAGTGGTATGGCAAAACTTATGAAGGAATGTTGGCATCAAAATCCCAAAGTTCGATTACCAGCATTGAGAGTTAAAAAAACTCTTATAAAATTAGCATCTTCCGACATATCCATCCATCTTGATCTTGACATGTGATCCTTTAAGATCTGTGTAATGTGTGAAAAGATTTGCACATTCAGTAGAATTTTTTGGAGACTATTTTCTAGTGCAGTGAAAAGTGTTAAAGTTTGCGTGCTCTGCAAGTTACTTTATTTTGAGAGACTGGAGTGTGCATCTTTGTTTTTGTTGGAAGTCATTGTACCTTTTTTAAATATGTATGCAAGAATTATTCACATATATGTAAACATTTTTTATAATGGAAGAAAAATGCAGTGCCATGATACATAACAAGATAAGTGAACTGCCGTCTGTGCAGCATCCTCATATAAGAGGTATGTTAGTGTAGTACAACGGAAGACTGAAGTTTGAGTTACATGCTGTTGGCTCATTTTATAGAAGCTCTTTGTGTGATGTGAATGGTATTGTTAGATATCCACCATCTTGTTGGAGAATACTGTTGTAATGTTTTGAAACTTGTTTCATGTTAATGGCCATATTAAATTGTGATTGTGACAGGTAGGATCTTTCTCATGTGAACATTTTAAAGTATTTTTGTAGAAGTGTCGCGAATGAGTGGTATTATCATGCTCTATTTTTAGTTTTATTATGTACGCTAAATTACAATAAGGTTTTGTTCAAACGATTCAATAAAAATCTTGAACAGTCGTCACCAAGGTACTGGGATTGCAATTTTAATACAAATTTTTTGCATTCACAAAGGTGTCAAACTTATTCTTATGGGAATTGATCAGTATTTCATGAAAAACATTTGAATTTTATTTTGAAGACTGGATTTTCAAATCCAAAAATGTCTATTTTTTGTTTTCTTGAACTTGTGTGATGCATCCCAATAAAGTTACTCATTAGAGAATGTATATTAGTCGTAACTTCATTGTCGTTTTTCAATATGTTGATTATTATACAAAATTTGTTTCTAAGATTAATACAAACAGATTTTTATTACTTCCAGTGCTTAACACATTTGGAGAAAATTCCACCTGTCGTGATTATGATATTGTGGCATATCATGTTAGATGTGGGAGGATAAAAGAGAAACGTGTGGTTTTATTTTGTTTATGTGCTTGTATTATATAGAATCTTCTATGCTCAAATAATTGTTGCAATTGACATTCATCATCATGCTATCGTGTTGTTATTTTAAGATACATTGTGCCATTTTAATAATTTATATGACATGGACATGAAGGAAACACAACCTACGCATAATAATCATAATCTATTTGTGAGAAATTACTGTACAGCATCCAATATTGTGTTCATTTTGCTTTTTCGTTTTTCATTGTAAGAATGTTTTTTTTCTCCAGAGGAAAAACTTGGGAAATACGAGTTTGTTACATGAAATTACCACTATATTTTTACATATCTAAGAACATAAAAGTTCCCCAATCAGCAATTAATCTTCAAATAATTATTATGAAATGATAATATTTTGAGTCAGGGAGAGGTAAAATTTGACATATTTTATCTATTCTAGTTACTTTTGGTTAATTTGTATTAATTGTAATAGTTTTTGTGTTTATTAAGTATTAACGTATTCAGGTGTATAATTTATAATGAAGTCTTTGACTTCAAAAATAAAAGTATATATAGTGGCTGACAGTAGAGATTTATTAGCAAAAATGAGCAATGCCACTTGAAGGGCAGCTGGTATTGTTATTCATCTCTCCTTTTGGCAGCGCACAGCAATATGGAATAGAGTATACTCCTTTTTTTATTTCGTTTTTCTCTCTCTGGATACTATTTCTTGACCAAAGTGATGATACCTTTTGCAAGGATATCGGTTAGTGTAATTCATCGCTTTGTTATAAGCAATCACACTATTTGCTCCCTAATGGCAGAGCCATGGAGGTGTTCTTTTTGCCGAGTCTGCATGTACCCGTTTCTTGGTACTTTACCAAGAAAGGATGCATTCTACGTACATATGATATTGTTCTTTTCATATATTTGTACAGTCAAGTTCATTACTGTGAATATTTGTATTGTAGAAACATAATCATACTTCTAATTTTAAGAGAATTGTTTTTAACAATAAATATAGCATATCATGAAGTTTCTATTTAGGTCCAAGTAAACATATGATTTGTTACATAATGTGAATGTCATAGAATGAGTGGTAAGTGTTATGATTTGTCTTATTTTAACTACCATATCATTCTTGTGATATGGGTTTTAAGTGTACTTAATTTATGTTCAGTAATGAGGTTTTAACAATAAAATCTACAATTCTGAGGATTGTCTTTACAAGACACCTTTAAAAGGTGCATTTAAAAATTGCTCTTTGTGATACATTATTTGCATCATATCTCAATAATAAATACTTTTCTCCCACTATAAGATCATCAGATTTTTATCATTCTTACAGTTCCTTTATTAAAATATGAATAAATAAATTTATTGCTACTGAAAAATGCATCGGGAACTGTTTAGGTGGATGAAAAATCTTCTTTTTATGTAGATTAGGGAGTTGAAATAATGGAACCTATCAGAGAACTTTGGCATGTAATGTCATGAAAAGAGAGTACCATACGTGTACTTTTTACATTTATTGATCACTTAAATTTTTTAATGTGCTGGTCAGGCATTGATGAGGCACATCTTAAAGAAATTATTGAAAGGCAATAGAATTGACATATTCATAAAGAGAGAAACACTACAAACAAAATAGAATTGCTCATTGTCATGTCATTCTGTAAATATATTTATGATATGTTGTTTATTTGTTGCTCCACTAGCTGAGTTGGGAGTCGATATATTATTTTTGTGTATGAAGTTTTTTCCCAGGATACAAGTTCTACTGATGAGGAATCTGGTATTGTACATTTGTGTTACAATTATCTATCAAGTAGCTTCTAGTTGTGTTGCATTTTGCTATTATGTCCCTGCAGTATTGTCAGAGTTTGTAATTGTGTAAATACTGTTAATAATACTCAGTTTACTGTCTTGTTCTAGTAACCTTTCAACGTTCACTTCAAACATATCATATTTTGTTGGTATAAAGAGCAGGACACCTTTGACTCTCAGTACAGTACAATGTTTCACCTCTTGATGGACTTAAAGTACGGTTGGCAATACAATATGTTTCACCTTAATTATATTCTGTCAAATTTTGAGTATGTATTTGGAAAACCTAGTTGATGCTTTAAATTTCTATTAGCAATCCTTTAATAATGTTTTTTAATTAATAGTGAAGTTGCTCTATCACAAAATTGTGAACAGTTATTAAAACCTATTAAGCTATTAAAAACAAAAGCCCCTGAACAATCAAGTTATTTATTAATGATGTAATATTGCCTGTGCATATCCAGTGTTTTCTCACAGATCACATCAGTTCTATAAAGTTCTACTGTATTTTTCTAAAAATAAAAATCGCAAATCAGTGCTGCATTTATTATTGGGAAAAGAAATCCTAACATTTAGATAACATAGAGCCTTTAAACATGTTTGCATTGCTAACCAATACATATGTTTATGTAAATTTCATGTTTTGTCATGTATTGAATTTACATGTGGAAAAAGTGAACATAATGTGAACACTGTACTGTGGTTAGTATATATGTATTGCGTATTATAAATTGATTTGGATTTTCCTTTTGTATTAATATAATGTTACATATCAGATTATTAATTTTTGATTTATTTTACTCTTACAAGTGAGGTTATTAATAGCTCTCCATATCATGTGAACATATTTTAATACATATTCTATAAAAATGTCATGTCATTAATTTCACTAAATATTTGAATAATGCGTATCATCATGTACAAAGTTGCTCTACATCAACCACTCAAAGTAGATTTTTACTATATGAATATATGGGTACCCAATTTCTTCTTTCTTTGAAGAAACAGAAGTATTTTCCATGATATTTTTAATTCATTCTGTTATGATTTTGCATTTTAATTCTTATTATATATTATACTTGTTGTTATATAAATTGTATATAGTTGTATAATATGTAAACATAAAATTAACACTAAATAAAGTAAGCAATATGTGACTTCTTTTAATGTGCGTTGTATTTTTGACATTTTTGGATGGGAATGTTCTCGAAATGGGCTTAGTCTATAGAAAACTCATTAAGTTCCAAATTATATATTTCAATAAATTAGTTACATATATGTGGGGCTCAGATTTTTAAGTAAATGCATAATTTTCCCTTGCAATCTTGAGCTTCAAAAGTTTGTGGGATCTTGAATTTCCACTAATTTCCATATTCCAAATTGCATATCATCTAAAAATAAATATTTTGATTAAGTTGCATAAAAATAAATATTTTTGTCAAAACAATTTTGTGACACATTTCACTAAATATTATGAGTGTTTTCAAGTTTAATACTTGAGAGTTTCAAGTAAAAATGCAGCCGTACTAAAAGAACAGGAGGGAAAACATATTGGCACTAACAACTATTGTAATTATCAAGCCATATAGACTAGATGATAGTGTGATTAGTTAGCCCAAAACTCAGCAAAAACAAATTGTAAATAATGTAACTATTAGTGTTTAATGTTTTATTGTAAAGTGTATCATTAATATTAATATGCGAGGGAAATGGGCAGAAAGTGAAGGATGCTAATAACATCTAAGATTAGCGAAAGTGATGAGAAGTGAAGAAATAGAAAGTATAAAATAGAGGTATAGCAAAAATACGAAGATGAGTGTAGCCTAGAAATCAGTAAAGCAGATAAATAGGTGAATTAGCTGACAAAAAAAAAAAAGGTACCACAGAATGGCGCACAGACATTCCCATATTAGTTTTCTAATTCCTTTAGTGTCGGGTAGCTATTCGGAATTGCCACATACTCTTGCCAGCTGCCATCTGTCTCCGCACAAAAAAAAGTTTTTTTTGACATTTTCTTAATTTTTTGGTTTTCTAATAGTAGAACGGAAATGTTCATTTTAGAATATTAACGAACAGTAAAACTTTGTTCTTGCTCTTTGTCCTTGCAACTGGCAACTTTCTTTGAATAATTTGGAGCAGTTTAAAAAAAAAGAAAAGAATTTAAGCACTACTAAAATGCAAAATTTGAAGTTTTTTTCACAGAAAATTTTTGAGTTTCGAAAAACTTCATTTGAAGTAATTTCAATCACTTTCTTACAAATAAATTAGTATTTACAAATTGCTGTAATGTGCATATTCAAGATGTGAGAGATCTTTCCAAAAAATTACATTAGTGTAATATTAGCACTATCCGTTCGAACAGTTTGAAGAAAAAATCTGGAGTGATTTGTGAGAAAATGGGGTTTGAGCGTTTTTGAAAGTGTGGAATTTCAAGCTTAGTTTTCACAGAAAACAGTTGAGTTCTCAAGAAACTTTGTGTGACATTATCTAAAGCACATGTATTCATTAATATAATAATGTCAACAAATTGCTGATTATGCAAATATTAACGACATGAGAGAAGTCAAAAAATTACATTTTTGTAATTTTTGAAAAAACAAACGAATAATGCGATGTGGCGTTTATGTCACTTCATAGACTACATTTGTTACTATCCCTACTAAAAGTTTATAGAAAAAATTTGGAGCCATTTTTAAAAAATGTAGTTTTTGTAATTTTTTTAAAAATTGCCCGCAATATTGCGCAAAATGTACTAAAATTTTCAAAACAGTATATTTGTGTTCAAAGAAAGAACTCACTATGGAGAACAAATTTTATTTGAAAGAAAAATCTCTATCTTTAATTTTGTAGTCGTAGGAAGAGCCCGATAAAAATTCAAAATTTTGCAATTTTCGAGTGTGAACCGTGAAATTTGTACTTAAGCCACCTTAATAAGTGTAGTTTATTCCATTCTCGTAAGAAATTTGAAAAACAAATTTGGAGCAGTTTTTGATAATATTTTGAAAATGTCCGGGAACTTTATGTACATTTTGAAGAAAGTTTTTCAAAGACGTAAGTATTTGTAAGTAGTGTTGTTCACAGACGGACAGACGTTTTGCTTTGTATTGGGTTTTCGGTATCAAGGACCCACAAAACAGGGTTTCTGGCTACACCACTTGTTAGGGGATTTTTTTTAGCATCTGGATTTATCCACCTTTTATTTTCCCGTATACATACGTACATATATACGTAGTATAAGGAAAGTTATAAAAAACTGCGAATTTTCGGCAGAAAAAAATTCATTGCCGCGCCGTGATAAGGAACTAGTGATGCTATAGAATGGCACAGACTTTTACGTATTAGTTTTTTATTTCCTTCGGTCTTGGCTAGCTATTCATACTTGCCACATACTCCTGCCAGCTGCAATCTATCGCCGCCCAAAGTAATTTTGTTTTTACATTTTCTTAATTTTTCGGTTTCCTAATGGTGGAACGGATATATTAATTTTAGAATATTAAAAAACACTTAAATATCGTCCTAAATGGCAATTTTATTTGAAAAATTTGGAGCCTCTTTTAAGAAAATGGCGTTCAAGCGCTACTAAAAATGCGAAATTTGAAGCTCTTTTTCACAGAAAATTTTGAGTTTTCGAAACACTTCATTTGAAGCACTTACACTCACAAATATAATAGCGTTTACAAATTGCTGGTACTATTTCGTTTCTGAAAATGCTGAATTTGGAACTAGTTTTAACAGAAAACGGTTCAGTTCTCGAGAAATTTTACTTGACATTATTTAAAATACATATATTTAATATAATAATGTGAACAAATCGCCGCTAATGTAGTAAATATTACCGACGTGAGAGGCAAGTAAAAAAATTAGATTTTGTAATTTTTGAAAAAAGGAAAGAATAGAGCGAAGAATATGGCGTTGATGTCATCTCATAGAGTAACATTCAGTTCAAAACTAATAAACTTTTCAAACAAATGTACATGACCTTAATGAAAGAAAGCCATACGGAGAACAAATTTCATTTGATGGAAAAATATCTTAAATTTTGTAGTTGTTGGAAGACACCAAAAGAAATTCAGACTTTTGCAATTATCGAAAATTCAAAGTTAACCGTGAAAATCGGGCCAATGTCACTTTTATCAGCGTATTTTTCTCTAATTTTACAAGAAATTTAAAGGAAAAAGTTGGAGCCGTTTTTGCGAAAATTTTGAGAATGTCTGGGGTGCTTCATGTAAAGTACCACAAAATTTTATAGAATCTTTTTCAAAATCTCAAAACTTCGACTCGAGCCAGATCGTCTGGTTTCTTTCAATTTGAAAAAATTCCTACGTATGTTTTTGGCGCTAGTGGTATTCACAGACGAACAGCGAGATGTTTTGCTTTCAATTGGTTTTCGGTACCAAGGACCCACAAAACAGGGATTCTGGCGACACCACGTTTAAGGAGATTTTTTTTTCTTAATTTAGCAACTGGTTTTATCCGCTTTTACGTTATCAGGGCCCGGCAATGAATTTTTTTTCTCACGAAAAATCGCCGTTTATTTGCGCAGCATTTCATACCTTTCCCTACACTACGTATATTACTCCGTAAATACGTATGTATACGGGAAAGTAAAAAATCTAACAAAGCCATTAAACGCATTCAAAAATTTGGACGCTCACAAAATCAATGCACCATTTCACTCAAAAGTTCGTACTACTTCCTAATTGCGCGTTTCACCACGCTTAATCGGGAACTGCGGAGATTATACGAACTGGAGTGCTAATCGCCATGGTAAGGAATACGGCACGAAGCTGCACCGTGAGTGCCGACGTGATGCAAGGATATTGCATCACGAGCGGCGGTAAGCCGTCAATTCGATGCGCTAATATTGGCGAATACTGTCCGTGCTTCTCGAGGTTTCATGGTTACCACTCAGCTGTCCTCCTGTGCTGTAGTTATGAATACTGTAAGGTCTTACAGTTTTCATGACTATTGTGACGTCGTCGTGATGAGTAAGACATAGACACGAAGTTTTTAAATACAGATTTACTCGTATTTACAATCATTCACTACACAGTATTTACACCAGGCGCGGATCCAGACTTCTCTTTTGGGAGTGATCAGGTTAAAACACAAGTGCATTTATTCTGTTGTAACTCCACTACATGGCGCTACATATTCCCTACAAATCCCCTACGTATTCACGTCAAATGCAACCCGCAACATACCCGGCAGCATTTTGAATCTATATCGTTAAATAACTCCTAAACGATGCATTCTACAGCCTTAAAAACTAAAATATTGAGACCAAAGGCCTCAAAGAAATATTTGTCGTGTCGTAATCTACAGAATGAAACCATCTTGAACATTCTATAATATTTTTGCTGGTCCGGCGCTTCCCGATTTACCTCACCTGCTCAGAGACGTGCACGAAAAGGGCGAGGAGCAGGCGTGGATCCAGGGGGGAGGGAATCACAGGGGTCATGACTCCCCCCCGCCCCCAATGATGAACTAACACAATTTTTTGTGTGCAATTTTTGCGAGAAATATGTTAAAACCTCTTAGAAACATAATCTTTCCACTGTCCCTTCAGAATCCATATGAACTCGGCTTAAAAGTCACAATCGTTGTTCATAGTGTGACGATCCAGATAGACTCGTCAAAATAACAATTTCAATATATTTAATAGGGAAAAATACATATTTGCATAAACAATTGACGGGTTAGGGAGCGTAGTGACATTCGTCTATTTATTACGCCGGAATAAGTAATTGTAATAATAATTAAGTTCAACGAATTGTTGAAATCCAATCAGACCGGTGTAAATAAATAAGAGATTTTAGAGAGACAAGAAACAAGTGCACATTAGGTTTCCCAAGAGAATTAAAGGAAAACATAACTTTGTCACAAAACAAGTGAACCCTACGTAACGAAATCGCCATGTTAGTAAATATGTTAAATGTAATACATTGACTTTGAAAAGGCAATAAAACAAATGTGAATAACGAGAATAAATATGTAGTTAATTTACGTATGGAATATGATCAGACACAAGGAAAAGTTAGACAGAAAACGCAATTTTATGAAGAACTTGCAAGTAACAAATGAAAAAGAAAGACGGCAGTTGTTTTTCTAATATTTTAGGGAAGTCGATCGGGGTGAATGCTTGTCGACTTGGTAGAGCACGGATGGTGGAAAGAAGCTATAATGGCGGATAAAGTGTGGTGTTCAGATGGATACAACTGGAAATCGCAGTTAAAACATAAATGTTTGTAATATGGAACTAGGAAAAATGTGTGGTTCTGTGTAATGCAGCCACAGAATTCGACGCAAAGGGAAGTGATAATTTCAGACTCTGCCAGGGCCGTCTTTGGGTTTGAAAGTACCCGAGGCACTCAGAGATTTCGGGGCTCCTAATTCTTAGTTCAACAAATTACGTTCTGGCGATCATAAGTTATTAAAAATTGAATATTACACAGTTAATAAGCATTTTGATCCCTCTTTCTAAGGTAAGGAAGGATTTGTAAAAAAACTAGATAAACGGAATTAAATAATATCTTTAATCTCTGTATTTTCTATAGTAATATTTTACTAATAACTCTAACAATAGTAACATAATGAAATATGATTAAATAACATCACAAGCAATATTTACATAATAAGATCTAAGTAAAAAACTAAGCATTTGTCAATGATACTTTACGTAGTTTCGCATGCTACTTCAGTTTTGTTATATATTTTTTATTATCTGTGGGGGCCCTTTGATCATGGGGGCCCTGAGGCACGAGCCTCGTCTGGCTGTGCCTAAAGATGGCCCTGGAATCTGCTCTATCTTTCTTGACATTGTGAGAAGGCCAAGAGATGTATCTTAATGGGAATGAATTTTTAAAATTCAATTTAATATGGCCATTAATAAGAGAACGAATGCGCGCTTGTATGAATGAGTCTTGCAAATGTTAAGCTTAAGTGTTATGTGTAAATATTTATTCAGTTTCAAGGGTAAAATGTTTTTGAAACGTATTTCGTTGTCATGTAAAATGTTTTGTGTTAGGTATTCAACTAAATACACACTTTTAAGATCTGACTGTTACGTATTTATTTACTGATTACAACACATGGCACTATTACATGTACTCGCGCGGTAACAACAGACTGCCAGCGAGCATAACACGATCTCCCTAGTCACCAGACTTTTACCACAACGGACCATAGGCACAGAACATACATTACTATTAAAAGTCAGTTCAAATACACAACATCTCTTCCCCCTTCAATATGAAACATAATCCTTGTAACGTGACGGCCTCACAATCACTCGACTGGGCCGCGACTGACTGTTGGGTGCTCCGGGCGGATCCACTCGCGGCGATAGTTCAGCTCCTCTCGGGCTAGCCACTTCCCGCAGGTTCGTAGTTCTCTCAGCTCGAAGTTCGGGATCCTCGTTGAACGGCGATCGCTCCAAACCCTCTGACACATTTTGATCAGGACTATGTGCAAAGGATGGTGATTCCGGTTCAGGAGACTGAATGATTTGAGCAGGGACCGGAATCCTTGGCTGGTTACTTTGGGTTTGTGGTTTATCCACGATCTGTTTATTCTGGTCATCTTCAGCATTCTCAATTCTTCTCCTCAGTTGATCAACATGTCGTTTGATTATATTTCCATTGGGTAGTTGTACTGTATAAGAGACTGGTCCCGTGCAGTCATGAACTTTGCCCTGCAACCACTTTGGACCAATTGGATTGTAATTCCGGAAATACACCAAATCACCTATTTCAAACGAGCGCAGTTTCTGCGTCGTATTTTTGTCTCCTTTGTTTTTCCATTGCAATGCATATGGATGCATTTTATCGAGAACAGTTCGCAGCTTCCTTCCCATCAAAAGTTCAGCCGGCGTCTTCTCGGTACCTGCATGCACTGTTGTGTGCTGTCGGAAAAGCAATCTCTGCACCTGCAGTTCAACATCTCCTTCCTCCAATTTTGTCAATATCTTCTTCGCAGTTTGGACCATACGTTCAGCCTGTCCATTGCTCGATGGATGATATGGAGAAATTGTACTGTACTTGATCAGGTTCCGGTCGTAAAATTCATGAAGTTCCTTCGAATCGAATGAACGTCCGTTATCTGAGATAATAAGATCTGGTATTCCCATTCTTGCAAATATTCTCCGGAAACTCTGGATGACTTCAGCAGATGACATCGATTTCATAATGTCCACTTCTAACCACTTGGACATCGCATCGACTACAATCAGGTACACTTTTCCTTTGTGAGGGCCAGCAAAATCCACATGCAATATAGACCAGGCATTTAAATTTTTTTCGATATTCTGACGGGGAGCTTTAGGTGGATTATTTGCATGAATTTGGCACGTCTTACACTGATTTACACAGTTTTCTATGTCCTGATCTATGTTTGGCCACCATACATAGCTCCGAGCACAAGCTTTCATGGCTACGATTCCTGGGTGATTTGCATGCAGTAGTTCCAAAAACCGTTCCCTAGTTACCTTTGGTGCTATCAACCGATTGCCCCACAGCAGACAATCCTTGTGTACTGAAATTTCCATTTTCTTCCTTTGGAATGGCTTGTACTCTTCAGGAAGTTCCGTGGTTGGCCACTGATGCCAAGTCCAGTACCGAACTTTTGACAAAATTTCGTCGTTTGTTGTATACTCACGGATGTCTTCTATTGGAATTGGCCTTTTCTCAGACTCCAATAAAAGGATGTCACCTGGAGGAGTCAACTCGTCTTTATCCGATGTCATTGGCAAGCGGCTAAGGCAGTCTGCATTTCCATTTTCTTTTCCTTTCCTGTACTCCAAATTGTAATCATAAGCACTCAGGATTAGACACCATCGTAGCATTCGAGGCGATAAAACAGCTGGGATCGGTTTCTTTACACTCAACAGCCCCAAAAGAGGTCTGTGATCTGTTGTAATTGTGAATTTTCGTCCTGCAACATATTGGTGAAACTGTTGAACTACTTCAACGACAGCCAAAGCCTCTCTGTCTATTTGCGCATAGTTCCTTTCATGTTTCCCCAATGTGCGGGACCAATAAGCGATTGGTTTCTCCACGTTCCCCTCTCGATGTGCCAAAACCACTCCAATTCCGTAGGGAGAAGCGTCGCAGTTCAAAACCAATTCTTTTGCCTCGTCGTAATGTACCAGGATTACCTCCGAACTCATCAGTTCTTTTAATTTTGAGAAAGAATTTTCATGAATTGCAGTCCATTTCCAGGGTTTGTCTTCGAGTAATCTGTTCAATGGTTCAATAATTGTCGATTTATCTTTGAGGAACCTGTTATAGAAATTTACCATTCCTAAAAAGGATTGTAACTCTTCTTTATTTGTGGGCCTTGGCGCATGTTTTATTGCTTTTACCCTGTCCTCTGTAGGCCGCACTCCTTGTTCGCCGATAAGAAAACCTAAAAACTTAATTTCTTTCAACCCCATCTTGCATTTGTCCTTTTTAAGCGTTAATCCTGCCTCACGAAGTTTGTCCAAAACTCTTCTTAAATTTGCTTCATGTTCCTCTTCATTCCTTCCGAAAACAATAATATCATCCAGATATGCTTTTGCTCCGGGAATCGAAGCCAGCAACGAGTCCATGATTCTTTGGAAAATTCCAGGACAAACTGATGCTCCAAACGGTAATCTCTTGACTTTGAAAAGCCCTCGATGTGTATTAAGGGTAAGTATTTTTGCTGTTTCGTCGTCAACTCTGACCTGTTGGTATGCTTGAGATAAATCCAACGTTGAGAAAACAGTAGCTGGCGTCAAGAGCGTTATCATCTCTGTAATTGTAGGTAGTGGGTATGAGTTCTTCTTTAATGCCGGATTTACTGTACTTCTGTAATCTCCACATAGTCGTATCTTCCCGTCACTTTTTCTCTGCGTCACCAGAGGTGTTGCCCACTCTGAGTAGTCAGTTGGCTCCAAAACTTCCTGTTGAATCAGCTTTTCCAACTCCCTCTCGACCGCTGGTTTTAATGCAAAAGGAACTTGCCTACTTTTTAAAAAAATTGGTTTTGCATCCTCTTTCAATTCTAGTTTCACAGGATCTGCTACAAACATACCTAATTTTTCTTGAAACACAGTAGGGTATTGTTGAAACAATGGAAGATGATTCGGTCGTAGTGCTTGAGTTTTGCTGTCCACGTGGTGCACTCCCTGGACTGAAATTCCCAATTCTCGAAACCAATTTCGTCCCAACAAATCCCAACCACCGCCTTCTGAAACCACAGCCTTCAAATGCTTGGTGATTTGTTGATACTGCACCTTGACAACTGTTTCTCCCAAAATATCAATTTTTTGTTGTGTCCAGGTCTGCAAACTGAGCGGTGATTTTTGAAGAATTTCATTCCCCTGACGAATTTTCTCCCATGTTTGCTTCTTTATAATTGTGCAAACTGCACCCGAGTCCACTTCCATCTTGACTCCGATGTCGTTTAATTTTAAATTTGCCACTATTTTCTCCTGTTCCTCCACGGCATGTATCGCATTCAGTATATAAAAATTGCATTCATCTTCCACTGCATTGCAATTTACACTTTTAGAATTACTTAGAGTTCTTTGTCCTTGATTCTCATTCTTCTTCTTAAAACATACTTTGACGATATGCCCTTTCTTCCTACAATAATGACACACTGCTTCTTTGAATTTACAATTTTTTCCATCATGCATTTCCCCACAGTGGTAACAAGGGTTGAATGTTTTAGTAGAGTTAACTTCTTGATTATTTTTGTTTTTCGAAATTTTAGAAATCGAATTTCCTGCCACATTTCTTACGTCTTCAACATTTTTTCTTGCCGCTTCCGCTGCTATAGCCAGCTCTAAAGCTCGTTCGAAAGTAAGGTTAGGTTCCGAAAACAACTTTTTTTGTAGTCCTTCGTCGGCCACTCCACATACAATTCGATCTCTCAACATTTTATTTAGTTCTGTGAAATTGCAAAACTTACTCAATTTTCGCAGGTCAGCAACAAAATCTGCTATAGATTCGTCTTCCTTTTGTATTCTTCTATTAAAGTTGAATCTTTCCACAATTTCATTCGGTGTTGGGTTGAAATGTCCTTGTAATTTGCTGATAATCTGTGTGTATGTGAAGTCCTTTGGTGTTTGCGGTGTTACCAGTGAACGCAGGATTTCGTAAGCCGCCTCGCCGAATTGTGCCAGCAGCATAGCCCGCTTCTTGTTTTCGTCTGTCACATTATTTGCTTCGAAAAAAAATTCCAACCTTTCCTGGTAATTGGACCACGACGCATTAATGTCGAATGGCCCCACATGCCCGATTGCTTGTAAATAATTATGTATTTGCACTTGGTTTGCTGCTGATTCTTCATTTGCCAGGGCTGTATTTCTTGAGGTTATATTACTTTGTTAACCACTTCACATTTAACACTTTCACATTCCACACTTTTACACTTCCATACCGTTCCTAATATCCTCGTCGCCAGATTGTTAGGTATTCAACTAAATACACACTTTTAAGATCTGACTGTTACGTATTTATTTACTGATTACAACACATGGCACTATTACATGTACTCGCGCGGTAACAACAGACTGCCAGCGAGCATAACACGATCTCCCTAGTCACCAGACTTTTACCACAACGGACCATAGGCACAGAACATACATTACTATTAAAAGTCAGTTCAAATACACAACATTTTGTTCTAGCCAGGAGAGGCGGCAACGACGCTAAGTAATTCTTGTTATAAATAAGTGAGGTTGCAACGGCTTTGGTGGTGGTAATAACTAATTTTGGAAAGATTTTCTTGTTTTATTTCATTGGGAGTAAGAGAAGGGTAAATTACATATCAAATTCCAAACAATCGATGATAAACACCCGTTTCCTGTGCAGGAGGGGTTATGCGCTCTCACGACCCAAATAAATTTCTTGAACGGTCAGTGGTTCCACTCTTGCGTTTGTTATATTAATATTTACATTAGTAAAATTTGCGAAGATAGAGACCGTTTCAGTTTGGCTGCCAAGATTGGGGCAAAAATAGATATGTGTGAATATAATAATAATAATAATTATTATTATTATTATTATTATAATTATTATTATTATTATTATTATTATTATTAAAAATTCAAAGGGGAATTAAGGAACCGTTTCAATATGGAATAGAACTAGCTAAACTTAGTAATAATAATGGTACTCGTATGTATATAAAATTGGCATTAATGTTGCTTTCCGATGTTTCTTAGAATTTGGTTTCGATAATACAGTCCAATTCAGAATCGGAAGTACTATCAAACTCAATATTTATTTAACGTAATGCTTAACGTAATCAGTAACGGCGGACCTAATTTGATCATTGAATACTGATTCCTGTTCTGGTTTTGTAAGAACGTAAGAAGCCGCTTTCAACACAAGTTATCAACTATCAACAGGGGTTATGAGGTTAAGACTTGTCGAAAAATGCTTAGACAATTTTAGTTTGGCTGGTGAGCGAGAATAGTCTGACGCCTAAAATATCGTACTTTATTCTTTTTGCTGACGCTGAGTCCGAATCTGATGTCAAAATTATCTTTTATTGATGAACAGTATTGCAGTGATGTTACTTTATTTGTGTTTTAATTATACAAAGCTCCTTGGCAATGTAAAAGGAATCAGATCAGTTATTTGCAATTTATTAAAACTCTTAATGCAATTTATTTAAACTCTAAAATGTTTGTATGTCTTGATGTAGTTGTCCCCAAAATTATAATAAAGTTTTAGAAGTATCATTGTTATAGAAGTATAATCATTGAAGGAGATTCAAGTGTGCAAATTTATTAATACACGAAATGGCACTATAAAAGAAAAAAATTAAAAAAAGGGGAAATGGATAATATTGTTTCTGATTTGAACTACTTTCTCCCGACGTGAGGGATCTATTCCAGTTGAGTTTTTTTTCTGCCCTGAATATCATACTCGGACGAACTTTTAATGATTTTATGGAATGTGGAGAATTTGTACCAGCAGCTGCTGTCCACTCCGGGATCTGCAGTCTTAGGTGAATATCAATTGTGGGTCACATTGTGGGATAGCGTCACATTGGAAGAGAGGAAAAAAAACAAAAACACGAAGCCATTCCTTATTCACTACCTGAGATCATTGATACGTGCGATAAGTATTTCTATCACTGCATCATTATTTTACTCACCATATCGGTTACACTACCAGTCACTTGTCGCCACAGCACATCGCTCTTTTTTGACCCTCCGACGTTTAGAAACTTGGCTTAGGGCTACAATGAAAGACGATACTGATCTTATTATTGATTCCAGGCTTACTGGTTTTGCATTATTGCACAATCATCGAGATACTGATCTTAATATTGATTCCGTGATTACACAATTCGCAAAAAGCAAATGGATTCTATTGGAAATTGTATTGTAACGTTTTCAGAACAATAGTAATCTGAACCAGATATGTGAAAATTGATGTGACTATTGGTACATTGAGTTTCTAATATATTTAAAGTATAATAAAATCAATCTGATATACTTATGACGTGCGTCAAATATATCCTAATACATTCTGTACTCTCCTCCCTTTCCGCAAAAAATTGCACTTTAGTAGTAACCTGACCCCCCCCCCCCCCCAAAAAAAAGACAAGTCTAGATCCGCGCCTGGCGGGGTGGGAGGGTGAGACAGACAGTAAGTGGGCGATAGGAGGGTAAGAAGGAGATGAAGGGCAGAACGTCTGCCGGGTTTTCCTAGTATGCTATAAAAAACATTTCTTTTATTGCAATGTTAATAATATTGCAAACAGTTGGTAAAACGTTTATAAAATTTTCTTTTGCATGATTTTTTATATTACATATATAATTTCAGACTATTTACAAAAAAATGCGAAGTTTACCGATTTTAATAATGAAAACGTGAACAACATTTATTTAGACAGAAACATCAATTTCTCGAATACTCCATCATCACCAATTTTGAGTTTTATTGATAAATTATGTTTAGGATAAATCCAGTTGCTAAATTAAGAAAACAAAATCTCCTAACACGTGGTGCAGCCAGAATCCCTATTTTGTGGGTCCTTGATACCGAAAAACCAATTGAAAGCAAAACGTCTGTCCGTCCGTCTGTTCGTCAGTGTCCGTCTGTCTATGAACAACACTACCGACTAAACCGTTAAGCCGATTTTCTCCAAAATTGATATTCTCCGGTCTATCTGACTATTCTCGCGGCCCCTTGAATTTGAAACCGATATTTTAATTTTGGAGGGTACTTTACATGAAGCTCTTGGATATTTTCAAAAAAATTACTCTAACAATTTTCACTAAATTTTGTTGTTGGATAGTCTGAAATTCATTTAAGAGAAGGTCTCATGTTGGTTGAAAACACTGATTTTTCGAAAATTGAAAAAATTCTAACTTTTTTCGGCATCTTCCTCCGACTGCAATTATGAAGATACAATTTTTTTGTTAATGAAATGTGTTTACAAAAACAGGTCTTCAAATAAGGTCATGTTCAATTTTTCAAAAAAAAAGTTTTTTTTTCGAAAAATTGTGACAAACAGAATACATTTTTTCTTAAAAAACGCACTTTTTCATTCAATTGGGACCTGAGATAGCATAAAGGAAGCTTAAGATAATGGTGCAGGTTTCATGTTCGTTGAAATGCCAGATTTTGCAAAATAATAATAATAATATTAATATTAATAATAATAATAATAATACAAATTCGACGTCTTTCTACAACTACAATTGTGAAGATACAATTGTTTTTCTTAAAAAAATATGCTCATCAAAAACAGATCCTCAAATAAGGTCATGTTGATTTTTTT
The DNA here is from genome assembly GCA_031308135.1 of Acheta domesticus. NCBI lineage: Eukaryota > Metazoa > Arthropoda > Insecta > Orthoptera > Gryllidae > Acheta > Acheta domesticus. The sequence continues at coordinate 129,462,468 of JAHLJT010009419.1, forward strand.
GAAAATATTAGTAGTTTTTCTATAATTTCCTGATTAACATAATAGCTAGCTCGGAATTGACTGCGCTTCGTTTACGGCGTCTTCTTACAACTACAGTTGTGAAAATATTTTTTTCAGTGAAATGTGTTTATTAAAACTACATCTTCAAATTAGGATATACTTTTTTTTTTGAAAATCCCTGTTTTGTGGGTCGTTGATACCGAAAAACCAATTGAAAGCAAAACGTCTCTCTGTCCGTATGTGAACACTATTAGCGCCAAAAACATACGTAGGATTTTTTTTCAAATTGAAAGAAACCAGACGATCTCGCTCTTGTCGAAGCTTTGAGATTTTGAAAAAGATTCTATAAAATTTTGTGGTACTTTACATGAAGCACCCCGGACATTCTCAAAATTTTCGCAAAAACGGCTCCAACTTTTTCCTTTAAATTTCTTGTAAAATTAGAGAAAAATACGCTGATAAAAGTGACATTGGCCCGATTTTCACGGTTAACTTTGAATTTTCGATAATTGCAAAAGTCTGAATTTCTTTCGGTGTCTTCCAACAACTACAAAATTTAAGATATTTTTCCATCAAATGAAATTTGTTCTCCGTATGGCTTTCTTTCATTAAGGTCATGTACATTTGTTTGAAAAGTTTATTAGTTTTGAACTGAATGTTACTCTATGAGATGACATCAACACCATATTGCTCTATTCTTTTCTTTTTTCAAAAATTACAAAAATCTAATTTTTTTACTTGCCTCTCACGTCGGTAATATTTACTACACTAGCAGCGATTTGTTCACATTATTATATTAAGTATATGTATTTTAAATAATATCAAGTAAAATTTCTCGAGAACTGAACCGTTTTCTGTTAAAACTGGTTCCAAATTCAGCATTTTCAGAAACATTTAAACGCCATTTTCTCATAAATGGTTCCAATTTTTTTCTTCAAACTTTTCGAACGGATAGTATAAATTGCACTATTTTTTGATTTTTCAAAAATTACACTAATGTAATTGCTAATGTGTTTACAAATTACTGGTAATGTGCATATTAAAGCCGTGAGAGGTCTTTTAAAAAAATTACATATCGTTAATTTTTGCAAAAAAATATCCCAAATTCAACTTTCCATCATATTAAAGAGTGTAATTAGCACTATTCGTTCGAAAAGTTTGAAGAAAAAATTTGGTACCATTTATGAGAAAATGGCGTTTGAGTTTTTCTGAAAATGCGGAATTTTGAGCTAGTTTTCACAGACAATGGTTGAGTTTTCGAGAATGTTTACTTGACATTATTTAAAGGACATGAACTCGTAAATATAATATTGTGAACAAATTGCCGCTAATGTAAATATTGACGGCATGAGGACCAAGTCAAAAAAATTAGGTTTTAGTAATTTTTGAAAAACAAAAGAATAGAGCAAAATGGCGTTTATGTCATCTCATAGAGTTCATTAGGCACTATCCTCACCAAAAGTTTCAAGCAAAAATTTGGAGCCGTTTTTGAGAAAATCTTGTTTTAGTAATTTTTTAAAATTGCACAAATTGCACGCAATATTGCGCGAAAACTACTAAAATGTTCAAGAAAATGTACATGATCTTAAAGAAAAAACTTACTATGAAGAACAAATTGTATTTGAAGGAAAAATCTTTATCTGCGATTTTGTAGTTGGAGGAAGACGCCGAATCCAATTCTAACTTTTGCAATTTTCGAAAATTCAGAGTTAACCGTGAAATTCGGACCTATGCCACCTTAATATGCATATTTTACTCTATTCTTACAAGAAATTTAAAGCAAAAATTTGTAGCCGTTTTTTGAGAAAATTTTGAAATTGTCTGAGGGACTTCATGTAAAGTACCCCCAAATTTTAAAGATTGTTTTTCAAAATCGCGGCGCCTCGAGTGGACGCAGATCGACCGGGGAATATCCATTTTGGAAGAAATCGTACTGGTGGTTTAAGCGCTAGTGTTGTTCACAAACTGACGGATGGACAGTCACACGGACGGACAGACGGACGTTGTGGGAAAAAAACAAATAACACTTTTTCGGTATCAGGGGACCACAAAAGGTGTATTTCCGTTGAAATCTCGAAATCAATTTTCCGCAGCATTACATAACTTTGCCTGTACTTCGTATATTACTCTATATGTAGGTACGTATACGGGAAAGTAAAAATAAAGTTTTCGCGGAGATAAATGGCAGCTAAAAGAGGATAGGGCAAGTTCGAAAGTCTCGCCCAGACCAAAGAAATTAGAAAACTATCTAGTACGAGAAAGTCTGTGCCATTCAGTAGCACTACCAGTTACTTTCTCGAATACTACCCAGTAAAATACGTACTATACACAAAGTTATGTAATGCTGCGGATAATATATTTCGAGATTTCAACGGAAATACACGTTTTGGGGTCCCCTGACACCAAAGAGTTTGTTTTTTCTTAAACGTCAGTCCGTCCGTCTATCCGCGGAGACATAATGGGGACGTGGAGAAGTGGGGAGACGGGATGGGGGCCCCGAGCCGCCTGGATCTTAGTTCAGGTGGACCCCAGTTGGTCTCTTGGCTTCGTCGTGGCAGGGGCCCAATATGGAGCAGAGGCCCAATACTCTGGGCATAGAGGAGGGACTTGGTATCCCGGCGCATGAGAGTGGGGCGTTGTCATACAGGCAACATTTGACTCCGGCACTAGCCCGGATAGCTAGTAGCTCTGACCTGGCAGGGCGGTCCTAAACCTATTATAGGCAATAGTATATAGGCAAATCTATTATAGGCAATACTATATAGGCAATGTATGGGGAGGTTGCCGCGAGGGCTAATAACTGCGTTCCTGCGGGATCCGGATGTTAGTCGGAAGGTGTACTTGTACACCCTACGAGGGTGTGGACTAGAGGCTAACGCCCAGGTGCCCACCCTGAGACTTCGGTCCCCTAATAAAGTACAAGTGCTGGGGGTGCCTATTACGGCAAGCACGTTATACATATCCGTCTATCCGTCTGTGAATCTGTCCGTCCGTCTGACAGTCCCTAAGTTGGTCTTTTCGTCCGTCTGTGAACAGCACTAGCACTTAAACTATACGTAGCATTTCTTTCCAAAATTGGGTATTTTCCTATATTTCAATTTGACTGGAATGGAAGCTTTGCGATTTTGGAAAACATTTTTTAAAATTGAGGGTCCTTTACATGAAGCCTCAGGGTAACTTTCAAAATTTTCTTAATAATATCTCCCATTTTTTTCTGTAAATTGTTTGAAATAAAAGATAACTAATGGTGCTACAGAATGACACAGACTTTCCCGATTTGTTCTCTATTTCCTTTGGTCTAGGGTAGCTATTCGGACTTGACACGTACTCTTGCTAGCCGCCATCTATCGTCGTCCAAAGTACATTTTTTGACATTTTCTTACTTGATCGGTTTTCTAATTGTAGAACGGAAACTTTTAGAATATTAAAGAACAGTAAAATCCTGTCCTAAATGGAAATTTTCTTTGAAAAAATTGGAGCTGTTTTTAGAAAATAGCATTTAAGCGCTACTGTAAATTCGAAATTTGAAGCTCTTTTCCACAACTTTTTCAAAATTTTTGAATTTTCGAAAAACTTCATTCGAAGCACTTTAACACACAAATACAATAGTGTTTACAAATTGCTGGAAATGTGCATATAAACGGTGTGAAAGAGAAATTAGAAATTAATTTTTCTTTCACACCGTTTAATCAACCATTAGGAAACCGAAAAACTGAGGAAGCTTAAAAAAATGTATTGTAGACGGTGATAGATGGCAGCTGGCAAGAGTACGTGGTAAGACCGTAAAGCCAGTCCACACCGAGGAAATTAGATAACTTTACTTCAAGAAAGTCTGCGCCATTCTCTGTTTTTGAACAACTGTACGTCTATCCGGAAAAAAAAATGTTGAAACTACATTGCACATGTTATGTAGAGCTACTCTTTTTTTAACGAGGACTGTGGAAGAGGCGGAAATATCGAGCCTCCCTTCTGAGGGAGTTTTAGATCTCCCTTTACGACCGTGACCTCCAGTTTATTAAGCTGTGTAGAAGTGCTTGCTGCTCTCATGTTCAACTGTCGAAGCCGAGATACGGGGAACCATTGTTAACAATGCTAAGGACGGACAATTTTCGAATTTGACAAATCTCGTCTTGTTAAATTCTTTTGTGCCACACCCTACACGAATCAGCTAAGAGGAGTGAGTAATATGCATTGGAGTTCAACGAAAGTGGGCCATTGTCGTATTGACCAATCTACAAAGAAATAGAAACCGACCCCTTCACCAAGATACCGACAGTTACTGTAACAACTGCGCAAGACTTGGGTCGTAGACATCGTTTGAAGGTGATGCACTCTCTTGGTTATAACTACAATGGGACAATTCGCAAGGAAAGCGTAAAGGAAAAGAATGCGTTTTACAAAATGAATGTAATCACAAAACATTGGAAGAACGATGTTCACTTGTGGGCGCGTAAATCAAATGGACTCGCGAGATTTCAGTTTCATTATTTTTCACTACCTTACTTTACTTTCACTCAAAATATAACGTTTCAAGGGCACAAAATTGTAAATTTAATTTAAGAGCTAATTTTTTTTGAATTGATGGTCTATCTTCATAAGTTGTCTGAAATATTCTTAAATGGGATGAGCGGCAACGCTTAAAGGGGTCATTGCTTTCAGGAGGAAATTGATCGATAAACGCTCCTCAGAAAGTACTTAATAAATTGTCTCCCTATCAAAATTGTCGCGTTAATGCTGTGAAACCTGTTTAAGACTGCAATGAAATACGATACATGTATGTCAGAATGCCGAAGCTGTCTAACCTGCCTATATAACTCAAGTCGGAGTGGGAGGTGAGGAAGTGGGGAGACATCGGAACAGCGAGGACAGTGGGCAGGCCAGACATCGCGCTGGTGCTGGTTACCGACGGTCGGTGGGGACAAATGGGCTTAACCGGGGCTTAAGGATGAATCACAATCGGGTGAAGATTGGCAGGAGGGTAGGACAGTAACGTTCGATGCAAAAATATATTACTGATCGAATTCATTAACGTAAGAGTTCTGATTCGAATTAACGCGATTTTTACATTGCTACAGAAAGTATACTCTTGGCCACGAAACCCGACTTGAATATAGGCGATAAACGTATGTTATGTATTGACTATTATTATAGTGGCATGTGCGAAATTGTGCCGAATTGGGAATGTAATGTTCCGATATGTGCTTGTGATGGGAACATTACTGTATTATGGTGCAACTTCAGTGAAATTGAATGAAATGCTGATTTACTTGCATTGTTAATGCTCAAATTAACCGTATATCTCAATACAATTGTACTTTTGCATGCAATTTTACTAATTTCTGCTTAACAAATTTCAGCTCCTTATAGTGTTAAATCACCATAATAATAATAATAATAATAAGTGATATGTTCATACTGCTTTTGATATAACACAAATCATTTACCATTCCTGCCCACAACATTATGTTAATCTGTCTGTACTTTATTCTGTAGTTAAGTACATTACTGAATTTTGAGTGAATTATGGCAAGTTTTGCTGCACAAGCAGCACTTAGATCAAAATGGTCAAATTTGGTTGAATCGTCTTCATTTGAGGTTCCTGGAGAAGTTTCTTCTGGAGTGAGAAGTGTTGTAGGATGGCTGAAACAGGTTAACATTAATTGTGTAAAATTGTTTTTTTGTTCAAAGTGTTTTAGTTGAACCTTCCTATCATAGCTTCTTTAAGACAATGCATGACATTAAGCATGGTTTTAATTTTTTGTTTTTTTAATGTAGTTATTAATCAAAGTGTATTAAAAAGTAAACTTTATTGTGAATTGATTAGTAACATGTACATTGCAAAGCTAGTGGCATTATGTTGTAGCATGGGCATGTGATTAAATTGGATAAATATTGTTTAATTTTTCTGCTAGCTGCTCATATTATAAGTGCTTGAAATGTAGTTTTGAATATTAGAAATATGTTTCATGAATGATATTTATTACTCCTATATCAGATTAAAATTTCCTTCAATATACCTGTAGAAGAATAGCAAATGGTGTATTTCTTCAAACTTATCAAATTTAGAGGAACACGATAGAATCATTAGAATATTTAAATGTTAATTTTGAATATGCAAACCATACAGTGGTGGATTAAGGAGGCAAAGGCCTTCCTCCCATCATGTTTTTTTGTTTTTTTTAAATTAATTAATTAAAAAGTTGCCATCTATTGATTGCAACATATCCGAAGGAATATATCCATGTTTTTTTCTGCAAGCATTGAAACATATTTGTAGGGAAAGAATTCAAATATAGACCCCTTGAAATTCTTTCTGGATCTGCCTGTGTAATAGTAATTTATGGTTCAAGATATGATTTTATTCTCAAGTGGAACAATGTAGCACAGAAGGCAATGGTGGGAGCTAAATGAATAATTTTCAAGGATATTTAAAATCTCTTTATACCCCAAATGACATTTTTATTCATTATTACTTGTTAAGCTCAATACAATCAAAATGTCTGAATATACTGTTATTGCCTAGGACATATAAATAAATTGACCAATTTTTACATTTCAAAAGTGTTAGAGGTAAAATACAATTCATACGTGGGCATGGTGGGTGGAAGTAATGGTGTTAAAAAATAGTTATTATGAAATATTAAAAAAGAAATTATTGTGGTGTTTAAAAGTTATTATTTGTAAAGTCAATTAAATAATTCATAGGTTACATAGTGATAATGAATGGAATATTTAAAATAGTATTTTATTTTCCTTATTGATATATATTTGGCATCTTTTGTAGTATTATACTATATATTCAGATGTGTAGTTATTGCACTTTTGTAAAAAATTTATTTCATCAGCACATGCTATGTTCTGTGTCAAATGCTGCTTCAAGAAATATTTTATTAAGAATACAAGTGAAAGTGCAATTAAACATATTTGTCCATTTTTATTGTAGGCATCACTTGAAGTGCGACAAGCAGGTCGGCGTACACTCAGTTCCTTGTCAGGAGGAGCCATGGGTAGCAATGTCATTACTATTTTACATTTCAATGATGTATATAATGTAGAATCACGAGCAACAGAACCTGTTGGAGGAGCTGCTCGTTTCTGCACAGCTTTTAAATCATTTTCTCATCTAAATCCTTTAATTCTGTTTAGTGGTGATATTTTCTCACCTAGTATGTGTAAGTATTATTATTGTCTTTGAGAAACTTAGTGAACTTTTTGTGTGGATTTGCTATATGTTTATTTTGTACTACTTTTTGTTGCAGTAAGTACATTTACAAAGGGAGAACAAATGATTCCAGTACTTAATGAGCTGGGAACTCACTGTGCTGTGTTTGGAAATCATGATTTTGGTATGTTTAAATTGGAAAATATTTTAGTTTAAGGCATGTTTTATTATTTTGTGTTCCGTGTTTTCTTTGAAATTATTCAATGTATGTCTGATAGTTCCAGCTTTTATTTCATACTCTTTTCAATTGATAACCCCATTGATGATTGTCATGGGAAAGCATCGATGCTACTAATCACACAAACCATCATATGGGTTTATGTAGAGTTGAAGTGACTGGTCTTCATATCATAGTTTCTATTAGCAGTAAAATTAAGTTATTTGTTTTTCAGATTTTGGATTAGAAAAATTAAGTGAATTAACTGCACAAACCAACTTTCCGTGGCTTATGTCTAATGTAATTGATCAAGAAACTGGAAGACCTCTTGGTGATGGTCGTATTACACATGTTGTTGACTGGAATGGGAAAAGATTGGGTTTGGTATGAATTAATACTGAGCAAGCAAAACTACAAAATCGCAAGTCAACAAGAGAGTTTGATAATTAAAATCTTACTTCTTGTGTTATAGATAGGGTTGGTGGAACAGGAATGGCTTGATACACTCTCTAATATAAATCCTGAAGAAGTTACATTCCTTGATTTTGTAGAAGCTGGGAGGAAACTAGGGGCTCAACTGAAGCAAGAGGTTTGTAAATAAATATGTCCATTATATTGCTTTGTATTAACATACTAAGATATAACTTGAATAGAAAGGCATTATTATAAGCTGCAAGTGCCATATTGAAAATAATTTATTGTTCAAATTGACTATAATTTCCCACACTATTTAGTAGTAGTAGTAGTAGTAGTAGTAGTAGTAGTAGTAGTAGTAATAATAATAATAATAATAATAATAATAATAATAATAATATTAATAATAACGATAATAATAATAATATTTTATTGTTTATAGACTTACAGAGCTGTATCAAGCAAAGTAATTTATTTTTGCCATTTTAAACAGGCAATCACTCAATACATTAAATATAATACATAATGTATTATACACAAGTTCACACTTATTAAAAACTGTTTAATAATTTGCTTGTTACTGTTTTAAAAAAAATATTTTTTGAAGTCAAAAGTTCAATGTTATAATTGCTATTTGCAAGTCTAGTCATGCCGTTCAATGGACTGTAGTAGTATATATTCGTTCAAGTTACTGGTAAAAGAATGTGTTCTCATCAACTTTTCTCAGATGTCATGGGCGAATTTTCCAATTTAATTTTGAATGTATCATAGTCAATGTTATTGTTTATAAGATTGTAGAGAAATCTAATAAAGATAGTTTCATTGTGATTGCAAAGAACTCAGGTTTAAAGTAATAGATATTTGTTCATTATTAAAATAGACACACTCGCTGACAAAGTCAATCAACTTCACTCTTTTTACCTAATTTTTTGATGGCATTTTTTGATAGAGTGAAATCAATATTATTGTTATTCTCTATTCTACACATTTAGTTAATTGGATCATTAAAAAACAAATGAGTTCTGGTGAATGGCAGTGTATATAGTGCTTCATTATTACTTCTGAGGCTTCTCGAAGGAACCTTCAAACAAACTTTGGATAGTAATGTAGGGCAATCAGCATTATTATTAAGGATATTATAAAATAACAAAAAAATCATTTAAATCATAAGACGAGAGAGAACTAATATTTAACAAATTTGCAACCTATTTATAATCATGGGATAGCTGCGGCGATTGCAGTCTGAACTTGTATTCAACAAAATTGAAGAATTTATGGTGGATGGACGTAAGTTTGTTCATATAAATTTTATAAGAGGGTGACCGTACTGGAAAAGCATATAATAGAGTAGGTCTGATTAACAAGAGATATAATATTTTAAAAGTTTCAATATTTGTAAACTCCAAGGTTATCCTAATCATAAACCCAAGCATGCGATACACTTTGTCTGCTATATATTTGATATGACTATCAAATTTGTTTTGGGTCAAAAATGACCCCAAACTTTAAACCAGATCTTTAAATGTAGATATTGAATTTAACAAATTTCCAACCAGCATATTTTCATAATCCTCCATATTAGAACCATTCCACGTCAAATCGCACAAGAGTTGACACGACATTTTTTAAAATGTACAATATTTTTTTTCTTAAGTCTGGACATCAAAAAAAGAGACACGTATTTTTTTATTTGCCTGAAAATTTATTATTTGTGTTGTTATGGCTTTATTAAATTTTGGAATTTACAGGTACTTCACAAAATAAGATCAATTATCTCTCCGAATGTCCTATATATAAAAATTTTTGGTTTGTGTCATTTTATACTTTGAAATGTGTATTTTATTGCTTGGTAAATAAATTTTTCAAAAAATATTTTTTTCATTTTAAAAAATGTATTTTTTTCAAAAAAAGTAAAATTTCTATATAAACTCGATGAGATAAAAATCTGAAAAAAATATAGGCGTGTTCCTTGTTCAATTTTCTATAAAATACAACAAGAAAAAAAGTGGGGACTCCACACATACAGTTTTAAGAAAATCAATTGTAAGTATGAGGGTGTGCTCTGACTACCAATGCACCAACGAATTGTGTTCGGCCAGTCTTTGATGCAAGTGCTGAAGAACTAAAAAAGAATGACCGTCTGCCTGATAAGGGTTTCAAGAGTTATTAGTATTTCAGATGTTCACTCTCCCCCAGAATGTATGACATTGTATCATACGTATTTTTGTGGGTAACATCGTGGGTGACTTGTGGGTCACCTATGTTCTTATGGGTGAGAGCGAAACGAATTAAAATACGAGCCATTCCACGTCAAATCTTACTCAATTTCCCACGACTGTTTAAAAAAAATAAATGACACGAATATATGGCATTCATTCTGGACATCAAAAAAAGAGACACGAGTTTCTTTATTTACCTGAAAATTGTTTATTTGTATATTTTGCCTACATTAAATTTTGAAATTTACGCGTACTTTGCAAAATATGATTAATTGACGCTCTGAATGTACTTAACATAAAAATTACTGGTTTGTTTCATTTAATTTTTTGATATGTGTATTTTATTCATCTGTAAATTGCTTTCTCAAAAAATAAATATTTCATTAAAAAATTGTAATTATTTTTAAAAAACTAAAATTTCTTTATGAACACTCTCAGATTAAAATTGGAAAAAATTGGTAAATTTCTTGTAAAATAATCTACAAAACATAACAAGAAAAAAGTGGGCTCTCAACACATATAGATAAAAAAATCAATTGTAATTATGGTATTCGGGCGCGTGGTTCCTACCCCTGCACTGACGAATTGTGTTCGATCAGTCTTGAATACTAATGCCGACGGACAGTAAAAAGAATGGCGCTCTGCCTGATTTGGGTTTCAAGAAACATTAGTAAATCTATGCTCACTCTTTCCCCAGAAGGGATGGGTGACAGCAAAACGAATGCTTTTCTGGTGTCAGCGAAACGAATTTTACTGCGAGTCCCTTTGCGTCCTAGGGACGAGGTGCCCTCCTGACCATGCTCGTGAAGTACAATCGTCCACTTGTCAAGGGACATGGTAAAATATTCTCAACATTAGTCTCAATACTTATGAAGACAAGAGTGCTAGTATTTGTTCTGTGAATCGTGTGTACATTGTGCAACATTAGTGGCGATCAGCGTATGAGATAGATGTTTCAATTCATTGAAACTTTCTGATCACGATTTTTAGAAAAGAAAATCTCCAAGACGCGTAAACCGCGATTGGCTGGTGAATTTACAAGAGTCATTAGATTGGCGAATTTGTGATTCATTTCGGAAGAAAGGGAATCGGCTTCCAAAACGGCCTTTTCATAATGAAGATAGCGTCGAGATCAGTGGCTCCCGTGGCATTAACGAAAGTAGCGGAACGTTCAGTGAAAAAAGTGGAAATCAAGGAAGTGCCAATTTAAGCTCTTCAGATAGTTCAAGTGTCTGCGAAATGAATAAAGAGAATATAAACATGAGTTTAATTGCAATAGAAGAAACCCCCGCCACGAAAAACAAATTGGAACAAAATGGCACCCCCATGAGAAATTTTAGAAAGTACAAAGTGCCAACACAGATAAATTTTTTCACATTGAAGATCCTTCGACGTCCATCGAAAAATCAGACAAAGATACTATTTAGTAACTTATCGATTACTTTCACTCAATAGATGACATGACGTTGAAAATTTAAATTTTGACAATTTTTGAAAGTTGGACATAAAATAAAATTAAAAGACTTTTTGCGGCAACCGAACGCATGATAAAAGTGTCTAAAACGTTGGCTGAAGAAAATTTTGTCCAGAACTGAAGTAAATTCGGTAGGGCATTAAAACTGTGCATTGTGACGAAAGTTCAGGAATTCTATGGTATGCGAGTACTTGTATTTAAAGTGAGTTTTGAGGGACCAGAAAATTTCAAAATGTCAGTCAAAACCTGAATCAAGAATCCGTCATTTAATTATTTATAAATTATTTATAAATATATTAATATTATTTATATGTATATTAATACACGTAAATATTATTATTTATCAATCATGAAGTTTCACCACCTCAAGAAGTACTTAAATTACTGCTTCATCCAAAGACACCGACGACCAGTAACGCAAAAAACGTGTCTATTGCAGCAATCTATTACACACTGGTTCGTAAAATATTAATATCTTTTAAAGTTACTGAGATCCCACTTTGATTTTTTCTGGGCTTATTATCAATACTCTAATGCGTTTATAAATATTTTTTTAAAATTTTTAGCTCATCGAGTTTACAAAAATATTCAATTTTCAAAATTTCAGTTTTTTAAAAAAAATTGAAATTCAAAAAATTAAATATTTTGCAAAATCTTAAAAACTAAACATGTTTTTAAGTTTCGAATGGAATTTGAACGGAATTTCTATAATTGGTGTATTCAAATGTATAATATTTTTAAGTTAGTGATGCGCGTCATTTTTAGCAAATTTCATTATACAATATTTCCGAAAATAATAAACTTACTTTGTATCATTAATGAACAATAGGAAAAGTAAGGGGTCCCAGATGAAATAAATAACATTACTTTGTATCATTAATGAACAATAGGAAAAGTAAGGGGTCCCAGATGGGATCCCAGAGGTATTCCTGGTGTCACAGATGTATCCCTAGAAACAAAAGATTTGTTTTTAACTTTTTGTATCCTGTCTCTCACATAGCTACCTATCTGTGTGAGGAAAATTCCATTGATATCTATGTATTGAAGTTTTAATAATAAAATTAATCATAACAGATTCAAACGCTGTAGCAAAATATGTGTATGTGACATCAACCTGGAACCTTTCTTCGAATTTCTCTTTAATACATTGCTGTAAAGTTATCAAATTTGTAGTTGTCTATCTTTTCCACCTATAACTATGCTGCTCATCAAACAATACAGAGCTCTCCTGCTTCATCAGCTTCTCAGTAACAATAACCTCAAACAGTTCGCTACGACACTCATTTTACATATAGGTCTATAATTTACAATTTGTGTTCTATTCCTTGATTTGAATACTGGAGTTACATAATTCTGTGGTCACAGGGTAAAAGTTCTTAAGTCAGTTTTTGGCGAAATTGGGTTAAGTACTGAAACTACAAGTTAAGTATCTATATTTTATTTTAGTAAAATGACCGAATTCAAATGTTGCCTCCTTAACGAGAAAAAAGAGTTGGGAAATAGCGTTGAGCATAGGAAAAAGTGCTGGCTCAATAATCTAGCCCTTGTTTTCTCCATACTACAATCTTGGACTTAAGAACTTTTACCTTGTGACCACAGAATTATATTTCCATACTGATGGAAAAACTCCTTCCTGTACAGATTTATTAAAAATAAAATGTAAAACTGTACTAGGGAAATGCAATTTACCAAAAAACCTGAAGGAATACCATCTGGCTCTGGTCCAGTCTTCATATCCAGTCTCTTGATTACCATATATACATCATATTGGCTTATATGGGAATTGGGAATTTTCATGGTGATTATTCAAAACAACATGTGATGACTGAGGGACTTACACTGATGAATTTACATGATTTAAAAAATGTATGCTGTATAGATTCTACTTTTTTTATTTAGGTGTTAAAGTAATATTTTTATTTGTATCTGGATTTCAGTTTCTGACAGCTAGACATTTTCTAGTTTAAGTTTTCAACAATCCAATATAGAAATTTAGTAGTTTTTGAATCCATTTTCACATATGATGTAGTGAAATACTGACTACTTATCAACAAAGGAACTTATTATTTAATGGTATTCAATGATAATATGTTTTTCATGTTGCTGTGGACTCATCAAATAATTATTTATAGGGTTGTGATTATGTAATAGCATTAACACATATGCGCACCCCAAATGATATTAAACTTGCAGAAAATGTAGAAGAAATTGATCTTATACTGGGAGGGCATGATCATGTATACGAAATTAAACAAGTAAGTGTTATACTTATATTGATTGTATTAAAAGTAGTTTTATATTTTTTCATACTCTCAACATACAATTTTGAATCATTCTCTTAGGTAAATGGGAAATATATTATCAAGAGTGGAACAGATTTTCGTCAGTTTTCTAAAGTGTCTTTATCATTTGAGAAAGCATCAGTGGAAATTACTGTTGAAGACATTTCAGTTACTTCATCTTATGATGAAGATCCTAATTTGAAAACAGCTTTGGAAAAATATGACAGTAAGTAGTTACAAAAATGAGTGTGTTTTTTTCTTTTTTTTTTTTCTTTCTTCTTTCTTTTTTTCTTTTCTATTTCTTTTTCTTCTTTCTTTCTTTCTTTCTTTCTTTCTTTTTTCTCCAGTTATATGTGTAATTTTATTGGATGCAAATTCAATTCTCCTTTAGGTGTAATGGAAGGCAAAATGGATGAAGTTCTTGGATCATTTAGTGTACCATTGGATGGACGTTTCCAAAGTGTTCGCACAAGTGAATCAAATTTAGGAAATTGGATATGTGATGTTGTTTTAGCAGCCACTGGAGCAGACCTGGTCTTACTCAATTCAGGTACATTTCGTTCAGATATGGTTCATCCTGCTGGGAACTTCACAATGCGAGATCTGGTTACTGTCATACCAATGATGGATCCTCTGGTGGTGATATCTGTTACAGGTAAGTTTCTTGATCAGTTAATTATTGTTTCGCTGCAATCGTTTCAGTAATATGCAATTTTTTTTAAAATCCTGTGAAAACTTCAATCAACATCAAATTCTAATTGTCAACATAATCTGCATTGGTAGTGTTCTTGGGTCAGCCCTGCAGATTGTTATTTTGAGAGCTTCTAAAAGAGTTGCGTATTGCGGAAGACCACGTTATTCCTTGAAATGCATTCTGCCAGCCTCAGAAGTTGAAACCTTAACCGATAATTCTTCAGAAGTATCAGTTCAGTTTCATGGGCAGGAATAATTTTCATGTGACTTAGTTTGTTCTGTAATCATCACCAATCTAGTGCTGGTTTACCAGCACATACTTTTTGTTCCATTATTTTCTAACTTTTGCCCTTTTCGAAAATTCAGAGTTCAGTGAAAGCGAGAACTGCACCAATTCTTGCTTCATAAATAAGTTATTTCCATATTAACATTTTTCAGTTGGCCGAATGACAAAATAATAGGGAGCACAAATCTAGCCCCTACGCAAGTTAGCCAAACTTTGTGAAGTAAATGCAAATTATTTTTACATTCATACATTTTATGTACCAACCAGCTTCCTAAGCTTCATGAGTAAAAACCCAAAAACTATTTAATAAAAAACATGTTTACCAAAATATTTCTAAATTTAACATTGTTATTATTTAGAGTCTTTAACACAAATCTTTCGATATTATTATTATTATTATTATTATTATTATTATTATTATTTTTAATATACCAAAGAAGATTGAAGAATAATCAAGCATATTTTATTGGAAATTTCAGTTGATTTTTTATTTTTAGTCAAGACTTATTTTAGACATATATTTTTAATTAAACATATTGGAACCAAAAACTCATTAATCACAAACCATAATTTAGATTGCAGTATTTGTTAAGAAATAAAATGTAATATATAAAAATCAATGTTTGTTTATTGGTTTGTGCTTAATGTGCTAATATACTGTTCAACTGATTGCAATAAAACTTTGTCAACTTATTGTTTGCACTTGCGGGAAGAACATAGGCATAGTACAATTATTGTAACTCCACTAGAATTCCCTATCCATCTGAGCTTCATTGTCGTTGGGTGTTGCCGAATGACATATGGGGCAAGGTTGAGGAGGAGCGGGTGGCACAAGTTGATGAGAGGCAGATGGAAAGAGAGAGACAGAGGGGAAAAAGAGACATAGAGGGAAAAAGAGTAACAGAAGGAAAGGAGAGACAGACAGTGGGGGGAAAGAGACACAGGGAGAAAAAGAGAGGCAGAGGGGAAGAGACAAAAGGAAAAAAGAGAGACAGAGGGGAGGAAAGAGAGACAGAAAGAAAAAGAGAGGGGAAAAGAGGAACAGAGGGAAAAAGAGAAATGGACAGAAAAGTGACGCAAAGGGAAAAAGAGAGACATGAAAACAGACAGAGGGGAAAAAGAGAGAGTGGAGAAAATGAAAGGGCGAAAGGACAGAGGGAGAAAAAGAGA
This sequence comes from Acheta domesticus, assembly GCA_031308135.1. Classification (NCBI taxonomy): domain Eukaryota; kingdom Metazoa; phylum Arthropoda; class Insecta; order Orthoptera; family Gryllidae; genus Acheta; species Acheta domesticus. The sequence goes on from JAHLJT010009419.1 coordinate 129,478,385, forward strand.
GGGAAAAGAGAGAGAGGAGGAAAAATACATAGGGGGAATGAGAGGGAAAAGAGAGTGGGGTAAGAAAGAGAGGGAGGGAGAGGAATATTTCCACAATTATTTCTATTGCGGCAGTAGTGCGCCTGTACCAGCTAGTCATAAATAAAATGAAGTGAATAAATTGCTGCTAATGTAAATATTAATGATGAGAGATAAGTCAAAAAATATATATTTTTGGAAGTTTTGTGAGAAAAAAAGAATAGAGCAGTATGGCATTTATGTCATCTAGTAGAGTACATTTAGAACTATCCCTCTGAAAAATTTAAAGAAAAAATTTGGAGTATTTTTTGAGTAAATCTGGTTTTAGTTATTTTTTAATATTACCCATATTGTATGTGATATTATGCAAAAACTACGAACATTTTCAAAAAATGTACATGACCTTAATGAAAGAACTAACTAAGGATAAAAAATTACTTGAAGGAACAATCTCTATCTTCAATTTCGTAGTAGTAGAACTGTCAAAATTTTCAAAAATTCAGAGTTAACAGTGAAAATTGGACCTATGCCACCTTAATAAGTTTATTTTACTCTATTCTTGCAAGAAAAATTTGGAGTCATTTTTATGAAAATGTCTGGGGGGCTTCATGTAAAATACCCCCAAATTTTAAAGAATGTTTTTCAAACTTGCAGTGCCTCGGCTCAAACCAGATTGACCCAGGAATATCTATTTTGGAAAAAATCCTACATATGGTTTAGGTGCTAGTGGTGTTCACAGATGGACAGACATTACTCAGTGCATTTTTTTTTAAACTTCTATTTGTTTTTTCGCAATGCAAATAAAAACCAGATTTACTCAAAAATGGCCCCAAATTTTTTCTTTAAACTTTTGGTAGGGATGTACTTATTTAGATGACATAAACACCATTTTGCTCAATTTTTTCTTGTTTTACAAAAATTTGTTTGACTTGTCTCTCACACCCTTAATATTTACATTAGCAGCGAATTTTTCACACCGTTATATTTACGAGTACGTGTGCTTTAAATAATCATATAAAGTTTCTCGAAAACTCAACAATTTTCTGTGAAAATTAACTCAAAATCCTGAATTTTCAGAAACACTCAAACCCATTTTCTCGGAAACAGCTCCAATTGTTTTCTTTTGACTTTTTGTACAGCTAGTGCTAATTGTGCTGTTTAGGATGACATCTCGGTTCTACTATTAGTAAACTGAAAAATTGAGAAAATTTCAAAAAAGTGTACTTTGGACAGCAATAGATGGCAGTTGGCAAAAGTATGTGGCAAGATAGAAAAGCTATGCCAGATCAAAGAAATTAGAAAACTAAATAGCATGAGGAATTTTGTGCCATTCTGTAGTACTACTAGTTATCATACTGTTGAATATTGCAATAAGGCATTGCTGAGTGTCTGATTACTGGACAGGAAAATTCACCAACTCTTTTTGTTTTTTCTTATGGAAATATGATATTTATTTGCATTGACATCGCTCATGTCAATACCATGTCAAATTTTTAGTGGGTGGATGTGTAATTGTAATTTTCCTCTTCTCTGAGGCTCCTAATCAAGACACTTTAGAACATAAATTTGCATGATTTGCTAAGAAGCAAGAGTCATTATCTTTCTGTTTATTTATACCAACTGAGTATTCTTTATTGCAGACCACTTGAAATATTCAACTTTCCTCAGAATTAAAAAGTTTATTTTGAGTAAGCAGTACATCATTAGGTTTTCTCTTGGGGAGGCAGATCTGCTGCAGATACATCAAATTCTTCTATTGAATGCATTGCAAGAGATGAATAAGGCCTCAATGAAAAGGCCTTAGACAAGAATACAATCTTCAAAAGTAGTAGTCAGCTTAGCAGATGCTACTCAACACGACCTGTCTGTCAGCACCAGATCAAATGTTCTTGGAGGGGAGGGACGTTCCTGCTTCCCAAGACATAACATGCACTACACGTATGGAACTATTGATGGCAGTAGTTGATGCAATAAAGAAAGAAAGAAAGAAAGAAAAAAAAATCAATAAATTAGTAGATACCTGCAAAATAGGATCCACAGGCATTAAAATTACCTCAATCTTCTTCTGATAATACCCCACAGATAGATGGCATCATAAATAAATATTCAATATTCATCATCAATAAGAACAAGTATTTCATCTAGAGAAACAAGCTCAAAGTGAGAATATACAGTGTTATGTTCTGTAACTTCCTTCTAACAAATCTGCCTAGTGTGCCGTATGGGCACAATAATATAACACTCATAAAATATGAACAAAAATATATAAAATTACTTGACTACAACAGCAGTTCACAAAAAATATTAAATAAGGATTTGTGCTAGTTTTAATTCACACACACACACACACACACCTCTCTCACACTCACACTCACTCACTTTACAACTACCATAAAATTTCACTGTGCAAATGTCTTGGCATTGGCTACCGAGCACACTTATTTTACAAATAAAAAGAAGAATGAATTGAAACCATTTTCCCTTAATTTACTATTAATCTGTTATGACGGAACCAATTTAAAACATCTGATACTGTACTTTTTACTGTTTCTTTATTGCAAAGTATATATGTTTCATCAGCAAGGTGAAATGCCCTTCTGTTAATGAAAGTAAGTTTGTTATTAAAATCTGTCTAACTTTTGTTTGTTGTTATTTATAATGATCCATTATGGATTACCACAGTATCTCTGCTGCCACCATGGAATTGATTGTCATTTGTTTATACTGTTCATTTATTTCATTATAATTACATGTATTAATTTTGATTTACATTTGTTTGTGTCTTGGGCAATTGCCGATATCATTGTTAATAAATAAATTATACATTTTTAGGACAAAATATTCTGGATGCACTTGAGAATGGTGTTTCACCATATCCAAAACTTGAAGGCAGATTTCCTCAAGTGGCAGGAGTTAGTTTTGCATTTGATCCTACTCAACCTCCTGGAAGTCGAGTCGATCCTCAACTTGTGAGGATAGGAGATGAATATTTGGTTCATGACCAACACTATCGTTTGGCTACCAAGACATATTTATTTTCTGGTTGTGATGGATATAACATGTTGAAAGATGCAAAAATTTTGGTAAGTAGTATTATCTTTGATTCTAATTGTTGTTTCTCTTTTCATCCTATATTAAAAAATAACAACTGCAGGTGTGACCCAGTTATAATTAATTTTATTTCCTACCTAAATGTAAATTCTCCTAAGCATTCATTGCTACATGAAACGTAAAGTATGAGGAATACTTTACGTAACAAAATGTTGTTTCTTTTTAGTTAAATTTCACCAAAAGAGGACATTCTCAAATGTCATAAGCTTATCTCTTCACATCTGTTGTAAATTACACGTCTGTAAAATTAGCACACCCACTTATCGCAAAATTAACTAGAGGTGCTTCAGAACGCCACAGACTTTCGTGTGTTAGTTTTCTATTTCCTTGGGTCTGCCAATTTTCTTTGAAATATGTGGACCTGTTTTTAAGGAAATGCTGTTTAAGCACTACTAAAAATGTGAAATTTGCAGCTCTTTTTCACAGCAAATTTTTGAGTTTTCAGAACACTGCATTTAAAGTCATTTGAAGCACTTACACTCACTACAACAGTGTTTACAAATTGCTGCTAATGTGCATATTAAAGGCGTGAGGGATCTTTAAAAAAAATTACATTTATGTAATTTTTGGAAAACGAAAAAATACCCCAAATTGAACTTTACGTCATATTAAAGAGTGCAATTAGCATTATCCGTTCAAAAAGTGAAGAAAAAATTTGGAGCCGTTAATGAGAAAATGGCGTTTGCACGTTTCTGAAAAGGCAGAATTTTGGTTTAGTTTTCACAGAAAACGAAGGAGTTCTCTAGAAACATTATGTGACATTATTTAAAGAACATGTACTCATAAATATAATAATGTGAACAAATCACCACTAATATAAATATTAATGATGTGAGAGACAAGTCAAAAAAATTACATTTTTATAATTTTTGAAAAACAAAAGGATAGAGCAATTTGGCATTTATGTCATCTGACACAGTACCTTAGCCACTAACCTGACAGAAGTTTAAAGAAACAATTTGGAGCAGTTTTATGAGAAAATCTTGTTTTTGTAATTTTTTTCAATTGCAAATATTTTACACAATATTGCCAGAAAAATACTAAAATTCCCAAAAACTGTACATGATCTTAATGAAAGAACTCACTTTGGAGAACAACTTTTATTTGAAGAAAAAAGCTCTATCTTTAATTTTGTAGTTGTAGGAAGAGGCTGAAGAAAATTCAAACGTTTGCAATTTTCCATAATTCAGAGTTAACTGGGAAAATGGGAGTTATGCCACCTTAATAAGTGGATTTTATTGTATTCTTATAGGAAATTTAAAGAAAAAATTTGGAGTAATTTTTGAGAAAAGTTTGAAAATGTTCAGGGGGCTTAATGTAAATACCCTCAAATTTTGAAGAAAGTTTTTTCAAAATCGTGGCATCTTGAGTGGAACCAGATCGACCAGGGAATATTCATTTTGGAAGAAATCGTTCTTATGGTTTAGGTGCTAGTGTTGTTCACAGACAACAGACCTCTATGAGATGACATAATCACCATATTGCTCTATTTTTTTGTTTTTTCAAAAATTACAAACATTCTTTTGACTTGTCTGTCGTGTCTGTAATATTTACATTAGCGTGATTTGTTTTCATTATTATATTTATGAGTACATATGCTTTAAATAATTTCATATGAAATTTCTCGAAAACTCAACTGTTTTCTGTGCAAAGTAGCTCAAAATTCCGCATTTTCAGAAACGCTCAAACGCCATTTTGTCAAAAATGGCAAAATTTTTCTTGAAACTTTTCGAACTGATAGTGCAAATTGCACTCTTTAATTTGCCGTAAAATTCATTTTGGAGTATTTTTTTGGTTTTCAAAAATTATACTAATGTAATTTTTTTGTATGATCTGTCACACCATTAATATGCACATTTCCAGCAATTTGTAAACCATTTTGTATTTGTGAACGTATGTGCTTTAAATAACTACAAATGAAGTTTTTCGAAAACTCAAAAATTTTCTGTTGAAAAGAGCTTCAAATTTTTCAAAGCCAATAGCCATTTAAGACAAGGTTGTACTGTTCTTTAATATCCTAAAATTAATATTTCCGTTCTACTATAAGGAAACCAAAAAAATTAAGAAAATGTTAAAAAAATTTACTTTGGGCGGCGATACATAGCGGCTGGCAAGAGTATGTGGCAAGTCCGAATAGCTAGCTGGGATCAAAGGAAACAGAAAACTAATACTGGAAAGTCTTGTGCCATTCTGTAGCACCACTAGGTTTGTTATCACGGCCCGGCAACGAATTTTTTTTCTGCCGAAAATTCACCATTTTTCGCTCAGCATTACTTAACTTTCCCTTTACTACTTATAGTAATATATATATATATATATATATATATATATATATATATATATATATATAGAGAGAGAGAGAGAGAGAGAGAGAGAGAGAGACAGAGAGAGACAGAGAGAGAGAGAGAGACGCACGCGCACACGCACGCACACACACGCACACACACGCACACACGCGCACACACGCGCACACACGCGCACGCGCGCGCGAGAAAGTAAAAATCAATGGTTCCCATAGCAAACAATCAAAAAATAAAACTCAAGAAAATGCTTATCTGGCATATGGCTTGACTAGTGTTATCTAGTATATGTACGAGTATATCATTGGATTTGTCGTTTTGTGCTTCTCATGATAAACTGAAAAAATATGTACAGTTCCATTTGAAAAAAACAAAGTTACCTCAGATATCTCGCAAAACACAAGTGAAAATAGATATAAATACACATATCAATTCCCTCTTGCACTTCTGTGAAAACTGTGTCGCAATAACTTTAACCGTTCAAGTTACAGGAGGCGCTAAAGTTACTGTACATGAGTCACCCAGTATATTCTATCATGGCAAAAATGATAATGCAAAGTAGAATTACATAATGAAAATAGAAACAAAATAAAATAAGTAATATAAAAATAAAAGTAATTCAACTCTCAGTTGTTTTATAGAAAACATTATTCAGTTCTGTAAAAGCGTCTTTTAATTTTCACTCTTTATTTCTTTGAAGTGTGGACCCTAGTTGGTAAACAATGTCTTGTGTCATTCTATAAATACTTAAACTCAGATGAACCTGTGACTAATTTGAAAAACAACTGGTGTCATACTAGTTTGCAAGCTGATATTGGACTTCACATACATAATGAATGTTTTATAATATTGGCAATTTTGTATAAAATGCTACCTGATTTTTAGCAATAGTTTATCAACCAACCAGGACCCTAGATGTCACAGCTTGTTTTTATTTTTATGGTTTCATTATCTTCTATAGAATTGCTTTATTATTTATTATGTTTTACAGTTTATTGATTTAATATCCATAATATGAATGTAATACCTTTTATTATTTTTAGTTTTTGTTTTTTGTTTCATGCATTTTCCTTGGGTGGGTATGCTGACTTACCATTAAGTTAGCACACAGAACCTTAACGTATATTTTGGTGTTCTGCATCAGTTCAAAATTTTTAAATGTGGCTGTAAATTAGTTCTTATTTAATACAAAATTGTTGTATTTTTAATTCTTTTGTTTCATGTGTTTCCCTTGGGTGGGTATTTTCATTTAATGTTAAGTTAGTGCACCCACTCTTAAATATATTTATATATTTATTTAAGTATATTTTGATGTTCTGCATCGGTTCAAAATTTTTTAAATTTGGATGTACATTAGTTCTTAATTAGTACAAAATTCTGGGATATTGTTTTTTATTTTGTGATAAGTAGGTGTGCTAACTTTATGGACATATAAACAACAGTTGGGCATTGACTCTGGCTATTGCTTGATAAAGACTAGTGTATTTCCAACCCTTCTTTTGAAAATGAAAAAGAATTGGTTTCATGAAAATGAATTGGAAAGATACCTAAAAACTTGTCATGCTTCATCTGGATGGAACAGTTTTCTAATTTGTAGAAGCTTACACTTTTGAGATTCTAATTTGGATCAAAGTATTCTAAAATTCAATTCATTGAGTTAGAACTATAGCATGAAATAATTTGGAAAATAAGGACACAATATAGAATGTTATTGGGTTTTCAGTGATGTGGTTATTGTGATGGTGAATTTGAAGATGCAGAGGGCTAAACAATTAATTTGACTACTGAAGTATGCTCTAAATTTGACAAAAAATACCTAATCTTCTTGGCATAGCATTATGATCAACATCAATATTTTTGTGTAAGAAATAATACTATTAGTTTTGTATTATACCTTGAATTTTACAGTTTCAGTTTTTTGGGGTGAGGTAAGGGTAAGTGCTTTTGTCAGAAAGACAGCACCAATAAACTTTACTATTAAGGCTAAATGTACCGAAAAAAACTTGTAGGAAAATTCAATAGATCGCAGCACTATCAGAAGAAATTTACTTTACCGATAACATCTGCCAAATAGTCCGATTTTCGATCTGTAAACGGCATTTGACTCCTTTTTCTAATAGAATTTACGCTACGAAGCCCTTTTTCCAAAAAAACTTCAGAAATTCGATTTTGAATTTTTTTCTCGTACTTCCGGGAACAATTTCAAAAATGTGGGCTTATAGCGCGATGGCGACAAGCTTCCAGAATCCAACGCTGTGTCAATCATACAAATCGGATGAATAGGAGCGTCGTAAAGTCAAATTTGGAAAAACACCTCACACCCCTCCCCCTTCCACGCCGCGCCGTCACACCATCCGCCCGTGCGCCCACGCGCTCCCTGCGCGGCCACCGACAGGGAGTCTCTGGGCAGGCAAGTCTCGGTTGCCTGCGCGCGGCTGGGAAGCCAGGCAGTCATGCTTTCGTCATTTTCCATCTCAATATATTTTTTCTCCATTAATGAAACTAGTGATGCTGTAACAGAGGTAAACGGTATCATATCATTTTTAATAACAATTTGTTCTTGTTTCATTTTGATAGTAGTATAGATAGATAATTTGAATAGTAGTATAACACTATCTTGTTCCAACATTCCCGTCTTCCTTCAAATATGATCAAAAAATTGTTTGAAGTATTACACAAAATATCGATTACCGTTTGGAACCTATTTCAAAAAGAAAATGGAATATTAGTGATATTCACACAGTTAGTTCCATCTCCTCACATATTATTTTAGATATCTGTTACTTCTAAGATCTTCCGTTATCATTCCACTATCGAAAGAATGAGCAGAGATTACGCACGAGATCTTTTATCCTACGACTCGATTTTTACTTTTCCGTATACGTACGTATATACGGAATTGTTTACGTTGTATAGGGAAAGTTATGTAATGCTGCGCGAAAAAACGTTGGATTTTCGGAAGAAAAAAAATCATTGCAGGGCCCTGATAATGAAAAGGAAATAAATCTAGTTGCTAAATTAAGAAAAAAATCCCCTAACACGTGGTGTAGCCAGAATCCCTCTTTTGTGGGTCCTTGATACCGAAAAACCAATTGAAAGCAAAACGTTTGTCTGTCTGGAATCGGTCATAATTTCACGGTTAACTCTGAATTTTCGAAATTTCTAAAAGTTTCAACTCTTTCGGCCTCTTCCTACAACTACAAAATTGCAGATAGAGATTTTTCCTTCAAATAAAATTGGTTCTCCAAAGCTAGTTCTTTCATTACGATCATGTACACTTTTTTGAAAATTTTAGTATTTTTCGCGCAATATTGCTTGCAACATGTGCAATTTGAAAAAAAAAAATAAAAAACAGATTTTCTCAAAAATTGCTTCAAATTTTTTCTTTGAACTTTTGGTAGGGATAGTGCATAATGTAGTCTATGATATTACATAAACACCATATTGCTCTATTCTTTTTTATTTGCAAAATTTACAAAAATATTTGTTTAACTTGTCTCTCACGTAGGTAATATTTACATTGATGGCGATTTGTTTACATTATTACATTTATGAGTAGATGTGTTTTAAATAATGTCATACAAAGTTTCTCGACTTAAGAAAATATCAAAAAATGTACTTATATGTGTACTTATGGGCGACGATAGATGGCAGCTGGTACGACAGTGTAGCAATTCCGAATGGCTAGCCCAAACCCAAGGAAATCGAAAACTAATACGGGAAAGTCTGTGCCATTCTGTAGCACCACTAGTTGATCTCAAAACGGTTTGGTCTCTTTGATAGAATTCACCTGGTTAATCCCATTTTCCAAGTAAAGTAGCTGAAGATAATTTTTTTAATATGTTTTCGTTCTTTCGTACAAATTTGAAAAAGTGGTGCAACAGAATTTCACCGACTTACTCGTAGTAAAGTATTCTAATTTCCTTGTTCTGTACCAGCTTTACCATCTTGTTTCCAGCTGTTATATATCGCCACCCACAATACATTTCTTAAAGTTTTCTCATTATTCGGTTTCCTAGTAGTAGATTCGTAATATTACTTTTAGAATATTAATGAAGAGTAAAACATCCTCCTATATGGCAATTTTCATTAATAAACTTGGAGCCGCTGTTAAGAAAATGGCGTGTAAGCGTTACTGTAAATGCGAAAATTGAAGCTCTTTTTTACAGAGTTGCTGGTGGGAGATACCTGGTTGAGAAAGAACCCCGCAAGCCGACAGGTAGATCGGTCGGTGATTTAGAGCTTGTTCCGGCTGGGGTGGTGCCCCGCTGGTGGCAGATACCTGGTTGGGGAAAGCCCCGCTAGTAGAGGGAAGGTCAGCGCCGGATCTCGCCATCCAGCGGGGAACATCACCCCACCTCCCGATTAAATAAACATGCCCTACACTTGCGGTACTAAAGAACCTTACTTACAGGACCTCAGTAGCTGACGTGCCCGAAGTCACTACCAATCAATCAAAAATGACTCCAAATGTTTTCCTTAAATTAATTGTAAGAATAAACTAAAATATACTTATAAAGGTGGCATAGATCTCATTTTCATTATTGACTCTAATTTTTGGAAAATTGCAAAAGTCCGATTTTTTTCGGCGTCTTTCTACAACTGAAAATTTGAAGATAGAAATTTTTCCTTCAAATGATATTTGTTCTCCATACTTAGTTCTTTCAATAAGGTCATGTACATTTTTTTAAACTTTTAGTTTTCGCGCAATATTGCATGCAATATGTGCAATTTTTAAAAAAATACAAAAACAAGATTTTCTCAAAAACTGCTCCAATTTTTTTCTTTTGGAAAGGATAGTGCCTAATGTACTCTATGAGATGACATAAACGCCATATTGCTTTATTCTTTTGTTTTTTCAAAAATTACAAAAATGTAATTCTTTGACTAGCCTTTCATTTCGTAAATATTTTCATTAACGGCGATTTGTTCACATTATTACATTTAGGAGTATATGTGCTTTACATTGCCTTAAAAATTCCTCGACTACAGATGTTTTCTGTGAAAAGTACCTGAAAATTCCCAATTTGCACAAATGCTTAAACGCCATTTTCTCAAATTGCGTTTGCTCTAGTTTCATTTGCGGGGAAAAAATATATTGAGATGCAAAGTGACGAAAGCATAACGGAGTGCCTGCCTTGCCTGCCCGTCCGCTGCAGGCCCCTGGGATTAGCAGTGCCGGTAGTCTCCGCGTTGAGGAAGCGGTCCCTCCCCCACCGGGCGGATGACGGGGTCGGTGTGGAAGGCGGAGTGGGGTGAGGTGTTTTTCGAAATTTGACGTTACGACGCTCCTATTTATCCGATTTGCATGTTTGATACGGCGTTGGATTCTGGAAGCTTGTCGCCATCGCGCTATAAGCCCACATTTTTAAAATTGTTCCCGGAAGTACGAGAAAAATTTTAGAAAACGAGTTTCTGCTAGTTTTTTTTTTTTTTGGAAAAAGGGCTTCATAGCGTAAATTCTATTACAAAAAGGAGTCAAATGCCGTTTACAGATCGAAAATCGGACCATTTGTTCAGACGTTATTGGTAAAGTAAATTTTAATATATTTGGTGCTGCCACGTGGTGGCGACAAATTGAACTAGTATCGGTACATTTAGCCTTAATGTCAAGACATCTAGGAAAATTTACACCTTACACTAAAGTGAAAGCTACATTTAGTACAGTAAAGGTTTTAAGCTAATTTACTACATTTATGTATTTTGTATTATTAGTTATTTATTATATGCTGTTTATTATACAACAGAATCTGTCTAAACCGGAACCTGTACAAGCTGGAAATCTGCCTTAACCGGAAGATTCCTCTGGCCCATGAAGTTATGACATTTTACACAGGCTAAAAGAGAACCTGTTCAATGTGGAAACAGAATGACTTTTTCATGTTCTACAGGAGGGTGGGAGACCTTTATGAAATGAAACTCCTGTAAATTTAATGGAATTAGCAGAGAGACGCGAGATATTCTCAATGAAATGAATACATCTGCAACTGTATTAAATTCTCTATCCCTGTGATACATGATTTAGTGAATGAGAGGGGCTTCAGCTGTCGGCATAGAATTTAACCTAAGGGTTGCTTGTCTCTAAAGGCAAAGGCCTTCGGGGAATTCCCTCCCTTCCAACTTCATGAGCATGGAAAGATGTAAGGACATGGCTTCTATTCATGCCTTTTCCTTCCCTGTCTTGAAAATTGTAACCTTTCAACCAGAAACACATTGTCTGGTTGAAAGAGTCAGCAAGCAGTCCCTCTGCAGTGAAGTAGGGTATTTTTTTTTACGAGTTTCACAACCACTTTAACAGTGGTGGTAAAAAATCATGAAACACTAACCTTAGATGAAAAGGTCAAACTTACAAGAGCAGGAGAAACTCAGAAGCTGTCAATGAAGATTGTTTAGTATTCATTTAATGGTGATTTCTTCTATTAGTACAGTATATGTAAATGTATTTTAATAATCATAATAAAACCATGTAATTTTTTCTTTGCTTTCATTACTACTTTACTTACTTTAATTTCCCAGTTTCAGGATGGAAATATCAATATCTCAAATCTCATAAAATGGACGACTGTGCATAAACGGAAACCTGCCTAAACTAGAAACTGTGTTGTTGCGATTAATTCTGGCTTAGACAGATTTTATTGTATTTACTCACATATACAAGAAACTACATGTTTTATGATTTCTCAAATCTCCAATGAGAGTGCTTCTCATTGTCTTGTCCTAAGGCACAGATGTTTCCTTTCCTGGAACAGATTAAGACCAAATATCAAAATTAAGGCACTAACGAGACAAACACATCAGCATTATGGTTATTTGTGTTTACTTTTCTATCACTTATTGACTATTTATTATAATCAATAAAGACCATATTATATTCCATATTAATATCAGGAGTCTAAACAAGAACTATGATAACTTAGTGTTAAATATAAAAACAATGGAAAAAAAACCTGATGTCATTATCTGTACAGAAACTTTCAAAATAAGCTGTGCAAATAGGTATGTAATTGAAGGATATGAAATGTTTTTTGTAAATAGTTGTCTAAATAAAAATGATGGTGTTTGTTTGTACACAAAGTCTGACTTGAAATGCTCAAATCGAGAAATTGCAATTGGTGATACGAAGGCGATAATTACAAATGTTGTTACTAATGTAGGTCAGATATATATAACTTCTGTGTACAGATCACATAGTATATCCATTAATAAATTTATAAATGATCTTCAACATCACCTGCGAGAATATGATAATTTTGAAAATCATTTTGTAATTGGAGATATGAATTTAGATATACATAAGGAAAATGTAAATACAAATCTGTATTTGAATAATTTTTTTGAACATGGTTACAAATCATATATAAATATACCAACTCGCGTTACTGATAATTCAGCTTCTTGTATTGAGTAAATACAAGGTACTTGGTAAAAAAAAAACAGATGATTTAGATGTAGATTCAATAGTCTATGACTTCGATCTCACTGATCATTCGGCAACGATAATCCATTTGAAATGTGATACACAAATTATTATTTAGTGTCTTTTGTTGGTGAGTGTGTTGTGTTTTATTGTTATTGTTGTTATTATTATTATTATTATTATTATTATTATTATTAGACCGTGGAACTTCATGCAATTGCAAATTTTTGACTGTGCATATCGAAAGGAAATAAAGTTATATACATTTCCTTTCGATATGCACAGTCAGTAAAAATTTGCAATTGCATGACATTCCGCGGTATAATAATAATAATAATAATAATAATAATAATAATAATAATAATAATAATAAGATAATAAGAAGTAGATATAATAAGAAGAAGATATAATATAAGTAGAAGAATATATAGTAGAAGAAGATATAATAAGAAGTAGATATAATATAAGATAATAATAAGAAGATATAATAATAATAATAATAATAATAATAAGAAGAAGAAGAAGAAGAAGAAGAAGAGAATTCATAACAATAAAACACAACACACTCGCCAATAAAAACACTAAATAATTTGTATATATTAGGTCTTATAATTTGAAATAAAATGCATTTTAAATCAGTAACATCTAGAGTAAGTAAATATTGTGCATTTTAAATAAAGATTACCATATGAACCCATTGCAGTCCCATTTTTGAACTTGCACCATCTGTTTGGTAATATACAAGGATTATTATAGAATTTTTTCAATTTTTTTGAAAATGATCATTTTGAAAAAACTCAAAATCAAAATTTTAAATTCAAATTTGAAAAACGTTTTGAACGCAACCCCTATTGAGTTGTATATCATATAAAAGGCCATAAAGAAAGCTACAAAATGACACCTGTTCCAGCTCTCTATCTTAATTTGGTGAGGTTCTACAGCAATTTAAAAATTTTCGGGAAGCCAATTTTGCAAGATTTTACATGGCTGTATTTCAGAAACGGGTGGAAAGATTTTACTCAAAATTTGTAGTTTTCTTATTCTCCATGCATACTACCTATGTGTCAAATTTCATCTGAATCTAAAATGGTGAGGTAAAATTTTAATTAAAACTGTGTTGATTTAATATGGAATGACCCATATAAGAAAGTGAAAGACAACCCTCAAGATGATCAATTAAAATCTAAGTATATTAAATATAAAAATATGCTAACATTTTTGATAAAACAAGCTAAAGAAAAGTACTATAATGTGATTGTGAGATATTTCAATTGTAATGTATATTTAATGTGGAAATTTATTAATTCCACACCGGATAAAAAGGATTCTAAAAAGAAATCAATAGCAACCATTTTACCAGAAAATGAAGAGTTGCCTCTACAAGGTGAATTGCCTATTGCTAATTATTCGAATAAATTTTTCGTCAAAATTGGGTCGAGTATCACTAAAGATTTTGATAATTTTGTCTTTGAAAAAAATATTATATTGAAATCAACCCCCTCCGAATCAATGTTTATTTTACCCACTAATGAAACTGAAATACTAAATATAATCAACAAAATGAATCATAAAAAATCCGCTGGTATCGATAAAATTTCTATTGCGGTAATAAAACACATATCTAAATTCATATCTCAACCCCTTGTATATATTGTAAATAAATGTTTTGAAAGTGAAATTGTTCCTGACCATTTCAAAAAAGCAGAAGTGATTCCCATTTATAAAACGGGTGATGAAAAGAAGGCTACAAATTATAGGCCTATATCATTGATATCAAATTTTGCCAAGATATTTGAAAAGGTAGTTAAAGCAAGAGTGTTAAGTTTTATTAAAAAAACTTAAAATCATTAATGAATTTCAATTTGGCTTCCAGGAAGGCAAAAGTACGGAAGATGCGATTAAATTTATTACAGATTAAATCAACCATAGTATCGATGAAAACATTCCTTGTTTGACTATCTTCTTAGATCTTGCTAAGGCATTTGATACTGTTAATCATGAGATATTGTTGAACAAATTATATAAAATGGGATTCTGAGGCACTTCTTATAATCTGTTTAAAAGCTATTTGACGAATAGAAAACAGGTTGTCAGAATAAATAACGTTATTAGTGAGGAACAAATTGTAACTTGCGGTGTTCCACAAGGTACTATATTGGGACCCATACTTTTTTTACTATACATAAACGATATTTTTGGAATATTGACTCAAGGTGAATTGGTATCATTTGCAGATGATACAGCTGTAATTATTAAAGGCAAAACGTGGCCTGAGGTTCTTGGGCGAGCCGAACAAAATATGAAATTGATAACTATATGGCTAAAAGATAACTACTTAAGACTCAATATCCAAAAAACTGTTTATGTAACTTATGGTAGTTATCTAGATAGCATTCCTGTCGATTGTGTGATAAAAATACATAAAATTTCATGCGATACAAATTATTGTAGTTGTCCTGATATGAATAGAACATCGATTGCTAAGTATTTGGGGATCTATATTGATTGAAATTTTAAATGGAGTCATCAAATTCAACAAATTGTAAAAAAGGTTAGATACTTGATTTATATCTTTTATAAGATTAGATCCATACTTAATACTAAGCAATTGATGTCTATACTATGCATTGTTTTGGTCCTTAGCAACCTATGGTATTGTAGCATGGGGTGGAGCTTACGATAATAATATGAAAGCGTTAATTGACATACACAAAAACGAATTATAAAGATCATTTATAATAGAAGCAAACTATTCTCATCGGAAATAATATTTAGAGAAAATAAAATAATCAGCGTGAAGAAATTTTATATAGAAAAAGCGTTATTAACAAACTTTGAGTCTATGTATAATGATTATAAAACTATTTCAGCGACAAAGAGGAACACAGATATCATTCCGAAAAAAATTCATAAAGAAATTAGTAGACGTCGGCATTATTATATTTGTTATAAAATATTCAACGCGTTGAGTACAGAACTCAAAAATTGTGATGTTAATACACGAGGACAACGAAAGCGTATCAGATCCTGGATTATTGATTTGAATGATTCAGTAATTGCATCATTCTATCAACCCATGCAGTGACTAAGAAATAATGTCTGAATATGTCTCAAATTATATTATATTTTATATTATTTTTCATTTTATAATTTTCATTTTTCTTTAATTTTGTTTTTTCTACAAAAATTGATAAATGAAACAGGTACATACATGATACATGATTAGTCATTGCAGGTTCGCGCACAAGACTATGTCTTCTGCGAAATAATGTCAACATTATTTGTACTTTGTTACAACCTTAAATTATAAATAAATAAATAAATAAAGACAAAAAAAATCTATATTTCTTATGTAGGTGAAATCAAAAGAAAATTAGCTCCCAGTTTTAGCTGTTTCTCGCTGTATTCCATCCATTCACTTTTATATAATTTAAAATCTGGAAACCTAATAAATTTCTGTTAAGATGTATATTTGTTGTATTTGTAGGTTGATGAAGAGGAATGTCCAGAACTTGGTCGAGCTGTTCAGAATCATTTTCAGGCCATTAACATGAGATTGGGGAAGACAAAACGCCCATCAAAACACCGACAATCCCTTGTTACTTTGTCTCGAAGGTATAATTTATATTTTTGTCAATTGTATTGATGGATATTCTATATTTGAAGAAAAGTAAATAAACTTCAATTAAATAACAGAAAAGGGAAATTGGATGTATTGATATTCTGAAGTAATAGCGTACCTTTATTTATCTTTTTATTTACCTTTGAAAATGTAAAAAACAATTGAACAGCATAATAATGATTGGAAAACCTTGCTCTTTTTTTTCTCTTAACTATAGGTGTTTTTCTCTTCTATTTTTTCGAAGCAGTGGATGTTTTTTGGGGTGTTACCATGTAATAGCAATCACTACTTGTTATACATATAGATAATATCCCTTAGTGACAAAACTTTTTCTTAATCAAACATCCCAGAGAAGGGAAAGTTTATAATATTTATGTGAATAATAAATAAAAAATATTAACTTTTGTCTCGTTATTACAGACATAGTCTCGTTAAAACATTGGATGGGAGCAGTGAACTTGACGGACCTCCACCTCTTCGAAGAGGAAGTTCTGCTGATGTTGGGGACAGACACTGTGGTAGTCCTTCTCCCCCTCATATACAACGAAGTCGCCTGACACGGCGAGCCAGTTTGGATGATTTGGAACAAGAGTCTTGCCAATTGATGCCACGAATTGAAGGTCGCATAGTTATCTTGAATGAAGAAGTGAGCCCAGAAAAATATTTAAGTATTTTAGCAATATAAAGTTATTGATATGCAAAAGATAGTGGTTGTAATTACAAGTAGAACTCTGACTCTGACAAAAATTTGAGAAATCTGAAGATTTAGTTAGTTAATGCCTTATTTTACATGGCGAGACTAGGGTCATCAGTCTTGATCTACCAGCTGGTATTACTTGGGCAACAGAAAAGGCGATTTGAATTTAGCTCTTTTGGGTTCGAGGATCTTTTACATGCAGTACATCTACAACATGGGACAGCAGGCTTTTCTTCCACTCTGAAGGAAGGCATACAAAGGATTGTTTTGTTGTTGTTGTTGTTTTTTTCTCCATTAAAATTTACGACTTCAATCAAGTTTGAACCTGCAAATTTGGGTACAGCAGCCTGACACACTAACTGTTATAACACCGAACCTGCTGAAACCACCAATCCCAATAGTGTGATGTACATTTTAAGTCATAAAAGAAACAAAATGCTTTGTTTATTCCTGTGACGCTATTTTTGTGTGTTTATTTTATTTGTGTGACTCTATTTTTGAGATTTGTAATCTGTTTACACTAATGTATTTATTGGATTTTAAGTATATTCCCATTTTAGGTGGGTAAATAAAAGGTGAAAATTGACATAATGACCTGCCCTTGCCTTGAAAATAACAAATGTCGGATAAGAGTCCTCCTTAATTTTCAGCATTTAAGAACTAGTTCTAAGATAACTCATTAATAAAACTTACTCGCGGATTTGGAGGAGAGAAAAATGTGAATTGGTAGAATGATTGATTGAATTTCATTGCACCTCAGATCAAGGTTACCATAAATGCTCAACTGGAGAGTATTTCTTTGAAGTAAACCTGACGGAGTACGCTGGATTGTAATTTGAAATAATTGCTACCGAAAAGAAGTCCTGAAATTCATAACAATAATTGTTAACAGAGGAAATCAAAAATTGTCTTCTATTTATAATTTTTCTTACTGTGACTTCACTTTGACAATTAAAAACAATATTCATTTTTCATGTTTAGTTTATTAACTTAGAAACCCAACATTTTCCGACCCAATTGACTGCATCTTCAGGTGCACAGCAATTACAAATGTTTCCTTCTCAAATATATACTGTGATTTTCGTAACTTTGTCCCTGGCAGAAATCAGCTGTTTTGCTGCCATCCAATCGGGAGCTTATATTTCGCAATAGTGACATCACTATGGTGATGTTTAAGCTCCCAATTGGATGAAATCATGAACAGCTGATTCTTGTCAGGGACAAAGTTACGAAAATCACAGTATAATACAATTACAAAAATGAATAGAGGTATCAAGCGAAAAATTATAAAAATTTGATGCAACAGAAAACTCTACTGGTAAGTGCTTCATACCATTAAAGAGTTTTCTGTTGGGTTGGGAAACATTGTGTTTTGAAGTTAATAAACTTGTAACCTAAATATTAATATTGATTTTGATTGTTAAAAGTGATGGATACCACAGTGAGAAAAATGATCAATAATGTATCAACAGCATAAATAACAGAATCTTTTCTCTTTGACACCATTCAGCTACAAAAGCAGCTTGTAAGTAGGCAAAATAATTTTAATAGATTGAAAAAGGAATTTAATCTGACATTTAGGCATTTTTAGGTACTAAATGTAGCTCCTGTAACTTCAAAGTCATTGGAAGTGTTTAATTAATTCTGGGTATTTACATCTAAGCAGTAAAAGAAGCATTTGCCTGAAATCTGAAGCCTATGGCCAAGTGTACATCGTGTGTTTACTAGCTCTTTCAATAATGACTTGTTCCTCTCTTTGTCTGTTTTAAATGTTATTTTCAGTGAAAACAACAATATTGTTTGATCAACATTGTTGCAGAAACGAAGAGAACTGCTATTGGAAAGGCAGAGACTAGAACAGGACTCGGTCATACCGGAAGTTGAAGATGAAACATCTCCTCAAGGAAGCCTTGATTAACAAGCAAAACTTAAATTTAGTGGGTAATGTATTAATTATTTGAATTTTTCTGATATTATTTATTGAAATTAAATGTTCATTTTATGAAAGAATGTTTTTCAGTCATCTTGCTATAAATTAGTCATTTTGCTCTCTAATGTATGCCAGTTTTAAACTTATTCTGAACTTTCTTTTTCTTTTTGAGATTCTAGCACTGACATTCATTCATATAAATAGATGGCATTTGTCAACTGACAAGTTGCTTGTTTGTTGTATAAAATGAGCGTCCTATTTTGAATATGTGGACAATTTTGCATGTTTTCTTGTGTAATCAAAATTTTATCAATTTTCATTGATGTACAATATTTGTTTGTCATGTTTAAAAACAGTAAAAAAAAAAAAGCAAACTGTACTGGATCATTGAATTTAAGTTTTTTCCTAGCCCTTTGCAAGTGAACATTGTTGCTAATAGAACATTGAAATGCTAGTGCACATGAAAGATATTTTGATGTGAGGGTTAATTGCAGCCAGCTGCAGGAGGAGATAATTGCTGGGGCATACTACGTAGGGGCAATGCACATGCCTTTTTTACTCTACTTAAGCCTCCTGTGCTAAAACAGGCCTGTGTAGATTGTACTAATATGTACATACTAAAAGTTTTTTGAAGATACTGCCTTATATACTAATTTAGTGTTTCATGCACTGTGTGTATAATTTTGTTGTTTTATTCTGTTGTATGAACTTGTGTTCTTTAAAATATTTTAATTTATACATACCCTTTTAATTTAAACTTCATTATTATTTATACACTGTCATTATTAAGGAAACAGATTCATATTCTTCATACATTAGGCATTATTAACTTAATAATTTAATAAAATTTGTTATTGAATTTGGAGGCTGTGGCTGGTGTGACATGCAATATGGTTACTCACACTTTAGATCTAATATTTATTTAGATGTCTCGTAGGGAACTCTGGAGCATACCTAACACTCATTCCACAATTTACCTATTGTTAAAAGATTTTGGAGGTTTTCTTGTTTTTTCTCCTGGTTGCATTGCAAGTTCAATTCTCTTACATTAAAATGGTCTTTTTCTTACAAAACTAAAATTACATCATAAAATAATTGTAACAAGTACCTTTCCTTATAAATTCTTGTTTAATCTTCTCTTTATCCCACAACTAGAATTTTCTAGACCCTTCAGTTTGTATGTGAACACACACTACATACAACCAGCAACATGCCTCCAAATAAGTTTGGTGAAAAAGCATAACCCTTTCACAAATTTCTTGGATTGTGAAGAGCTCACATACAACTCTTGTGCCAGTAACATTCATTGTTAAAGGATATGCAAACAGATTTTATTAATGAGTAAATCTAAGGATGCTTTTATTGAGTAAAAATTACAACAAAACTAAGTTCATGGAGAAATTTTTGCTCTTTCTGATTCTGATTTCACTTTTAAAAATTGCATTAGTGTGAGGCAGTAATGTTTGATTGAAATCAATTAACACAGAGTTAAATATTTTAACTTATATTGACTTATTAAAAAAAGAGGATATCTTCACCTTGACTCCTAGTAACTACTGAATACCTGTGTGATGGAGAATGGTCGTGCAGAAGTAATTTGTAATTGGTTATGTTTTTTCACCAACAGTGTAATGAATAAGTAGTTAAAACTTTTTTTCATCAACATTTTGTGAAGTAGCTATTGGATCAAAAAATGGTTGGCTCATTTAACGTTTGCAATTTTATTTGAAATTAATTTCTGTATAAATTCCGTCCACATTCTTGAGTTTAAGAAAAGTACCTTCACATTTTGAAGAGTGGAGGCAAACGAGTTGATAATTTTATTTTTAATGAGTGGGGAGGGGGTGTGTGTTCAACTATTGAGTCACTTTACTAAAACAGTTAATGTTGAAAAATTGGCATATTGTATTGTGGGTGGGGGTGTTTCTTGTGAATTTAGTGTAAAACAAGTTTGCTTTTAAAAGATGGAAAGAATATACCTTTTTGTAATTCAATTTGAATGAGTATCAAAATTTTCAACTTCAGCACGTTTTTAAACAGTGGGTTTTCATGGTAATTTTTTCTCTACTTTTGAATCTTTTCATTGTTAACCAACATTATTTTATTTCTCTGCCTCTTTAAGCGAGTGTTGTGAACAGATATTATAACGTGAAAAGAAGGTCCTGAAGCAGACTTTGCCCCCAGCAGTGCCTTCAAAGAATAATTTGCTAAAATTTCACACTAATTCTTCAGAACACTTAGAAATGAGTGTTTTGATTGTACAGTTTTAACATATTTTAAATTTTCTGCTTCCATTGGTTACAAATGTTTAATGTTATAATATTTTTAAGGAATGAATCCCCTTTTATGAATGGTTTGAAAAATTATACAATGACTTTGACAAAAGTTCCTTTATTTGTTGCTTATGTATTTCAAAGAAATCTAGATGTATTAAAATTCAGAGTCCAGCCAAAAGTTAATGAGCCTTTTGAGAGTTCATGAAATTCAACATTTTTTGAACCAATAAATACTGCTTACTGTCTAAAAATAAAGCAATAGTACTTATAAGAAGTATATCTTGAAACATGTTGAGATTTATATATATTTTTTGCTGCACTCCTTTTGAAATCTTTAACTATTTAATAGCTGTGGTAGATGCTTTATATGGATGTTACAGATTGTATGTGATAGTGAGCTAAGCTCTTGCAAATTACATTCCTCACGAAGAGACCATATCGTATAGAGTGGTTGGTAATTGTAACGGAGTTCCAAATACATACTATTTATGTATGGAACTCCAGGATTGTTATTTTTGGTGCTTCTCTTGACTTTATTTTTAATGTAGCATGAATTGTAATATTTTACAAGACATTTCATGATGGATCAGTGAGTGAATGTCTCTAAGTGACTACGTCACACATTAATGTGAAACCTAGAGAATGAAGGAAATTATAAAACCATTAAGAAAAATAATCGTTTCCAGTATACTTTAGATTTTCTGGATCATAAAAAATTGCAAATAATTCCTTATTTAAATGCTACTTTCCATCCTGTCTAATTTTATTTTATTCTCTTTGTTTTTGTTAGTAATTTAACTGTACATTTTATGGTGAATCTGTATAAAAAAAATATTTTTTTGAAACTTTCTAAATCCTTTCTTTTTGCTATAAGAAAACTTGTTTTGATGTTTTAACAAACCTCACCCATATCTTTAATCTACCCATGCCATTGAAAAGATAATCCTTGGCTGCCAAAAAGAAGTATTAGATTCATCCTTGGGAATAAGTTAATTTGTGACTTATTAAAGTGCTAGGAGCAATTGTCAAAGTGCAATAAAATAAACCATACACTTTTTAGTCATAGCTACAATTGTGTTGACAGCATCACAGAAGGGCTTATTATCATTGGATTTAACATAAAATTATGGCTCCTAGCACAACATTTCTAGAATCTTTCTTGGTATGCTGTGTGGTGCTTCAATACGAGCATCATCAGTTCCACGATTATGAGTTTCAGTGCTCTTCTGTAACTCTTATTTGAATTATTATTAATATTGTACATAAGTGTTAATTCCCAATACAGGTTTCAAACAATGAGGAAGTCTTTAGGCAGTGATTTATGTTTTGTTTTCTTTAGCAAACTCATACTAAAAGTTTATCACTTAAAGAGTATATAGTGTGGTGTAACGATCCATGAAAAATTCAACATTTTTGTAAAGTGTACACTGTCCCTTGTGTACACAACGAAAATTAACAAGTATTCATACTGCTTTGTTTTTTGTTATACAAAAATAGTACCAAATTTAAATTACAAGATAAAACAAGACAAATAAAATAACTTAGGTTTCATGAACTGTGATACAATTTTGCAAAAACTTGTTTCTTTTTATTGTTTGCATATCAAATGTGTCAATACGCAAATTTAAAAAAAAAAATAAATTAGTTAGAAAACAACTTCTTATACTAACATTTTTTCTGTAAACAAGTTTCCACTATGGGCAAAAATTCCAACAGAAAATCACTGAATAGAATTTGACCTTTCTGTAAAATTTGTGCAAAAATATTCCCAACATTTCTTTTCTTGCCCTTAGGTTCATTCTGCATACAGCAAAACTTTGCAAATTATATATCAAACAGGATCCTGAATGACAATTGTCATGTCTTGTAAGATACAGTATTAGAATAACAGTAAACAATACAAAATCAAGGGTGCTGTGTCAATACATTAAAGTACAATTGAAATTATGGTGTTTAGTTTTAAGAGAGATACTTGTGATATATTTTAAAAAAGTTATGCAATTTATTACTTGTAGATAACAAGTGTAATTTCTATATTTTAATTACTGTACCTCACTGATTTAGGAGATTTACAGGCTGGTATTTTCTGATAAGTGTGGTACAAAAGAATGATCAGATTCTTTTTAATTTACTGATTAACATAATGCATAATTATATTGATAACATTGTACTTAATGATTTTTTGCTCAAGTTACTACAAGCAATAGAAGACAACGATATATAATTTTTTAAATAAGTATGTTAGTCTTCCTTGTAAATGATTATGGAATACTAATGTTGCTTGCTCGAAGCTCATTGAATGCTTACAATCACTAAATTCTGCTTGAGCTGTACTTTTTGCATAACAGCTACACTCACCAACTTTCAAAACTTTAGATATTAGTTCGTTGGTTTTATAGGAATCACCACGTAATTTTGTGAAGGGTACAAATATTTTCTTGAATTTTGTGCATTTGCATAGTAACATGCAGTAGGAACAATATTCAGAAATCTGAATATAATGCGCATTTAAAATATTTGTTTTGAACAATGTAATTTCATGCTAACTCAGGAAGTAAATTTCATTCAGATCTAACCTGTATCATAATTTATTTTCCATCTTGAAACCTTATTTATTAAGCTTTTTAATTTGATATAACGATCAACCTTCTCTGCTGAACATGCACCTAAAAACAATAATTTAAATTTAAAATACAATGCAATTCATTCACGTTCAAATATAATTATTTATATATAATGGAATTGACCTAGTTTTAAACCATTCATTATCATGTCTATGTACATAATACTTCACTAACAACAAAACCTCATTCTGAACAACACAGTCCAAGGACTTTAAATATATTTTAAACAACGAGTTTTGGTATTTCATATAATAAACACCATTGATTAAACTCAAAAGTCAATTCAATAATCGCACACTGGTTCTGATATCACACAATTTTAATTCTTTGGCCTGTCTCTCAACTAATATCTTCAGAATTTATTTTCAGTCATTTTAATTTCAATTCAATTTAAATATTTTCAAATGGACTGCAAACTGGCATGGTGATACTTTCCACATTCTGATTACCACACACTTCACAACAGACGCAAGTTATTATCACATCCTTCTCTCTTACTATAAATCAACTTTTGGACCAAGATTTACAGGGATGGCTTGCAATTCGGTCCGCATGCACAGAAATTCACCACACACACACATGATGGCAAGACACGCAATGTTCAGTAGCCACCAAGAGAAAGCATTGGGAAAATGTGCATTGTAGAACCAACATACAAAGAGATGAATTAAATGAGCAGTGCAAGTGAAATCCAAGCATTGCTTTGTTCTCTGCACAATACACCACAGACCCAGGGATCTGTAAAGATTTAATAAAAGTCATTAATCCATTCACATATAAATTAACATAAATGCTCTTACTTAATAGGACATACCCCACTAATGCATTTAGTACAAATGCAGTGATGACTAATTTACCATTCACATCACGAACATGGATTTCCTGAAATAAATAATTCTGTCATGAATATATTTCACATTACAAACAGAAATGAACATTCTAAATAATTGATTGATTGATTCGTGTTTTCAAGTACGTAGGTCATTAATCCCGTAAGTGTAGTACATGTTTTCTCGGAAGGTGGCAATGATCTTTTCCCCACTGGATGGTGAGATCTGGCGCCGACCTACCGTCGACTAGCAAGGTTTTCTCCATCAACCAGGTATCTCCCACCAGCGGGGCACCACCCCAGCTGGGACAAGCTGTAAGCTTCCGACCAGTCTCCCGGCATGTGTGATAGTGTAGTGCATGTTAGTGTAAGTGGGTGTGTAAGAGGAGACAATAGGACAAGGAAGAGGAAGGAAAGATCGTGCATGGTGCATGGTCCATGGCCCGTTTGTTAGGGTACTGCTCTGGCATTCGCCTGGTGTTGATCAGAGAAACCATGGAAAACTACCGATCAGAGCAGCCAGCTGCTAAAATTCTCCTCCAGACAGCGACTGAATTCAACCTAGCTGACAAGCTAGTGTCAAAAATCCTGCCGCCGTTGGGACTCGAACCTAGGACCTCCCGGTCAGAGGGACTGCAGTGACATCAGGTTGATGCACTGAGCCATCTCTCTTGGTCATTCTAAATAATTGAAACCTGCAGACTTAGATATGCATTTAAGATATGCACTTAAGATATGCACTTTATACCCAACTTGTGTAGTTTTGCTTTTATTGCTTACACTGATTTTTAATTACTGAACAACACAAATTTTAATAGTAAGGAAGAAAGTAAATTTTTATTTCACTGTGTATAAAAGTGGCACGAAATTGGCTAGTGTAACCAAAAATTTCTAATTCGATGCACAAAAGTGTTATCCAAGCAATTTCTTAGACTCATTAGCATGTACTTCATTGTAATTCTTCCTAACAACATGTTCAATGCAAAGAGAATCTTTTATGAATGCTTCCAAACACATTCAACTTTCTCATTTTGGGAGGTGTTCTGTAGAATACTACAGTACTCCCAACAATGGAACAGCAACATAAAGTGTGCAGAAGAAAAGAGTCCATTTAGTTTCTACTTCTTTGTTTGGCACTACAACCTAAAGTCAATCTCAGCCTGCTCAAATATGCTCCTCCTGTATCTTCCAATGCTTAAAGCCCAGTGTTTTTAGGTCCTGAAGCACATCTTGCATCATTCTCCTTTCTAATTCATGGCCTTCCTTTATTACGAATTGTTAGAGACTTCCAGTTCATGATTTGCTTGGTACTCGTTATAGAGTTCAACCTTTCTAGATGACTTAACCAGGATATTCTTTTAGATTTTACATTTCTTCTGATGTTCTTTTATTTTTAATCAAAACCTTTAACTCTTCCCATTTAGTTTACATCTGGGTATTAAATAAATGCACTAGAAGCCATATTGCAGATATCACTACGGTAATGTTGCTTGTAAGTTACAAACTGAAGCATAAATCAAACTTTTTGTGTAATAGAAAGTGATGATGATGATGATATCTATTATTTTATCTTTATTTCTGAATTCCAACCTCATGACCAACACTTATACTATACTTCATGATAATCATGAGATTTTCTTCGAGACCTTGATGTCATCAGTAAATAGACAAGTGTGCCCTCATGGCATTCACAAAATCAAAGGAAAAGTAGGTGGGCATTGGCCCTTAGGACAATCTTGAGCAAATAAGAAGCAGAAGAGATGTGAAAACAGCAAATTATCAACTTGCGTTACAGTTTTCACAAATGACCAAAACCAATTCAAGAAGCTGCTAGATTTTCCACATTCACTCAATAATGCCAGCAAATCTTCACAAGAAATTTAAGTCAGCATTGGTAAAAACAGATAAGTCCAGGTACACAGATCAGCCGACTTGATGTTTCCTTATAAAGAATTTTCACTTACACTGAATTTAAAATCTATTTTTATTTGTTGATTTGATGATTATCATCACCGTAAACTGCAGGGATCGAGGCCTGACACCTGTTTCCCAGTAGACTTACACCTCAAGGTGTAACTGTTCTAGCCATTTCTTTTATGGGCTTCCCACATGCCTTCATCCTATTGATTTGTACTTCAACACTGCTTTTGGTAATCTTACTTGTTTCATTCTGTTAATGTGAGAGTCATTTTCTCTGCCGTCTTTATTTCATTTACTATATTTTTTTGCCTGTAGTGTATTTCTCATGTCTTTACTCCTTTGCCTATCTTTTAGTATCACTCTTGTATAGAAATCTCAGTTGCATTGCCTCTAGTCTTTGCTGCTTACTATATTTCACTGTCCAGACTTCCGAACTGAACACAAGGATTGGTTTAGATACCATATTGTGGATTCTTAGTTTCATCTCTTTTAGACATACCTCTTCCAAAGTGTCGTTTGATTAATCTGTTCATCCAGTTGTACTTCAGAAAGTTTGTTTTCCAGGTCTTCCAAACTCTTATGAGGTTGCCCAAATAATTAAATTTAGATACTTGTTTTATTAGCCTGTTTCTGATAATTTTGACTTTTCTCATTTCTTTTCCTTGATATGCCATTGCTTTTGTCTTGATCATGGAAATTTCCATATTATGTTTCTGTGCTATTTTATACAGTTCTTGTGCTGCAAAATGAAAGTCTCTTCCATCATAACTATATCATCTGCACAAAGGATTGTTTGGATCTTCGGTCTTTTACTGATATTTGCTTCCTTTCTTATAGTTTGTTTCCATTCCTTGATTATATGGTTGGCACATTATGTTGAACAGGTATAGTGAAAGACATTCCTGTCTTAACCCTGTTTTTTATGAAAGATTTTCACACATTCCATTATTCATTTTTATCTTCATCTGTGGATTAGGGTACAAGCTTTGGATTCCTTTTCTAATTTCTATAGGTATACTCTCTTCTTCTAGTATTTGCTAAATTAATTCATGCTCAACTCTAGCATATGATTTCTCAATGTCTATTAATAATAGGTAGGTCAGTAGATTCACTGCGTTGATGATTTATAGTTAATATTTTTAATGTTAACAAAATACTGAATAACTTTCATTAGTACAGAAAATAAGCAAAACCTCTTATATTTGAATATGTATCATTGAGGGGGGAAGCTGAAGCCCCATGTTGACATGTTAACTCACACCCATTAACTCACATTTTTAATGCATCCTTATGCACCGGAATTTTTCTAGATATTTTTATAACAGCTAAGATTAAGCCGCTCTTCAAAAAAGGCAACAAAAATTAAATTCAAAATTACCACCAATTTTTCTTTTGTCAGTTTTTTCAAAAACCTTAGAAAGACATTTTTTATGTGTGGATGGAAACCTTTCTCAGTAAACATAGATTTTTCAGATTGCCAACATGGATTCCAAAAATCAAAATTTACAGAAACAGCCATTTTTTCTTTTCTTAAAGATGTTGCCTCATCATTGGATCAAAACAAAGCAACTATTGGAATATTTTTAGATCTTTCAAAAGCTTTTGACATCATTGATCATAACATTTTACTTTCAAAATTACCTTCATATGGAATCCGTGGTATTGCTCGAGATTCGCTATGTTCATACCTTAAACTATGATCTCAGAGTAGAAATACCTTACTGGAATGATGGAACTTTAGGTACACACCTTTCCCGTTCTTTGCCAATTACACATGGAGTCCTGCAAGGATCGATTTTAGGCCCTGTTCTCTATTATACGTAAACGATACGCCCTTAGCAATTCGAAACAGAAGAAAAGTTCTCTTTGCGGATGATACGAATATTCTTTGCAATAAAGAAACCATAAATAGTACAATATAAGATGTTTCACGTTGGTTCCGTAATAACAAATTAATAGTAAACGAAAAGAAAATGTTTCAATGCAGTTTTTTATTTCAAATAAATAATTCTGTACTCCATTAAAAATCAACAGTGTGTCACTGACTGATGTTAAGGTAACAAAATTTTTAGGTCTATCAATTCAGTCAATGGAATGTCCACTTAATAAATTGAACACAAAATTAAGTTCATTATGCTACGCGTTCAGGATTCTTTCAAATTCCGTTAGCCTTCTTACTGCTTGTTGTGTATATTCTGTGAATGTTCATTCCCGCCTGAGATATGGCATAATATTCTGGGGAAACACATCTTGTAGCTCCCACTTTCAGATTACAAAAAAGAATTGTACAAATAATAAGCAAATCCCACATAATTCTTGTAAGTCTCTCTTTATTAATGTACGAGTTTTACCATTACCTTGTCTCCTGATTTATGAATCAGTAGTTTTTGTCAAAAACGATTTAAGGGCTTAATTTTCAGCAAACGCTGATGTCTGTAAGTATAACACACAACGTAGTAATCATATTCATCAGGTGGCAGTATCAACAGCTCACTACAAAAAACTCACATACAATTCATGTACATTATTCTACAACACTTAGCCAACTGACATTACACTTTTCTATCGAATTTAATGGTTTAAGTCCCAAGTAAAATCTTTCCTGCCGCATAACTGTTTCTACACAATTCGAGACTATACCAAGCATCAAAAGGGAAGTAACACTAATTTTAACAATGATAGTTAATGTAATTATTTACCATTTGGACTGTATAATTTTAAAGAAACTGTGGCAAGTATTGTACCATAGCTTCTGAGTTGATAGCCCCCATCTCAATCAGGTGTTTTGTCCAGTTTCCCTAATCCTTTGAGCAAATGCTGAGATGGCTCCTTGTTTTGCTTCTGGACATAAACGTAACTTCATTATTTGTGCACGTCTTCTAAATTTCAGTGGGAAATATAGTTATTCAAATTATTGTTCTCCATATTATTGCAGCAAAAAATATTATTCTTTCATGAAGAACATGAGAGTTAAGGTCACAAATTTATAGCTAACTTTGAAAATAGATTTTATTATATAGGAGCAAATATTTTATCAACAAAACGAACAAAAATGCTCTTTTTTTTCTGTATTCAAAATTCAACTAGAATATGGTTTAGGATAGAGATCACAGAATTAAGAGAACGTGCAGCTACCTTTGAAAATAGATTTTATTATATAGGAGCAAATATTTTATCAACAAAACAAACAAAAATGCTCTTTTTTTTCTGTATTCAAAATTCAACTAGAATATGGTTTAGGATAGAGATCACAGAATTATGAAAACGTGCACAAATTTCACTTCTGCCCATAGCTCGTCACACAGTTTTTGACTGTTTCTGACATAAATAAATTGAGCATCAGTACAATACTTTGGGTGAACTATATTGATACACATATCATTCCAATCTTCTACATTATTTTCAAGCTAGTGGAATTTGCTATTAATTGTTGGAAATAGACATGGATGAGCGGCATCTGTAATCAAAGTGTCTGGTTTCTGACGACTATTAATTAGAGTAGAAATTGGGCCAAAAAGCTTCATAGTATCTAGAACTTCATCAAGAAATAATACTCTACAATCAATACTCAAGAGTTCTCTCATTGCTGTTTGTTTGGTTCTTTGTTTCTTTTTCTTTCTTCTCTTCTCCTGATTGCCATTCGCAATAAGGATTTTCATATTATTTACTTTTCATTTCACAGACAAAAGAATCTCTACACAAATACCAATAATCTCAGGAAGGTTTTTAAATTGTAACAATCTTGTTCTTCTGGAACTCTCTCACTCTAAATGTCCTTCAATACAGCTTGTACTGTAATTACAAGACATTTGCTTAAAACATTTTGCAAGAAAATTGCCAACAATTCTGCTAAAATTACTTAGCCCTAGGGAGATGGCTTTGTCCATTTTCAACAAATTTGATGTGTTTTTAGACAAAGTAGCATAAACAGTGGATTTGACAAATGATTTTACCTTAGCAATAGATTCATTAACTCAGGAAAACTCAACATTTAGTAGAAATCAAATGATAGAAAAGGCTGGAAAGAACCAGCAACACTACCAGAAGTACCCAGTTTTATTGTCATATTTCATACTGTTACGAACTATCATAACAACCAATATGACTTCTCATATATAAATAATTGCACATACAACTCATTAAATATTAACAGGTCAAATACCTTGTTATAATTTTTGACTGTACTACTTTTATTTTAGCTTCATTGCAATAATCTTTCATAGATTACCTGGTATTTAAATAGATGATCGAGGGAACGAGAAGATCCCACAAGGGTGTCCATCACTACCATCCATAAACCCAACCCAACATACATGACACATTGCATTGCTACAATTTGAGACACAATGAGTAATGGATCCCAGGTTGTGGCGCGGAACTGGCCTGTCATTTTCTTCATTTTGGAACTGTTTCACACAATGACAGTTTGAGTATAAAAACAAAATAATTATCAAGCCTTAATACATAACCTAGTGGGCAAACAAATTATCAGTAAGTTTTCCTCTTCACCGTTGAATCCATGAAAATGTAAGTCCACGCAAAGTAACTGATAGTAAAAACACACATTCCTCAATAACATGTATATTCATACAGCCTCGGGACTTACGGGCATGTCAACTTCAGTCAAAGCCCATGAGTCATTCGTGTACACTGCGACAGCAGCTGGTTCCAGTATGGCCATCCCTTGCCAAGAAATAATGATTTCTATAGAATTTGGTATCGTGGTGTCAAAATTATAGATTTTCGATCAAATTCAGCAAACATTTTCGTGTGATCCAGAATTGTCTGCATTTGAATATTTCAAGAAGTACCTGTTACCTTACCAGGGTCTTATCGTAACGAATCGACTCTGATGTTGCGAGATCGGTGAACGAAATTGAAGAACGAGTGGCGGGAAAGAGAACATTCCACACATAGAGGAGAGATACAACTCTCCTCTATGATTCCACAGGCCCGCAACAGACTTCACCACCGAGGAATGCGTTGCGAGAATGTACGACGAGAAATGTGGAAATAAGCCGGCGAGGCTGCGTCCACACACTACAAACAGGTTATTCGATGTCTCGAAATGCCTTTATGTGCCACAAGCCAAGAGTGATGGCCTGATGGCAGCAGTTTTAGATATGAGATCATCTGAGAGTCCCATTTCTTGTTTTATTAAATGCTCTTATGTAATGTTTACTCGTGATATCCTTGTTTTGTTACAATAATCGTAAACCATTTGTTTAACGAGTTCGAACCTAGAGAGAAACACACTACTACATTGCATACAAATCATTATTTAATGTAAAAAAACAAGAAGTTAAGTGACGTATAAGGGAGAAGTTGTACATCAGCAAATTTTCTTGAACTCCGTAATCTCTACCACGCTCTGGTTTACTATATTTGTTGGTTGAATAATGAATAGATAATGATAAAATAATTCATAATAAAATTCACAATTAATAAATTCATTCATAAATACCAATTAAGGAAAGTAATAAATTAACGCCGAATTAACAGCGAACGCCCAAATGTCGTATAACAAGTGAAAGAGTAGAAATGTGTCCGAGAAAACTCGCGCGCCGACCGACTCGAGCGAGGAACTCTTTCAGGTGTGTGGGGGTCCATAAGAGTCCCTTGTTTCGATTTTCCACATTTCTCGTCGCACATTTCTGGAAACACATTCCTCGGCGTAGTCTGTTGCGGGCCTTATACGACATTTGGGCGTTCGCTGCCGCAGGAAAACACCAAACAGTGCAAGAACTGAGTGAGGTTATAACGTTTGGCAGTAAAAGATGCGATAAACTACCAGTTGTTTAATTGTTTTCTTGAATTTTCTCTTCAAACGGAAATGAACACGTAAAAACTTGTATGGAAGATATTCTTATTTGTGTGAAATCCGCTCATAATGAGTAATATAAAAATAAAAATTTGAAGCAAGAAACTTGAAAGGGTATTTTGAAAGAATTGAATTAATTTATTACTTTTCTAAATTTATTATATTTTTTTCTTAATTTATTACTTTTTTAAATATTGCGGCAATAAATATTTCTGATAAACTCCTGTGTTTCCGTCCTTGGAAAGATATTGCCGGCTGTTGCTGGGACTATTAGACTATAGGACTATGGGACTATAGAATTGGATTGAAGTATTAATCTAATTTAAATAAATTTTAAGATAAATCTATAATATATCAATTGTAGGTAATACTATTTTAAAACTTTTATTGAATTAATAATTGAACTTTTATAAAAAGAAAATTACTTTGCTGTCATGCTAATCGAAGTCCACGAAAACATTTTGTTTTATGAAAACTATTAAGACTTCTGTACCGAAATTCCACAAACTCCCTTCTCCTTTTTTCTTAAAATCCAGTCATACGTCGTCACTAATCGCAGGCGTTTCTCTGTCTCTTCGTTTAACACGTGCGACTGCAACTCGCATTTTCTGCTTTCTACTAGCCATGTCGGAAAGTGAGGTATAACCTCAAAGTTCTCGCGCCATTTTCCTCGAGACGTCACCAAACACGGTAACCGAAGGTTTTAATGTAAAACGATCGGCAATTTCTTGCCGAAAAGATCTTGCTCAGATCTTTCTGGCAATATATTGCTCTTCCTTGCTCTTGCTAATGTAAAGGTGACCGCAAGAAGCAGAAACAAATTGCTGAAAGATATTGCGGAAACGTATTGCTAATGTAAGGCCAGCAATGTAGAGATGTAGGTGTGTTCACAAGGTTTTTATTTATTATTTATTTATTTGTCAAAAAAACAGTAAAAACTGTATATGACGTGTGGGGAAAGAAATTTATCTGCGCACATTTTCTTGAGGGCCAGAATTTTATTATTAAAAAAAATTAGAAAATAATTATTTTAGAAAACTAAAGATATTTGAAAAATGTTTTTTTCCCGTGTTATAGAAAATCAATTTCAACTGTAAATGAACTACAAGCAAAAGGAGTGCTCAACAAAACGTGCGCACAGTGAAGCTACATTTACTAAAAAAAAAAAACGTACGTCCAGACTGGTTGACGCCATCTTTTGAGACTGACGCATCTGGTTGTGCTCTTAATTTTTTGATATTTATCTACTATTTTTAGCGATCTGACTGCATTTTGTGTGTTTAAGTGCTTTCATTACTTGTTGCAGGTTAGCTGGAAATATAATTTTGGCTGGTTTTTTGCTCTAACCAAGACGAACCAACAGCTAACGAATTTTAAATATTACTGAACCGTAACGAACCGTAACGAACTTCAGAATTACGAGTTTTTTTTTTAACCATTTGTTGCGTGATGACGCAACGCGTCTCTTAAGTCCTTGTGGGCGTTGAGCGCAAGTCGATCGGAGTAATCCTCCATTAACATCAGCGCTGTACCTATTTCATCATATCACTTAACATCAGCGCTCTCTATATTTGAGTCACGTCTCGTCTGTCAATTGTCAAGAGGGCCGCCAGGTAGCATCTCCGCGTACGCGCCTCACACCGCGCGCCCCTGCGTCACTACCCAGCGGCCAGAAGTGGGAAGGAATAAGGAAGGGGGTAAGGTTTAGGACACTTCACAAAGGTTGGACTAGCCCTTGCGAAGCAGCCGAACTCGTTTTGTCGGAACAAATTTCACATGATATCGACGGGAAATCGACGGGAACCCGGACTTCAGTGGTGAAAGGCGAGCGACTTTGCTCTGAGCCACGAGACAGCTCAATTACAAAAATTAAGTTGAGTTGGTGATCAAGTGTCAAAATCTATAAACAGATCAGATTATTTTCGATTTTATATCACTGTTTTAACTTAATTACTGAAATATTTATTCTATTTTTGTGACGAGTGACTATTCAGTTTATTTTATTTTTGTGGCGAGTGATTATTCAGTTAATTTGAACGTTACGAGGACGGTGTATCGAGTTGTTTTGAATTTGTTTCAAATCTTATTCAATATTTTGAAGACAAATTTCATCTAATATTTTTATCTATTTACGGTAAAGTATAGTCGCATTGTATTAAACAGTTGCAGCTTAAGTGAACGAAAATACGTAACCGCATTGCCAAATTTCGTAAGTACTAGTTTTCAATAGATTTTGTAGTTAGCATACCTTCTCTTTCTTGTATCGAATCTTAATTTTTAATTTATCGAATACACATAAATCTTACACTTTTAAAATATGAAGCTAGGTGACTGTTGCTTTTATCTGAGTTTTTTGTATTTATTCCAATTTTATCACGTACTTTAACACGCATTCGTGACATGGCTACTGTTCGTTCTACTCTTTTTACTCTCTACACCCTCAAAGCCGACCTTCTGAAAGCCTTCACACACGTAAACAGTAATTTAGATAAACATATCCGAAGGCTGGAAGAGGTCGTTCTCTACAATGACGGTTGGGCACAAGTAGGCAACACTGCGAATTTTCCCAACCGTGCACCCGTGACTGCACATAAGACACAGACACCACATCCAGTCGCAATTCAAAACAGATTTAGTGTTTTAGATTATGAAACAGATTTTCCTCGCCTTCCTGATCCTCACAACCCTTCCCTTCCATCGACAAATACATGCACAAACCAACGCAAACAGGCTAGGAAGCGTGTCAAAACCAAAACACGTAAAGCTTCGCATCCTAGCCCACTTGAAAACAAAGCCATTCCTACTGAGCCTAAAAAACAGGTACTTATTTTAGCTGACAGCCATGGTCGCCATCTTTCCTCCATTCTCAGTAGGAAGTTACCCCCAACTACTCAGTCTCGTCTATTTTTAAACCTAACGGGAGGTTTGCAGACGTGACTGCAGAGTTGGACACTCACACGAAGACAATGACCAATCAGGACACAGTCTTTATCATCGGAGGGCAGAATGACATTAATTTGGGCGGTAACTTTACACCTGAACAACATGTAAACAAATTACAATGTGCCGCCCAAAATACTAACATTGTAGTCTCGACTCTGCCCTTCTGGTACAACAGGCCAACACTCTGCAGCGAGATTAAGCACGCAAACCAACAACTAAAACTGCAACTGAGAGAAACAGATGTAACACTTTTTGAAATGAATTTCCTCTCAGTAAAACACTTCACCCGGCACGGTCTCCACATGAACCTTGCTGGAAAACATGCAGTCGGTGAAAAGCTTGCACAATACATCATCAACTCCAGTCCTACGCAGCCTCCTGCCAAAAATCCATCCCTTTTACCTTCCTTACGTTCCCCACCCCCACCCTTATTCTGAACCCTCTTACCTCCTCCTGTGAACCTACTCCCGTTTCTTCCATTCCCACTACCAATGACGCCTCTATTTCCTCACAACCTGTGATTGCTGGGACACATTACAACCTTCGACCACGCACTCGAGGTAAAAATGGAGTAAATATATAGCAACTACAGTCAGATGCAGCAGAAAAACATTCGTGTGGGTACTTGCAAAAAATAAAGATATTGCACCATAATGTTCAATCCCTTTCAAATAAAACTGAGTTTATCGAGGCAGCTCTACAGACCGATTTAAATCAAATGGATGTTCTTTGTTTTACAGAACATTGGTTATCTCCTAATGAACTTAGCATTTTCCAAATTCCAAACTTTTACCTCGCAGGCTATTATTGTAGAAAAAGAGAATCTCATAAAAGTCCGGCATATGGAGGTTCTTGTATTTACGTTAAAAATAATATTGATTCTATCTCCTTGACGGAATTCAATGAGTATGCCGTTGAAAATGTTTTTGAAATTTCTGTTGTACATCTTCCTGTGCTAAAAATGATATTGCTTTGCATCTACAGGCCTCCAACAAAGAGAGCTGCAGATTACATTTTGTTCTTAGAAAAACTAGAGATAACACTAATCAAAGTCATCAATCGCTCTTTTGAATCCATTGTTGTATGTGGAGATTTTAACATTGATTTTCTGGTCGAATCTTGCGAGAAAGAGCAGTTTCTTAACTTAATTAATTCCTTCAATTTAGATATTACAATAAAAGTACCTACACGGATCACAGTAAATTCAAAGAAGGCAATCGATCAAATTATAATTAACAAAACCACTACTCGACAAGAAATTGAAACAAAAGATTTAGGATACAGTGACCACGATGCATAAATTCTTACCGTTATACAAAATGCGAACAATGACACAATAAATAATACACGTATGAGTAGAGTGTTTTCTAAAAGTAAAATAAAATTATTCATTGATTACTTGCTGCAGGAGTCATGGGACGCGGTTTATAATTCTATTGATACAACGATAAATATTATTCTTTTTTTCAACGCTTTCATTTCATTTTAACACTTGCTTTCCTCTTCAGAAAAGAAAATTAAATATTTCACGCAAAAACAATTCTTGGATAACACAAGGGATTAGAACATCATGTAAAAACAAACGAGTTCTTTCTTTCCTTTCTAAGCATCATAACGTATCTCAAGATTTCCTCCTGTACTATAAAAAATACAAATATTGTTAAGAAAAGTCATAAGGCAGGCTAAAATCATGAAACACGATCAGGATATTTTGAACTCAAATAACAAAACCAAATCAATGTGGGATATAGTAAAAAATGCGACCAAACCAACTAGAAACCTTGTAGAGAATGTTGTTTTAAAAGATAACGATAGAGATGTGAACGATCCGGCAGCAGTGGCTAGTCTCTTTAACCAATACTTTTCGAGAATTGCTGTCGATCTCACTAAGGGTTTTCAGCCACAAAATTCAACATCTGACGTTTCCCTAAAAGTCTTAGACACTATGTTCGTTTCCGAAACCTCTTCCTATGAAATTCTCAAAATAATCGGTAAATTAAAAAATAAATATTCGGCCGGTTTAGATGAATTTCCGGATTGTTTGTTAAAGACGTGCGCGCCAGCCATTATACACCCGTTAACTCACATATTTAACGCATCCTTTTGCACCGGAATTTTTCCAGATATTTTTAAAACAGCTAAGATTAAGCCGCTCTTCAAAAAAGGCAACAAAAATGAAGTTCAAAATTATCGGCCAATTTCTCTTTTGTCAGTTTTTTCAAAAATATTAGAGAGACTTTTTTATGTGCGAATGGAAACCTTTCTCAATAAACACGACGCGTTTTCAAATTGCCAACATGGATTCCGGAAATCAAAATCTACGGAAACAGCCATTTTTTCTTTTCTTAAGGATGTTGCCTCATCATTGGATCAAAACGAAGTAACTATTGGAATATTTTTAGATCTTTCAAAAGCTTTTGACGTCATTGATCATAACATTTTACTTTCAAAATTACCTTCGTATGGAATCCGTGGTATTGCTCTAGATTGGCTATGTTCGTACCTTAAACAACGATCTCAGAGAGTAGAAATACCTTACTGGAATGATGGAACCTTATGTACACACCTTTCCGGTTCTTTGCCAATTGTACGTGGAGTCCCGCAAGGATCGATTTTAGGCCCTATTCTCTTCCTATTATACGTAAATGACATGCCCTTAGCGATTCGAAACGGAAGAACAGTTCTCTTTGCGGATGATACAAATATTCTTTGCAACAAAGCAACCGTAAATAGTACAATATCAGACGTTTCAAATTGGTTCCGTAATAACAAATTAAAAGTAAATGAAAATAAAACAGTTTCAATGCAATTTTCCATATCAAATAAAAAATTCTGTACTCCATTGAAAATGAACGGTGTGCCATTGACTGATGTTAATGTAACAAAATTTTTAGGTCTAACAATTCAGTCAAACCTCAAATGGAATGCCCACTTAAATGAATTGAACACAAAATTAAGCTCATTATGCTACGCGTTCAGAATTCTTTCAAATTCCGTCAGCCTTCATACAGCTCGTTGTGTATATTTTGCCAATGTTCACTCCCGCCTGAGATATGGCATAATATTTTGGGGAAACACATCTTATAGTTCACAGACTTTCAGATTACAAAAAAGAATTGTACGAATAATAAGCAAATCCAACCCACGTGATTCTTGTAAGTCACTCTTTATTAATCTAGGAATTTTACCATTACCTTGTCTCCTGATTTGCGAATCAGTAGTTTTTGTCAAAAATGACTTACTTAAGGACGGGAATATATTTTCAGCAAACGCCGATGTCTATAAGTATAACACACGACGTAGTAATCATATTCACCAGGTGGCAGTATCAACAGCTCACTACAAAAAATTCACATACAATTCATGTACATTACTCTACAACACTTTGCCAGAAGACATTAAACGATTAAATTCAATAGAAAAGGTTAAGTCCCAAGTAAAATCTTTTCTGCTGCATAACTGTTTCTATACACTTCGAGACTATACCGAGCATCAAAAAGGAAAGTAGAATTCATTTTAACAATGATAGTTAATGTAATTATTTATCATTTGGACTGTATAATTCTAAAGAACCTGTAACAAGTATTGTACCACAGTTTCTGGGTTGATGGCCCCCATCTCGATCAGGTTTTTCGTCCAGTTTCCCTGATCCTTGAGCAAATGCTGAGATGGTCCCTTGTTTTGCTTCTGGACATAAATGTAACCTTATTATTTGTGCACGTCTTCTGAATTTCAGTGGGAAATATAGTTATTCAAATTATCGTTTTTCATATTATCGCGGCAAAAAGTATTATTCTTTCATGAAGAACATGAGGGTTCAGGGCAGGAATTTATAGCTAATTTACCTTTGAAAATATATTTTATTATATAGGAGCGTATATTTTGTCAACAAAACTCGAAAAACCTCTCTTTTCTGTATTCAAAATTCGACTAGAATATGGTTTAGGATAGAGACCACAGAATTATGAAAACGTGCACAAAATTCACTTCTCCCCATAGCTCGTCATACGCAGTTTTTAACTGTTTTTGACGTAAATAAATAAATAAATAAACAAAACAAGGGGCCATCTCAGCATTTGCTCAATGGATCAGGGAAACTGGACAAAAACCTGATCGAGATGGGGGTCATTGACCCGGAAGCTGAAGTACATTACTTGTTACAGGCATATTAAATATTTTTTTAAATGTATACAATGCGAACATAAACTAATTCATTATATATCTTTGTTTTGTTACATTAAACATTATTTTTCTTTTTCACGATCAGTATAGTCTCTAATTGTATAGAAACAGTTTTGCAGCAGAAAAGATTTTACTTTTAACTTAAATTTGTGTACCGACTTTAATTGTTTTATGTCATCTGGCAATGCGTTGTAAAGTAACGTACATGTATTGTATGTTGATTTCTTGTACTGAGCTGTTGATACTGACACTTGATGCACGTGATTTCTACGGCGTGTGTTGTAATTATAAATATCAATATTGCATGAAAATATGTTCCCTCCGTTAAGTAGGTCATTTTTGACAAATATTACAGATTCGTAAATAAATAGACAAGGCAATGGTAGGATTCCCAGCTCAATGAAAAGAGGCTTGCAGGAATCACGTGGAAGGCATTTTTTCATTATTCGAATAATTTTCTTTTGCAATCTGAAGGTCTGAATACTATAGGATGAGCTTCCCCAGAATATTATGCCATATCTCAGGCGGGAATGCACATTTGCAAAATAAACGCAACGAGCTGCATGAAGGCTGACAGAATTTGAAAGAATTCTGAATGCATAGCATAATGAACTTAAGTTAGTGTTTAACTCTGTTATATGTACATTCCATTTGAGGTTTGATTGAATTGAAAGACCTAAAAATTTTGTTGCCTCAACATCAGCTAATTGCATATTGTTCATTTTCAATGGAACATGCGATTTCCGATTTGAGATGCAAAAATGCATTGAAACAGTTTTTCTTTCGTTAACAATTAATTTGTTATTATTAAACCAATTTGAAACTTCTGAAATTGTACTATTTACTGCTTCATTTTTGCAAAGAACATTCGTGTTAGCGGCAAACAGAACCGTTCTTCCATTTTTAATAGACGAGGGCATATCGTTTACATATAACATAAAGAGAATAGGACCTAAGATCGAACCTTGCGGGACCCCATGCTCAATTGGCAAAGAATTGGAAATATAAGTATGTAATGTCCTTTCCTGTCAGTGTGGTATTTCTACTCTTTGAGTCCGATGTTTAAGGTAAGAAGTTATCCAATCTAGGGCAATACCACGAATTCCATACGAAGGTAATTTTGAGAGCAAGATGTTATGGTCAATAACGTCAAAAGCTTTCGAGAGATCTAAGAATATTCCAATGGATACTTCATTTTGGTCTATTGATGAAGCAACATCTTTGAGAAAAGAAAAAATGGCAGTTTCCGTAGATTTTGATTTTCTAAAACCGTGTTGTGAGTCTGAAAACGCTTTGTTTTTCCTGAGAAAAGTTTCCATTCGTGAGTCGTAAAAATGACGTTGGTGGGGCAAATCTATAAGTCGTTCTAAGAAAAAATTTGGAAATGAAGGCAATATCGATTTATTAAAACATACAAGGTGTGTCCAAAAAGTCATGAAATATAATTTTTTGCAGAGCTACTATTGGTCGCAGCGCACTCGGACTGATTGGGTTAGGTGGAGGGTACCCTCAGCTTTACAGCACATCAAAGCGCAGTCTGCTCCGAGCAAACCGTAGCATCAGCATCGTTGAATAAGTGCGCCTGTGTTTCGCGACCTCGTCACGACACGCGATGAGTGATTCGGTCGAACAACGTCGGGCGATCAAGGTTTGCACGAAGCTCGATAAAAAGCCTTCCGAGATTCACGCAGTATTAAAGCAAGCCTACGGGGAGTCTGCCATGAGTTATGTGAAAGTTACGAGGTGGGTGAAGAAGTTTAAGGATGGCCAGGAAGGATTGGACGATGACCCTCGTTCTGGAAGACCATCAACAAGCAGAAACGAAGCCAATGTGATTCGTGTTCGTGAATTGATGAATTCTGACCACCGATTGAATGTTCTGCTTTTAGCTGACACTCTGAACATCCCAAAAATTTCCTATTCAACACCGTTACGGAGGAATTTCACATGAGAATGGTGTGCGCCACATGAGAAAGGTGTGCGAAAAGACGTCGCCGCTACGTGGCTGTTGCATCACGACAACGCGCCGAGCCACACCTCTCTGCGCGTCCGCGAGTACTTGGCAGAGCATAACCTGCCAACAATGCCGCAGCCACCCTATAGTCCTGACCTCTCTCCGCCGGACTTCTTCCTGTTTCCCAGGATTAAAACCGTGCTCAAAGGACGCCGTTTTGAGACCATTGAGGACATTCAAAAGGCTGTGACAACGCTCTTAAACGAGGTTCTGGTTGAGGCCTGCCAGGGGGCTTACCAATCATGTGTGAAGCGCTGGAAAAAATGTGTAGATGCTAATGGTGACTACTTTGAAGAATTTTAAACCTTTGTGCATATATCGCCAAAAATTGTTTTTAAAAAAATGTATTTCATGACTTTTTGGACACACCTTGTATTAAATATTAATTTAATGTTACTGTTGAGATATATTCAATTTTTGATCTTCTTGAAATTATCGGGTTTCTACCTGCAGATCAATGAAATAAGCGTGATTAATGCTTGGAATGAATGGAAACAAATCAAGCATGTTCTGTTTCTTCTCATAAACCTTTCTTTGCTGCAGTATAGAGGCGAGATATTTTAGGTTTTGAAAATCTTATTGTTAGTTCTTCCTCATTCACTGGAGATTTGAATGTTTAACGTGTAGAAACCGATGTCTTGATTTAAGGTTTACTTGTATATATTTATAAAAGACTTCTGTTTGACAAATCTAATCCATCTAATTTTTCGCTAGTTACAGACACCATTTTGTTCATTTTTACTTTCCCGTATACGTACGTATACACGGAGTGATATACGTAGTATAGGGAAAGTTATGTAATGCTGCGCGAAAAAATGGCCAATTTTCGGCGGAAAAAATTAATTACCAGGCCGTGAAAACGAATAAGTGGATAAAACCAGTTGCTAAATTAAGAAAAAAATCCCCTAACACGTGGTGTAGCCAGAAACCCTGTTTTCTAGGTCCTTGGTACCGAAAACCCAATTGAAAGGAAAACGTCTGTCTGTGAATACTGCTAGCGCTACGTACGATTTCTTCCAAAATGGATATTCCCTGGTCGATCTGATTCTAGTCGAAGCTTTGAGATTTTGAAAAAGATTCTTCAAAATTTGAGGGTACTTTATATGAAGCCCCCCGAGGATTTTCAAAATTTTCTCAAAAACGGCTCCAAATTTTTTCTTTAAATTTCTTGTATGAATAGAGTAAAATTCACTTATTAACATGGCATAGATCCGATTTTCACGGATATCTCTGAATTTTTGAAAATTTTGAAAGTTTGAATTTTTTTCGACGTCTTTCTCCAGCTACAAAATTGAAAATAGAGATTTTTTAAAAATAAAATTTGTTCTGCATATTGAGTTCTTTCATAAAGGTCATGTAAATGTTTCTCAAAATGTTAGTAGTTTTCGTGCAATATTGCGTGCAATATGTGCAACATTAAAAAATTACAAAAACAAGATTTTTTCAAAAACGGCTCCATTTTTTTTTCTTTAAACTTATGGTAGGGATAGTGGTAAGTGCACTCTATCAGATGAC
This sequence comes from Acheta domesticus, assembly GCA_031308135.1. NCBI lineage: Eukaryota > Metazoa > Arthropoda > Insecta > Orthoptera > Gryllidae > Acheta > Acheta domesticus. Next base: position 129,521,604 of record JAHLJT010009419.1, read on the forward strand.
ATAAAATTCATATTGCTCTATAGGTTGTTTTTTTTAATTAAAAAAATGTAATTTTTTTCACATGTTTCTCACGTCGATAATATTTACGTTAGCGGCGATTTGTTCACATTATTATATTTACGAGTACATGTGCTTTAAATAATGTCAAGTAAAGTTTCTCGAAAACGCAACCGTTTTCTGTGAAAAGTAGTTCAAAATTTCGCATTTTCAGAAACGCTCAAACGCCATTTTCTCATATATGGCTGCAAATGATTTCTTCAAACCTTTGTAACGGATAGTGCTAATTACACTCTTTAGTACAGCGTTAAGTTTATTTTGAGTAATTTTTTTTGTTTTTTCAAAAATTACATAATTGTAATTTTTTTGAAAGATCTCTCACATCTTTAATATGCCAGCAATTTGTAAACATTATTATATTTGTGAGTGTAAGTGCTTCAAATAAAGTATTTTGAGAACTCAAACATTTTCTGTGAAAATGAGCTTCAAATTTCGCATTTTTAGTAGCGCTAAAAGGCCATTTTCTCTTAAACGGCACATAATTTTTAAAAGAAAATTGCCATTTACGGCTAGAATTTTGTGTTCTTTAATATTCTAAAATTAATATTTCCGTTCTACCAATAGGAAACCGAAAAATTAAGAAAATGACAAAAAAAAAAAACAAAAAACTTTTGGCGGTGATAGATGACAGCTGGCAAGAAAGAGCTTGTGGCAATTCCGAATAGCTAGTGAAGACCCAAGGAAAGAGAAAACTAATACGGAAAGTCTGTGCCATTCTGTTGCACCACTAGTTTCCCCTTCTTGTTAAGGCTTTTGAAGGTCTTTTAACACATAGACCATCAAGTTTAATTTCTGTGTTAAATGAAAAATGTACAATAACGTACAATATAAATATATTATTTTCGTTCTTCCTATTACCCAATCTGGATCAAGCTCTTTATCATCTCATCGCTGCAGACACTATAAAAAAAAAAAAATCGAAAATCACTCATCACGAGACTTGTAGAAAACTACGTAGCTATACTACTGGAGTTGTACCACTATCAAATAAATTGATTGCATTCTTCTGTGGTTCACTTTTATTGTGAACAGTGATGACTTTTATTGTCCACAGAAAGAACTGAGAGTTCTATCACTTTCAGATTTAAGGTGGACCTGAAAATGGAGTTAACTCAATTTCTCAAAAAAAGTGGATTTGTACTATTATCAAAATTACGCATCCTTAAACAGCATAAATCACATTAAAATTACAATTTTAATGAGTAACTAGATTCCCCTCCGCAATTTCACGCGCCGGAGACACTCATTTTCAAATCTATGAAAATTATTTCTGGTCTTTACGACGCCTTCCACCCACAAATTATTTCATTTCACCTCAAGGAGGATATATACTCTCTGGAGGAGACAGTGCAAGACAGCAGAGAGTTTATACCACAGTGCAAGAGAGGCTGTGCTGGTCGACCTGTGGTTCGGAGAACCGGGACTGGGAAAACACGACGAAATTGACGTGAGTCACTATTTGTTTATTTTTAAAGTTAAATTTGCTCCTGATCGTATTAGGATTATAACTGCTCTTATGAACTTATTTTTTGACACTAGTGTGTTATGCATTTATATGTTCTTTGAAAATGTAACGAATTTCGTGCATTATTTGCAATATAATCTACCGACGCCATTTTTACAGGATTGGAGTTCGTGTCGAAGAGAACCCTACGCAGCCCAAGAGCGGAACGAAAACGTGAAGTGAGCCGGTTTCATTTTGTTGTGTTCACAAGCTTTAAATTGTACAGGTCGACATGGGCGTTGAAGTAGATACCATTTCTCCTGGCGATGGTACGTTTGTATTCAGAATGCATGTTACTGCAGTGTTCGAACCTTTGGATACGGCACGTTTTCCGTTTCAGAATTGTTTTTTAATGCCATTGTATTTCGGTTCATAACGTAAATGATTATTTGTTAAATGCCAATCTGGCGATTTGGAGTAGTTTTTGTTGTTAAGAAGCTGGAACGTAAAGTGTAAAATCAATATCTAATGTTGAACACCCGACTAACCTCGGTCGTTTGCTTTTCAGGGCAAACCTATCCCAAAACAGGACAGACTGTTGTAGTACATTACACAGGTATGTTTGTCATATTGTCAACAGATGATACAAATCTTCATATATGTAGCATCCTAAAGGGATGTTCACCTTTATAAATATAATTTCAGGGATTCTAGAAAATGGTGTAAAATTTGACTCTTCTAGAGATAGAAATTCCCCATTCAAATTTCGTTTAGGCAAAGGAGAAGTGATAAAAGGGATGGGACCAAGGGGTTGCACAAGTGAGTACAATTGTGAAGCGAATTCTTTTGATTATCAGTTCATGAGCATCTAAGAATAATTGTGTATTTTATTTTAGATGTGTGTGGGTCAACGTGCTCGCTTGATATGTTCACCTGATTATGCTTATGGCTCCCGTGGACATCCTGGAATATATCCTTTTAAATCTTGATTAAATTGTGGAGTAAGCTTTTTATAATGTATATTATCTGTGAACGCTTAGATAATTATGCACTAGTGAAGTGGGAGAAACAGATTTCAGGCTTGCATACACAACCATGGGTTGTTGTTTTGTTTAAGGAAATGGCACAAATCATATTTCGAAACTTGAATTGATAGTATGTTTTATTTGGAGTTAATGTACTTCTATTTGGACAGGCATGGGGAAACATTGATTGGATTCTTGGAAAATACCTTTGCAAGGGACTAGGCTGTTGGTGTCAAATTATTGAATCTGGTGTATGTTTTATAGGAAAAGTATTTTCTATATTTTTTGAATGCTAATAAGTTGAGTTTAAATTTATTTTACAAAGTTCTAGAATTTAATTTGGATTAAAATTATTACGTTGAAGATTTGTTAGTCAGGAATTAATATTGTAGAAATATAAATAATATTCTGATTTGCGAAGTAGTAATTTGGGATAAAAAGAAGCAATTTTGTACTGTGTATTGAAGATATTTATTGCCAAATTAATGTCTTGATGGTGAAATCTTGAAAATGGTTTGTTTTGAAAGGTTTGCAAGACTTTGATCTTGTAGTTCATTCTTTCGATCACGCATTACTAGAGTATGTGAATGAAGTAGTCCAAATCTAAATATTCAAAAAGTGCCTTCCAAACTCATCAAAAAGTGAAATATGAAGGGAAACACTTGGAGCTAATTTGTATAGATTTATTTTTTAAGATGTTGACTTTACTATTTGCCTGTTTTTTTTTCCTTGACTTCTGTGCACTATTCCTCCAAATGCTACTCTCATCTTTGATGTGGAATTGCTGAAGGTGGAACCATGAACATCCTGTTTGGGACATTTTATATCTGTTCAAAATTAAAAATAAAGTCATGAATGTAAATGTTACTTTCCAGTTCTTACCAAATACAAGATGTATAATTTAAGATAGTTGTCTTTGATGTAGCCTGATTATCGATGTATCTCATTAATGTGTTACTATCTTATTTAATGTTTATAATACTTTCTCTGATAAAGCTATGCACAGCTCTTACTCAGTCTTGTTTCCTAACAATACCAAATGCTTTTGTGAGACGGAAATAAATCATGAAATTGAGTTTTTTGTGTACTTCTTTTGGGCATAATAATGACTAGACCATTCCAACACTGATATACTTTATTATGGACATGTACAAGGTCAACATTTAAAACACTGTAACAAGATGCAGTAGCAAAGAAAAACTATTGTAACCTACAAACATTACCAAACTTACATGTTCTTAACCCTGTCACTTAACATTCTTTGTGAAAACACATCCATTTATCGTCATGCTTCAGACTTCGGTCCAATGATTACATTGCATGCAGCTAATAATGTAGCACTTTATTTTCTATATTTTTTTTATTATATTGAATGTAATGACTGCATTAAAACATGTTCTGTACAGTGGATATTTTTTTTGTTTTGGGAGAAGTTATTTTAATCCTTGATATCTGGTCATGGTATGAACCATTTCACCTTCATAAAATTAAGATTTAACAGGATTAATTTCAAATTAGATTGTTCAAAAACAAACTTTGAATTAATTGCAATCATATTGATAAGAGAATAACTGCAGGACTAATATGTGCAAATAAGCTCATCCAAAACACTAGTTCATCTGAAATAACCAAGAGGTCAAAACCAAAGGTAATGGTAACTATTAGGAGGTTGCAGAGACCAGAATATTTTTGCCCTATTTTTGTAATGAAGTATAAATTCATTTGGCGTTAAGTATTGAAAAAAATGTATTAAACTATACGAAGCACATGTTGATTAAACTCAGGGAATGTGGGGAAGGACGTTTGAAAAGGAACATGAGGGAGGGGGAATAAGAAAAACACTCACTTTAATGGTCCCTACCTCATCAGTTCACATATTTTGGTGTATTTAGTACATTGGGTACAGTCTTGGTGTTGCAAAGTAGAATGTTGAAGCAATATTGCTAATTACTTTAGTACTGCACAGATAATTTATCACTATCTTAATAAGAGAATGAAGGGATTTTCTGAATAAGCCTAATAGGCGGCTTTTGAAGCAATTCCGTACAAGGCCATTGAGCTAAAGATGGTGGGCTGCGCTAACATCAGAGTTTCAACTTGATTGTGTATTAATGACTTGCCTAATTTCAAAAATTTGTTAAATGCAGAACTCTAATTAGTAACTTAACTGCATATCATGTCAATTCAGATGATTGGGCTGTTTTTCATTACAAATATGGCAAATAATTGTTCTAAAATTGTTTATTGAAGTTTGAAATTATCGAAAACTGATTAGTATGAATTTCTTCCCAGAGTTTAAAAAGAAAACTATGACACATTAAGTTCATATGTTTTCCCAATTCTGATATTTCACATTTTCTTTTTCAAATCAGTTCAAATAATTGAGCCTGTAATGTTTGTAGAACTTTGACCAGCAGTGTAACAAGTCTACATTTGTAAATTTATCAGCATTTACCTAATTTTCTTATATTTAGAATATGTATGTGCCAACTCTGCAATGTGAAAAGGGCTGGGTGTCCATGATGCATACAGCAATATTCCCATATTTATGTCCTGTACTTCAATTTTGCACTGACAGGAATTTCACCTAGTAGTTTAAGTGGAGAAAAACTACCTTCTGTTGTAATAGTAATGCTCATTTATTGCAGGTATTTTTTCAGGTTTTGATATGGGTTGGTTGATTAAATTTAAACAGACATGGCTTATTGCAATGAAATTAATGTTATATGAAGTTATTGTACAGAAATCACCCTAGCCCTCTTAACATCACACTTCATCTCTTCCTTGTAAGTGGAAGTCGAAAACATTTTGCGTAGCTAATTTCCACTTTTTAGATACTTTCTGCTAAAATATAACTCATTTTGGGAAAAGTTTCTCCTTTCATTTTTTATTCTCTATTAGTGGACATAGCAATGCTTTGCTACTGAAATGTATTACACGTCACACGCTACTGGTTTTGTGATTGTTCATCACATTTTAGGTTGTGCTTTGCAAAAATTTTAATAGATGAATGACTTTTTCGCAAGCATGGGTTTGTTCTATGTCCTGGTTTGGACAGGTTTGTTAAGCGAGTTCGTAGGCTTCCACGGCTGGAGTCATTGTATTCTTGGCTGTCCGGAATGAGCCGCATCTAAGTCGATGGATCTGACGTTTCAGCCATCTTGCTGTGGCCTCCGGGAGTTTAGCTCTGAAGAAGGCCACCGCAAGATGGCTGAAATGTCAGATCCATTGACTCGGACGCAGCTCATCTGGACAGCCAAGAACACAATGTTTGTTAAGTATCCTCTTGTTCTCTCTCAAGTTTGGGCATGCATTTGCTATGTCACTGTCTTGGAGAAATTTGATTTACTTGACTGAGACAATGCTCAAGTAATAATTCTGGCCAATATTTCACAATTGCAAGGTCAGAATATGCAGCTAAGGCTCTCTTAATACTTGAAGATACAGCAAGTTGCACAAGTTGCTTACAGCTTCTGTTCAGAGGTGTTCGAGTCAGCATAAAATCAGTGCACGTCTATATGCAACAGACACACACATTCCCATTGTACTGTGTCTATAATCTTCGCACAAGTACAAGCAATAAGTTGACAAGGTTTTATTGCAATTGGATGAACAGTACGGCAGCGCATAAAATACATATGTAGGTTTTTATGTATATAATTGTAATATGAATATACAACATACTACTACATGAAGACTTGTTTCAAATCATAAAATTACAAAGTTGGGAAAATATATATCCCTATATATAAAATAAATATCATCCTTTGAACGCCTTCCTTCAGAGGGTAAGTAAAGCCGGTTGTCCCATGTTAGTAGATTTACTGCATGTCAAAGATCTTCAAGCCTAAATGACACCTCTGAGCTAAATTCAAAATTGCCTGTTTTGTCGCCCAAGAAACACCTTTCTCCACTAGTTGGTGAAAGGAGCGTAGCAAAATTTGCGTGGTCAGACGGAAGAGCAGGCCTCATGGCCTGAGTCTCGCCACGTAAAATAAGGCATTTCAATTCAATGAAAAAAATCAAAAAAAATCTCGTAGTTTGAGACAAGTCTTGAATATTTAACTTACCACATATCCTTGGCAATCTTTATATCAAATATCTATTACAATGAACTATGTTTATATTCCTTGTGATTGAGGGCTGATATTTATAACCCTTTCAATCCCAAACTTCAGGAGAGCCTGGATTATAGTTTTTGGTTTATATTACTCATTGAATTCAGATTTTGGGCAGTGTAAGTCCTCTAACCTAATATTTCACTAGTAAAAATGTGTTTAAAAACATTATGGGGTAAACAATCAACATGCAACATGCACCCAATGTTTGTGGTGACTAACCTTACAGGAAATTGCAGATGGTGGTGTTTTATGGTAATTGGAAGGTAAGCAAAATTTCAACATTTGACTTGAAAACAGCCACCAAATAAATGAGATTATTTTGGTTACAATGAAATACACAGAGATGAAGGAATAGAGGTAAATTTTTTTGTAGCAAGTGTAAAAATGGTCTTGAGAGAAAGGAGCCAGCTACCCAGATTTCTGAACCGTTATGTACTTCATGTCTGAATCTGAAGTGTTGGAGGGGGGGGGGAGGCTTGTCAGTTTGTTGGTATCCGGTAGTTTACAATTAGCCTCTGAACTCTTACTTAATCTCTTCTGATCTACAACTTAAGATTTACTGATGGTTTTGTGGCAAACATACAAAATGAATAATTTTCATCAGGATGAAATATATTTCCCTCCTTGTTTTTATGAAAGAACAATAAAATACATTTTGCATGAATTATATTTTCTAAAAATAAGTTGCCAACTTGGATATACACTTTTTAAGGAGGTTTATGTTAATATGCACTTTTGAATATATTCACAATCGTTTCAATTGCAATGGATGGCAAGTTTGGTAATTTCAATAAAAATTTAGTTACTCAAATTGACTTGAAAAACAAGTAATGTGCATTCTTATTCACTACTCAACAATTTTAATACATATTTATCTTTTGAAATTTATCAACATTAATCTACAGTCACATACATTTCTAGGGTATCCTTACAATACTTACAGCATTAACTCATAGAACCTTCAATGCATTATTGACAACTTGGTTTCATTACTTTTTTGAATTGTGTACGTACATTTGAAGACGTATGTATGTATACACACACAAGGTACATTAAAACCATCCAACATTGCACAATCTATGCCAATACATTAATACAATGTATATACAAAAATGTCAATAACACAAAAGAAATATCAGTTAAATTCTCACCTAATACACAAAAAGTTCGGGGAAAAGTACTTCATATGCTGGTGGATTGGTTCGCAAACCATCGGTCTCTTGCTTTGTGCTCGGAGTAGGTGTGGAAGGAGCACGTATGCCATCTGACAGGCCTGTTGAAAGCTTGCTAAAAATCTCATTCAATTTGTTCTGCAAAATATCATTCTGAAACAAAATTTATAAATTGTTTGGACTTTCAATAAAATATATTAAGGAATAATAGAAGCTTTATATGAGAAAATGCTAGCAAAAAAGAAAGCATTTGAACAGCGTAGCCACTTTCTGGAAAATAGTGAAAAATCAGGGAATTTCAACGAATATCATTAGAAGTGAGGGAAAATTGTAAGACTTAAATAACTATATATTATTCCTTAAACAATTAGTTCAGCAAAAAATGACTCAATTTTAATTTGTCGAGTAACTTTTCACATTTATACTTTAATCACAGTGAAATCAGGGTGCTGACAAATTAGTATCGGTGTTCCTTTAATATGTTTACTTTCTTGTAAATACAGAGTAATATACATAATATAGAGAAAGTTACGAATTGCATGGAAAATCGATTTTGAAATTTCAACAAATATACACGTTTTGCAGTCCTGTGATACCGAAAGGGTTCTGTCTCTCTTCACAATGTCTGTTCATCTGTCTGTTGTCTGTGAACAACACTAACGCCTCAACTACAGGTATGATATTTTCCAAACTGAACACTCCTCACTGCAAGCTCTGTGATTTTGAATAACATTCTTTAAACTTTGGGGGAACTAATATGAAGCCGAATTTTCAAAATTATCTCAAACGTAGCTCCAATTTTTTTCTTTAAACTTCTTGTACGAATAGAATGAAATACATAGAGACGGCTTAGGTCTAATTTTCATTTTTAACTCTGAATTTTTTAAAATTGCGAAAGTTCAAATTTTTTGGGGGATTGTCCTACAACTATAAAACTGATAAAGATTTTTTTCTTTCAAATCAAATTTGTTCCCCATAATTACTTCTTTCTTTAGGGGCATGTACAGGTTTGTGAAATATTGAAACTGCACTATTAAAAAACATAAAAAACAAGAATTTAATAAAAACTGCTCAAATTTTTTTTCTTTAAATTTTTGGTAAGATTAGTATTAAATACACTTAACTGATGACATGAAAAAACAAAAGAATTGAAGAAAATGACATTCAAGAATTGTAATTTTTTTGACATCTCTCTCATGTTTTTAATATTTTCATTAATGCAGTTATGACTAATATGTGCTTCTAATTGTGTCTTATAAAGTTTTTCAAAAACAAAATTAAGAGCTCATTTTCAGAGAAAATTTTTCTCATCAAGCTTTCTGTAAGGATGCACTGTGTAATATGACCCAAAAGTCATTTTGCTGTATTCCTTTGTTTTTCCTAATATTACACTTTTAAAAAAAATATCTCTCATGCTGTTAATATGCATATTTCCAGTGATTTGCATGAATTATTGCATTTGTGACTGGAAATGCTTCAAATGACTTCCAATGATGCGAAAGGAGTTTTGAATTTTGCATTTACAATAACTCTCAAACTACGCTTTCTGAAAAACAGCTACAAATTAAAGAAAGAAAATGTTCATATAAGACAGGGTTTTACTCTTCTATAATATTCTTACAGCAATATTTTGATTCTACCATTAGGAAACAGTAAACTTGAAGGAAAGTATTTGGGACGGTGATAGATGGCAGCTGGCAAGAGGATGGGGCAAAACTGAAAATCTAGCCCAGACGAAAGAAGTTAGAAAACTAATTAGTTGTACAAGATAGTCTGCCCTGTTCTGTTGCACTAATACTTCAAAAAATTGTGTGAAGAACTAGGAAACGAGCGATGCTCATTTCCTTCTTCACACAATTTTTTGAATGTTAATAGATCCTAATGGAGTTATGATAGAAATCCATTCAATTTCCTTTGGTAGTATTTTGTTAGGTAGGGATGAGTTAAGAATAGACAATATAAAGTTGTGTATTCTGTGGGATGTAAGTAGAACATTGAAAATACACAGAATAAATCTGTAATTGATGAAATTGTAATCTGTATCTTATAAAAGGGGAAACTGACAAGACATTTTCATGAAGCCAAAATTACAGAATCTAGAAATTTAGAATGAGTGTTCCTGTTAGCAAGAGCTAAGTTTTTCAAATTCATCTTCTGAAGAGGTGAAATAGTTTAATACAAGAAGTTTGCTGAGAGTATGCATGTATTGTATGGGATATAAGCATTGGCACCTTAATACAAAGAGTTTGCTGGGATATATATCTATTGTATGGGATATAGTAAGCATTGGCACCTGCTATTTTCCATACATCACAACTTGCAAACTTCTAGTTTTTTCATCTTAAATCTGTTTGATGCAGGTTAGTGGGGATGATTTTCTATCAAGCAGTAGCACACTTATGGAATTTTATAAAAGGCAGAAAACCACCATCTTTCTTAAGCATATTATTTACAGAGGGGGTGACTTATACCTAGACAGAAATACACTTAGTTTTTATTAAGTGGCCAATGACATTAGGTCATTGTTACACCTCCTGCCTTATAAAATGAATCTTTTTAACAGAGGTAAGAACATGAATGAGGTCAAGAGCCCCGTTGAGAAGGTCACTCATGAATTAATTAAAAAGATTCATTTTATAAGTCAGAAGGTATAACAATGTCCTAATATCATTGGCCACTTAAATTTTGTTTGAAGTATAAGCAGTTCTAGGTGGAGTGAAAGACTATCTTTTATGAAATGAGAAAAGGGTACTTCTAAAATACTAAAACTATTTTCAGAAACTTTCTTTGGCACAGGCAAGATGATGTTTGCGAGTTATACTTTGATTTTTTAAAGTGGCCCATCAAGGTCACGCATGAAAAAAGGAGAGGTAAGACATACTTACACATAGCGATGTTGCAGCTCCCTATTGGATTTTGCCTTCCCTCTCCCTTTCTAATGTGTGACCTTGACAGGCCACTTCACAATTTTTTTAAAGTATACTGCTTTCTATGCTTACACTTCGGTTACAGTACTATTTGTGTTTTGTGCTGAAGCATACCTCTTGTGTTCGTTCCACAAGATCTTCAAATGCTGCAGTTCGAAATCGTTCACTCAGTTCCAATCTTTGTTTTTCTTCTTCTTCTTTTTTATTGTCTGTGGACTCTGATAGAATCTTTTTCATCGACTCAAATGTCAACTCTTCACGCGGATGGTGATTGTATTTCTAATAACAGAATCAAGTTGAAGTACATAAAATAACAAAATAAATATCACACTTCAAGAAATATTTAAAACGTATGGATAAACAAGTACTCACATCAGGAAGGCCTGGTGAAGAATTTGCACTATCAACTTCCAATTGAAAATTGTTGAGGTCTGCAGAGCTGCCCTGCATCCCTGTTTCAGCCCATGAATGTCTGTGTTTGTTTAGGCTGCTTCCAATATATGGTGCATTTGGTTGCAGGCGACTGACATCAAAGCCTGCCCCTCTTAGGCATTCAGTGACAGCAACTTGGTCCACTAACACATCTGGTCCCAGAGTACTTGGAGATGGACACGTGTCAGGATCATAGTGCACAAGCAATTCTGGTAGCATATGTGTAGCACCTACTAATTTGCGAGTATTCACAACCTATAAAATAAAGAAAACGTGATAATTTACAGACAAGGTCACAATTGTGATTTCTTTGGTGATATCTGACAATTTCCATAGATGTGTTTAGTTAAATGGTAAATTATTTTCATAATAACCCCTTTAAATTAACCGCATTAAATCAACAAAGCTTAACATGACCAGACACTCATTTACTTAAATATTAGTATAGCTGTAATGAAGTATTCTGGGTCAAATACAGTATTATAGCAACACACACACTCCCCCAAATATTTTGAAGTATATCCAATAGTTTTATTCTAATTTTATTTTTTATCAAAGACATTCTCTGCGATATGTGATAGTAATGATATTTAATCATTATAAAACATCCAGACTGTGAAATGATATGGTGTAAATGAAAATGTTTTGCCATCCATCATTAGTCAAAATGTGTGGGCAAGGTATATTGTGAAAATGCTTCAAAACTGGCAGATAGATCAATGGGTTATTTTGATTTTCCATGTGCACCAACTGTTATGGTCTTTAATCCTGAAAGTGTAATAGATGTTATGTTGCACATGGTGGCAGTATTCTTCTCCTCCACTTGAACATGCCATCTGGAGCCGATTTGCATTTTAGCCTTGAGTTTGTTCAGATCTATCAGGGAATATTAATTGTGGAGAAAAACTGCAGAACATTTTGGACACTAGCCTTGAGCACAGATGGACAGATAGAAGTTTTGCCAGCAATCCATTTTTCAATATCAAGGAGCCACAAAACATGGATTCTAGCTACACCACGTCTTAGAGAAAGTAATTTACTGCACATAAAAACAGGATTTATCCACTTTTTTGTTACTGCTTGTTACCTGGGCCTGACAATAAGTGTTTTTCTGTTAAAAATTCACAAATTTGATTACAATTACATTTATAAAAGCAAAAAAGTAAAACTTCACAAATCTTTCTTTGATGTCTGCCTCAAATTTTATGTGTCGGACGCCCATTATATATCCTGATTACGAAATACAAAATGTTTGTTGCCTCTAAAAAGCTAAACTGGTAACTACCTATTTATATTTCACTTGCATAAAAAGTTGACTAACCTTTTCAGCATATTCCAGAAGTGCAGATATTGGAACTACATTAGGAATTAAGATCAGAAGACTGGCCACCACTGCATGAAGATTAAACTTTTGAGCAGAAGATAAAGAGCCATTTGTAAGAGCCATATCCTGAAAATAATTTTCAAATAAAATGACTTTTGTAAACTTAAACGGGATGCAAATAATGTTATTATGTGAAAATATTTCATAATGAACTTCAAAACCACAATTCTTGAAAAGTGCAAAAACATTTCTAGACAAAACAGAAAATTGGAAAAGCTATAATTTTATTGGAAGAAATATTAAGTAGTTGATTCTAGAATTAAATTCCCAGCCATATTTTTAAAAAAATGCCTACCTGCATGCTTATAACAAGACGTAGTAAATCTGTAACAGTTTCTTCAGATGCTAGTTCTACACATAACAATGCTAATGTGGTGTATACCGCTTCGATATTCTCGACAGTGTTATTTGCTTGTTCCAAACTCTCATAAAGACTCAGGTAAATATCAGGTCCATGTTTCCGGATGAAAATGATGTCAGGTCTTGAACTCTTTTCAAGTACAAGTTCTAATTCTGGTATATTGACTCTATGAAAAGAACACAGTTCATATATTGCAATTATTCTGGATTTTGCACAGTTTTGTTTTGCAATATTTCTATTATTATATTCTAATTAAGAACTTACGAAGGCTTCAGAAGTTTTTCCAAGTTATTGTGACGATCAATAAGTGTATGTAGAATTTTTTGAACCAGTAATCGCATATCTGGGTCTGCAGCAACAGACATTCTCAAAAGTGGTTCCAAAAATGACATTGGAAAGGTTTTATTGAAATGACTTGTTTGGTATGTTGTTCCAACCTATAACATATATGATTTAGACATAAAACGTATAGTTCCAAACAAGAATATTCCATCAACACAATAAAGGGATCCTATCTCAATACTACATCAGAATAGTACACTCTGGGATGCTAATGTATTCCCTTAGAAACAATCCATTTCGATATCCAATGAAGTTCACAGACTTCTTTGCATACTTTTTAACAAGTCCCCATGTTTTTATTAAATACAATATTCCTTATGTATGTAAACTTCAGTAAAACAATGGGGAGGGGGGGGAGAATCCAATAATTGTACCAGAAATGCTATGAGCTGTGGCTTCCATAACTAGAAGGGATGGATCATGGGGGGGGGGGGGGGGAGATCATAGATTTTATAAAAATACACATATTTTTTTTATATTATTTTGTGGTGAATATATGATAATATAAAATATTATTTTTTTAATAATTCCAACAAACATTTTAATACATTTTCTAAATAAAGAAAGGTAACAAACTACAACTCTAGGCCTTTTGCCTCACTTACCTTCAAAAGAGACTTGAGTAAAATGCTCTGAAGTAAAACATCTCCTGCACCATTGAATCGCAAATGATCAAGAGCAGGAAATGGAACTTTGCTCATAATGAACATCATAATTTCAATCTTTGATAATCTGGTAAGTGATTGGCAAATTCACCCAATGCATTTATCAATCCTTCTTGATATAATTTTTCATCTCGCTGAGCTTGCGGATCATCAGATGGTGCTTCTCGTGTAACTGATACACGCAGGTGACTTAAAAGAGAGTTTATTATTTCCAAAACAGATGGACCTGTCAAACAACATAATGCTGAGGAAAACTGAAATACTTTTAAAGCAATTAAAAATTTGCTTTCTATTGGCCAACTGGAAAACTCGGAAATTAAATTACTCATTTGAATTAGACCTAATGTTCACAATACTTATACTTACCAACACTTTCACCAGCAGCAATAGCAATAATTTTAGACAGAACATCTGCTATACTTGTACGAATTTTTGGACTAGATTTGGAATTCTCATCCAAATGTGCCATAAGGATTTCTACAACAACGCATGAGTATTGAGCCTGGAATTGTGAGTAAACAATTAGTCTATTCATGCTTACAAGCAAGTTGTAATACCAAACAAATGTATGAGCTATTGAAACTTTTATTTATAATTGTTGTAGCAAAATAACACAAAGATGGTACCTGAATTGAAAACATAATTATCTTGAAAGTTCTAATCGCAAACTGATTTGGAACCCATAAATCATGATTGTCTAGATGCCTGAAAAATTATTGTTTTAAATTCAATTAATGTCAATCACAAATATAATTTTTTATTTAACTGAATTAGGAGTATATTTTTTGGATAGAATTTTACCTCAAAACAGGTCGTAAGACACAACGTATGTGGCCAAATGAAGCACGTCCAACCAATTCTCGCATGCACGTTTCTGCAAGAGTAGGAGGATCAGCACGTTCTTCTTGTGGAGGCTCAGGTGTTTCAGCATCATTTTCATGAAACCTAACCAAATCCATAATTTTTATGGTGCAGCACACTTTATGATTTAAACACACACAAAAAATCATCTTACATAAACATCTGTTATCATACCTTGCATTTTGCATATTATAGAGAAGTGAAGGAACAATTTTATCCATATGTACTGGAGCCCAAATATTTTCTACAAGATCATCACATACAGTTTTACGGACCACTCCCTATAAACACATTGCAAATTTAAGTTTTAGATAATACTTTGAGGCTTGGGAGCTTAAGACCTTTTGGCACATAACATTTTCTTTTGATTTATAACAAGAATATTCTATTTCCACATTTGATTTTTGCAAATCAAATTTTTCACACTTTTATTCTTTTATTGAACATTCTTTTTATTGGCTTTTATCTACCTTGACTTTGCTGTTATTTGTTTTGAAATAAAATTTAGAAGTGAACACATTGTTAGTGCTAAATTAATCTTCCAATTACCATTTTTTCTGTATTTTCCTCCTTTCCTATAGTACTGCATGGTTCAGCTTAGTGCATACTCCCACTCACCTGTAATCCTTCAATTCCAGCTAGCCTAATTTTGTCACGAAGGTCAGTATCACAATGATTACTGTGACACATTGATGAAAATTTTGAGACAAAGAAATCGTATCTCCGATGATAAGATGGTGTATCCTCTTCAATGTTAGCAAACTTCACAAACTAAGAAAATATTTACATCAGTGGAGCTAAGAATTCAATCCTATCCTATACAATAAATTCTATGTATATTCACTTCTTGATTACTTACTGATTGTGTAGCCAATATTTGTAATTGAGGCTCCGTGGATTCTAACAACTTCTGAACCATTTTCAAAAAGCTTTCAACAAACAGATTTAGAGTCTGAGCATGGCATGCTTTCAGAAGCTGATCCATAGCCTCCATAGCTATCACCACAAATCTGAGAATCAATTATATTTTAGAAGAGAACAAAATCTCTCATTGTGAAATTACATGAGACAGAGAGAGGACAAGAGAATTTTCATTCAGGGCTTACCCTGTCCGTCGCCTATTGATGTCTCTACAGGCTCTTTGAAATAAATACTCTCCTATACGATCTAGCTTTTCTGGCGACGATAAGGAATAAAATATCAATTTTTCCATGTTGCTTTTAACTAAACCATCCTGTAAAATAAAACAAGTGTTTCATGCATAAAGCAAAAGTTTTAAATTGCAAGCATGTCACAGTTCAATGAAGAGTACCTGAGGAGTAACCGGAAAAATATTGTCCACTAATCTCTTATAACGAGGCCGCAATGCGGAACAACACCCACAACAACCTGAAATATCAGAACATAATGCCATAACTCTTTCGAAGTTACAATCCACATACATGGAAAGCAAACGAAGTATTCTGTTTGACGTGCATCACACTATCACTTAAGATGTTACTCATTATTAGTCATTTGTGCCCTAGCAAATGAAAATGATACACTAATTGTCATAATGACGTTTGATAGTTCGTAAATCGAATATAAACGTCACCTATGTAAGTAACATACACCTACCCCAATTCATCTTCGAATTAATTTCGGTTTAAACGGTCAATGTGAGCATTGGATGAACAGGCGTCCATCCAGAAATCCAATAATTAAATACGATGTACAAATGTGACAAGTATGACAAGTTTTAGGTTAGTAAAATTCAGGTGTACCAACACCGTACTACTTCTAAGATGTAAGAATACCAACATCACTCGTATAAACAAACATTAAAATGGCGCAACACACGTACGTGAATTCAAATTGTCAAGTACTGTGAATTAAAAATATAATTATTGTAATTACAACAAAATATAATAAAAAACTTACAGCCTGGATCTGTACATTTCTGAATGACAGATTCTACGACATCCGGTAGCTCAGAATCAAAACAACACTTAACGAAAGCCATGATCAGAAAATTGGCTCGTTTTCTCCAGCTATGCTTTCACTAAACCCTTGCTCGAATACTTGGAAGACAACACTTTAGATTGAAATCTGTACTTTAATAGTATCTGCGTTGTGAATCTGCCTGCAAAAAAAAAAAAAAGTGACCCGATTATTAACACTTGTAATTCGTTTCTCTGCCGGTGCACCAGGATGACAAAATACACTGTCCACGAACATTGATTGTATTTAACGATTCTATGAACTCACAAAAAGGTATGGTTATCTAATGAAAGAAGTAGACTGAATGAATTCAGCCTGCAACCTTCATCATACCCCGACTAGCCCTTCCCTCCCGTACGACCCACATCACACTGCTTGGCTTCCCTCCCCCACAGTGGTACAGTTCAGTTGGAAAACATTTCGCACTGATTACGCCGTGAAAGCGCCTCTGGCTCTGTTGTTCACAATCAAAACTCACAAAATTCTGAAGTGAAAAGGATCCAAAACATTCCAAATTTACAAACTAAACTGTCTAGAATTCCATTTTCTCAGTCTTTTTATTTAAACACATAGCAATTAGATACAGCATAACATGCTGAGAGACCCCACGCGATCGATTTTCAGTGTACAACTGATTTCATAAAATACGGTGTGCTAAGAATGAATAGAAAATATGAATTTCTCGCGATTGTTTTGGCAAAATCTCTATTATTAACAAAAAAACTTCACTTTATAGATACAATTTCAGAACACTGGTTTTATATCTCTTAATAATAATAATAGTTATAATATTAATACTCGAAGTTATTATGATGATGATTACTAATCAACAACAGTAATTTAATGAAAACTTAAAAATGCGATATTCCGGGGGTAAAACATATATAAATATATAAACATTCATATAAATTTTTACACTCCAAATATTATTTAAAAGTAATAAAGTGCATAACATAAAATAAATAAATCGTGATTCGTAATCAAAGTGTTGGTTGTGTTGGCTGAACAACTCTTCTCACTAACTCCATTTAGTATTTATATAGTAAAAAAAACATAAAAAGCTGTATGTGACGTACGGGGGAGGTAATCATTTTCTTGAGTTCCAGAATCCCTTCTCAGCATTTTAATTATAAATTGGTGAAAGACGAATAAAAGTTAAAATAATAATAATAATAATAATAATAATAATAATAATAATAATAATATAATAATAATAATAATAACCTGTAGCCGAATACAGTTTTGGACTAGTGGACTGGACTGAGCAAGAAATTCGCACCATGGATCGAAAAACCAGAAAACTGCTAACAATGCATCATGCTGCCCACCCTCGAGCTGATATACATAGACTTTATGTGGCACGTAAGGAAGGAGGAAGAGGCCTCAGACAAATTGAGGCCTCCTGGCACAACGCAATAGTCGGGTTGGGGAAGTATGTAGTCAGCCATCAAGACGACCCTCTAATGAGGCAGGTCATGAAATCTGACCGAAGAATGGGAAACAGAGGCATTGTTAGTGTAGCAAGAAACATTGCGAAGAAAACTAGGCAAGACACGTCGAATAACACAGACACTGAACTTCTGATGCTGCTAAACATGAAGTGTGAGACACAAAAAATGTTAAAGAAATCGTGGAGACAAACCACTCCACGGTCAATACCTAAAAAGAATGGACAAGGTGCAGATCAATAAAGATCAATCATTTATGTGGCTTAAAAGGGGAAGGATGAAGCCAGAATCGGAAGCACTTGTAATAGCTGCCCAAGATCAGGCCTTGAGAACACGACATTATGATAAAGCGGTTCTCAAAATTTCCCAAGATGACAAATGCCGCATTTGCCTGGAGCAAGTAGAAACCATTGATCATATTGTCTCAGCTTGTCCAATCCTAGCAAAGACCGAATACCTTAAAAGACATGACAGGGTGTGTAGCTACCTCCACTGGCAGATCTGTACCGCCCTCGAAGTTCCAAACACATGCCCCAAGTGGTATGAACACTCACCGAAACCGGTGACGTCTGTTGGATTGTGTACGATATTGTACGACCAACAAGTTCAAACAGATCGCACGATAGCGGCAAACAAACCGGATATAGTTATCCGGGATTTGGCCAAAAAATCGTGTTTACTTATCGATGTTGCTGTACCTTGCGATCAAAACGTCGTTACCAAGGAGGCAGAGAAACGTCTTAAATACAAGTGTTAGGAAATCGAGATCAGCCGAATGTGGGGCGTAAAAGCACAGACTGGGAAGTGCAAGAAATCGCTTTATTTGGAACAGCCCACATTTTGCGTAAAGTATTGTAGAGGCACTGATAGTCACCGAATCTGCTCCTTAGGTAGCTGGTTGCAACCTGGAGTGGATTTTATACTCAGCCGACTCATAAGATCTTTAGTCGTGATGTAATGGAATAATAATAATAATAATGTTTGCTAAGAATGAAGCGATTCTCTCCCAAATGCTGTCTGTCATCAATGATTTTAGCAATGACATCTGCATGAAGTTTGGTCTTGACAAGTGTGCAAAAGACAACTTAAAAAGGGGTAAAATGACCACGTCAGAGAACATTGAAGTTGATAGACACACTGTGATTCAAGATCTTGAGCCAGGTAAAACTTACAAATATCTGGGCATTGAAGAATGTGAGACCATCTCGAACGACACAATGAAAGAGAGAATTCGCAGGGAGTATTATAGAAGAGTGAGACTTGTCCTGCAGTCCGCTCTGAACTCAAGGAATAACATATCAGCAATAGGTAGTTTGGCGGTGCCTGTAGCCGAATACAGTTTCGGACTAGTAGACTGGACTGAGCAGGAAATTCGCATCATGGATCGAAAAACCAGAAAACTGCTTACAATGCATCATGTTTCCCACCCCCGAGCTGATGTACATAGACTTTATGTGTCACGTAAGGAAGGAGGAAGAGGCCTGAGACAAATTGAAGCCTCCTGGCACAATGCAATAACCGGGATGGGAAAGTATATCGTCAGCCATCAAGATGACCCACTAATGAGGCAGGTCATGAAATCTGACCGAAGAATGGGAAACAGAGGTATTGTAAGTGTAGCAAGAAGCATTGCGAACAAGACTATGCAAGACACCCAGAATGACAGTGACACTGAACTTCTGATGCTACTTAACATGAAATTTGAGACACAAAAAATGTTAAAGAAATCGTGGAGAGACAAACCACTCCACGGACAATATTTGAAACGAATGGACAAGGTGCAGATCAATAAAGATCAATCTTTTATGTGGCTTAAAAGGGGAAGAATGAAGCCAGAATCGGAAGCACTTGTAATAGCTGCCCAAGATCAGGCCTTGAGAACACGACATTATGATAAAGCGGTTCTCAAAATTTCCCAAGATGATAAATGCCGCATTTGTCAGGAACACGTAGAAACCATTGATCATATTGTCTCAGCTTGTCCAATCCTAGCAAAGACCGAATACTTGAAAAGACACGATAGGGTATGTAGCTACCTCCACTGGCAGATCTGTACCGCCCTTGAAGTTCCGAACACATGCCCCAAGTGGTACGAACACTCACCGAAACCGGTGACGTCTGTTGGATTGTGTACGATATTGTACGACCAACAAATTCAAACTGATCGCACGTTAGCGGCAAACAAACCGGATATAGTCATCCGGGATTTGGAGAACAAATCGTGTTTACTTGTCGATGTTGCTGTACCTTGCGATCAAAACGTCGTTACCAAGGAGGCAGAGAAACGTCTTAAATACAAGAGTGTGGAAATCGAGATCAGCCGAATGTGGGGCGTAAAAGCACAGGTCGTCCCGATAGTTATCGGAGCTCTGGGATTTGTTCCGCAAAATTTGTGTAAGAACTTGTCTAAACTCCCAGGTAATTCAAAAGATTGGAAAGTGCAAGAAATCGCTTTATTTGGAACAGCCCACATTTTGCGCGAAGTATTGTAGAGGCACAGACAGTCCCTAGATCTACTCCTTAGGTAGCTGGTTGCAACCTGGAATAGATTTTATATTCAGCCGACACATAACATTTTTAGTCGTGATTTTGAGGAATAATAATAATAATAATAATAATAAACATCCGTTAGTGGTGAAAATTCATCTGGCAATAAATCACACATAAGGACACGATGCGAAATCTCCTTCAATGAGAGACAGAAAGAACTTCCAATCGAATCTCATGCACCATTGAGGAAAATATACGTAAATGTCAAAGCTAAGAGAGTGGTAGGCAGCGAACTCTGTCTTAAATGAGATGGCACTGATCCCAGGTAGAGATATGAGATATTAATGAAATCAATCAATTCCTGATATCTCAGATAATTTTGGGGCCATCAAGAACACCGACCGCCGAGAGCCAAACAGAGTCAACAGCCCCCGTACCCCCATGGACGAAAAGAATTATGAAACGGATAGCAGACACTCGGAGAGAAATATCACTCTTAGTCGAGGCATCTTCGAAATCAACGCACACCTCTAAAGTTCAATGAAAAATATTCCATGTTGAACAAAAATACCTAATTGAAAATGACACAAGCAGGCGAATAGTAGCAGAGAAGCTAAAAGAGAAAATCCAAGCATGGGCTCAACGCATTAGACGTAACAAACATAGAGATTTCCAAGTGCAGAATTCCGTGTTCGAAACAGACGGAGAAAATCCCGTGTTTGAAGAGATTCTATCTCAATGTGATTCAATAACCGAATGGCAAAGCTTTCACTCCTTTAAAAGACGACGTCGAAGCATTTTGGACCGGAATCTGGGAGAAAAGTAGACCCTACAACAAAGACGCATTTTGGCTACAACCTGAAGTTGATGCTGCCGATGAACTTGCGGAAACAGTGGAACATGTTCACGAATTCTCGGAAGAGAACCTCTTCCAAGTAATTAAGAACATGGGAAACTGGAAATCCCCCAGGATTCATAAGATCCAGACTTATCGGATAAAGAAATTAACAGCAATACATTCTCATCTAGCAAACGCTGTTTTTTTAAATTTTCTTTTGGATAGACAAATACAAAGATCAGTGTTTTTGGTACACTATACATTTGTTATAATTGTTTATATCTACTTACAATTAACTTACACTATTCTTAAAATACAACTTATATCACTAATAGGGTGGTAGATGTATCTTTATATAAATATCTCTACTTTGGGTCGAGATCTGAGAATTTTTCAAGAAATATGTAGAAAGGAAATTTATTCTTTATGCGGGTTCTGTGTACTGGATTTTGGCAGTCTTAGAGGGGTTAGATTGGGTATGTTTGGGATGTTTTGGATGAAGATTTTTATCCATGTGTGGATAAAAATAAAAATATGATAAAAATATGATGTGGTCGGTTATTGGTTCTAGCTGGAATTCTTTATGGAGTTGTGCGTTAGAGATATACCAGGGGGCATTCGTGATGGTGCGGAGGAACTGATTTTGGGCTACTTGGAATTTTTTGGTATTAGATTTGACTGCGCTGATCCATACTGGGCATGCATATAGTAGTAGTGGTCGTATTTTGTATAGCAGTATGTCAGTATTGTACAGTAGCTTCGCTGATTTATTTATTATTGGTTTTAGTTGGTGTAATTTAATTTTTGCTTGTATGAGGATGCCATGGTACCGATTCTTGATTTAATTGTAAGGGGGGTGGAGGGATGAAAGGTCTAAGGGAAAATATTTTCGCTGCTGTTTTTGACGGGTTGATTTTAATTTTGTTTTTTGCTGCCCAGCTGTCGATTTGGTGTAGGTATAACTGTAGACTGATTTTTATTGTGGTTATGTTGGAACCTGATGAATATATCGCAGTGTCATCTGCAAATTGGGCGGTTTTTATATTATTACATTTCGGTAAGTCAGCTACGTACAAGTTGTAAAGAGCAGGTGATAAGGGGGAGCCTTGAGGAAGGCCTGCTTTGACCGCTTTTGGATTAGAGTGATGGTTATCGATTGTAACGGCAAAAGTTCTATTGCTGAGGAAGCTGGAAATGATTTCTGTAAGATAATGTGGAGTGCCTATTTCTTTTATTTTACAGTTTAGAGCTTGGTGCCATGTTCTATCGAAGGCTTGTGAAATGTCCAGAAATATTGCTATTGTATGATAGTGTTTTTGAAATGCCGTATGGATGTTTTCAATGATTCTAAGTAGTTGATGATGCGTAGATATTCTTTCGGTGAATCCCATTTGTTCTATGGGCATGACTTTTGTGTATTTGAGATGAATTTTAAAACGTTTTAATATTATTTTTTCTAAAAGTTTGGATAGAATGGGAAGCAGACTAATTGGTCGGTAACTGTTGGTTAGGGATGCATTTTTATTTGGTTTCTGAATCGGAAGTATGATTGCATGTTTCCATACTTGTGGAAAGTAACCTAGTCTGAGGCATGAGTTGAAGATATTAGTCAAATACGCTATTGATGTTTGGGGAAGGTTTTTTAATATTAAATTATTAATTTTGTCATGTCCAGGGGCTTTCTTGACAGGTAGCAGTTTTATGATTTTATTTATTTCTTTAGGTGATGTGTAGTCTATTTTATGATGTGGGCCATATGTCTGTTCGTTTATTTTTTGTTTATTGTGAGATGATTAGGGTGCGGTTTAGTATTATTTAGTGTAAATGTGGATGCAAAGTAATTTGCTAGCTCGTCGGCTTTCTGAGAAGGCATATACACTTTTCCTGTGGAAGTGTCCAGTGGAGGGATGGTATTCTTTTTTCTTAATATTTTATTTGTGAGTTGCGAAATGGATTTATTGCTAGTGTTTAGTGATTGAAGTAGTTTTTGCTGGTTGTTGAAGTTTTTGATTAATTTGTGTACAATATTTATTAGTATGTTAAGTTCTGATTTTAGCCCTGGTATTCTTAATTGTGACCATAGTCTGCGGGTTTTGTTTTTTATTTGTATTAGTTTCACTATTTCTGGGGGAAGTTTACGTTGTTTATCATTGTTGGCGCTCTTTGATTTTAATTCTGTCTCTTTAATTGTGGTGTGTATTATGGTGGTTAGTTGGTTGATTGATTGCTCTATTTCTAATGGGTTGGAGAGAATTTTGAATTTAGGAATTGTTGAACTAGTTATCGTTTTAAAATTTTTCCAGTCAACTTTTAATGGATTTGGATTTGGTACTCGGGCATGCGGTGGGGGTATTTGTTGTGTGATTATTAAGACGGGAATGTGATCCGAATCTAGTTCGAATAAAGTGGTAGAGTGCAATTTCATTTTTGTGTTGGTGATTCCGATATCGAGGATGTCGGGATTTCTTAAACGATCGTGAGGGTAATATATGGGGCCTAGAGGCGAAATTATGTTTAGAGTAAGGCGATTTAGTATTTGAGCTAATATTTTCCCATTAGCGTTGGTGTGAGAACATCCCCAGTTTATATTTTTCGAGTTTAGATCTCCTAGAAGTATGGTGTTATTTAGTTGAAATAGGTTATTAATGTTATCGTGGTCCAGTTTATTATTTGGTGGATTGTATGCTGCAATTACAGTCCATGTGATATTATTAATTTCTAAGTTAATGGCAACGGTTTCGATATTACCAGTACAAGGGAGAATTATTGGGTAATGTTGAATATTTTTATTAATGGCTATTAGTACTCCACCTCCTTTGATTAGATTTCTGTCGGCTCTGTAAATTGAGTAGTTTGGGATATAAATTTTATTTTTTTCCTTTAAGTGCGTTTCTGTGATGCAAATTATATCTATACGGTGTGAATTTAAGAAGTGTATTAGTTCTGTTTTTTTATTTGTTATGCAGTTAGCATTCCAATTGGCGAACGTAAAATTTTTAGGGTGTTGTATTGCCATTATTGTCGTTAAAGAAGGCGGAGAATGAATTTTGGATTGAGTTGATTATAGTGGGTATAAGTGTGTTTATGACATTGGTTATATAGGATGTAATTGCATTAATTATTGTGTTTATAATGGGAAAGTTTTGATTTGTTTCCTGGGGAAGGTTGGATAAATTTGAATTGTTGATGGGATTTGGGTGGGCCTGGGATGTGGTGCTGCTAATATGAGTGAAATTGTTGAGAAGTGGTGTTTGGGGAAGAAAAGGGAAGTTGGAGTTTGATTGTAGTGGAATGGATTGGTGGGAAAATCTTTGGTTTCTAGTTTGGGAGTTGTTTTGGTTGACAGTTTTTCTTTTTTCAATGAATTCTTTTAGGTAAGGAAAGCTGGAGTCTCGAGTATTGGCCGGGTGGCTGCCATGGCAGTTACGACATTTCGGAGCTTGATCACGATTAGGACAAGTTACCGAGTAGTGATTACCCGAGCAAAAATCGCAGCTAATAGATTGGTTGCAATTGTTCTTTGTATGGCCATAATCCAGACACCGCTGGCATTGTATAGGACCTTGGGATTTTTTGCTTGCTTCTGCTTTTACTCTATGATTACAAATTTGCTTAATGGCTAGAATATTGTCTATTGGTTCTTGTCCTGAAAAAAAAACAGCTGCAACTATTGGGATAGGTTTGTTTTCTTTGTGTAGCCTGGTGATTTTTATCAGTGATGGAAAACGTTGTTTTAGATCTTGATATTTTTCTTGGTCAGTAATGGATTGGATGACGTTCTTGAACACTACAGATATGTTTTTATTCAACGGGTCTTTGAAAGAGTGAAAACTTCGATGAGTGTGAATTAAATACCTAATTAAGTTTCGAAAGTCAGTAGGTGAGTTTGCACTTATTTTTATTTTATTGTTTTTTTGATCTGCAATGAAGTTGGAGGTGACTTCAGATTTAAGTTCTTTGATGAATGCATTATAACTGATGATGTCTCCTCCTATGATTGGTGGTATTTTACTGGGGGTTTCACTTTGATCACTAGGAAGGTCGTCAATATGGGCGAATCTATTTTCGGTTGCTTGCTTATGAAGTTCACTTAGAGGTCCGAATCTATTTTTGACTGGGACATTAATTAATAGAGAGTTAGAGTTTGTATTCTGGTCACTGTAACCATCATGATTACCACTAAGTTTTTTGGATTGTCTCTCTATATCATTGTCTGTCACTGACCTTTTTCTGGAGTCTGTGGAGTCTTTTTCTGGTAGCAGAACGGTTGGGGGTTGGCTGAGTTGAATCGGTTCCTTGCCCGTAGCGCCGGGGGTGATGTGTTGATTGTTGTTCTCCAACGTCACCTCCATTTTGTCTTCGGTGAATTGATTGCGATTATCTGGGATGAGACTTTCCATTGTTACTGGCTGGTTCTCACTGTTATTCAGAACAAGCAGTGCAGCACTTACGACTTCGCTGGTTGGAGGGTCATAGCTGCTTGCCATTCACTACACTAATTTGCACTGAGTCGCACTTCACCGGGATTATTTCGAAGAACTATTTATCAGTAGCACTTGTAAGGTTCACTTCACTAGTTGAAAAATAAGTACTGTCGCGAAGCGACGTGTGACTCCCCGCCACTCTGTTAACTGGAGTGGCGAACTGCGAAGAAACGGATTTATCGCAACAGATCTGACAGGGTCGCACAGCAGAGCTCAGACTACCTCTCGCCACCGCAAACGCTGTTAATTTTTATAAAACCCAAAGGAATTCCCGGAATGGTTCATCACGTACAAGAGTGAGTCAACTGAAAACCGTAAAACGCAAACGCTGTTAATGAAATTTTAGAAAACCCAAAGGAATTCCCGGAATGGTTCATCACGTACAAGAGTGAGTCAACCGAAAACCGTAAAAGTATAATAAAAATTCCAAATGTGGCGCTAGTGTCCCGTAAGTTGATAGGCATGTTTGCAATAGTGTGCCAGATATCACCTAAGTGGCATCATTGTGAAGAAACACAAACTCCAGCGAAGGAACATTGTAAAAATGGGTGCCCCACTAACAACGTGCACCAGAGAGGAACAGCGTTCTGTGGTTCCGTTTTTGCGAAGTGAAGGTGTGAAACCTATTGACAGTCTTTGACAAATGAAGGTTCAGTATGGTGACGCTTCTTTGTCACAGCAGCAAGTGTACAAATGGTGTTGGAAATTCGCTGTTGATGTGACATCTGTGGCCGACGCTCCGCGCCCAGGCCATGCTCATCGCGTTGTGATTCCAGAGACCGTTGCAGCCGTTGAAGCAATCGTGATGGACAAACTCCGAGTGACGTTAGACGACATTGCAAAAGCTGTGCACATTAGTAATGGCTCAACACATCACTTTGTGCATGATGTACTCCAAATTCGTCAGGTGTCTGCAAGATGGGTGCCCCGACAACTGACCTCGGAATTGAAACAGCGACGTGTCGATGCGAGTGAAGAACTTTTGAGGCGCGTTGAACGTGACGGTGATGTCTTCCTTGGATGAATTGTCACTGGGGACGAAACCTGGGTCTGAACTGAGATTTGAATGCCTCCCATATCCACCTTACTCGCCAAATCTTGTCCCGAGCGATTTCCACATGTTTGGGCTATTCAAAGAAGCAATTTTTCTAATTTTTCTAACAAATTTGCCATTTAATACGAAGTTTTAGTGTTCTTTAATATTCTAATATTAATATTTCCATTCTGCCACTAGAAAGCGAAACATTAAGAAAATCTCAAAAAAATTTACTTTGGGCGGCTGGCAGCTGGCAAGAGAATGTGACAAGTATGAATAACTAGCCGAGACCCAAGGAAATAGAAAACTAATACGGGAAAGTCTGTGCCATCCTCTAGCCCTACTAGTTTTGACTTGTCTCTCACGTCGGTAATATGTACATTAGTGGCGATCTGTTCACATTATTATATTTGTTCATATTATTATATTATATTTATTATTACATGTGCTTTAAATAATATCTAGTAAAGTGAATTTTACTTGACTTTAAAGTGTATTATAAAAAATTCAAACTTTTACAATTTTCTAAAATTAAAGAGTTAACCCTTAAAATCGGACCTATGCCAACTTAAGTGTATTTTACTCTGTTCTTACAAGAAATTTAAAGAAATAATTTGGAACCGTTTTTGAGAAAACTTTGAAACTGTCCGGAGAGCTTCATGTAAAGTACCTCCAAATTTTGAAGAAAGATTTTCAAAATCGCGGCGCCTCGGGTGGAACCAGATCGACGGGGGAATATTCATTTAGGAATAAATCGTTATGGGTTAGTTATCGCTAGTGTTATTCACGGACACCGAACAGACGGACGGACGGTCATTTTGCTTTCAATTGGTTTTTCGGTATCAAGGACCCCCAAAACAGGGATTCGGACTACACCACGTGTTAGGGGAGTTTTTTTCTTAATTTAGCAATCGAATTTATCCACTTTTTCGTTATCACGGTCCGGCAACGAATTTTTTTTCTGTTGAAAATTCGCAATTTTTTCGCGCAGCATTACACTACTTTCCCTACTATGTATATTACTCCGTATATACGTACGTATACGGGAAAGTAAAAAGGAAATAAAGAATTCAAAAATTACAGGAAAATTAGAGTTACATCTGCAACGGGTATACTGTACGGGCGAGTGTATGAAAGAAAATTGAGGAACAGATAAAAGAAACAGAAGAACAAAGTGGTTTAAGAGCAGGACGTTCGTGTGAGGAAAATATATTTTGCGTGAGACGAATAATGGAAAAGACCTTGGATTAAGGCAGTGAAGTCCACCTACTTTTTGTCGATTTAGCAAACGCTTACGACAGTGTGTTAGTGAAGACATTTTGGGAAGCAATGGCTGAATATGGCATCCACCCAACGTACATAAGGGCTGTTGAACACTTCTGTTGTGGAAATATGAGTTGCATAAAGAGTGCAGAAAATGAATTTTCGGAATTCTTCACTGTGAATAAGGTTTGCTGTTTGTCACCCACTTTGTTCAAAACATATTTGACTCCAAACTTAATTGTTCAAAAAACTGTAGAAAAATGAAAGTTCAAATCGGATCAGAAAATATTTTTACTTTACTGTTTGCTGACGACCGAGTTGTACTGACAGAAGACGAAGAATATATTACCTACTATATGACTAGAAACCTCGGCCCCGTGGCCGAGATCACTAAGCCAGTAGAGCCGTAGTGATCTCAGACCGAGGGGTCGCGTGTTCGAGTCCCGTCTCGGCCATGGTTGTTGTGTTCGTTCTTTCACCCCCTATCATCACCTTATTGTTTCATCCTCGTACAATAACGTTAAATCCAATAGTGGTCGCTAATGACTTATTAGTTGACGTGATCTTAAATAACGAAAATAAAAATAAAAATAAAAGAAGCTCTTGGAAATGTGTAAAATATGGGGTCTAGAAATCAACATGGAAAAAACTGAATATATGGTTCTAGGATGTGTGGGATAATATATAAATATTGATAGGAACATAATAAAGAATACCCCTAAATAAAAATATCATAGAATGATATTAACACAAGAAAAGAGAGATAATTGTGATATTATACAAAATACAACAAAGGGCCGAACTATAGTTTCTAGAACTTTATTTTTTAATTCGGTGTTACGAAGCTATATATATATATATATAAGTTATATATATATATATAAGAAAAAAAGTTTTTTGTATAATATGACAAAAACCCTCTAGTAAATTAAGGAATTAAAATTTCACTGTTAATTTGTACAAATGTTACAGTATTCTGAGGGAGATTTCCTGAGCAACTTTCTTTCTGCCATTACTGAACGAATTTCTTTCACAAAGACCCTTAAATAATTAATGTGACTTTTGGAGTAAGCTCACAAAGTGCATTTTGACATTTTTGGTGAATGGACGAATACATATACATGGTAAACACACATGACTCAATATCAATAATTTACATCTTTAATTTTTCTCGTATACGCACATATACGGAGTATAAAGAACCTTATGTAATGCGCGAAAAAACGGTGAGTTTTCGGAAGAAAACCTCTTATTGCCGAAAAAATTCGATATCTCCAGTTGCTAAATTTCGAAAAAAAAAATCCTCTAACACGTGGTGTAGACAGAATCTCTGTTTTGTGGGGCCTTGATACCGAAAAAACAATTTTCGGCAAAACGTCCTTCTGTGAAAATTCGCAATTTTCGTGAAGGCTAGCGCCTAAACCATGCGTAGGAATTTTGTTTTTCAAATTAAAGAAATCCCTGTCGATCTGGCTCGAGTCGAAGATTTAAGATTTTATAAAACATTCATTAAAATTTGGGGGTCCTTTACTTGAGGGCCGTGGGATATTATCACAACTTTTGGTAGGGATAGTGCTAAATGATGACATAAACGCCAAATTGATCTATTCTTTTGTTTTTTCAAAAATTCCGAATATGTAATTTTTTGCTTGTTTCTCACATTGTTAATATTTACCTTAGCGGCGGTTTGTTCACATTATTGAATTTATAATTACATGTACTTCAAATTATCTCAGATAAACTTGTTCGGAAACTTAACAGTTTCCTGTGAAAAAGAAACTCAAATTTCTGCATTTTAAGAAACGCTCAAATATCATTTTCTCGGGGTTGTTTCACATTTTTTCTTCAAACTTTGCGAACGGGTAGTGCTAATTTCACTCTTTAGTATGACGTAAAGTTAATTTTGGGATATTTTGTTTCAAAAATTTCACAAATGTAATTTTTTTGAAAGATCTCTCAAACCGTTAATATGCACATTTCCGGAAATTTGTAAGAGTTAAAGTACTTCAAATGACTTCAAGTGAAGTTTTTCGAAAACTCAAATATTTTCTGTGAAAAATAGCTTCAAAACGCACATTTACAGTAAAGCTTAAAAGCCATTTTCTTAAAAAGCAGCTCCAAACTTTTCAATTAAAATTGCTATGTAGGATGAGATTTTACTCTTCTTTAATATTCTTAAATAATATTTCGGTTATACTATTAGGAAACCGAAAAGCTGAGAAAATTAAAGAAAGAAAGAAAGGGCGGCGATAGATGGCAGCTGGCAAGAGGATGGGGCAAAAAAACACCCTTTGGAAATAGAGTTTCCGCACCGATTTCTGACGTCATCATATGTAGTCCGACTGTCGGACAGCTGCGCAGTTCGCAGTTATACTAGAAACCCTACTTCGTTTTTAATTACTTTTCTGGAAATTATTACAAATATGTTCACATTTAATGTTCGCATCTGTGAAATTATTATTTACTACATTTATTTCAAGAATCTTTAAGAAATTCGTTGTAAATGCATTTACCTTCAAGTTTCTAAGTGATCTCAAGAACATTTTTGCAGATACTTTAAACCCCCAAGCATTTAACATTATTGTAAGGAATATAGAGAAAACATAATAAAGATAGGATGTTATATATAAATCATAATGTATGTGCAAAAACACATTTATTAATACACTAATACATATACAATATTACTTATTAATTATCCAGTCAGATTTTTCAACTTTCTTTCAGCAATTTTACGAAATATTTGGTCTTTGATCTCGTTGAAATATGAAAAAAATGTATTCTTTGTTGTCCAAGTCAACATGTTAATTATGTGTCTTCTTTACTTTGCTGCTGGAGTTTCTCGCCTTGTTTCTTTGCTAGAAAAGTAGGTAGGGCAGTCAAGAAATACAGAAGACCCAACAGTTTTTATTTTCCTATACACGTAGGTATATACGGAGTAATATACGTAGTATAGGAAAAGTTATGTAATGCTGCGGAAAATCGATTTCGAGATTTCAACGGAAATACGCATTTTGGGCTCCCCTGAGAGCAAAACAGTTTTTTTAAACGTCCGTCCGTCAGTCTGTGAATAACACTAGCGCCTAAATCATTCGTGCGATTTCTTCAAAAATTGATATTCCCCAGTCGATCTGCGTCCACTCAATGCGCCGCGATTTTGAAAAACTTTTTTCAAAATTGAGGGTACTTTACATAAAGCCCCCAGACATTTTCAAAATTTTCTCAAATTCAAATTCTCAAGTTTCAAATTTTTTCTTTAAATTTCTTGGAGAAGTTTGAAATTTTTTCGGCGTCTTTCTAGAACTACAAAATTAAAGTCAGAGATTTTTCCTTCAAATAAAATTTATTGTCCAAAGTACGAGGGGTGTTTTTTTCAACCTCCGATAGCTCATAAAAACAATCACGTGAGTGGTGGAAGTTGGGGATGCGCAGAAGACGACAGCGCATTTCCCCCTCTATAATTTCTGCCACTAGCATCGTCATTACGCCATTTTCAGCTGAGTTGCTGACATAAACATGGCTGCTACATTTGATGCTCCCGCCAAGTGCGAATTGCACAGTGTAATTCGATTTCTTCAAGCAGTAGGTAATAGTGCATCTGAAATTCATCGAAGGATGAGCCGAGTATACGGTGATAACTTTATGGCAGATGGTGTTGTACGTGAATGGTGCAGGAAGTTTAAAGAAGGCCGAACCGAGTTCACGATGAAGGGGGACAAGGACGCAAGTCTGTCGCATCAGAAGACATTGTTCAACGAATTGACAAAATGGTTCGCGAAAAACGGAGATTTACCATCAATGAGTTGAGCGTAGAATTTCCTGAAGTTTCAAGATTAAGTGTGTACACAATCGTCACAGAACACCTACATTACAAAAAACTGTGCGCTCGATGGGTTCCAAAGATGCTCTCTGATGACCACGAAGTCCGCCGAATGGGATCAACGCTGATGTTTCTCACCCGTTATGAGGTTGTAGGGTGAAGATTTTTTGAAATCTATTGTGACTGGAGATGAGACCTGGATTCAGTATTGCACTCCAGAAACAAAACAACAGTCACAGCAATGGATGCACTCACCAAACAAACAGAAAAAGTTCAAACAAACATTCAACAACAGAAAAGTTATGGCTACAGTGTTTTGGGACCAAAAGGGAGTGTTGCTTATTGAATTCATAGAACCGGGGTCTACAATCAATGCAGCTGTTTATTGTCAAGACTTTACAACGATTACGGAGAGCCATTCAAAACAAAAGACGAGGCATGCTGACTTCTGGAGTTCTGATTCATGACAATGCTCGCCCTCACAGTGCTGCTATAACCCAACGACTTCTTGAGCAATTTCGAAGGGAAGTTTTTGAACATCCGGCATATAGCCCCGATTTAGCACCAAGCGATTTCCATCTTATTCCTGAACTGAAAAAGTGGCTAGGAGGGCAGAGCTTCCAGAGTACAGAGGAACTTCAAAACATTGTCAAGGACCATCTCAACTCACTGGCGGCAACATTCTACGCAGAGGGGATTGGAAAGCTCGTCCATAGATATGACAAATGTCTGAATCTTCACGGTGACTATGTCGAAAAGTAACCATATTTGTACATAACATTTAGTAATAAATTCATTTTGCTATTTACATTTGTATTGTTTTTATGAGCTATCGGAGGTTGAAAAAAAAACACCCTTCGTAAGTTCTTTCATGTACATGTTTTTGAAAATTTTAGTAGTTTTTGCGCAATATTGCATGCAATATTTGAAATTTTAAAAAATTACAAAATCCAGATTTTCTCCACAACGGCTCCAAATTTTTTCTTTAAACTTTTGGTAGGGATAGTGCAAAATGTGCTCTATGAGATGAAATTAATGTCATATTGCTCTATTCTTTTGTTTTTTCAAAAATTACAAAAATGTATTTTTTTGTCTTGTCTCTCACGCCATTAATATTTACATCATCGGCGATTTGTTCACATTATAATATTAATATGTACATGTTCTTTAAATGATGTGAAATAAAGTTTCTCGAAAACTTAATCGTCTTCTGTGAAAACTAGCTCAATATTTTGCATTTCTGAAATGCTGAAACGTCATTTTCTCATAAATTTAATAAAAAATAATCAAAATAAATGTAATTTTAATAATAATAAATAAAAATAAATGTAATTTTTTTGAAAGTTTTCTCATACCGTTAAAATGCACATTTCCAGCAATTTGTAAACACTTTTGAATTTGTGAGTGTGCTTCAAATGAAGTTTTTTGAAAACTCAAAAATTTTCTGTGAAAAAGTGCTTCAAATTTCGCATTACAGTAGCGCTTAAACGCAATTTTCTTTAACACGGCTCCAAATTTTTCAACGAAAATTGCCATTTAGAACAAAATTGAACTGTTTTTATAATATTTTCAAAATAATAGTTTTGCTCTACTATTAGGAAACCGAAAAATTAATAAAATGTCAAAGAAATGTAGGTTGGGCGGTAATAGATGGCAGTTGTCAAGAGTATTGGCAAGTCCGAATAGCTATCCGAGACCAAACGAAACAGAAAACTAATATGGGAAAAACTTTGCCATTCTGTAGCATCACTAATTGTAATTGAGGGACACTTAATTTAGAAAACGAATTTTCACCCGTCATATCGTACACAACGATTTCTCACAGTTTCTCGTGAAAGTGGTGATGGCAAACCTGTAAAATATCGCATAAAATTAGTACCTGTTTAATACTAGTAAATAATTAAGAGCAAAAGCCTTTAAAAATCAAGAATATAATTAACAAAGTACAATAAGACAATCGTCGGATTTAGCAAGAACTGATTAAAAATTAATTTGTACGGAATTAGAATCATAGTTTTGTTCTGCTATAACACGTAACCTAAAAATATTTAAAATAATGTAAATGTTCGTTTCAGTAAGTCTCGAGAAGGTTGGATTTGAACTGTGTAATGTTGTAAGAGAAACACTTACTGTAAAAAGTAGAAAAAACTTGGTAAAAACTTGGTCTAACAGAAAATAAGTATTACTCGTGTAGGGAACACGTTGCAAAACATTCTAAAAGGTTTTCCACAAGGAAATGATTACGAATAAAATGAATAAGGTAATGGGAGGTAACATTGCCGTATCTTTGTTTCTTTTAAAGTTCTACTTTGTTGCATCAATCTTCACAATTGTTATTTTGACTATTTAAAACTTCACACAAGTACAATATTTTTTCAAAATATTGAAGTCCCAGTATCCATAATTTTAACGATTTTATTACGTTTTTAAAAGCAAGCAGAGTGGCAATGTTACCCCGCAGGAGTCAAACATTGCCACCTATATTTATTTGCAACTCTCTGGCAATGTTTAAATGTCTGAGAGTTGAATAAGAAACAGAAACACATAAATATGCATCAGAACATTATTAGTCTTTGGTTTTTGACAGTTTAAATACTCTAAACTGGAATAAATACTGCTTTGTGAACTTGGTCTAAAATAAGTTTTATTAACTGTTTTACATTGTGATAAAATATGATGGGGAAAAAGTGCTTTCCTCGTTTTACTTTCCCGTATACGCACGTATATACGGAGTAATAAACGTAGTATAAGGGAACGTTATGTAATGCTGTGCGAAAAAATGGCAAATTTTCGGCAGAGAAAAATTCGTTGCCGGGCAGTGGTAGCAAAAAAGTGGATAAATTCAGTTGCTAAATTAAGAAAAAAATCCCCTAACACGTGATGTAGCCAGAATCCCTGTTTTGTAGGTCCTTGATACCGAAAAACTAATTGAAAGCAAAACGTCCGTCTGTCCGTCCGTCCGTCTGTGAACACTACGAGCGCCTAAACAATACGTACGATTTTTTTTTCAAATTGAAGAAACCCCTATTGATCTGGCTTGAGTCAAAGCTTTGAGATTTTGAAAAAGATTCTGTAAAATGTGGGGGTACGTTACACAAAGTTCACCGGACCTTTTCTCAAAAACGGCCCCAAATTTTTTCTTCAAATTTCTTGTAGAATAGAGTAAAATACACTTATAAAGGTGGCATAGATCCCATTTCCGCGGTTAACTCTGGATTTTTCAAAATTGCAAAAGTTTGAATTTTTTTAGACTTTTTCCAACAACTACAAAATTAAAGATAAAGATTTTGTCTTCAAATAAAATTTGTTCTACATAACGAGTTCTTTCTTTAAGGTCATGTACATTTTTTTGAAAATTTTAGTAGTTTTCGCGCAACATTGTGTGAAAAATGTGCAATTTTAAAAAAATTACAAAAACAAGATTTTCTCAAAAACGGCTCCAAATTTTTTCTTTAAACTCTTGGTAGTTATAGTGCCTAATGTACTGTATGAGATGACATAAACGCCAAATTGCTCTATTCTTTTGTTGTTTCAATAATTACAAAAATTAAATTTTTTTGACTGATCTCCTACGTTGTTAATTACTTTAGCGGCGATTTGTTCACATTATTATATTTACTAGTACATGTACTTTAAATAAAACTCAGTAAAGTTTCTGGAGAACTCAACCATTTTTTGTGAAAACTAGCTCAAAATTCCGCATTTTCAGAAACGCTCAAACGCCATTTTCTCATAAATGGCTCCAAATTTCTTTCTGCAAACTTTTGTGCTAATATAGTGCTAATTGCACTCTCTAATATGCTGTAAAGATCATTTTGAGTTTTTTTTTGTTTTTTCAAAAATTACAGAAATGTAATTTTTTTGAATGATCTCTCACATCATTATTATGTGCATTACTAGCAATTTGTAAACATTATTATATTTGTGAGTGTAAGCGCTTCAAATGATTTTAAATGGAGTTTTTTGAAAACTTAAAATTTTTCTGTGAAAAACTATTTCGCTATTCTAGTTGCGCTTAAACGCCATTTTCTTAAAAACAGTTACATATTTTTTTAAAAGAACGTTGCCATTTAGGACGTGGTTTTTGTGTTCTTTAATGTTCTAAAAATAATATTTCCGTTATACCATTAGGAAACAGAAAAATTAAGAAAATGTAAAAAAAAAGTACTTTGGGCGGCGATAGATGGCAGCTGGCAAGAGTATGTGGCAATTCCAAATAGCTAGCCCAGATCCAAAAAAACAGAAAACTCATACGGGAAAGTCTGTGCCATTCTGTAGGACCACTAGTTATATTTAGTCTGGGAAGATCAGCAACAATATCGTATTTTGCCATAATACTACCCTCATCCACGTCATTTAAAGTGGCTCTGCTATTTCCATGCAATTCAGTAGCTTTTTCTACTTAATTTTCCTTATTTACTTTTTCCATTGTTAGTGTATTTTAACTTCATCATAGGTTTGTAAACCTTAGGTATTGGATTTTTTATTTCTCTACGTGGCAAAATTACAGTGCAAGTATGGTGACAACAAGAAAGTAATTTTGTATCAAATGTTCTTAATTAATGTTTACAATTTATAAGTCATATGCTTTATAAATGATGTACAAACTCTCACATGTCAATTGTTTCAATGTATGTCTTCTCAAAGGATATAAATGTAGGGGCAGGATGGCCATTATGGCAATGTTACCATGAAAGTGGTATATGCTATTAATATATTTTGGCTTGTTTATAATGAATAATTATTAAGTCACGACATAGTATGCCTAGGATATGACATATTGACTTATCTAAGTCTTTTATTTCAACTCAATTAATCCAAAATTAACCAAGTTTCGGTTACGAGATTTGGCCATACATTTTTACGGACATTTTAGGTTGCAACTGTAACCCAATGCAACAAACGATTGTACATAATGTTTCCAAGAGATGTAGCTAACTATTGGAATTCAGCCAAAATATAAATTTATGATACAGACTGTGCTACTGAAATTTTTTGAAGTTGTGGCAATGTTTCACCCATGGCAATGTTACCCATCGTTACCTTGCATAACTTACAGTGGATGTTCTTGAAGGACAGAAATTCCGTCTATGTACAGCAAGTCATTTTCGTCGCATTTTTTCATCTTTTGAGAAACCAAATACATGGACTTTGGACCCTCCCTGTAATATTAACGGCAGCGCACGGCAGTTTAGTTCAACTCATCTAACAGTGGCGTAGCGTGACTCGGACGTTTGGAAATGCTCAACAATAACACACAAAATGTCACTATCAACTACTTCATCTTACAGGCGAATGCAACACAAGGCAGATACACTGGAACTACTTCCACGATCTCGATTGCTTTACTGCTCGTGCTCGTAGGCGCTTCACACAAAATCCTCACAGTAGTCAGGACTGCCGATGTCTTGAAAGCAAATTATACAATGGCTCAGCTTCAATTCTTAAACGTGAATGGCAATGAGACCACTTGTTAATTTATACATTGCAGACTAAAATAATATGTAATCTATTTAAGGGATAATTCAATTTCTTGGATATTAATTAAGAAATAGTAGACAGGCACTATTTCTACAGTTTGTGTCCATGACAAAGCGGGGACTCCCGAGTGAGAGAGAGAGAAAATTTACTGACCGCCTGAAATGTGCTGCGCTCTCGTGCACAAACGAGTTTCTTTCCGCAGTGGAAGC
The DNA here is from genome assembly GCA_031308135.1 of Acheta domesticus. NCBI lineage: Eukaryota > Metazoa > Arthropoda > Insecta > Orthoptera > Gryllidae > Acheta > Acheta domesticus. The sequence goes on from JAHLJT010009419.1 coordinate 129,559,444, forward strand.
TAGCGTAAAGCAGTCGGGTTTCCCTGAGCCAGGGATGAAGAGGGGAGAGGAGTACCTCGCCATCTGCGCATGCGTCATTGCTCGTCGCAATCTCGCGGCAGACGCTAGAAGCATTTTAGCGTCCAAGCAATCACAGGCCAGCTTCATCAACCCGCCGAATTCAATCATAGGAAATCAAGTTAAAATTAATACAAAACGTGTTTCGCTCAATGGACCACTTGTAAGATTATCAATACAGAGTTTAGGGTTCTTTATTAATATTATATATGGGGATGCTCAGCATCTCAGCGTCCCCTGACGCTACGCCACTGTCATCTAAATGGCTTTTTGGAAGAAACATCACTGTTATGCTTCCACCAACACTTAAAATTAATACTGAATATCTTCACCGATTGGAAAAATCGTCCTAAAATTTTCACAGCTTTCAGATTATAACACACCGCTGCTACCAAAACAACTGACCATGTGCAAATCACGCTGTTGCCAAGGACCACCCTGGGCGCCATGTCACAAGCTAGGTGTGGAGTCATTCTATATTCAAGAGGTGTTGGGCAAGACTGTTAAGCCAGTCCACACCGAGGAAATGAGAAAACTTAACTACGAGGAAGGCTGTGCCATTCTATAGAACCAGTACTTTCTCTATTTCTTTATTTTCGGCGTTACGGTAAATATTTTTATTGATGTTATATACCCTCTGATTTATAATAAGCTGTTACTTTCTCACCTTACTACATGGAAGAAAGTAAAGGGAAAGATTATTAATGCTGCGGCAGAAATCGACAGTTTTTCGACAGTAAAGTTTATTTTGGGATGGGGCCCTGGTATAAAAAAAGTGGGTAAAGCTTGTTCCTACGTATGTAATAAATTACATTTCTATAACAAGTTGTGTGAACAGAATACAGGTTTTTTGAGCCATTGACACGGAAAAACTGATGAACGTCAAAACGTCTGTCTCTGTCTATCTATGCGCCTACACTTGCGCCTAAACCATTGAAATGATTTTCTCCGAAATTGATATTCCCAATCAATCTGGTTGAACTCGAGATTTTGCGAGTTTGAGAAGGATAGCTTGATTTTTAGGGGTGATTTACATTAAGATTCGAATACGTTTTCAAAATTTTCTAAAAAATTCTCCATATTTTGATAATTAAATTTTTCTTTCGAACAGCATAAATACATTGACAGCATTGAAATATCTGAATTTTACAAAATTGCGTAAGTTCAAATTTTTCGGCGTCTTACAACTACAACATTCATGATAAATATTTTTTCTTTAATGACATCTGTTCTTCAAAGACAGGTATTGAAATAATATCTTGTAACACGTGTATCGTAATTAGAGTAACGTGATTGGGTGTTAACTCTTAAGAGCCAGACTTTCAATACCAGCGCAGAGAAAAAAAATGCAAGTTGGAAACACTTTAGTAGATTCATGTTGTATTACAATCTTATGTAGCTATTACAAGTATTGCTGATGTAGCTCTACTTGTTTAATATTTATATTCTAGAGGGAATTTATTTTTATTGAAAAGATGTCTCTGAAATAAAAAAAAAAAACTGGCATGGAAAGGACGATGTACCGCTGACAATTATTGTTAAAGAAGAAAGAGTCGGCTTCTGTAAAAAACTACACTTGTGAACGAAATAATAAGTTATGCAACCCACTATACACTCAGGTACATTTTCGAAGACAAGCATTGTAGAATTACTTTGACATGTCAATTCGCGTTCGTTTGAATTGTCAAAATGTTTTAACGATAACAGCCGTTCTAAGATCGCGGAATAACGTACAATAGTACTAGTATGTGTCACGCTGTTGTCAATACGCATTTAAAAGCAGCAACGAAAATTGATTTTAAAATTACAAAGGCCATAGGCAATTTGCTATACTAATATTTTTGAAGAGCGTAATTTCCTTACGGGCAGAAGATGAGGCATTCCTTCGTATATCTAACTACGTTCTTTTTCTCAAAATGATATAGGATATTCTCTTTCTCTTAAGAGGTAATTGCTAAAACAGATAAATAAATTTAGTTGAGGATTTAGTTTAGGTGATACCCCTTGGGAGGAAGTATCTAGAAAAGGTAGTCAATTGTCTTAGGTAGTTGATTTCTACGGAAGTGTATATAAACGTATGAAAAAAGAATTAAAAACATGAATTCTGGGCATTCGCACTTAAGTTTCTGTCTTTAAAATATGTTCTCTTTTAATTTTGTTTGACGAGTATGAAATTATAACTTTTTTCTTGCTTTTTACCTCTGTCGACGAACAAAAGTACTGTCCTCATTGAAAAACAATTATAAATTAAAAGTCGTAATGATTTAATAACAATGAGCTTGAAGAGTATATCTGACATGTTTAGCATCATCAGTACGTTCACCATATGAGATCTCTTAAGACGTGATATGCGGTCGCCCATAAATTACGGGGAGAGAGGGGGGTCTTAGGCAGTGTTAATCTGCGTTACATAGGGGTAGGGGGATATGAGTTAAGTGTTACATAACATTGATATTTACATTTTTACATTTTTTCAACAATTGCTGAAATAATTCTTTTTTCGAGGCCTGAATTAAAACATTAAAATGTCAACTAATTAATTTGTTTTAAAGACATAAACTGCAGTTATTAGTTGTAAATTGTTACAACAAATGGAAATATTTTTTCAACTTTTTTTGAATGTGTAAGATTACGAAGGAATTATTCAAAACTGATATGAAGAATATTGTAGAATCCATTTAAACTGGCACTGTAGACTCTCGCTCTTGCATCACCCACGACGGCGTGTGGATAGCTGATCAACCATTTCTCGTCCAAGAATTCTTCTGTCACTCACAAATTGCCCCAGTCTTATTGTAAGGTGCAGCCAGCATCGTAAACTAATTTCTACTGTAATTGTAATTAATTTCAATATTCAACACGAGTAAAATAAGTATAAATTGTTTTTACTGAGTTATAATTTATTTTCACGTCTTGCATTTAAAAGAGGGGGTTTACCACCAGCGTTTCGTAATTATTTAGGGGGGGGGTCAAGCGCGTTTTATGAATGCGTTACAAGAAGGAGAGTAGGTATTCAAAATACTCGAAATTTGCATAGCGTAATTTATGGTCGGCCCCTATTACTAGGTACATTTCCATCAGCATCGAATATAAGAATTGTAGGACTAACTGGGTTCAGCCACTTGTAGCCAATCTTTTCGTATTCCGAACAGCAGTTATTTTCAACCTCTTTCGCGTGGGGTCGATACGAGACCTGGCCTCTCAAGGAGGCCGAGGAATATAAGCACGCGAGCGCCTCGGCCCGCAACGCAACCTGCGCCGGGCTTATCAATGAGAGCAGCAAACAAAGAAGGGGACGAACAGATGACCTCCGCCCCCTCTAGATGAACGTTCTTTTCTGCGACCGTTGTGACGTTGGCATACCAAACGCGTAGACTTTCCAGACGCTGCCGCCGCCGACGTTGCCACCACTACCGCCAACTTGTTCGCCGCTACGTCCACAAAAGGGAACGTTCGAGTCCAAAGCAAAGCTCGGAGGCTGCGTAACTCCATCTCTCTTGCTCTCTGAGAGACGGATCTCAAGGTCTACTACTTTTTGCCTTCGCCTGGCGCGGGGTGTGGAACGAAGAGCAGTGCGGGGGGCGCGGAGGAAGGGGGAATGGGGCGGGGAGCGTTGATAGTGGAAGGTGCAGCGGCGGTGGCGAGGAACCGTCGCGGACTTGCCGCCCGGCCGCGATTGGCAACGGATCGGCGCTTGTAAGATCTCCAGAGTCGGCTACGTTCGCAGCGGAGCGTTCGGATGAAATTCACCACTTCATGTAGATCAAAATCCTGCAAACTCGTGACGTGGGTTCTAAAATTGAATTCTTTTTAGGTTGGGAAAAGTAATAGTTTTGATATTGGCTACTAATCGAGGATCCGTCTGTCTGTACTGGGCGCGACAACCCGTTACGGGCCAGGGCCTACCAGCAGCGTCCCGACCTCGCGGCCATGAGTTAAGGGGTACGTGTGATTAGGACGTAGGTATCCCCACGCAGTATTCTGGTCTTCTCAACCTGGGAAGTGAGTTTTCTCATTGTCACGCAGGAAGGAAAACGCACATCATTGGTGGTCACGAATCACGTAATGAACTTCGGCACTTCACATTCAACACTCAGTTTTAAAATACACATAATATTTGCAACATTAATTAAATTTGTGAAAACTATTTGTAAAATGAGAATTTTTAAAGAATCACATTTAGCATGGCATGTCCTTATTTCAATTATTTTACATGGCGCCACTCTTTAATTTCATGGGACAATGAGATCACATGTAGAAATGTCGAAGCCAAATACAAGCGAGACAAATGCAAACAGACGGATGAAAGAAGGATCACCAATGTACATCAAAGGCAAGTGCATTGGGAGATACTTCAGCTATATTGCTAGAAATAGCCAGGCATTAGGTATCACGTTGGTCCCTCCTTACATTCACTTATCTAAACTTGGGTTTCTCGTGTCCTAGCTTACAAGGCACTGACGCCACGCGTGGACTTCTGGTTTCCTCTTTCATGAATTAAAGAAGAATTCGTTCAATAGAAATAGTTATAAGTTACTCTCTGCGATTTAATATTTTTCTTGAGTACGTAGTACTTACCCTGTCCCATCATGCTACGTCAGTGCACGCGACAGTATAATGCAAAATGCGGTACACTTTAAATCCAGTATACACCTGCCTATCAACTTCAGACTCAAAATCGTGGAAGGTTTATTTTATTTTTAGCAACTGCGCATGTTGTTCGAAAAATATTTGCAGTTATTTGGTTTCTTTGTCAAAAATTGCTTTTGAATGTAGTTGTTATTGAACTTTACAGTACAGGAACGAAAAGTATTGGAATCACCTCAACAATATTACGAGTATCTCAAATGTTCTGTTGTAAAATCCGTGTTTAAAGTTGTTTTGAGCTATAATTTCGCACAGACATCAATTTTAAGGTCTTTTAATAATGTTCCCATGATGGTTCAGATTGGATCAGATGCGAGGAGAGACACGCAGTTTTGGATTAAAAAAATTGGAATGTGTGCCTGCCTTCATGGATGGAGGGAAGGAAGAATGAGTGAACCATAACTCAGATGAAATGCTTTTGGCCGCAAAAGTTGAAAACACGTCAAGAGGAAGATCAGTTGTGACGTTCTGGGAGCATTAATATATTTTAATTTTTGGAGTACCTTGCATCAAGCTCCTAACACATTTTCAAAATTTTCTGCAAAATATTGCAATTATTTTCTAAACATTTTTGCTCGAATAGAGAAAAGTTCATTTGTACACATTTGAAACATATTTGTACATATTGAAATTTTCAAGAGATCAAGTATTTTTTCAAACCTATACTACACCTCTAAAATTAAAGCCAATGAGATCTTTTTCGATGTAATTTATGCCTGAATTATATAGTTTAAATTATGTCATGTACACTTAAAAAAATGAGTAATTGATTGGGATTTTGGAGGAAAAAGTGACATTTTCTCGTAAAATATGTAAATCATCATTTTAGTCTGTTGGAATTTCCATTTGTTCATGAGGGAAACGCAGAAAGGGAATATATTCAGTCTTCTTTCCAGTAGAGTTAAGAGTTGACATCACCACATTCAGAGTTCATTACAATATCCAGATTATGCTTTAATATCACTCAGTGGAGGAAAAGTTTCGCTATACTGCGCATGCCATCTAGTTTTGTTTAGTTATTCTTAATGAGCATTATTAATAGTGATTTTTAATGGTGCTGTTCATGCATGCTGTTCGTGCAGCCTCTCAGATGAACCCTTCTTAGATCGCGTGTCGCAAATATCTGGACAGATTTTTTTGAATATTAAATCCTTTTCTGTAAAATGTTCATCCCTTGTGAAATACTTTCCAATCCCAAATCTCCATCTTTGTAAATTCGACTATCAAGTTTTTGATATTTTTCCATCAAACAATCTCTAGGATGTCTCATGGGCAGCGTATTAGTTTGCCTTGGTGTGGTCCCAGTTTCGATTTTACGTCGACGTTTCGCTAGTTCCGGTGAAGGGAAAACGTCATGTTTGCCACCTGCCGCTCTTACCTCCCAAACGAGGGAATAAAACTAGGTCCAGGCATGGTGGACATCGTTAGTTGCCCGCAAAGTCGGACTATCAACCCAAAATGCCAAATACATACTCTAAAGCATAAATATTTATTGCAAAAGTTCAAAACCAACAAACAAGAAAATTCGTATTACCATTGCTATTAATGTTTATTTGTGGATTTGGATCATTAGTTAATTGTTACCTTTTCCTGCCGTATTATCACACAACATCGATGCTTTTCTTCATTGTTTCTTATCAGAGTTGGGCAGTATCGAAAATACTTGTATTTAAAATACGTATTTTCGATACTTTTGTAATTTGTATTTTGTATCGAAAATACATTTTTAAACATGTATTTTGTATTTGTATCGAAAATACTTTCTGATAGTATTTTGTATTTTCAAAATACAAAAATACTTTTTGATTAATCCGTCACAAACATTCATTGGTCAAGTAAATGGAGAGGGTCCCGCCACGTGGACGAGTGGAGCCGGACCTCCGGTTTCTCCGATTACGTTTTCCCCTCATCGTCGGTTCAACCGGAGATAACCGGAGGATCGCTGTAATCACGGTGTATGATATATTTCTTACACCGTGGTTGTAATCGCGAGCTCCGATTCAATTTCTCGGAGAGCAGGCTCCGCGTGCCAGAACGAGTGCTGCCCATGTGTGTGCCTGGTGGCCCTGTGGTTGTATGCAGTGATTAAAAACTTGTGCTTACGGTGTTTTTAAGAGCTGATATTTCGTTGTGGTATATTTAGGTAAAAATCTATTTTTTCCTGGGTACCTTGTACTAAATGAAGCTTTGTATGTACATTTTAGGTTTATTTGAATTAAAACCGTCAATTTTGTAGCGCCTAAAAGAGCCTATTTTAATATCAATGCCTATTTGTACCTATTCTATATTTAAGAACCTAAAATGAGACTCATTTGCCTAACTTCTTTTGTCTATGGCTCCTTTTACCTTTTTCTTCTTTGTCGGCACAACAGACAAGGATGATATTAAATTTAAGTCATTTTTAACAACCTAAATTGCATTCGTCCTCTTTTACCTTTTTATCCCCTTGTCTCATTTTGTCACCTGTAAGAGAGCGAGAAATGAATATACCAGACAAGGATCTAGCGATAAAAGTCTCCATGCCACTATTTTTTGACTTCGTGGAGAAGCTGTCTCCGTTTCTAAGATAAAGCGATTGAATTTCCCCGAAAGCAAAGTGATCTTGACCGATAAGAAACATTCGTTTTCTCTTGAAAACTTGGAGAATGTATTAATTTATTGTGAGGCAAAATATGGTTGAAATAATTCTTACTACCAAACGTGTTAAATAGTATTATCGCAAAATGGTCAATACTGATTCTACGTAATATTGATTTATGTTATCTTTGAGAAATATAATAAATGGTCAAAAAGTGAATTTTCTTGTATGTTACGAGTTTTATTAGTGCCTATTCTACCATTTAAAAAGCCTAACAGATGCTGAAAGAACCTATTTTAGGCACCTAAAATGCATATTTTAAAACATAAAAATCCGCGGTATCCATATCATTTGTAATGTATGTTCATACTTTAAGTCTGAAAGGCACCTTAGATAATTGTCTATATCCTGCAATATTTATCCCAAACTATCACCTCCCAAGAGCTCATGGTGATATCTTTGTACTCCTTCGCTTCTTACACGCAACACTCACTCAATGCTGGATACTCGGATTGACTTGAGATTTTACCAGCTTGTTGAGCACCTTTCAAACCCCTACATACAAATTTTTACGTGCTATGAAGCATTGCAAGTAGTGTTTTTGCTATAATTAGTATTGGGACCTTTCTTGACCTTACCGACCGTAGAGGGGCGGAAATACTGCTCACCGCTGGTTCTGCGGACGTTACTCATACACCGCGCTTGCACTATCAGCCTGTCGGCATGGTCTCAGTTACTTGGAGGGCAGGCGGGGTGACAAAAACGGGTGTTTACTTTGCAGGTTCAGATGGAACGAACGCGCTTGGAAATCTGACACCGGCTGATAGACGCCGCGTAACGTTCCTAACGCTGCCGAAGCAACGGCTCGCCCGCTGCGGGAAGCGCGAGGGTCACGAAAGGTCCTGATACAAAATGCCTATAAAACGCTATTTATAATATTCCATAGCACTTCAAAATTTGTGTATATAGGTTTTTGCGTGGTGTTCTACCAGCTGGTGAAATTTCATGTCAATCCGAGTATCCAGCACGGTGAGTGTTGCGTGTTAGCGTGGAAAAGATGCCTTTCAGACTTAAAATATGAACATACTTCACAAATGATAGGGGCCGTCTAAATTACGTAACGCAAATTTCGAGTATTTTCAATACCCTCTCCCCCCCTTATAACGCACTTCCCTATCTCTACGTATATAAAGCAGGGTAAAGCTGCCTCAGACCCCCTCCCTCCCCATTTAGCTTTACGTAATTTATGGATGACCCCATACTGATACCTGAAATGGGTTGAAAATTTAATTTGAAACATTTTTGTATAAAAAATGTTATATATTTTTAATAATAAAATTTTAAATGTAATGTGATTTTAAATGTGAATTTTGAACGTGAATGATAGTTTAAAAGAGAAAAAATAGGATAGAAGTTATGTGTAAAACATCGTTGGTTGTATTTTGTATTTTCAAAAGTATTTTAAAATACTATTTTGTATTTTGTATCTAAAATACTTTTATGAAAGTATTTTGTATTTGGTATCTAAAATACTTTCGGGGAAGTATTTTGTATTTTGTATCTGAAATACATTTTTCAAGTATTTTGCCCAACCCTGTTTCTTATACTATAATTATTATTAATTTTTAGCTTTTGGGAAGTTAAAAAATCATCTTGAAAATTAACACACTTAAAAAAAGTTCTACCCACATCACGTGTCATGTAAACCTAACATATAGATATAATTCAAGGAATTTATCTATTTACGTATCAGCTTTTATCACGTGAATTCTGTCTAGGTCTTCAAAATTAAACTCGTCATGTTTTTAAAAGTTCATTGAAACCGATTTGAAATTAACACCAAAAACAATCAACTAAATGTAAAGTCCGAATTTCGGACAAAACGTGACTACATTATGTACAAACTTGGAACTGAACCGGATTGCAAATTTACTGTAAATTTTCCACGACTTATTGAAAGATCATCTTTTTACAAGTGGCGCGTACGTTTCGAGTCATTTTTACAGCTTTAACTCAATGTCGTCAATGAATAATCACCTAAATATTAGTTAAGTAACCATGTAAATTGTTTTTACTTTCTCGTCACTTCTTACGCAGTATAGAGAAAGCATTATAACGCTGCTGGAAAAAACGGCGAATTTTCGACAAAACTCTTTATTGCCAGGCCATATAGAGTAAAGTACTTCGTCTAAGGTGTTGAGTGGTCAAAATCCATGTTTTGTGGGCCCTTGATACCGAAAATTCGATTGATGACAAAACGTCTGTCCGTCCGTCCGCGTCCGTTCTTGAACAGCGCTAGCGCTTAAACCTTTCAGCCGATTTTCTCTAAAAATATTTCGCAATCGATCTGGGCGATGTCACGGCTTCTTGAATTTGAAACTGTTATTTAAATTTTTAGGGGTATTTTACATGAAGCCCTAGGGACATTTTCAAAATTAAAAAAAGTGCGTCCAAATTTTTTGGTTAAATTTTGTTGTAGGTTAGTGTAATAGACGCTTACGAGAATGGTGTAGGTCTCATTTCCTTGGAAATTCCTGATTTTTCAAAAATTGCAAATGCATATTTTTTTCCAGCGTTTTCCTACAACTATTATAAAGATAATTTTTATCTTAATGAAATGCGTTTATCAAATACATATCCTAAAATAAGGTCATGTTCTTTTTTTAAATATGAATATTTTTTGCGTAATTTTGCGTCAGTCAATTTTTAAATTTTAAACAATTATTTTCTCAGAAATGGCTCCATATTTTTTCTTTATTTTTTCAAGAATGTAGCAAAGAATTGTAAAGAAAGTGATGCTGGTCCAATCTTCGGCATACTACTTTCGAAAATTAAACAAAAAATTTGAAATGGTAAATTCAAAATTCCTGCGCTTCGTTTGAGGTGTGTTGTCAGCTCGCAAAATGGCAAAATGGCGGTTTCAAATTATATTCGAATGCTTCTCATTGTTGCTTCTCAATTTCTTGAGGATTGTATGATATAGATAAAATTCTTACTAAAGGAAATAGTTTAAAATAAGGTAATATATTTATCGTAGAATCAAAAATAAATTTCTTGTACTTTAAAAAGTTCTGATTGCTGATTATGGTATTAAGAAATTGTTAATTCACTTCGATGTAATCTAGACCAACTTGTATGAAATATTGTTCTTTCTTTACCTGTATAATGTGCTGCAAATAATGTAGCATGTACATTTTTTCATGCGTGTTTCATGTGTAAAAGTTAGAATTGACTTCCTGACTACCGAAAACTCTATATTTCAATATTACGTAACTATTTTCAACAGTGCGAGAAAGTGTGTGCTGTTGTAGCACATCTAGTTTTCTATGAGGGTCTAAATGATTAAGGAGGTGAGTACCCCCGGGGGTTTCCTAACAAAGTCCTGACTATAATATAACTTGTTTAATAGTACTATTACACTCATCGTACTATACAGAATGTCAGAAAATATAACTGTCATTAAATTTATTAAGCGAATATATTTAATTATATTAAAGTAGCATGATTTCTCATGGAATTAAGAGAAAAAAGGTTAAATTTGTTGAATAAATACAGTTCAAATCCAACAATATTAATAACAATATGTTTGCCGTTTTCAGTTCGTGTATTAGAATGATTTTCGCTATTGATTTTCAGTGCGGTAAGTAAGGCATACGACATAAGGCACTTATGCCGAGTTATTGACAGGTTTACGACATGAGAGCTCTGCTTTTCAAAAAGGTGCTAATGTTACCCGAGCGTTATGTGTAGGGAGGAGCTTAACTGATATAACTTTCATCTTCAGTATAATTCAGTAGCAGAGGCACATTACTTTAAAATCTCCGTTGAGTGTTTGCATCATTCAGCAGTTTCATTTCTTTTTTTTGAATTATCAGATTGCCTCGAGGTTGAAGTAACGCAATCAATAAGTAATGGAAAATCTTTATCAACTTAACAACGCTTACATTTTCATCAACTGTTTCTTTTCTGTAGTTTTCTCATACGTTGGTTGCAGAATATATTATAACATAGGAATAAATTGGCAGAAAAACAGGAATAAAATTTTAGAGGATAACTGAATCGGTAAATAGTTACATATTGTTTGGTCTGGAAGGGAAAGTGTAACAACACGCAACATGATCTAAATAAGGATAATAGACGTTATTACTTCTTATTCCATTTTCCCTCATTTTCTTTGTTATACTCGAGGAGAAGATTGTGAACTGAAGGACTGTCATGCAAGCCACACAGTGCTTTTTCTGATAGATGATGACAAAAATTACGCTCTCCCAAGATAATTATTTCTTCCTTGAATTCATAACAGGAAGTGGTAATAACAAAGTATTCGCGACATTTTCAATGATTGTACCTGCGATTTTTTGTTCGCTGTTTGTCGTTAAGTACGGATTGACGTCTAACGCTTGAAACAAACAAGAAGAAAACAAACATATAAAAATAAAAGATATATTATCATAAAAAGGAAACTCAACCAAAAGGGAAACACTAAAGGGAGTCTTAGAAATAAGTCTCCGGTATCGCCGAAGATGTTGCCAACTCATCTTATGAGACATTTTTTAATTATTCGATGATACTATATAACTCCGTTATAAATAAGAGAAGTCGTTTATACAAGAAATCTGCTGTAATTTTTTTGACTTATCTCTCCCGTCGTTAATATTTGCATTAGTGGCGATTTGTTGACTGTATTATACTAATGAGTTCAAGTGCTTTAAATATTGACATATAAAGTTTCTCGAAAACTCAACCGTTTTCTGTGAAAAGTAGCTCAAAATTCCGCATTTTCAGAAACGCTCAAACGCGATTTTCTCATAAATGACTTCAAATTTTTTGTTCAAACTATTCGAACGGAATTGCACTCTTTAATATGGCGTAAAGTTCATTTTGGTATATTTTTTTGTTTTTTAAAAAATTACACAAATGTAATTTTTATGAAAGCTCTCTCATACAACTAAAATGCACATTTCCAGCAATTTGTAAAACATTAAATCTATGAGTATAATTGCTTCAAAGGGCTTCAAATGAAGTTTTTTGAAAACTCAAAAATTTTCTGTGAAAAAGAGCTTTAAATTTCGCAGTTTTAGTAGCGCTCAAACGCCATTTTCTTAAAAACGGCTATAAATCTTTAAAAGAAAATTGCCATTTAGAAGGTTTTGTGTTCTTTAATATTTTCAAATTAATAGGTCCATTCTACCATTAGGAAACCGACAAATTAAGAAAATGTCAAAAAATGTAGCTTTGGAGGCGATAGATGGCATCTGGCAAGAGTATGTGACTATTCTGAATAGCTAGCGCAGATCCAAGGAAATAGAAAACTAATACGGGAAAGTCTGTGCCATTCTGTAGCAGCACTAGTTTACGTTTGCGTCATTTTTGCAATTTTAACGCATTTTGTTTCCTTTTCGTGCTTTTTGTCAGTGAATATTTCATGAATTTAAGATGACATACTGAAACAAAGTTTTTATTGTATTTGATTGTTTTTATTGTATGTTGTTATTCTAACTTCATGACGAAATTCACTACTATAGTGGACTATGGTTTTCGAACTCTCAAAATTTCATAGATCTTCGGTAACTTCCTCGACCTTTCAGAACTGACGGTTGGAAGATCGGAGCTAAGGATTACATTACCTTCTAAATTAATACTTTGTATTAAATATAATTTTAAATAAATAAATTTTGTTTAAGTGTATAATTCATGGAATAAATAAACATTTTCTTACACATTTTTGAGCATTTTTTAAAAATGTAATTTTCTTCTTATTTTTAAGTCATTTTATAGGTAATTTTTTCTCTTATTTTAAGACATTTTATAGGTCATTATCAAAGAAGTTTTAGGTCATCAGAATCCGAGCCTCGATTATCACAAGTTCTAAGACCTTCCGTAATAGTTCGTGTCTTACTCGAGCATTGAAATCTCGGTGGTTTTGGAATTTTTGTCAATATGAAATATACTTAATTTTGCTCCCAAATGAAATTTGTCAGTATCAAAGCTTTGCAAATGGTGTGATTGTTGGACGAAAGTCCACGCATCTCTTAAAATTCAGGAATGAGAGGAAGTGTCTGAATGAAATCTATCAGGATCAGACCTTCACCACACACATTTCGCCGTTCACTTTTCCTTTCTCTTCACTTGTTTAGCAATAATCTCTGTAGTTGAAATGTATATTAATTTTAAAAACAACACGTATTCTGTATTGAGTATGTGGAAGAAATTGATTTTTAATAGCCATGCAAAGGCCGCGTAGGTGAAGGTGCGGGGAACTGACCCGACCGTTCAAGCGGGGCAATCCAGTGCAAAGTGGGGGAGATGAAACTGACCTCTGGATTGCTCACATGTACTACAATAACTTGAATTTTATCTGTCTGCGGGTGAAATTTTGAAGAATAATGAGAGCTATTTCGTTACCTTTGTATTTTAGTCCACATTATTAATTATGCTTTTGGTTTTGGGGCATGACTGACATGACATCGTTGCCGTTTATGAATATGTATCAAACGTAAGAGACTGAACATCCACCCTTGAGGAACAAATATGTGTAGGTTTTGAATGACTCATAATATTCTATAAAATGTTTTAAAATAGTGTTGCTCAAGGTTTGTAGAATATTTTTGTAATTAAACAGTTCATAATAATCAACAATCAATTGAAGTTCTTGTAGAAAACAACAAGAATACAATGTCGAATTAACATGAAAGCAAGGTTGCTACTCAGATGTGTATACTACATTTTGTTTTTACGTAGGATTCAAATAAATATACAGAGCAGTTTCAGGACTTTTGTCAAGGCTGTCATCATAAGCAAAATTATCAGGAAGAATCCGGCAGCTCCGCTCTTGCGAAGGCGAGGCAGGTCGCTAAGGTTGAGACCGCGGTGGATATCGAGGCGGCGGCACGAGGCGCGCTGGCGCGCGGGCGAGCGAGCGGGCGTGAGGGGCGTGGGCCAACCGGCCCCGAGCGAGCGAGCGGGCGGGCGGGCGAGCACGCGGGCGCGCGGGCGAGCGGGAGAGCGGGCGGGCGGGCGATTTCCCAGCATCCTCTGCGGCGCGGCGCGCGCGGGGCCCAGCGCAGTCCCCCGCCGCCAGTCCTCGACAGCCACCGCGGTCGGCCGCATGGCCCGCTGAAGACGCCGATAGCGCCCGCTTCACGTGTTCTCTCTCCTCCGCCCCGGCCCGCTCCACCCTGCCGCCTCCACCTCCGCCCCCGCCTCCTCTTCCCCCGACGGCGCAGTGCGCGTGCTCCCCGGCCGGCCGCGACGGCATGGCGACTGCTGGCTGCCCGCTGACCGGATAATCTCGACCGCTTCCACGACGCATCCGGTCGCCTCAGCAACACTTCAGTCTGTTCGGCCGCCAGCGAAGGTAAATGATGCTCGCGTGCGCCAGAACGTTCGCGCTGCACGAGAGTCGAGTTATGTTTAGCGAGGTGCCATCCTGCTCGTCAGCAGGCTTGAACGGACTCAACGTCGTTTAGCCTCTGGAGGCTCTGGAGTGCAGTTCTTGAGTACGCTCGGGTCTTTCATCCAGAACAAAACCTTTCTATCGGCATGCAGCGGTTTGCTTTCTCCGGCTTCAAGGTCCTTGCAACATGACACAGCTCGATGCCTGTTCGGCGAACACCTGTTCAACGGTTTCCAAAGTTTGTGGTTATGCTTTTGAAGAATGTGACATAATGACGGACGTTGGCTATTGCGAGCGCTGCTATTTTTGCCAACACTGCTTCCCATTGTACAAAAATCGTGATTCCTTACATACTTCAATCGGACTTCCCTGATCCTTTGTTAGCTAATATATCGTTAAAACAACAGAGTAGAGCAGTTCATATCGTTCTCAAATAATTCGGTTAATAAATTGTCGGAAATTGATCGTGACTTCGCCAAGTTGGAGCCTGTCAGAGCTATACTGCTCAAAATGTCTTAATTTCTTCGTTTTCCTTTCGTTTGGAGATCACATTACGTAATTTTCAAGGTCCCCTTACATGGAATTGTTGGAGTTGGCCCAACGGGCTTGAAAGAGCCCAGTGGCAGTTGAACACATGTTTCGCGCAGATTTCACTTCTCCTTATACGTTCACGACAGGTCCAGATGACCGCGGGCAGAGGCAGATCCCGGCGCAATGGTCCCCGCTCCGCTCCAAAGCCCCGCTTTCCGCTCTGCGAAGATTTCTCCATTGCGTAAGCGGGGAGGGATGAAATAATGCCTGCTAATTTGTTTAAAAACATTCAGAGCACGCAGCTGTCACAAAGGCGAAACTCCGTCCGAACTTTACGAACTATTACCAAGCTAGATCCGTTTACGTCTATAGTGATTTAGAAACCGATATTTTCAATCCATTGTATTTGATTTCGTTATTGATCACCTGCTGGCTGATTTACGAAACTTTCTACAAAGCGCGCGAACTTTAGCCACAAGCAAGTCGTATTCATTTGGCGCTAAATATTCAGAATAACTTAAGTCTTTAATTCTTATCTGAAGTACTGAGAGATTGATGGTGTATTTCGTGTTGAATGAATTCAACAGAGAAGGCATTTTCACGCCTGATGAGGTAAGAAAAGAAGAACTTTTATTCTTTTTAACAAAAATGGCGCAAAACAAATTAGAACAAAAATGCACATCTAAAGACATAATAGCTATTTCAGTGTCCGGTAAATATTGCAGTTTCTAAATGAAAAGCCAATATACATCACTAACTCGTTTTGTTTCAATACTTGGAATTTAATGCTAAAAAATCGTATTCCTGTTTATTTCAGCGGAGGAAGTGCACTGTGGCCCAAATTCATTGTACATTATGTTTAATTTATATTATGGTTTATCACCAATTGCTGAAACATTTGCTTGGGGCGTGTCGTCCATTAGATCCACTTTGCTTCCCGATAAATCTCTTCCGCCGCAAGACGTACTACGTCTTTGTTTTGCAACATCACATCCGCGTTAGATAAAAAAGAACCCGCTGTGTCAAAGACCGATTAACCCGTGAAAGAAATTGCTTTTTTCCGCTGTTTGCGCAAATGCCCCGGATGCCCGTATCGTTTCTGTGTTACACAATGCGTGGCGTGCATTATGTATGTGGGCGGTAGCGTCAAGGCGTCTGGGAACGCGCGCTGCCTGTTGCTCTGGGTTACTCTCGTGTCGGCCGCAGGGCGCGCCCGAAGACTTCGAAACTCGTGAGGGTGGCGCCAGCGATGGGAACTGCAATTGCTGTGCAGATGACGGAGATCTTCAGAGTTCTTAAGAGCAGAACGCTACCCAGCTCTTCTGTTTTTAACGTTGCTACAATGCACGATTTCGTATAAAAATTGTATTTTGTATTGAATATTGTATATTGTATATTATATTGCAGAGCTGCTTTAGAGAAATACTCACGAAATGAGTTTTTGGACACTTCACCTCGTACTGACGAGTTTATTCTCTTTGTATTCTCTCCAAAGGAACGTGAGATGTCAGTAAGCATTACTATAGTAACAAAATAGACCGCAGACTCTACGATTAGATACGCAATTTGAACTTTGACTTCTTATTTTTTTGTTTGTTTACCTATTTCGTTAATAGGGCCAGAAATAGCTGCATTAAACTTTAAATGCTTGATTTCTCGACAGGCGTCACGCAAAATGTTGAAAGCGCTGTGAGAGTCTTGAAAATTACTTTAAAAATACCTCTAATTTTAAAATGTTTCAGTCCAAACTTCAAAAAGCAAATATTGATACTACCTTTGTGAACAGCATGTAACAAAATCCATCACCGGATCTAAACTCTCGCCTCGCAAAGCAACATGGCAACGTCTACGATTATTTCCGTTAGGAGACGCCAAAAAAGCTCGGAATGTCGATTCAGTGGGCAACGCCAGCGCCGACGCGGGGCGGCCTCGCGGGCGAGAGCGGGGGCGGGGGCGACGGCGGCGGGCGCCGGCCGTAACAGAGGTCGGAGGAGGCCTTGCATTGTTGGCGGCAGGCAGCGGGGCGCAGTCCCAAGTGACACCAAAGTCGCTCTTGGCGTATCCTGTTGCGGTTTTAATGTTAGCATTCTTGACAAATTTGGGGAAAATCATCACGCAATATGTAGAGAAAAACATACAAAGATTTAAAAAAAATGAAATTATTCCGTTTTGCAGCAACGTTAAAAAATTTGTTTACTTTCAACTTTAATTTTCTAAGTAAAAATCATCCATATTTAACTCTCTGCAATGTTATTTTTGGTTGTATAACGAGGAAATTTCAAAAGGTCTTACTCTCCTAGGTAGTGCCTTCTTTTACTACGTTTCACGAATAACTACAATTAAGAACTTATTCTCTACTTTTCTAATCGATGATTCAAAACGGCATTCCAGCTACGGACGACTATAGTAGAATGCCTCAAAGTGGCTCAAAATTCATTCAACATTAATAATAAATCCTATTCCAGCACTCGCACTTAAGTTTATATTGTTATCTCCATTTTGTTTTGCGGCACGCCTCTGCGCGTCGAAGCATTAGATTTACTAGTGAAAGATTTAATGTGCTGCAATAATTTCCATTTACATACGGAACGAAGTTATTTTTAAGGGCGTCGCGCAGTGTCAATGTCAAGTTCGTGCAATATCTTAATGAGGATTTTACTTCATTGTGGTTAGTACTTACTGTATTCCGGTGAAAGCTGCTCTTATCGTCTCCGCTACCGGAGAGTCTGGGCGCCCGTATGTTTATCTCCTTATTTTTGGGGGTACCTTTCAAGGATAACTCTACTCTGTAGGTAAAGAAAACTGCTTAGGTGATCGGAAATATTAAGATTCTCCCCTTCTCCTTTCAGAGGAGGCCAGTACATTGTCCCAGATGCGTCTCTTCCTTCATCTGAGTCGATTTCCTATCCCTATATCGCGCTGCAGTCGACGAACCCCTATTTATCGAGTGTGCTTGTCACCTGTGAATGGCGTAGCTCGCGCCCATTCTTTGCTAGTCTGAGAGAGAGAGAGAGGGAGAGAGGGAGAGAGGGAGAGAGGGAGAGAGGGAGAGAGGGAGAGAGGGAGAGAGGGAGAGAGAGAGAGAGAGAGAGAGAGAAAGAAAAGAGCACACCCACTGGGCAGTATGGGTGTGCCTCGTAAGCCCATAGGTAGAAACCACTCCCATTAATGCCTAGGTACTTCTCTGATAATTCACAAATGTTTTATACCTAGCGACAGAATTAATTTATTATTTCGTGTTTCGCGTCAACTGCTGTGATCATTGATTCCGAAAATGAAGTATGAGTTGTATCGCGGGTATTCCTTCGTAGCTGGAACGTGAGATCCGGCGCCGACCTATACGTCGGTTTGCTGGGATTGCCCCTCCTCCGGGAATCTCCACCAATCTCCTCCATTACCCCAGACATGACGTTTATCCTCCCGACTAGTCTCCCGACATGCTTGATAGTGTTGTTTATAAGTGAGTGTATATGTGTGTAAGCAAGGGGTGAAGATACGATAAAGAAGAGGAAGGAAGGATCGCGCGCGGTCCGTGGCCGTTTGTTAGGGTATTGCTCCGGCATTAGCCTAGCGTTGATCGGAGAAACCATGGAAAACTACCGATAGGAGCAGTCGGTCGCTAGACTTCTCCTCCAGGCAGCGGCTAAATTCGAGCTATGAAGCTATCCAGTGTTGAAAATTCTGTCTCTACCGTGAGGACTCGGCTGATTGATTGATTACTAGTAATTCCGGGCGTGTCAGCGGCTAAGGTCATTAGTCACATAAGTGTAGTACATGTTTTGATCGGCAGTGGCTGTGATCTTGCTCCGCTGGATGGCGAGATTCGGTGCCGACCTACCGTCAACTACCGGGCTTTTCCCCCAACCAGGTACCCCCACCACCGGGGCACCTCCCCAGTCGTGACAAGCCCTAAGCCCCCGATCGGTCTGCCGACTTTTATGGTAGTGTGGTGAATGTGTGTGTAAGGGGTGAGGATAGGACATGGAATGGGAAGGAAATATCACGCGCGGTCCGTCGCCCATTTGCCAGGATATTGCTTCGGTATTCACCTGATGTTGATCGGAGAAACCATGGAAAACTGCCGATTAGACCGGCCGGTTGTTAGAATCCAGACAGCGGCTGAATTCGAGCTATGTAGCTGTCCAACCAATGTCGAAAATCGTGCCATCACCGTGGGGACTCGATTGATTGATTACTTGTGATACCGGGTGCGTCAATGGCTAAGATCATTAGTCCCGTAAGTGTAGTGCAATGTTTTGCTCGGCAGTGGCGGTGATCTTGCCCCGCTGGATGCCGAGATTCCATGCCGACCTTACCGTCGGCTAGCGGGATTTTCCCCCACTAGATACCTCCCACCAGCGGGGCACCACCCCAGCCGAGACAATCTCTCCGCATTTGTGGTAGTGTGATGATTGTAAATGTAAGTGTGTGTAAGGAGAGAGGGTAGGACATGAAATGGGAAGCAAAGACCGCGCGGGGTCTGTGGCCCGTTTGTCAAGGTATTTACTACTGTATTCGCCTGGTGTTGACAGAAGAAACCACGGAAAACTACCAATTAGAGCAGCTTATGTAGATCTAGCTCGTCAGACTCCTCCTCCAGACAGCGGCTGAATTCGAGCTAGCTCTCTAGCCGGTGGCAACAGTCCTGCCACCACCGCGGAGGCGCGCGCCCCTTTCGGCCGGCCGGGGCCTCGCGCGTGGGAGCCGCGCGGCGCGGCGCTCTCGCGGACGCCCCCGCACCGCTGCCCTTCTCCAGCGCCTCCGGAGCGCGGCGGCGCGGCGGCCGAGGCGCGCGGCGAACAGGTGTTGCTTCAGGGCGCGCGATGTGCGCGCTTCCCAACCCAACGCGCCTCACGGCTGCTTTCAGCTCACACCACGCCCGTCTTTGGCGTTGCTTCAAGCTCACGCTTCTCGGATTAATAGAGGTTTCATTAATTCAGATTCATTCATTTGGCTTTTAACATGCAAGCTGAACGTTGTTTGAGCTTTTACTTGAGATAATTTAGCGTTTTCTTGTATCTCTTTTCTGGGATTTTTTTCACAGCTCCATTTGCTTTTAGTCAACTATCCACACCATATTGAACAACCGAACTGTTTAACTTTTAATTTACTCTCGTTTCAATTCACTTTCAAAACAAGTGCCTATTTCAATATTTTGCATCCATAATTTCACTTAAACTGATCAAATAAATTAAAAAAATGTCCCTCAAAATGCTTTGGCTCTTACCATGGGGAGTTAAGACAAGATGTGAAATCCGTTTCTTTTCCTTGTCGTCGTCAAAGCCATTCTTCCAATAACTTGAACCCAATTTATTTAATATTGTAGATAATATAGTCCCAGCTTTTGTATATTACTTTACATTACTCTTCAATTATTGTGTACTGTGAAGTATGCAATTCTCAGCAAACCTTTGTACCGTTTAGTTACGATTTAGAAGGAATCCTAATTATTCGAGAAAATTACAGAGCAAAAAGTATGTTTCTGTTTTCGATTTATTTCTCGGTTCTGACAATACGAAAGAAAATATTTATATTACTCGTTGTTTTGAAAATATTTCCACCTAGATGAGAATACTACAGTGAAGGATTTGAAGTTTTGGGTTTGTTACGAAATGTTGAAGGCTGACTGACAGCCGACAGTAATATTTGTGTTTTACGACTAGTTATTTTTCATTCTTCTCCTTCTCGAGTCTTAAGTGCTCCTCGACCTCCAAGGAACTCCTTCGGCGATCCTTCTTAGTACTCAGAGCTACCGAAGCGCATCGTGTGGGAATGTCAACTCTTTAAATCCCACGGAAACTTGTTCGTGATCTAGAGATGTGTGCAAATGAATGGACATTCCTTGATGAAAATTTCTACATCATCTCCGAGGATTACATTTTAATTGACATGAACTCGTAATCTCCCTGAATGTGTATTTAATGGGCGCTCCTCTTCGTCCCAGTGTTGGCCTTTGAAAGGTCAGATGGATGGAGTGGCTGCAAGGACTGTGGATATCGGAGCTTCCGATAAGGGAACCCCTATCGTTGCTCTAAATTTATAAGCGTTTTACGAATTTGGGAAAATGAGATTGTCTGAGCCTCTATGCTAGGAGGAGGATAATAGACAAAACAATTTTTACATTTGCAACTTCTCCATACCAGTTACTTCCGTATGTTGTAAATTATTTGCTAGTTTTTATTTTTTATGCTATTCATTTTTCTCCGGTCCCTATTGTTTCGAAAAGTCATTTATTTGCAAGGTATTACCACATTCCCAACTTTCTAGCGTTAGAAATTATCTTCGTTTCACGGCATGTAACGTTAGAGAAGAAGAGTTGCTTACACTAGTAAATTTAATATTTTAAGTTCATTTGAAATATGTAGACCATCGTTCAATGAACAAATCCAGGTGTTTCTAAGTAAAGAAATCTTGCCATAAAATTAATAGCTTTGTTGCGCAGATTCTTTAATTTTGACGTCATGCCTGGAAAGGAACTTTAGTCTTTTGTCATCTGAAAAGCGCTTTTCACAAATTTTCAACCAAACCATTATTTAGACAGAATTTATGAAGTGCTGTGTAAGAGGGTGTAAAACCTGGAATTGAAGGAAAGTATAAAAGGACTTGCATCGAATAGTAAGGAATCTGGTATGCTTAAAACTCTAAAGTTGAGAAATTAAGAACAATATCAATCTAAGTCTTCATATCCCAGTAATATATCAGCTATTTGTTTAATATATTACAGGAGAACTATTGCAGTTCGCACTATATCGTTGCGATACTTCGCTTTTATGGGGCAGTGATTACTCTTTGACCCAGGGTCTCGTGCGCCTGGCGGCGTCCCTTGGTCTTTCTTCGCTCAGTGATTACCTCAGCGGCGTCGATGTAGCGTCGGCGCCAGTGGCGTCGCGGGAACGGCCACGCTGGGGAAACTGAGTCAGGGGGCTCCACCCACGCCGAATGCTTCTAGGATTACCTCAACGTTGCTTATAGCGGCGCCGGGCAGTGCCAGCCTGTGTCAAGGCATAACCTCTACAATGAACTGTTCCGACCAGTGTAGAAATGATAAACGTTACTCACAAGAGACCTTTTCTTAGGATAGAAAGGATTGAAGGATCACGATAGCGGCTGTACTTAATAGACAATTTTACAGTGATTTAATGCTTCAGAAAGAAATGTGTATAATAAAAAATATAGATGAAAGGAAAAAGAAAACGGAATGTGATAGTATAAAATTTTTGTTAACTCACGATCTCTTTGATTTTCTCCTTATTCAAGTTCTTTGCTATACTTTAAAATCAATCAATACATTTGAGAAAGTATCTTTTGGAAGAATCGGTAGTATTCTAATGGTTATGAATCAATATTCGCCTCCAAATAATTTTCATGGTTGTTCATTGCGACTAATCGTCCATCTAAAAAGAACATACGAGATGATAGACGTTACAAATAACTGCACTGTTTGAATACATTTTTTCTCTTCTAGAATCGAATAGATTCTACGTTATAACCATCTAAATCGCCAGGATACTATCAATGTAATGGACACACCTAATATCCCTGTGGATAATATTCCTGCATTACACATTGGTGAAGTTACTTTCCTCAAGTATTCTACCCTTCACTACATTATAACTAACGGCATGTACTGTAACGTCTTTATGCGTATCTTATTCACACGTACCATAAAAGCAGGTTATGTCATAATGTGGTATATGTCTCGTAACTCTTTGTTGCTCAGGGAAATTATGCACGGAGTGTAACAATGGGAAACGAGATTGATACGGGATAGTATGATGTAAATTTTAACAAGAAGGTGACGGTCTTATTTGCTCCCTCAAAACGCAATCTTTAGAAGTGGCATCACTGCTGTCATTCGGGACTTCATCCGGTCGCTTGCATTTCCGCAATCCTTGCTATGCAAGTAAACATTACGGAGTGCAAAAGAGGTCAAGCAATAAGAAACTTTATTAACGCCATTATTAGGAAATTTTGTAATTAAGGGAAGCGTGTGGTGTTGGACAGGCAATCTTTTCGTATTCATGGACACAATAAAATTATTAGCATCGATATTATTAATTGATTGGTTGATTGAAAAATTAGTTACCTATATAACAGCCTCTTTTACAGTCAAATAACTGTTCTGCCATACGAATTCTAACGGAGGTGAATTTGTGAGAACTGCATGGTTGAACGGAAGTGACCGCCGGAGTCCTGTTTTAAAAGGGACGGTGTGAAGTAGATACGAGACCCCACTTTACTTAATTGTCGTAATGTTACAATGAATCAATTAAAATATAAAGAAATAATTTTTTAATATAAATTATCTTGAAAATACGTGAAATATGTTCATAACGATAAGAACCCTTCTACAAAATAATGCCGATGAGTCTAGAGATTTTTTATGTTGAATATCAACTTTTTTGGCGAAACCATTTAGTTTAAAAGCGCATTTTTGTAACTTTAGTATCTCTATCGGAATTTTGTCGTAAGACGGTAAGTCTGTATATTACATCTACTTGTTAAGGAATTATTTTCTAGAACATGACCCGTTGTCCAAACTGTCAAGTACGTTTGTCCAAGCCATGACTTGTCACAATCTATCTCCTTCAAGTTAACAAACACAACAAGACTCTTCTCTAATTTTTATATACGTATTAATTTTAATGTTGAAATTCCTCTAATATTTTATTTAGTTTACTTAGGCCTGCTCCGCGGGGATTTCAACAAAGGACAATTGTATTCCATCAACAGATAAAAGAATAAGATTTTTTTTTCGAAGACAGCTGACCTATCAGCATTTTCTTCGAGAGTCTCGATAAAGAGCAATGTTACTCAAACTGCGATAAGCTTGCTCATACAATTCGATGTGTTTCTACGTGTATTGCTCTGTTCTGCAAGTTATACTATATGTGTGCTCAAGTAGGCGCCCTCCAGGACATGTGTTGCGCCCTAGCCCTGTAATGGGGAAGGCAAACAGTAGTCAAGTAAATAATAGAAAATGACGAGAGAGTTAAATTTGCGTGAAAAACAGTCTGAGGTTAGTGTGAGAAACAGTTGTCCAGAATACCTAAAATGTATTACTCACAAATTATAATAAAAGAGTTTTAGCATTGTTTCACTACCTTTATCAGTTTAGGGAGGTACATGGTAGAAAGTAGATTTTTTCCATGACCATTATATGTTTTCAATTATACAAATCGTAGTCCCACACTGAAGAACTTAAGAAGTAGAAGCATTGAAAATAAGTAGAAATTGAAATCTATATTGTATTATTTATTAGAATATATTTTCCAAATTCGATAAACCGATGACAACGATTCACACTAACGAATTATGTAAAATTGTAAAAAAATGGCTAATTGAAATGGATTTGGGTGAATAAAACATCCACAACTTTTTCCATAGTCATCTATTTTCCGATGGAAAATAAATAGAATATTGTAAGAGCTGTTTGAAACCATCCACGTGTCAAAATCCATCCTAAGAGTATCAAGAGTTTTAGAACGGATCCTGAGGTAGAGTGCAAAACGTGTGAGGGCCATTGTGATGGGCGGCGGCGCTCGCGGTAGTGCGCGCACTTTCGAAGAGGGGCGAGAGGTGAGGCTACCGTTCCATCGGCACTCGAAGCAGTGGGGCGGGGCGACTGTGTTGACGTTGGTGACGGCGGCGCGGCGACGAACGGTCTTGGGAGGCCTGGGTCGAGAGCAAGTGGGCGCCGACGGTGCAGCGCCGAACGCTTTGCACGGCTCTGCCAAAAGCACTCGGCAGACTGAGTGGTCGTTCCCTAGGAACAAGACAGCACATGACAGAGGATCAGTCACCAGACTGTGTTTAAAGACGTGGGAGAGGTGTTTTCAAAGAAAAAATTAAACAAATTGTCTTCAGTAATAATTCATACTTTCGGTTTACAAGTCATCAAAACGCTTATTTAGCTCGATGTATTTAGGAATGTTCTACTCTTATTTCAACCTCCCTCTCTCTCTCTCTCTCTCTCTTTGTATCTCTCCCTCTCTCTCTCTCTCTCTCTCTCTCTCTCTCACTCACACACACACACACACACACACATTTTGATCATATATTCATTCTAAAATTTTAATATTATTATTTAACTTCCGCAAGTGCACGACCGCTGTTGTATTTTGCGTTGGAAACGCAAAAATTGAGAAATATTTCTATTCAGTATGCCAATTATTACTTGAGAGAAGGAACAATTAGTATACTTTCTTCGAATTGTTTTTATTGACTAACTTTTCCGTGAAGGTAGTTCTCGTAAAATAATGTAAAAAATGTCTCCACATGGGTTTGAAAAATTTTGAAAGAGAATTCATTAATAAAACGAATGAATTACCAGTCAGATTTGTGTTGAATATGTAAGAATTGTTTACAGTATCACTTATTTCTGTGACTGTATGCTTTCCACAATATTTTTTGCATAAATACCCTCGAAAGCATAATTCAAAACACAAACATATATAGAATACCCGTATAGTATGTTAGAATACCCGTTTATTAAGAACATCCTAGATCATAATTTGAACTACGTGGGAATATCCTGAATGCTTACATGGATGTTGGATTTCTCGAATAGCAAGAGCATCCTGACTTGCATTTTGAATTACTGCAGGAATATCCTGTAACGCTTACTTGAATGCTGGATTACCCCGTCAGTAAGAAAATCCTTGATTGAATTTTGAAATACTCCAGGAATATCCTGGTGCTCTTACTTATGAGGTGACTTCGTACTATTTTTGTGGAGTTATTTCCTTACACTATTCGTTTCGCTGAATAATTTAAACACGCATTTCCTCATGAACGAGAATACTATAGATACAATGTATCATGCGGTTGGAAATCTTGGAAAAATTTCCATTCCCGAGAACACATTATCTCAATGTAATTCGTAACACTTCGTAAATTTATTTTTTCAGTTCTAAGGGAATGTTGTTTACATGCGTTTTTCTTTTTCAGATTTACTCAACACTTTAGAAAGCTCTTTTGTAGAGTTAAGGAAATATCCCTTTTTACCTTGAGATAGATAAAGCTCTAAAACCAATTTTTACCGTGGGCATATTCACTGGCCTTCACCTGGTTTCAGGTTCAGCACACACTTTCCAATTCCATCAAGTCTGGAGTAAAAAGAGAGTTGAATGCTGACAAGTGAGACTAATTAACTCTTTAAACTTATTTATTGCTTAGAGTTTGCCAAAGCTAGTGATTTAATTAATCTGGAATGCTTTGCTATTTGTCTTGCTATTGGCCGTTGGGTAATGTGGGTATCTGATAGTCCATTCTCCAGATTCATTTGCAAATACTGTGTGAGACTTTTGTCCACAAAGTACACAACAGGATTTTACAGAGAGGTGTTGAAAATGCAGTATGAATAGGAATTGTCAAGTTCAAATATGACAGAAAAACTTCACGACTTCAGTAAACAGCAAGGAACTTGAATTCCGTTGGTTAAGTGTACATTGTTAAATTGCCCTCTGTGGACGGTTATTTCGTGCTATTTCTTCCTGGAATATGATGTACCATTGAAAATTAGAAGTTTAGTGAGACGAACGGCGACATCTCCCCTCTAAAGCCCAAATCCATAAAGTAAACGTACCCAATTGTTTCCTTCACTGATTTTATGGTTCAAAATAGGCAATATGTTTTTCATTCGATGAGACATATGTTCATAAGTTACCTGTGTGGTCAACAAATGATTTCTCCACAAAAATCACATATTTTACTACCACAAATATGGTTTAAAAGGACAAAAAACATTTTAGAAAACTTGGGTTTGAAACTCAAGTAATCTTTTCAAAATATGTGACATTAAATACTTCGAATCAGTCTTTGAACTTTCGCGACTACAAACCCCAAATCGGTAAGAAGTAGACACTCGTTTACTACTTTCAAAATACTGTAAACCAGAGGAAGTAACAAACGATTAATTGATACGTGCTAACTCTAAGATTGAGGCTTGAGTTTCATTCCGCGAGGTTCCCTTTGTTTCGTTGGTAGGCGTTGCGGAGCGTGGCATGCCACCGGCAGACAAATGAGTGACGGACAAGTCCTCGCCCACCCGGAAAACCAGTCTCCCCGCCTCGCCCCGCCCCGCCCCCGCTCTCCATCTGCTCCGGGCGAGGGAACGGCGAGGGCGGGGCGCTGGGCGTGGGAGGAGCAATTGCCTGCAACGAAGTCGCTCATCCGAAAAAAAATACAAGTAGGAGGTAATGAAGCGACATCGACAACAAAACATTGATGTTGCCAAACATCGATATTAATAAAACATCGATCAAAAAACATCGATGTTTTTTGAATCATCGATGTTTTAAACTGATTTAGTAATCTCAAACGCAACAAAATTTAATTTTACTGAGGTCGTATGTATTAATTTATAATTAAAATTCAACTGAAAATGAACTTATAAAACGCTTCTCCATGTAAAAAAATTCTATATCACTAAATACGATATACAATACAAAATCAGTTATTATTTCATATTTTTACTTTTACAAAATTGTGAATACGAATATTTTTTATCCATAAATAAAACATGAAAACATCGATCACAAACACATCGTTCAAAAAACATCGAACTCAATACATAGATGTTAAAAAAATATCAGATTCAATATATCGATGTTTAAAACGTGGATGTTTTTTAGAAACATCGATGTTTTCAAAACGTCGATATCCATGTCGCATTCATTGTAGTAGGGTACCCATTGTGACTCAAGAAAAAAAAGAAGAGATATTTGCTGCCCCATTCAGGATCAATTCTTCATCGTGATTAGCACTGCTACGAAACATGCACGTCAACGAAATGTCTATCGATGTCTCTGTTATTCTTTCCCAGAGGTAGTGTAATAATGCACTACCTAAAGTGAGAATATTAAAATTTTTAATTATAATAAAAGCATTAAGAGATCGAGCCAGCAATAAGATATCAGTAGTTACAGCCACTTACATAATTCTGTATGTGGAGGGAAAAACTGGGAGACACCATTTATTATTCATGCTTTCTCTAATATGATAGTTTCATAGAAGCCTTAAAACGGATGAAGTAGTAAATGAAAGGAAGGATCAATGCGTGTCACTATAGTTTAAAAAATCATACAGCTGGCTATTTTCAATACTCAACTAATTACTTTTCTCAAATAATACTTTTAATATTGTAGGGGAGTAGAACAAGGTCTGGTTCACAAGTCTAATATTGTATGGAAGCAGCCCAACATGGAAGAGAATGAGCACTAATTCACTGCGGCTTTTATGATCATACGCTGCAACACCCGGGGCGTCCTGATCAACACTAATGACTTTCCACGGTCGTCAATTTTCCTTAACGGAAAGAGCAATAAAGTCAAGCTCCAGTTCATAAGGCCCAGAGGTACCGCAGCCGCTCGAGAAACGTCGAATGGCCGGCAACGAGCAGAGCAATAAAATGCAAGTTTGACGGTACGCTCTCCGCACTCCGGTTTCTGTAATGATCGGAATGAAAAAAAGCGTTGCGAGTACAAGATTTCTTTTCACTCGCCTATTAACTTCCGTCTCGGCATGGTCGTTTATTTTTCTTGTGATGTAGTCGTCCACACCATTGGTTTCTAAGGAGCGCTTGCTTCAAAATTCAGCAAGAAGTCGTCGACCAGCCCACATTCTACGGTGGAATGCTAACCACGAATACAGTTTGTTTGTGAGAACCTTCATTTCTTATTTTTATTTTCGATAGTTACTACACTCCGTCATTAAGGTACACACTCTCTGGTCAAGGTCAGGCAATCGTAAACAGAAAGCCATGATTAGTCCGCAGGGGTGACGTAATGAAAGCCCGTTGGTTCGTCGTGAATACCTATTGCTCCATCGCTTGTGGCTCCGACTATCATCATCGATTCATGTATTCATCGGAAACAAACGGCTTCTCCACAGTTCACGTTATAACACAAGCGTCAGACTATACATAATGATCTTTTATTTTAAGAATGAAACATTATACAATAATATATTGGTATTAAAAGTAATGCAGTTAATCAAACAAAAACTGTTTTATGTTGAAGAATTTTCTAATTGAAAGACGACCTGATCTCAAGAAATGAATATTTTTCCTGAGAATTAGTTAACTCTTTCACAACAAATACATGGCATTTGTAATACATGCATGATTTGCGCTGTAATTCTATAACTAGTAAAGACTCGTGAGAAAATGGAGACAGTGTTTATGAACAGAAGTCATATCCGTAATTTATATCTTTCGTAATTTTTGCATGCCTTTCTTACAATAATGTTAGTCAACTGAGGTTTTTACCATGAATTATTTTAAATTGCATCGAGAAAAGTGGCTCAAGGCGTAGCGCACTGACTTCCGCTTAATCCCCGTGCTGGCCACCCTGACCGGGGTTTTCGCCGTTTCCCTCAGTCATCCACGCTGAGATGGTTTTATTGAAAGGCCACAACCGCGAAACCTGCGTCGCTAGCCGAAATAGCTTAACTACGTAAAACCACGAAAGTTAAGCGAATTTGAGATATTGCGGGTTCCTGGTTGGACTAAAAACCCTGGGATATAACGGTGCCGAGGTCAATTGCCCTTTACGGGACATATAATGGCTAAACACATATACAAAACATTTTAAAATTACACTTAATAAAATGGTTTGGAGGTTCATTGAGCTTTTAATTATTTGCGACTATATTCTCCACAAATATCTCGTTAATTCAAAAATGTTCTCAAGCAGTGGTGTCAAGGTCTCCTACTGGTGGCAGTGGAACGCCTCGCGGCACAGTGCCATGCCACGAGCTTCTCTGCGCCATTAGCGTCGGGAAAGGAAACTATTTGTAACCCCGCCGTTTTACAATAGTGATGGAGTTGTCTCGTGCGGCGGGATAATGAACTGCGTGGAGGGGCGATTTCGTCGTGTCACTCGTGCCATGGACTCCCTCTCGTGGCATCGACCTTGACAAAACTGTTCTAAAGAAAAGTTCTACTACATTTGCAAATAATACCGAAAACAATTTTACACCAATATTTGAATTCTTGAATACTTCTTAGCAATAGTCAATCCCTATTACACTAGCAAAAAATGAAATGAATTCAGTGACAAAAAATACATGTACCCATAAATTATTTATAACGTAAGCACAATAGATTTGATTAAAGTAAATGTTGTGCATAGAATCACAGCAGCAGAAGGAACGTATCATATGGCTAATAAAAATGAACCGTGTCCTCATTTTAATGTGCCCTTCCTTCGCATCTGTTCTTGTGGAATCGCATTCGAAAAAGCGCACACATTGCAAGAACCTTCCCGTCGCGGGGCGGTGGGGGC
This sequence comes from Acheta domesticus, assembly GCA_031308135.1. NCBI lineage: Eukaryota > Metazoa > Arthropoda > Insecta > Orthoptera > Gryllidae > Acheta > Acheta domesticus. The sequence goes on from JAHLJT010009419.1 coordinate 129,589,940, forward strand.
GCCGCTACTAGGCCACGGCCTCGCTGCCCCTACAAGGCGGCGTCGTATTTGCCTCGCAAAAACCGCGGCCGCTCCTAGAAATACGAACTCTGAGCGCGAGAGACGAGCGAGCCCGGCCGTTTCGCAAGAGGCGTCTTCACCTGCCGGCTGCCGCTGTAGCTATCGTGTGTGTGTGTGTGTGTTCATTTTATACATAAAGATGTTGAAAAAATGTAAGTCGGTTCGACAGACAGACAGGTAGACACGTACGTTCAATAAACACTTTTGTGGTATCAAGGTCCTCCGAAACGTGTATTTCTTTCAAAAATTTAACATGGATACTTTACAACGGTAAACTTTTTCTATTCCTTATGTAAAAGAAAGTAATAAAAAGAAAGCTGATTAGTAGGATATATTTATATGATTCTTCGTGATATTTTGAGTGAAACAAAATTCATGATGTATATTTTCATGTTTTAAGTGGCGCGACTTCGTTACACATTTTTTAAAATGTTCTCTTTTTCGTGAAATCCTGTTGTTGGTTTTTCATCCTTCAGTTTTGATTCTTTCATATATTATCCACTATGATCTACTACGTTCTCCACGGCATATTCCATGGGCCGTGCCTATAGTGGGCACGGCCCATGCAATGTCATCCCTCTTTTTTCTAGGATTGACATTATGAAGCATGAAAGCGATAGTACTCTAAATGTGCAACGCATTAGAAAATGTTAAGATGGCCTGCTCATCAACCCGAACATCCAATTCAAAAGGAATCTGTCAACATGCATAAAGAAATAGTTTTCTGCACATGCAGTCGCGTATCCAAATCACTTGCTATTTTCATGTGCACGCTCCACAGCGGTGTGCAGGGTCGTCACGTATACTTACGCGTTTGGTCCAGAACATTTTTTTGCAGGTAACCGCAGAGAAAAAGTCCACTGTCATTAAATCTGAAAATCTCTCAGCCAAGTTAAGGGCAGGTGCGGCGAAACGACGGGGTTTCCTTTCGTTAGCCCCGCGCTGTAACGACTGACATTGTGTGGATGGAGTGGTACAGTCGGTGACAATGTCAGTGGACAATGGTAGCTAGGAATGGGCGCTTATCTCTTTGTAAAGAAGTTTCGTATGCGCTTAAAAAGTAGGTAGTGTGAAACACGTAGATTCCGGTTGTAGTATTCTTTTTCTCTCGTTTGAGCTGAAACTCCGAGTATATTTAGATCCTATATGAGTGTTGGGGGCATTCCCATTTGCTGAGCACAATGGCTGTGGAGAGCCCTGTCGTCAACAGCGCCGCGCCGCGCCGCGCCGCGCATGTCCCTTGTGCTTCCGAGAAACGTTCGCAGCGGCTCACGCGCAGGAAATTCCTCGGACGGCGGCGCCTCGCCTCGCCTCGCGCCCATAACAGGCCGCACCTGCTCGAGACGTCAGGGCGACGCCGCGCCGCGGCGCCGTCGAGTCCTCGCTTGCAACCCTCGTCATCGCTACGAAAAGCTTGCCGTTCTGGTTGGAGAGTGTCCCGTGATTCAGCGGTGCACGGCACGCGAATTCGGTCATTGCTTGTAGGGAGGAATACACACGAGATATAGAGGTGTTACGCTGAGACGCACTTTGACAGGTCCAGAAACAGATTAACGGCGTGTAGGACGACGGCATTGCAAGAGAAGATAATGACTCCATTTACATATGAGGTATCTGTAATCAAACGAACTGAGTGTAAGGACATAACCAGCTGTTATATTACCAGCAGTAGCTAAGCAGTAGAAGTCAAAGCGGTCCCTTCTTATAGTAATCTCTGTGTAGTAGTGTAGATGTGTATTGAACGGGTAAAAATAGAAAACGCTAGTTGAATATGTGCGGGCATTCCGCACTTTGTATATCACTGTTTTAAAGGGAGAATAGCTTCATAGTGGAGCCCTACTCTGACGTTTCTGACAAACGTGTTACGGAATTAAAGAAAGTTGGAAAAGGTTTAATTTTTTAGATTTTGGCACAAGAAACATATAGTGCGAGTTTTATAACTGACCCTCAAGCCCCTACGGCCACGATGGAATATCACACGGCATTTCGCGTCTTTCTCGCTCGTGCCGCTAGATGTCGTATGATCGCAAGCACTGCTTGATATGGTCGCGATCATGAGATATCTAGCGGCACGACTGAGAAAGAAGCAAAAAACCGTGACATATTCCATCGTGAAGACGGTCATTGAGGGGCAAAGTTATAAAAATTGCAGTATAACTCGTGTTCCTTTACATCCATTTGGGATCACGAAAATATTATTTTAAGAGCCCAAAATGCATAATTGCTGAGTTAGCCAAGGTGGTAAAGTGTATAATAATGTGTGTTGCGGGTTGCATCTATAATCTACCCTATTTCAAAATATATGAACGTTTTTTCATATTATATCTATTTGGTGCAGGACTGGGGGTAACTTCTGCAGCAGAAGCACAATTCGGAGTTTTGTGCCGCATATTTCTTATTTTAAAAATAAATTCTTATAGTTTCATTCAGGTACAAAACCGTCGTATTTCCTCAGCGTATTATCTATAGATCATTATCTACATATATATCTTCAATAGTGAGATATTGAAAACCCTTGAAACAGCTCTTTTATGGTTCTATGAACAAGATATAATTTACACTCCGTTTCCAGAGACCATTGCCCTGCACGAACATCACAGGATGCAGTCAATTCGCTTCAGCGAATGTATAATCGCAGAAGCATCACTGAGGATTTCCAGAATAGTCTCATGAAATGAAATATAAAATGAAAATACATATGGCTGCAAATGTTATTGCAAGATGTCAGTTGACCCTCCCCGCAACTGCTGGGATCATAATATCATTTACTTTCCAAATCTTTAATTCAAATAAAGGAAACACACTTTTCTGGAAACACCCTCTGCTGTTTGCTCTAGGCTAGAATAACATCTAGATAGTCCTTTATACTTTCTTGAAACTAAGCCACAGAGTGGTTACTAAAAAAAGTGAAAGATTTAACGATTAAAATATCCCTAAAATATTTCATATTTCATGATGCAATATATGAACAAGAGGCCTTTGACCTTAATGAGATGTAACGAGCTAAAATAAAATGAAATGAATTTGGGGGCTACATTCGAATGTTCAATAATGCACTCGTTGATTAAGGTCAAAATCAATAAGTTTTATTGAGGGGGTATTCCATTGGACTATTGGTAACTTAGTGCCTAACATACAAGTACCTAAAATTTCAAGGTTTAAATTTTATGGAGAATCGATAGATTGGTGACAGGTTACGTTGGAGTTCCCGATTTGTTGTTACTCACTCCTCGTTATCGTCATTCCCATACAATCACATATAACTGTAAGAAGCAGCATCTTAACGAACACCCCCTTCACACTATGTGGTAGATTTGTTACAGTAATTTGGTTCTGATACGGGGCTCAAAATTACCCAATAGACAGAATATTTTTTTCGAACGAACCAAAAATTTAAAAAATGAGGAAGAAGAGTATAATAGATGTAGTGATTCAACACTCTTCTTATAGATTCCTATGCTCTACGTAAATGCTGTTGGTATATAATAATTGGTAGAGAATGTATTTCCAGTCTTATGACCTACAATTTCTTCTTAAAAGAAATTAGTCCATATGGTGCCCACCGACTTTTCCTGCAAATGCATGTATGTTGTATATGCAAGCCTGTTTAATGACCATTTCTATTGTTATTGCGTAAGAGAAGAAGGAAATAACTGAGAAAATGTCTCTTGGGAAGATAAATGCATTAAAGGTAATGCATTAAATTCGCTTTGGGCAGAAGGAAGTCAAATGTCATGTCTTAGTCAATTGTCATTGTCTGAAGTATGGGGTAATAACTCGATAATTCAATTAACCTGAAATAATGAGATAAGGGTTGACAGAAAACAATGAAACTTTGCTACGTTTATATAATACAACTTGACAAAAAGCAGTTGATACTATCTTCGTGTCTCTCTATTACCAATGCAATTGCCACCATGTTAGGCTGAGCCTTTCCCGTCGACGCATCCTCCTCGCCAGGCCCACCGCCTAGCCGTTGGCTGTCATTGCCTCCGGTGCCACCAGCGGCGCTGCCACCTACGTCACCGCCTCCGTTGCGCCGCGCCGGCGTAGCAGCTTCACGGAATGGTGGTGACGTCAGGTGACGCGCTGTGCGGCCTGGCCGGGGTTCGAGGTTTGCCGCCGGTGCTACGGGAGAGGGGAGAGGCGGCAGGCGGCCTCCCGCGCGCCGCATGATTCATCGCCGACCGCGGCGCGGCGGCGGCGGCGGAGGAGGCGGATTTGGCGGCGGCGAAGGAGATGGCGGAGGCGGAGGGGCCGATCCCCCGAGGCGGAGCGGCCTGGGCTGGTCGCGTAGATATGCTAAGTCGCCTCCAGCCGGTCGCCTGGCTCGACTCCACTTCCTTGTATTCGAATCGCTCTAATTGGACACGCGTTCCAAATTTAATCGGGAAGCGTCTGATCGGATTACAAGGTAATTGTAAAAATGTTTTATAACAATAGACATGTAAAATAGCGTATTGTTAACAACAGTTGTAACCACGTACAATTAACGGTAATTTTATCTTCACCCGTAACAATGTAAGTAATTAATTGGTAATTATTTCGTCCTCGAGTTAATGAAAATGCGTGATTGATGCTTTGAATTTCACTAAACTACTTGTAATTGTCCAAATTAATCGTAAAGACGTGATTTAAATTACTTCATTAAAGGACAATCTGAAATAAATACATGCTTACAAATTTCTTGAGTAGTATTTATTTAGACCAAATCTTCGATAAACTGTTCGTATTTGAAAGTGTGACGATAAAGTATAATATTATAAACAATAATTGAGTTTTTATTGTTAATGCGAGCATTATACAAGTACTGATATAAAGCTCTAAAAATAGAGGTAACATTTTATAAGCTTTTATAAAGTAGCTGTTATCAATTATTCTTCAGAATACCACCTCACTATTCTCACTGGGTGTTTCAAGAAACCCATATAAAAGGAAATCTATTTGCTTCCTTTTAACGTATTTATCACATTAAGCAGTGTCAGAGCGAGACAATTTTGGACCCAAAGAAAAACTGTAACTTCACCCCACTCACAAAAAATTAAAAATAATTGCAATTTTTACATAATAACGGGCTACTGTATGTCGTCTTCTAAAAATATTATTGCATGTTTAATTCTCCTTTTTTCTATTTTCCCCTCTCTTTCATTTATACCATTTCTGGCCTCCTTCCTGGCTGAGACTGGAGACTGGTACCTTTAGACGACGTTCCTCTGGGGCATGAAGACGGTTTGGAAGAGTCTGAATAGATTGCGCTCTCCAGTGATGAGATGTAAATACAATTTGAAGAAGTGGAGCTAATGTCGGAACCTGTATATTTGTAGCGACGGCGAATACACAAACGGAATGTGGAATATGTAGAAGTACTTGTATTCAGGAGAGCTTGGTTTTGGCAACTCTTTTTGCATTAGACGTGGTCAGAAATTGTGCGGGAATTGTTTAATATTTTATAGTTTTCCTTCTTTGTGTGTAAGAGAACATTAAAGGAATGTTTATTCCGTATGTTTGTTGTTTAACTGTTGTTATTAGAGATTGCTACAATGTTTCCGACCAAATAGTATACTCGAAAAAAAATCGCGACAGCCTGTAAACGGGCTGAGGCCTACCGGCGACGTTCCTGCCTCGCGGCCATGGGTAAAGGGGATTCGTGTGATTAAGCACGTAGACATCCTCACGCCGTATTCCGGTCTTCTCAACGTGAGAAGTGAATTTTCTCATCGTTACACAGCGACATATACTGGGACACAGCAAAGAAAACTCGCACTATAGTCTTGCCTTCACCGGCAATAGTACCCAGGGCCGCGTAGTGGAAAGGAAGCTCGCTGTCCAAAAGCTAGCCACGAGGCATAATTTCGAAATACTACTATGTTAAATATAAGAGCAAAAGGAATGATAGAACATATGGGAATAATGAAAATCACCCAGTGTTTCGTCAAATTTAATTTTGAATTTTAGTGTCCAGGACGTATGTTGATTTCCTGTGATTTTGCTACATCGAAGCGACATGTGACACCCCTAATTTTAATAGTGTGCAGCGCGAGTGTTTCCCCGAGGGGCTTTTTTGCAGCTATTTGCTCAGTTGCGCCGCTCACTTCCGCCGGCGCGGCGCCCGAGTGGTCGGGGCGGTCCGCCCAGCGACGGCGAAAGCGCCGTATCTCATGCGGCGGCGGCGGCGCCGCCGAAGGTGGTGGTGGTGGTGGTGGTGGTGGTGGTGGTGTCGGTATTGGTGACGTCGGTGGAGACAGAGATAGTGGTGGCGCTGGCGGTGGCAATGGTGACGACGGCGATTGCAGTGTCGGAGGTGGTATCAGCGGTTGTTTATTGATTGATTATTATTTACGGGGGCATGAGCAGCGAAGGTCGTTACTCCCGAAAGTGTAGTGTATGTTTTTGTCGCGTTGTTGATATTCCACCGCTGGATGGCGAGATCCGGCGCCAGCGTGCATGTCGGCTGGCGAAGTTTTCCCCAACCAGAATTCTCCCACCAGTGAGTCATCGCCCTAGCCGGGACAAACTCTAAGCTCCCGACATATTTGGTAGTTTATTTCATTTAATTGTGAGTGTACGTAGGAGGGCGAGGATAGGACAAGGAAGGAAAGATAGCGCGCTGTCCCGTTTGAGAGAGTATTGGTCCGGCATTCGCCTGGTGTTGATCGGAGATGGTATCGGGGTGGTAGTAGTGATGGTAGTTATAATGGTGACGTCAGAGTCAGTTTCGTTTTGATGGAGATGGTGATGGTGATGGCAATTGCGGTGCGGTGACTGTGGAGGTGGAATTGCCAGTAGTGGCGTTGCTGATAGCAGTGACGGTGGAAAGAGCGGCGGGTGCAGTGGTAGCAGTTGCAGTGGTGGCGGCAGCGGTGGCGCTGGCTGTGGGTCGCGGGGCGCCAAGCCGGGCCGGGCGGCCGCCACGCCACGGCGCCGGTGCGGAGGCGGCAAAACTCGTCGATAAGGGAGCCACGCCCGGTCGAGAGCGGGCATCGCGGACGACAACTTTTACCGTCGAACCGAAATGTTAAGCGCGTAAAAATCGAAGTCTACTCGATTGAGTTCGAAGCGGCTCTTTAAAGAATTGCGTAGCGTCCAATTGCGCCTACCGACTCCTCCATTCGACCGAGAAATTGCGGTCAGCAGGAGAACGTCGGTTAGATATGGAACAGTTGACCGCGGAGTCGACGTGTTATGTAAAGGCACATCTGGTTTTGCGGTGTGGGAGTTTTGAAGGAATACTCTTACACTTTCTTTTATGGCTTCATAAATATTCACCATAATGTGTTTCTCAACAAACTTTCAAACCATTTGAACGGTTTTGCAAGCTTTCGTACTTGCTTCCAAAAACTGATTATGGGGTTCGTGGTTTCTCTCAAAACGTGTTTTATGAACAGTGTTCTTTTCATTATTTTTTCTTTTACCTAATCATCCCAACACTAACTTCTTACTGATGGAAGGGTATAAATTGTTTCTCGAGTTACGCATTCCTTTTTTTAATGAAAAGATTATTCAATCTTTAGTTACATTTTAAAACGTTGTATAATTTTTACCACAATTACTATTTATATATTTTGACTATATTCTTCCATTTATTGAGTTCAGTTATTTTTTCCGAGAGATGACAGAGAATTCCCCAATACAAAGAAATTGGACATTTCAATGACGACTACAAAACTCGCATCTCTTGTGTCCTGTCCATAAATCCATTAAATAAAATATAACAAGGGAAACAGACGATATTCATGTTCAGAGGCGACAATTTCATTTCTTTATATCATGCATTCATTCGTATTCATATTTTTCTCGTTGTCTTTCGTTATGAAAATCCTTTTAATTTAATATGTATTTATCAATACTTAGAAGCAAGCGAAAAAAATCTACTTTCGAGGCTAGCAGAAAAAATGAAGTATTTTTAGTCTTTGATTCTGCGTTAAGTGCATGGCACCAAAGAATAATATCTAAAATTCTTACTAAAACATACAAAGGGCACAAATGCTTCTTAGGTGGGAATTAATTTTGCAATTTGCTGCAATGTCGTTGAAGCAATAAATCCTTCGCCCACGCTATGTTGAAACGAGAACTTGGCAATAGTCCACTCGGTACTCTGGAACAGGTTGAATTTATGAATGCCGACGCAATGCAGCAACTTCATTGAAGCATATTTGAAATGCCTTGTATAATATTTCCTTTAAAGGATTTTTCATGATGGAAAATAAAAGTATCAGTCTCAATAATTTACGGTTAGTATTTATAAAATTGAAAATTAAAAGTGAAAATTAGCAGTAAAGAAGAAATCTCTAATTGAAGTAAATTCTTCAAAATTAGACACGGCCCTGATTAAAGAACAAGTTTTTTTTTACCATACAGCAGTATCGTCAGTAGAGCGTAAATGTTGGAATTGTCGCGGTGCGAACAGATTGAAAAACACTGACTGACAAAAACTCAGCGTGAGCGTGAGAGCCAGGTTCCCTGACAGGAACCACTTCCTTTGACCCGCCCCCACTTTCATCCCCACTCTTCAACTTTTTCTACAGTTTCAAAGGAAACCCAGCCCCACTATTGTTCTAAGAGTCCCCTGTTAGAGTTGTCTTTGTTACTGCCGACGATAGTCACAGCTTTTATAGTTATTAATTTCCCACCCACCATTATAAACATTTTACAAATGGAGTGACCACTTTATCACATCTGCTATCCAAATTTCACCCATTCTCCCTTTTAGTGAAATGACAATTGTTACCTAGTTACCTTTCATTAAAATAGCTCATGTTACCTCTGACCTCTTTTCGGATTTTTTCCTACTGCCACTTGCAGGAAATTTTCCTTACTGCAGGGTTATTGCTGTAATTAATATAGCACATATTTTTAGCAATCTGACGTTTACGTAGGTTTTGCAGAGAAAGTCTCGAATTAACTTCGCTAATCAGGTCTCCCCTGCATATCATTTACATTTAATAGAATTTTCACATTTCTCGATTCTGATGCGTTCACTTCTTTCGTTTCCTAATTGAGACGTTTCTCAGTCGTGTGTTTACGAAAGTTGGAAATTGCTTATTATGCCCTCCAGGTTCATTCTCGTGAGAATTCTTCAATTTCTCACGGACTTGATCTTAAAAAAAATATTTCCTTACTTAAACGAGTATATACTTTCAACTTCTTTTAGTTCAAAATAAGTTTGGTGTAAATAGAAGTATGACATGATTACAAACGAACTCGTACTAGTAGTGCTACAACAGCACATTCTTTCTTGCATTATTAGTAAAGCAATTTTTGAAAATTGCTTGTGTTATGTACATTTTGGGTTTAATACAATAATTAATATATACATATGTCGTAGTACATTGCTTTATTGTAAAACTGATTAAGAAAATGTAAAATGTAACTTTGGGTGTTTGTATGTCCTTGAATATATGTACGACAACTTGGTTACCCTCGGTTACAGTCAAGCCGGGTGGTTTGTATGAGAACGAGGCCTTATGAATGGAAGTCACGTAACCACAGAAACAGCCGGAAAAGACGTGACATGAAATCTGCTTGCAAGTTGGGATGGGCTGTGGTACACACATCGCCTGTGCGACGATTTCTTTGTGAAGCAATAGAAAGAATTGTATACAAATGTGATGCAGCAAATGGCATCTGAAACGTCTTTTACGATCTTTTTAATTTCTATTTTTTATTAGATACAATTTAATACGAGTAATGGGCTGTTGAACTTTTAACATTATGTGGTAGATCAATGTGTTTGATGTACACTCTGATGGATCGTAAATGTGTTGAGATGGTTCCGCGAACCATCATCTATATTTTACATACAACACGAATAACATTTTTTAGCAAAGAAACGCATGATGTCATGCCATTCCTTCCAGCAAGTACTCGACCCGGTTCCTTGCACATATGTTCGAAGAGCTATTCGCATGTTGCAACGTAATATAGCAGTAACCGTAACGAGACGGCGGAGTCGGCGGAACCGAAGACAACGGTGCAGACTCATCGGGTGAAGAGCTATTTGCTTGTAAACTCCGGAGAGCGGTTTTACGAGCCCCTTTGGGCTGCGTGAAGAGCTGTGGGGGGGAGGGGACGGTGATGAGGAAGACGCTTCAGGCAACGTTGGCGCCGGGTGGCGTTCCGAACCGCCACACGGAAGAAGGAAGGCGCGATGGGCAGTCAGCACGCACGAACATGGCGGCAGAAGCATCGGCGATGGTTGATGACACGGAGATGCTTTCTTAAGATAACGTCGTCGCAAGCTGATGCTGCGATGATACTCGCTTAAACATGTATTCATAAGATGTTGGAGTGGGGCATATTTCACAAGGTTGTGAGGAATACGACACTCTATCAGTGTTATGTCGTTTAAGCGTAAGCATTTATTTTAAGTCAGATAAATTATCATAAGAATTATTTCATGAACTCCATAATTTATTCAGACGAAATACATTCAAACTAAAACGTTTTGTAGAGCACACTTTTAATGATTCCCTTCATTTAAAAATTAAATTACTTGAAAAATTCAATCACTACATTATTAAATATTATTTTCAATTTTCTCGTATCAAGAAATACATTACTAAGAGTCAAAAACACTATTCTTACAAAAACAGAACGATCTATTTGTGTTCTAAACTACAACAATGGCGTTGGATACGAGATTAAAGTGGACTTTACAACATTCACATTTTACGAACTCACTTTATGCTCAACTAACCTATCACTGTCGATCGAATTCTTTCAGTTAGAGCTGCTGAGCAATCCGGTTTTAGTTTGAAAATATGCAAAGAGAGAAACAGGACGCGAGTGTCGTATTCAATTCAGACTTGTGATTTGTGGTTTAAGATGTTCGTTTGATAACAATATTCGTTCCAATCCTTCAGTTTTGTTTTTCTACGATTCTTCCAAAAATATGATTTTAAAAATAAATGTTTTTAAGGTAGGTGTGGATGAACTGAAATGAGTCCTAAAATTAACAGACGGCGCTTATAAAGGAGCATTTTTTAGTTGCTGCATTTCTAGAATAAGGAATAATCGTTGGACACACAACATGCAACAAATTACACGTGCCTTGCCAAAAAATGTTTAAAATTCAATCTGTAGTTAAAGAGTGAACGGGATACTCGGTAAAGGGGTTGTAAGGTGGCGATGGAGGTCCAGGCACCACGTGCAGTTTTGCGTGTCAGGGAAGGCGTGCAGGAAGGGGGTATTTACACAAGAATTTTGAGCGGGAGTGCAGTGGGTCAGGTGTAGATGAGGGTTGGAGACGAGGCGGAAGAGGTCCCAGAAAACGAAAAATGGGGAGCGCATGACATTATGCAAAACCGCAAAATCAAGAACGAGGAAATTAAAACGATTGTGGCTTGTGAGGAGGGGCGCAGCGGCGCTTGTGGAAGAGAGGGTGAGTGGAGGATCTCTTAGGGATGGGCGTGGGCGTCCAAAATTAAAGGCGGGACTGGGCGGAAGCGAGACCTACAGAAGGTCGCCGCAGTGGGGATTGGTAGGATTACGTGAGTGTTTGCACACGCATGCGAGAGTGATTCACAGAGAGAGAGAGAGAGAAAGAGAGAGACATACAAATAGGGAGAGAGGGAGGGAGATACAGTAAAGAACAGAGAGGGAGACAGACAGAGAGAAAGAGGGAGAGAGAGAAAAGGAAAGAGAGAGGGAGGGAGAGAGAGAAAAAGAGAGGGAGAGAGACAGACAGAAAAAGAAGTAGACGGAGGAAGACAGAGACAGGTAGAGAGGCAGGGAGGGAGAGAGACACAGATAGAGAGAGAAAGATAGAGAGGGAAGGAGAGAGAGGGGAGATGGGCGTGGGCGTCTGCGAGTGACGGGTGTTGCCCCAACACGTGCGACGCGCGCGGCGCCCCTTGTGTGTAAATATTGGTCCCGAACGGCGGGCGCGTCCTTCGAGAATATGAAGCAGGACTCGTGCTGCGCGGTGCTGACGACTTCTAGGAAGTCGCAAGGGAAGTTTTACCTCCGGGTTCACGTGGTCGGGTGGAGCCTGCATTGCGCGGAGGAATGTTGCAGTATGAATGGCATGGAATGGTGATGGATGTTCGCGCGGCAATGATTTTTTGTAAGAGTTCACAGCTAATGTTATTTGCACTCGTTATAGGGACTCCAAATTGAGTTTGCTCGAGTTCTGACAAGCTCATGGCAGTTATTGACTCTTGCATTAGCTGTACAAACTGAGTCGTTCTTGAAGAGTGGCTAGTATCCAGGGTTCTTAGTAAGTAAACAAGACTGTTTAGCTCACTCTTTGTGACAAATACGTAAGTGCCTACTGAACGTTGGAAGGTTTCCAAGTTTACCCCCTGATTAACGATGTTGTGAGATACTGAACATGACAGATCCTTGAACTGCGATTTGGTTCTCCTGTTTTAACGAACAGTTAACGCATGATAGAATGGTTTCAACGTTCAAGTTTATTCGCTCACTTGTCCGTCCTTTCAATAACAGACAGACTATTTTTCAATCCATTCTTTACCTGAAGTATTAAAAATTTGATTGTAACTGGAGGGCAAAAATTGAATGAAAACTTAAGCTGCACTTAAAACATACAAAAATAATAACTAATATTTTCAATAATTTTTTAGAACCTTAGTAAACTTAGTAAATAAGATATTAAACTTTGAATTCTTTACATAAATAATTTTCAGTTGTAGTAACGCATACTTTCATTTTCTGCGTAATTCCCATTCCGAAATTTGGATGAGAAAGAGAACTTAAAGTGAAGCCATGATAGTGACAATGTGTCGAATAACAATTTGTTCAAACACCAAACAATTCATGCAAGTAATGTTTGTGTGCTGCCATAAGTTAATTTCACAGTGAAGTTAGCTTAGTGTTGGGAGAAACTGACATGGTTTTCAATTATTTTACCCGTTCATTCAAGTAGCATTAAGTTTTATTGCAGTCCAACCCTATAATCTCGTTTCTTATTATTCAACACCTCATAAACCACTACATCTCATTAGACGATTATAATTTGCCCCACCCTACAATCTCGACTCTTATGTCGCTCATAAACGCCTCATAAACAACTTCATCTCATTAGAAGATTATAATCTACCAAAGACCTTTTAATATTGTCTGGAATGGTTGACGGACATTTTGTAAAAGACGAAATAAAGAAGACTCTTCGAGCTTACATGGCGAATAAATACATGATGAATAATAAAATGTATCATAATTAAGTGAAAAATAAATACTGAAGAAATGACGCGACGATCATTTTTATCACTTTTTGTAGTAAAGGTTTAATCTACAAGACATTGAAGTTTTATTGTACTGGATAAGATATGAGTTCTTAATAATTCAAATAAAACGAATTTTCATTTTTTAAGTAAAAATACTACACAATTATAAAAGATCTTCTTCTCTTAACGGCCTATAAAATGGCTTGCGCCATGTCGCTCATAACAACAGCCGCAGCGTGAGCTCGCAAATCGAACACAGCATCGTCTTTGACCAAACACTGAGTCGCGAATCGCGTGCTCGGGCGCTCCGCCTCCGCTGTGCTTCTCCGCGCCCCACTCCCGCCCTCCGCCGCTTGAGCGATGTGCCGCCCATAACTGCGAACGCTGGAGCCCCCGCGCGCCGGAGGAGACTTATTTGGCGCAGAGCGTTGCGCAGGCGCCCGGCGAGGGAGCCTCCGCCGCCGCCGCCACTGCCCCCGCCTTTACCTCCATCGCCGCCGCCGCCACTGCCATCGCTGCCTCTATCGTTGCTGATGTTGCCAACCCGCTCACCGCAACAGACGCCACCTTTGCCGCCACCACCACTGCCTTCATTACCACCACCAACACCATCACCTCTAATACCACCACCACCACTAACACCATCACTACCACCACTACCACCATCACTACCACCACTACCACCATCACTACCACCACTAACACCATCACTACCACCACTACCACCATCACTACCACCACTACCACCATCACTACCATCACTACCACCACTACCACCACCACTACCACCACTACTACCACCACTAACACCACCACCACAACTACTAACACCACCACTACTAACACCACCACTACTAACACCACCACTACTAACACCACCACTACTAACACCACCACTACTAACACCACCACTACTAACACCACCACTACTAACACCACCACTACTAACACCACCACTACTAACACCACCACTACTAACACCACCACTACTAACACCATCACTACTAACACCACCACCACTACTAACACCACCACCACTACTAACACCACCACCACTACTAACACCACCACCACCACTAACACCACCACCACCACTAACACCACCACCACCACTAACACCACCACCACCACTAACACCACCACCACCACTAACAACAACACTTCCACCACCACCACCACCAACAACAACAACAACAACCACAACACTTCCACCACCATCACCACCACTACCACCACTACCACCACCACCACCACCACCAACAACAACAACAACAACACATTTCCACCACCATTACCACCGCCGCCGCCGCCGCCGGCGTCACAATCACCATTACCCCCCCATCGTTGCAGGCGCCTCCTCAATTAGCAGCATCACTACCACCCCCACAGTCCCCGTCCTGCCGCTACCGGCGCTGCCGCCGCCAAGCCGGTGCCGCCACAACTACTGCCGCCTTAAGCACCACCGCCATCGCCGCCACCGCCACCGTTATCACTTCTGCTACCCCGCCCACCGCAGTACACGCCACCGATGCCGCCACCACCACTACCATCATGACCACCAACATTGCTACCGCCGGCTTCATAATCACCGTTACCAGCACCGCCCCCCCCCCGCCCCCAACGTTACAGGCGCCTCCGCAGTCTCCGAAGTCAGCACCATCACCGCCATTACCTCCGCTGCCGCCTCCGCCGTCCCTGGACCGACTGTTCGGAGGCCCCTGCCTACTCGCCCTCGGCGGTGCGATTGTGCTTCCGAGACGCACATACGGAGGATCCCGATGACTGCACTGGCTCCGCCCTCGCCACGCCCCCGCGCCGCCGTTGGCGACCTACGCGACTCTACGCTGCCACTCAAGGAAGTCTAGGCACAACTGCTGGTCACGCCTCGCAGCCACTTCCTGTTCATGCATTTTTGGAGTCTCCGAAACCGATTTTCCGCTTCTTGAAATACTATGTTATTAATAATCATTTAAATATTATTTAATATATTATCTGCCTAATAAATGGTGTAATGGGTTGCTCTGTCGTCTGTCTGATTGGGTCGTTAGGCTGGGATGCATGGGAAGCCCTAGACCTATGAGGCTGCCAAAATACGTATATTCGCAAATATATTATCTGCATTTCTTCATTACCCTCGTTGAAAATGCTATCTGATTAATTCAGGAAGCATGGTTTCCTAAAATTTGACGCAACGTTCTTACGAGAGAAAATCAAGTTTCTTTCTCTGATTAATATATTGGATCTCGTGATTATTAGTAGTTCTCATTGATTGATATTTCAGTGTCCTAGTTTATGAAAGCCAATTTACAGACGACGCTATGGGTAATAATTTTCTTTGAAGTCTAAATGACAATGGAACTCAATGTACAGCCCATGCAACATCGACCGGAACGAAGTTGGAACATAAGTGACTTAGAGTATTGCTACTCCATTGGCTATTATAATTATACATTGTATGGAAATGAGCGTATTATTCTTTTAGTTTCGAAATACTCGCTCGAGGTTGTATGAAATGGATTGAAATGCACTTGGACAGCCTTCTCCTGCATGCAGTCGTAAATCCACTGTAATCCTATTGTGATGTCGAAATGGCTCATCTCCTTCACCTAATTGCGAAGATATTCGGAACGTGAACAAGAAATGGTTTGTGTTGCGCACGTATTCTTCAACGAAACTACAATTATATTTCCAATTTATGTCACGCCAAATCCTTTGCTAAAAGGAAAGTTGTTAGTTAGAGAGACTTCTATGTAATGGGGCATACATTTACTGTTTCTCCAGTTCATTGATTTGACACTTAAATGGAATTTATCTCGAACATCTATGTTTAGAGAAACGAACAAGTATTTTAAAAGCTTCAAACTAAGGAACTTTCCCTTGTTGAATTGATAAGTTATTGAAATGGATATATCAATATTATATATAGGTGACTGCACTGGCAGTGTTGGTAATATAGGTGACTTCTGTGCAATGGTTTAGCTCTTCTGGATATTTCCTTCTTCCAGAACGTTTAATTAGTATTATTTAAGTAAGCTTTATTATGCAAAAATAGAAACTGAGGAGAATAGTATATACGTGATTAGGAAAGCAGAAATCTATTATCAGAGCTTATACAATATCTTGCTATAAAGTATTGCAACTTAGCGTCTGGTAATTGACCTTTAAGATACCTGCAACAAATTAACAATAAGAATGTTTTCTAAAATAACTGATTATTGTATTTGAGTGAGTGATTGTAATTTTGTGGTAAATAATAAATTTAATTCTATCATAGTAAATAATCATATGACGCGAAATCATTTAGATTTTTGTTGGTACAATATAAATCTCTCCCTGCTGAATACACTCTTTCGGAAGGTAGACTTCTGCCTCGTCCGTGCCATTTCTGTCTAAAGAATGATCTTGGCTGGTCGGATGATTCCGTGTCAAAGGTTGTCCTGAGCACTTCAGTCCTGAGGAAGACCACGACAGCATCACAACGCAACGTCGGCATCACAGATTTCGATGTGGCATCATCCGGACAACCCAGAGCATTTGCATGATTCCAAAGGCTCAGGTTGGTCCAGCCGCCTCTGCGCGGCGAGAACAGCCGTAAAAGCCACAATCTGTCCCAACGTCCCGTTGAAATGAGTCAATTAAAGCGGCGCCCGCGTCGTTCTTGGGAAGAAGCTGCCCATTTGGACCGCCTTCATTTGCGTGGCTTTCATGGCATTATTAAACCTACCTCGCGCTCGTTTTATGAAAACCAGTCACGACAAAACCTTCAGCACAGACATGCCCTCTACAGTGTCCTTTGATGAACTTACGGCTCGGCCTTCTGGAACTGTACTCGCCACTCGCGCTTGATAGAACGAATATCTGACAGCAGAGTAATGAAGATGAATAGGACCTTGACACAAGGCAAATAGTTATAGTCGTCACTGGAGCTGTCTCAGCACATTGTGCTTCATGATCGATGGAAGTTGTTTTAAACAGAATGGCTTCTGTATATAATAACTTCAAAGAGACTATTGCCTTCAAATTTTATTCTTAGAATGATGTTGCGTAATATCGCACCCAATGCATGAGATTGTTACACGCAGTGCATGAGATGTGGGTCGTGTTTATATTTACTATCTTTCAAGAGTTAATAATATGTGGAAGTTCATAGTCTCACGGGCAAGTGATAGTAATTTATACGTCATTACATCACGTGGACGTAGACCAGAAGAATACAATTACATCTGTTATTTCTTTATTAGTATGAAATTTTACCTTGATACTGTACTTTGCGTGAATAAGATAAACAGCTAAATATTGATAATATTCTGATGATCGGAAATGCGATGTTGTCTTGATACTGATATATAATTTGCAGTAATATACATGAACAAAATGACATTTGCTGAAAGACGTACCGTGTGATTAAAATAGGAAACATTTTATTATTTTATAGTTCAACAGTTCTTAAACCAAACACTATTTGATAAGATCACTACTTATTTTGCTTATCGTGTAGATTTAAAATATGTTTCTGTCTCTATCTCTCTCAACTGTTTCATAAGTATTTTGATGTCCATTTGCATATTATCATTCTTCTTATTTGTTTGTACATCTTGAAGATGTATAAGTACTGTGCGAAAACGATTGATAGGAGAAGCGGGCTTTTGGATTTCCCATTCAAGCAACGGCATCGTCTAATCCAGTTACTTTGCAGCAGTTCAATGTTGCCTCAGTCGGGTCTCAATTCTCAACTTTCTCAATCCTAAGAGTCCCAAAGGTGTTTGAAGCTGTACACATTCGGAATGCATACGCGAACACACCTGGCCAGCCGCACTGTGCTGCATCACTCGATTTGTCTCATTCACTGAACTGTTTATAGTGCTTGGACTTTACAATTAGTAGTACTCTCGTGTACTCTTTATTACGTTGAGATGTAAAAATTGTAGTACATCTGTATCTCTTTCAAACAACTACTGTAGATGAGATTTTGGAAGATAATTCAAATACCACTCTCTCATATTCTTTATTACGATGTGTAATGTACACATATCCATCGTTTTCTCTTAACTGCTCAGGAATGATTGAGTATTTCGTGTTTTCTGGCACGTCAAGTGCTATGATCATTAGTCCCGAAAGTGTATTTGCATATGTTTATTCACGGGAGGTAGCTGTGTTCTTCCCCGCTGGATGGTGAAATCCGAGGCCGTTCTAAACGCCGGTTTACGGGGATTCCCCACCCAGATATCTCCCGTCCCATTGGGATATTTCCCGGTCGGGAAACTCTAAGCTCCCCACTGGTCTCCGGACATATGTAGTGGTGAACTACATGCACGAGTGGGTGTGTAAGTAAGGAATAGATGGCAATGAAAACTAAGGAAAGATCCCTCACTGTCAATAGTCATAGTCATAGTCAAAACATAGTAAAAAATCCTGCCATCGTTGGAACTCGAACCCTAGCATCTCCTGATCAGAGGCACTGCACGACATCAGTTGACGTCCTGAGCCACCTCAGCCAGCATTCTTCATGAGTTCTTGGACCTCACACCAGTAGCACTCTCGCCTGTTCTTTAGAACTGCGAAGTGCGTAATGCAAACATCTGTAGCTCTTTATTTTTTTAATGATCGCGGTTGCATTCTTCTCATCCATGTAACAGCCATTCCTCACGTCATTCTATACACATGTATATATTAATAGTTTTACTGAATATTTTTGTTTGATTTTTCTTTGAATTGGTGAGTCTCCATATACATTTTTTTATTACAATGAGTACTTCATTAGATTAATTTTCAGTACAATAATTATTGTATTCTTTTTTTTCTTTGAATAATATTCTTTACAGGTTTTGGATTTCATCTCCTTTTCTGTACTGTTTTTAGCCTGAAGATGGGGAAAAATATTCCTCAAAACGTCGCTATGTGAACTCATATCTTTCTACTTGAAAATCTGAATAAACATTTTTGTCTGTTGTAAAAGTCTGCGGCCATATCTTTTAATAATATAGACTAGGGAAAAAGACAATATTCGTATTGATCTGTAGCTCTTCCATCGGGAGCCGGGTAGCGCCGCGCCGCGGCACGGAAGTATCCAATCGCGCGGCCGCAATTAGCCGGCGCGATGTGTCGAAAGGCGGCGGCGCGTCGACCTGGCGAACGCGTGCCAAGCGGAACCGATCCGTCCGCCGTAACGCGGCGCTTTAAAAAACGGCGCAGCGGAGCGGGAATCGATTCGGGACGCGGCGTGAACGTCCGAGTGGCCTTTCGCGCGGTGATATAATTTTGCAACGTGCCGGGCGGGGGCGGCGCTGTAGACATTTGCGAGCGGCAAACGACGCTCCGCAGCCGCCGCCGCCGACGCCTCCGGCCTCCCAGGCGTCCCCACAGTCTCCATTTGGAGCACGTCGCGCTTGGTTAGAGTGAGATGCAAGCACAACAGGCGAGCGGGCGCCGAGGGGGAAAACGACTGCCATTTTTCTGTACAACCGTCATTTTGAAATCATATGGAATAATATCGTATTGTTTATATTTCAACTATTACAGATTTTGGTAAGGCATTTAACAGCATTTTGACAACATTTAACATAACAGCAATATTTTTACAACAGCGTAACAACATTTTGACAAACAGTAATGTTATCGCAATTAATAAGATGAAATGGAACACAAATAAAATTAGGTGTGATGGTATAACAGAAATAATAAATGGACATTAATAATCGTAATCTAATTAAATAGTTAAATGCAGAACATTTTTTGCGTGCACACATTTTTTAAAATATTTTGTTTCTAAAGTACTGATGCTGTTACCTTGACATTGCAGAAGAGTACATTCAAGTACATTATTTATTTTTCCCTAGTATTTTTCATGATTATGGGAAAGAATTTAAAAGCTACATAAAGTTTACCGTATGTTCGTAATTGGCGTTCGTAATTCTCATCATTTTCGGCACTGTTCTTGCTAGGGTATTGAGTACGTAGTACCGTGAATTTTGCATGCTACTGTCAGTCATCCGTGTACGCTGTTTCATTTTTAACAATTTTATAGAATTTAACGTTATATGTTACATTTCAATGCAGTTATTAGCCAATTACAGTATTTTGACATCACATTTCAAATTGATATATTTGCTGACTACAGTAATTCGAAAGGACAGACGTACTAGGCTTCCGCGGCCAATTTAATGTTTCATGCCTTAAAATCATGGATTCATCTAAAATTATCTCGTAACATTAATATAAGCAGACATCCTTAATAAGACCTTCACCCATGTTCCAGCAGAGATGTAAACAATCCACATATTATTCATAATTGAACAGGTTGTGAATACATTTCAATCCAAAAAGTTTCTTGATGCTTTTGACTTTTCATTTGACGTCTCCCGAACAGAATAGCAAAGTAGTTCAGTTTATTTACCCAACCACCATTACAATTAAATATTCAATATATGGAAGAGCAACTCAACTTACATCTTTGTCTGGAGGTTTATATGAAAATGCACTGCCCCTACCCTCTGAACGAGAAGAACCGAGAAAAAACCGAACAGCGACTGGATTCCTTAAAATACTTTCTGCTGCACAGAAATCGCTGCACCGCGTCCGCCGCGGATCCCGTTCAGGCGGTTCGTCTCCCAGGGTCTTCCTACTCGCAGCCGCCGCTGCCGCTCGCTCGGCGAGACGGCGGCGCACCCGGGCTCCGAGCCAAGCCCTCCCTCTCCGCCTCCGCCGCCGCCGGGTGCCAAGATTTGTCCAAATCGGTCGACTCGTTCGCCCAGTCGGTCGGCCCGCGCCGTCACCACCGCCGCCGCCGCAGCCGCCGGGTGACGTCGTGAGTCACGAAAACCGGTTCCCCGCGGCCTCCGGCGCGCGCCGCCGCGCCGCTCCGCGCTGTGCATGGGACGCGCGTTCACGTGTCGGCAACCGGCGCGGTGCGGTGCCGCACGGCGAGGGCACGACCCACGCATGCGAAGGAGGCGCGGGGGCGGCGGACGCAGGCGGATGCAGGCGACGCCGCGCCGCGCAGCGCCGTCGAGGAAAATGCGGCTCCTTCGCTCCGCCGCCGCAGCGCGGCATTTTAACACCTCGACTTTAGGGAATTTCACTCGCGGAGTGAATAGGAAAACACAATAAAAATCTACCAAAACTTGAAAACCAGATGAATAACGTTGGGAATCAACTGGAACTGAAAAATAGTACAAGTAAAATGCAACGAAATGAAGCAATACTTGTCCTTTAATAAATATGGAATAACTATTTGGTAAGAAAGCGTACCTCTTAAATTATGAGAAAATGAATATTTCTCAAATATCCAAAACAATAGAGAGCATAATTTATCCACTGCTGTTACACATACTAAGGGAGGTTTCCATAAACCAGCTGAGTATAATAAATTGACACCGTATCGACAGGTGTGCTTGTTGATCGGATTTGATTAATAAAGGTGATCATTACGTAAAAAAATGAAAGAAGCAAAAGGGAACAAGCAAAATAGTGAAAATGATCAAGTTTCCAGATTCAGAAGTGCGAAGTCTGGACAAAGGGATAAATGTTCCGAAAACTGCAGGAACAATTTGAATGTTAATTTTTTTGTTCTTAATTGTTATGATATTTTGTCGGTTACATTCCCTCTGACGCGGAGAATTTATGGGCGCTTTTCAGATAATAAATAAGTACTTAGGGAGGGCGTGAAGACATTTTGATAAGCGTTGACTGACGGTGTTGGCTGACGATGTTGACTGACGGTGTTGACTGACGGAGAAGACTAATTTTTAGCAAAATACTACATCGAGAAGCCTGCAATGATGTGAAGGAGGATCGTTAAACGAAGAATCATGAGATGAGTTGGAGGAGGGACAAACCGTGTAGGCGATCAGGGCGTGAGCGCGGTGGGACTACAAAAACAGTACCTAACTGCGAAGGAGCCGCTTGCCGGGGGCAACAGCTATTGCCCAGAGGGCAGCGTTGGGCCAGGCGGAGGTGGGTGTGGGTGTGGATGCGGGGGCGGGCAGCGGCAGGAACGACGCCCGCTAGATACGATCCGTCACGACGGCGACGGCAAAATTGACGGTTGAACACGATCGCTGTTGGGCCTGGCGGGGCGCGTTCTCGACCTCGCCGCCCACGCGGGCCCGCCTGCCCAAATTGCACGCCTCGGCGCATCAATGGACGACCCGGCCTCCGCCGACGGTAAACGGGAAACACCATAAATCGCTGCGGGGGCGGCATGGAGCGGGGCAGCTGGGGGCGGGGTGGCGCGGGGCGGGAAGGGGCGACGCGGGGCGGAACTGGGTGGCGCGGGGCGGGGCGGGGCAGGGCGGCGCAGAGCGGGACGGGACGGGGCGGGGCGGCGCGGCGCGGGGCGGCGTGGGGCGGCGCGGTGCGGGGCGGCGTGGGGGCGAGGGTGAGGAGATACGGACGAAGGAGGCGTTGGCGCTGCCTGGCGTGGTGGCTTGCGTGAGGGAGCGGCGGATGCCAAATGCTCAGCGGAGTGAGGTAGGGGAGACCGGACGGCGCGGCGTGGAAAAAGTAAGCGAAGTCTGGCTTACGTACTAAAGGTAACTTTTGGTATTTTTAGATTTATTATTAATTCTGCAATGAAGTATCATTACTTGGTGGCAGAATATTTAAATTACAAGAGAGTACTTGATTTAGGAAAAAAAAACACTAATTAAGAATAATGGTACATAATTTCACAGCGCAAACCTTACTCCAATTCATTTTACTCCACTTCACTTCAGTTCACTTCACTGCACTGCACTTCACAACACTTAACTGATATGCATCTCTTTCGCATTTCTTTCCCTCCACTACACAACACTGCACTGCACTGCACTGCACTACACGAATATAAATAATAATAATACTAATAATAATAATAATAATAATGACAATACTACTACAACTACTACTAATAATAACAATTAGACAAATTACTTAATAGGAAATTCTACTTATTTAACAGTAGAAACTTAACAATAATACAATGACATAAAATATAGATGAATAGCTAGGAAACTAATTTATTTTTAAATTTTCTCAGGTTTTGAGGAAAGGGTTCAAAGATTGTCGCAGGCAAACTGTTCCAGTCTCTAATAGTTCTGTTTGTGAATGAAAATTTCCCAACATCCGTTTTCTGCACTCTTGTCTTAATTTTGTGCTTGTGATCCGCTCTACCGAAGTAAGTAGGTTTTCCTAGACGACGATTAATTTCACCCCAAGCAGGATAACCTTTGTATGCTTTGTACATAGCACAGAGTCGCAACTTAATCCGCCTTTTTTCGAGTGACTCCCATGCACCTTTATTTTTTGTACCCCTGAAAGTGAATTTTAATGCTCTGCGCTGGAGCCTTTCTAGATTACCTTGCTGCGATATTCTGTACGGGTCCCAGCATACCGCGCCGTATTCTAACACGGGTCGCACTAGTGACATATAAGCTAATTCTTTACTTTTCACCGTACTCCTCTTTAGAATCCGCATAACGAAATGTAAAGATCTCCAGGCTTTCCCTACAACGAAATTTACTTGATTTTCCCAACTCAATTTACTGTCTAACTGTATTCCTAAATATTTGCAAGATGTAACTGTAGGTATGACATTGTTATTCAATTTGTACACTGTTTCACCATAACATCGACCCCTACCAAACGTGATGGCTTTGCTCTTCGAACTGTTTATTTCCATGCCGTTTGTTTCTGCCCAGGAGTGTAATTTGTCTGTGTCTCGCTGCAAAATATCTACATCCTCCTCTGATTTGATAACCCGATAGATGATACAGTCATCGGCGAAGAGTCTTACATTTGAAGCTAAATGTTTTGGCAAGTCATTCACAAAGGCGAGAAACATGAGAGGTCCAATGACACTTCCTTGTGGAATCCCTGACGTAACACTAGCGGAGGTTGATAAAAAGCTTCCTATTCGAACCTTTTGTTTCCTATCACGTAGTAGTTCGTTTATCCAAGCCACCACCCTTGTGTCTATACCCGAATCTATTAATTTGTTTACAAGACGATCGTGTGGAACAACATCAAAAGCTTTAGCAAAATCTATTACTATCGCGTCTACCCTTCCCCCATTATCAATTTCATCGGCTAGGTCCTGTAGAAGGGAAACAAGCTGACTTTCGCATGAGAAACCGTTCCTGAAACCGTGTTGACCTTGATACAGCCATTCCTTGTCCTCCCATTCTTTCCGGATGTAGTTAGTAATTAATTGTTCCATGAGTTTGCATACGACTGATGTGAGACTTATCGGTCTGTAGTTACTAAGGACTGTTTTATCACCGCTTTTAAAAACAGGTACTACGAGTGCTAACTTCCAATCTTCCGGTACGCAAGCGTTATTGATAGAGACATTAAATAATCTAATTAGATACGGTAGAATAGCCTCACCGCCTAATTTAATGATATCCGTGGAAATACAATCGGGCCCTCGAGATTTTCCGCTTTTCATTAATTTTATTCTTTTCAGTAGAGTATTTACGTCGATATAAAATAGATTTCTATCTGATAACGTTGGTATCCGTGTATCGTTAGTTTTCTGCTGAAATACCGACGTGAAATACGCATTAAAAGCGTTTGCTTTTTCCCTGTCGTCAGTTACTTGCGAATTATTTATCCGAACAACTGGTATTTCATCTTTGTTTCCCTTCCTTCTACGAACATACTTAAAAAATTTCGACCAATTACTGCCGTCCGAATCAAGGATATATTTCAAATGACGTTCTTCCGCAATTTTCTTTTCCTTTTCTAATGCTTTTGAATAACTTCGAAATAATGACATATGGTTATCACTAATGTGTCTGTTTCTAAACGCCTTTCTGGTTTTTCTTTTCATGCATCTAATCTTTGCATTATAATATTCTGGATCGGGGTTACTTTTTAACAATTTGCACGGCACAAATGTCTGCACGGCATTTTCAAGAATATTTTTAAATCCTCGCCATATTTCTTCAATCCCCCCTTCTATTCTAAGAAACCCTTCGTACTGTTCTCTTAAGTATTTTTGAAGCCCTTCTACATTCGTTTTCTTGTATTCCCTCAGTGGAAATCCGGCGTTAATACTTTTCCTTGAAGTACTTAAGTCCAAGTCGACAAGAACTGCTTTATGGTCACTTATACCTTCCATGACGTCGCACGATAAGAATAAGTCTTTCGGTCTAACGAGGCAAATGCTTTCGGTCTAACGAGGCAAATTCTCGCAAATTTTATCTCGAGAATCGGGCTTCTTTTGCCCCGGAAGAACTGTATTCCTTCAGGATAAAGGGAACATGCCTATAATTCAAGGAATAGAAAATGTAAGTTGCTCTTTTTTATGGACTGTAAACTAATATCTCGCGTTAAAGATAATGATTTTTGTAATGAACAATAAAATGTTTAATTGTATGTTAAATTTTGTCATCCTTTTTAACTAAATCTTTTTAATTACACTTTGATAAAAATGCATACTTGATGCCCAAAGCCAAAAGTATTTGGGCAACCCACGAATTCATTACGAACGGATAAAATATTTTTTTCTGAACAAAATATCAGCTTTGCTCACTAATTACTTATGGCACATTCCATTGTTAGACTGTCTGTAACACATCATTTTGGACAGAAATGATTCGATAACCATAACTGCAGTGCGGGAGCAAACAGCTTCGACGGTGATTCATAGGACAAGACGATACGAACGGCAGATACATGCTATTTGAGCAATGAGAACAACAAGAGATTGTCAGATGGAGTTGCAGATTACAGGAGAGTTGGAGAAGAAATGATGGAAGATAGCTGATCCACCGCCCGCGAGCGGAGGGGGTGGCGGAGCCAGGACGAACGGCGACGATCACCTCCGCCCCCGCTGCTGGCGTGCGAACCGCC
The DNA here is from genome assembly GCA_031308135.1 of Acheta domesticus. Lineage (NCBI taxonomy): Eukaryota > Metazoa > Arthropoda > Insecta > Orthoptera > Gryllidae > Acheta > Acheta domesticus. Next base: position 129,616,021 of record JAHLJT010009419.1, read on the forward strand.
GCGCCGCTCGTAAACTGCATCGCATGCAGCTCCGCCGAGGAACAACGAAGCCGCGCCTCCAGGTGGGTGGCGAGGTTCCCCGCGGATTCGAGAAACCAGCAATTGCCCGAGAAGCTGATCACAGTGCTTGTGGAAGATGTGTACTGCTTCTTCATAAAAGGCTCTTTAACTCGACAGTCAATGACTTCAAAAGTATGTACTAGTTGTACGATTTCGTATTTTGCACTGTAAGGAATAAAAGTACTTATGAATCCGTGGGAGAAGATAAATACAAAGATGCAACTCGTAAAATGAAAATAAATTGAATAACCATAGTTTTTTTGCCTTTCCAAATATATTGGCGTTTCCAAATATACGTTTTAATCTTTCTATCATTCTAATTTAATTCTGTTGCACTGAAATCGTTGTGCATTGACGTGCCGTTCGTACGAAGTCTTTTTTTATACTTTAATGATAGACTTTGACTATAGAAAAAACAAACTTTAAATTATTTTGTCTTTAACTGTTTTTGATATTTTTCTTATTTTTTCAGATCTGGAAAGACTTTACTTTGATTTCTTCGCGCGCTTTTACTTTCGGTGCTCCCGCGTTGTCCTCCCGCGCCGTACTTCCGCGCCGTGACAATTCTTCCTTCATCCTTTCTTCCAGTTTTTTTCCTTTTCCATATTTAATATACAAATTCTGTACTATCCCTATATTCGTCACTGACGGGCGCATATACTTGGGTTTTTATTTCATGGCGCGTGAGGGCCTGTCTTCACGATGGAATATCTCACGGTATTTCCTGTCTTTCTCGATCGTGCAGCTAGATGTCGAACGAACGCCGGCGCTGCTCTATACGGTTGCAATGATGCGACATCTGGCGGCACGACCGAGAAAGACGCGAAATGCCGTGAGATATTCGATAATCCCGAACTTTTTAATATGTTATAACGTTCGACATCTAAATTTTCTTTCTAGAGTCATCCTTTCCTCTATCCACCGGGTATTCAAGTCTCGTTCTTCTCTTTTTGTTTTTCATTGTTTTGGTGTCTGCAACCCGCATAGTGCCGGTCTATGTCACCTGCATTTTTAGTATCGTCTATGAGTGGCTTTGCCTAATGAAATTATATACGTTCTTTGACTTACAGTCCTTGGGTAGTTCTTTGCTATATTACAATATAGAAGTTGAAAAATCGAAGACAGTGCATATGCAATCTTTTTGTCAACACTCGTGTTGGTGATATTAAAACTTGAGATAAATTGATCATGTTTTATTCATAGCGTACGTTGATTTAATCTCCGCTTGTTGGAGCATACTTGGAGCCATTTATCGTGTATGTTGATTTTACGTTATAATTCTAAACACAATCTATTACGTTAAGTCAACGATATTCCATGAACTTTGACGTTTAGAAATATCAATTTTTGTTTAATAACTGATTCGTCACTGTTTATTTGGTATTGCTTAACTGACAACTGTGTATCTTATCTGCAGTTCACTGACCTACTATTGAATTATGAACTTATATCTCTCCTTTCCACATTCATCGGGAAACTGTTTTCGTTTCTATTACTTCCCATTCCATATGTGACGCGGCACGTCGCCCAATACGTAATATTTTTTATGCGCCACTAGTGAACTATGACAACTTTGTGTATGTTGTGTGACACACCCGATCGTTGCTCAACCTTTTTGAAGAACCTGATGTTACTTGGCGTCACTCTCCACTTCCAACTGACAGGTGACGTGCTCAAAACCTCTCTCAATATTACATCACCTCGCAAAACACACAAGGTGCGTTGGAATTTCCTCAGAATATTTGACTCCAGGCTCCCCAAAGATGAGAGGGTGGGGGAACCTGTGTTTCCGTCGATCTCTCCCAAAACGACCCACAAAACACCTCAGCATCGATGTCGTTCCGACACGTAACAATCAGCTCCGGAGAAACGTATGCAAATAACAGGACGTGCCACGCGTGCGAACCTTGCGTACGTAACAAAGGAGTGACGCGGAGCGCGACAGCCGTCCAGAGAAAGACGAGATAAAAAAAGACAGCGCAAAAAAATGATGCGGGGCTGCGGCTGCGCGCGACGTGCAAACGCTGTTAATGAGGGGGCGCGGAAAATTACTACCCCGGGCAGACGTCGGGAGCGGCACGCTGGGGACTGGCGCTGGATGAGGAGCGGTGCGTGTTGGAGGCGTCAGTTGAAGAGAGAGGACCATATTAGGATTGAGAACACAACCGGAGGGGATTATATAGGATTAGGAATGGAATTGAAACGCGGTAGCTTCGACTAAAGATATTGAGTCTCAAAGAGAAGCAAATAAATAGGAGCCGACTGGATGGCTGAGGTGGCTACAGCGTGTGCCGACTCAGTCTGAAGGGTCGCGAGTTCGAGTCCCGCCGTGGTCATGGTTGTTTGTCCCTTGTCTTTCATGTACGAGTGTTGTCGCGGAAGGTTTTGTGAGTATTTTGACCACAGACCGAAGAGTTCGCATGCGTGTCTAGTGTAAAAAGGTTAATATATGTACCCGTGAAAAATATAGTAGAGACCCGGCGCGGATAGTCGAAATCGACATTCCCTGAAGCTGGAAAAAGGTCCAGGAAGAAAAACAAATGAGAAGCAAATAACGATCGAGAAGGTAGAATGGCAAGCACAGAACAGAAACTTATTTATAGTAGTACGGCTGAAATCATAAAATCTAGAAAATAGGTATGTACAGTTAATGTGAAAAGGTTCAGAATTATGTTACAAAAGAGATTTATGTGTATTTTACAGGCGGATAATGGTATTACGGTGCAGGATAGATTAATGTTCCGAGTAAAGATTAGATGACGATGACTGCGTCAAAGATGCAGCTGATTTCTCCACAGTCATCGGTCACAGATGGCGACTGCCGGGCCCGGACGTCTGGCTCCCGACAACAGACGGCGAGCATAGGCGCGGCCGCGGCTCGCCGCGCGTCTCATAGAAAGTGAACGGGGAGCGCCCGCGCTGTCGCATGCAGGTCGCGTCTGCCTGCCCTTACGTCAGCTCGGCTGGCCGCCGCGCCGCTTCGTGTAATCTCGCACCTCCCGCGCCGCGCCCGCCGCACCGCGCCGCAGAGCACCGCGCCGGCGCGTCGCCGGGAGCTGGACAAAGGCTCGGGGCGGTCGATGATGCGTCGCGCGCGCGCTCCTGTACCCGGCCCCGCACCGCCCACGCCAGCGCACCTCCCCGCCACTGCCCGCCCCGCCCCTCACCACCCACGCCAGCGCACCCCCCCGCCACTGCCCGCCCGCCCCTCACTACCCACGCCGGCGCACCTCCCCGCCTCTGCTCGCCCGCCCCTCACCACCCACGCCAGCGCACCCCCCCCCCGCCTCTGCTCGCTCGCCCCTCACCGAGCTCTAGCCACCCCGACGCCTGCGGATTATCTCCGTGAACTGCCTTTGTCCTGCAGTCTTAAAGAAAACTCAAGAACTTCTATTTTTGTGTTAATACTTTTAATCACCAAACACTATTATAAAGACAGTAATTTTGTTGTTGTAAAGCCTATCTTGCCTATACTTAGATTCTTTTGTAATGGCCGATGACATTAGGTCATTGTTACACCTGCCTTTTAAAATGAATATTTTTAATTAATTCGCAAACAGCTTTCTCAACGGGGTTTGTGGCCTCATAAATGTGCTTACCACTGTAAAAGAATTCATTTTATGAAGCAGGAGGTGTAACAATGAGCTAATGTCATAGGCCACGTTGAAAAATCGAAATAGATCATGTGAATACGACCATTACAAATCTGACATGTCTGTAACTAAGAAACGTTTTCATTTGTTTACATGGCAGTAAACTATTAACTATTGGCATAGAAAGTAAATATTGAGTCGTATGACTCCATTGTTCTGGAACATCAGTACCCTTCGCATCCGAGCTTCCCACCTCTGTCCGCGCCTAGAACGCTCTCTCATCCTCCCACGCCCCCTTGCACACATCCGCTCCCGCAGACCTTCCTATGCGCTTATCTTTGCCCATGCGCTTGTTCCTCCACAATAGCCCTCGGTCGCTCGGCGGTGTCTCCGGCTCCGTGCTCACCTCCCTGGTCTCCCGAGGCCACCCACGCCCCCTCTCCCTTCCCATCCTCTTTCCCCACTGACGCCCTCTCCCCTTTGCAAACCCTCTGCTGCTGATGCCTGTCCCCATCCACACACCCCACTCCTCCCCACCCTCGCTTCCTCGCTCACAGCCACCCTCACCTTTCCCCTGTGCTTGCTCCTGCCTGCCCTACGGCTGCCACCCGCCCCCGCCCCGTCTCCCCGCCCCCCGCGAGGCCACCCACGCCCGTCCGCTCTCTGCCCGCCGCCCCCATCTCTCGCGCGGTCGCTCGCCTGCCCGACCGGACGGGCGGCGGAGAAAGTCCCGCGTTCTCCTCCGCTCCGCTGCCCCGGCGGCGGCGGCGGCGGCGGCGGCGGCGGCTCCAGCGCCCGGTGAAGGACCTGCCGCTCCGCTGCCGCAGTCGCCGCCTCCGCCTCCACTCCGACACAGCTCCCACCGTCGCCAGTCATGCTACCGGCTCAGACCTTCACACTTAATCATCTGAATGTCTTCTCGCGTCTCTGCCGGACTTGTCCCACAAAAGCTTCCGTAGTCGTCATTGTGTTCGCATTTGCATTCTCTACAACCATTTCTCTTAGTTCCTGCACAATAACAACATGCAAGAATGCTTAATATTATAATTTTTATTTTCTTTCTGATGGTCGCATCCTTGAACTTTCCCCATGGTCACTGTCAAGGAGCGTTTTATCCCGAATTTGTACAGTTCATCGACATTAATTGTGCGACTGAATTGCATTAACTGACAATAATAATTTCAATGAATTAACTACAAACAGTGATTGGTCAGAGAAATGAAACCTTATGATATGTTTTGGTTAGTTTATTATCTTTCACGCCCTAGATGGAATTACCCCACCCTAGATGAATTATCCAAGGCTTCAACTCTCAATACTTGGTTCCGCGCAAAGTATCTACCATTGCTCCTATTTCATCACTTGCGCCGACATTAAATACCTTGGAAATCACAGTCACCAGCGGTTACGAGATTCCATTTTAAAAGTAACGCCAAATTCGTGTAGAAATCCTTTTGAGAAAACAATCTGGCGAACGTAATCTCCCAGAGGCGGGTGGGCGCAGACGTCATCGTCTCTTTAGCAGCTGCTGTTGGCGTCGCTGGCGCCGCCGAAGGCGAGGCAGCAGCTTTCCATACATAGAACGAATCGCGCCATTCACGCTCGATCGGCGGGGCCGATAGCCGCCTCCGCTTCCCTTTCGCTGGCGCAGGCCACGCCCGCGCCCGCGCCCGCGCCCGACCCACGTCCTGGCCGAGCGGGGGAGGAGGGGGGCGCCAGCCAACCCACTGCTGGGCCGGCACGCCTTCCGACACCTGTACCCGCCCCCGCCCCCGCGCCCGCCCTCGCTCCTACATCCGCCCCCGCGCCCCGTCTCCACGCCCCGTCCCCACGCCCCCGCGCCCGGCCCCATGCTCGCCCCTGCGCCCGCCCCTGCGTCCGCCTCAGCGCTCGCCTCCGCACCCGCGGCCGATCCATCTTCCTAGGCCAGAGTGGGACGGGCGCCAACCCACTACAACCCCCAACCCACTGTATTTACTGGCGGCCGGCGCACCTTCCGCCACTTGTGTCCTCGACGGCAGTCAGAGAGGGCCTTTGAAGCAAGGCGAAAGGTCATTTTCACTGGCGTAAAGGGATTTTATAGTCTAGGGAGGCGGACTTCTAAGCATTTGTGTGATGATCCATGGGCTTTTGCAACCACGTTGATAGTTAAAATGTCAAGTAAATACTTTGGTTTCGGTTTTTAAATTAGGAGATTGTGCGTGGGGCGTCCTCCAACCCTTTGCTGGCGGCCTGCGCGCCTTCCGACACCTGTGCCCTCGACGGCGGTCAGAGAGACATTGGAACAAGGCGAAATGTCACTTTCACTGGCGTAAAGGAATTTTCTCGCCTGGGGAAGCGGTCGTTCTATGCCTGTGTGTGACGATCCATGGGCTTTTGAAGCCACATTGCTTTCTAACAAGTGAAGATAAGCCTGATCCATCCAACATTTAAGGAATTTAAATGAAAAGATATACTTACCTTTAATTGAAAAGAAGATCACTTTTTTAACTGATGGGCAATTGATATTTTGTAACTCTTGTGAAGAAGCATTTAATATGAAAGAAAATTCAAAATTTTCTTGCACAGTCAACCCCAAGAGTGAAAATTTCCGTACTTGACGTACTAGAGATGAAGAAAAGTAAACACAGGTGGAATCTGTGGTTCAATTCCTTCTTACGTAACTGCTCTCTTGATTTCTTTCAAGAAATGATAAGTGAAAGAAAGTGGAATCAAACAGGAAGCAAATTATAGCTCGTTGAACTTGCAAGTATAATGTAAATAATCTATTTCAACCACCAAAAAAAGGGTGCCTACATAATCTATTGTGAGCTGCAAACCTTGTTTGTTCTCACACTACATGTGTTGACATTCAGAAATAGAAGACAATTATAAAATTGAGTTACGTGAAGATTTTAATGTATTCACTACATTTTAATGAATTTTATCACTATGCACTACATTTTATTAAACGCAATAGAGATCTAAAATATTTTAAAAAAATCAAACCATTGAACAAACATTAGATAATTTCACACACACATACACACACTACTCTGTGTGTGTGTGTGTGTGTGTGTGTGTGTGTGTGCGCGCGCGCGCGTGTGTGAGTGTGAATATAGTGTGTATGTGTGGACAGCCTGAACTCCAGCTCTAAGGGGCCGTAAGGTCGCAGACTCAGCGCACATAGAAATGCAGCTGAGCACGCACACACCTAGCAGCTCTATTTTGTGACACTCTTTCTGAAATGACAGAATCTCAAATCCCTTCTTGAAATATAAAACAAATCTGAAACGTTGGGAGCTTAGGCATTCGCGGACGGAGTCTGTAACTACTTCCCTGTCCATGAGGCACAGGTGTCAACGTTTCGGCCGCATTTCTTCCTGGGCAAGGTCGAAACGTTCAAGGCAGAATGGCGGCCGAAACGTTGGCATCTGTGCCTAGGACACGGCGTCTCTCGGGCAGACAAGTAGTTATTAATCTGAAACGTTGTCTGCCGATTGCTTCATGATTTCCTTTTAATGTCGACAGTGTACGTCAAATAGATTTTATTGATAATATCGCAGTTTGGTCCCTGGATGAAACTAATGCTCCTTATAACGCTGGCGCCCAATGTATTAAAAGTAGCTTTAGTCTATTTAATAACTCACATTTGCAAACTACTGACAGGTGCCAGGAATATGTTCGTTCAATTTTAGGCCTTATTAGACGTAGAGTTTATGTCACAGAAAATATATGCAGAGAGGTCAACAATACTTTATGTAACAGTTTGTACATTGAACTACATTGGCAAGTTTCGTCTAGTATGCAAGATACCTGTTCTCTTTAACCGTGTCATTGTTTCACGAAAGATAATCTCGTCCATAAAATCTGTCGTCGATTTCGAGGTACGAACGTGACCTGAAAAGCGGCACGATTCCACGGAGTGAGAGGATCAGCCCCGTTTACTCGCCTTGAGTCCCCCTTTCCTTTCCCAGATCGTCATATCGAACGGAAAATCGAACACAAGTAGTAGTCGTGAAGTCCTTGTTTGCATCCCTTGAATTCTTTTAACGAAACATTTTTCGCGTTCTTGTTCTCGTGCCTAACGTTGGCCCTGATGAGAAACTTTGCTTGTATTGCTTTTCTTGACTTTCTCTGTAGTTTTGCAACGCCTTTATAAGGACATTTACTAGACGCCTAATTCAATAAAAATGTATTCTTTTTGATAAGTTAACAAATGGCATTTGCAATTTGGAAAATGTATTTATGAAAGCACATTGACATTGATATTTCAAGGTCCGTGAACTGTTTACATACAATAGAGATACTCTAAAATATGTTTAGTACTGAAAAGAGGTATCGCTGTCTTCTTCAGCATGAAAAATAGTCAAGGGGAAGGCGCTGTTACTCGTTAGGTTTTGAACCCTCGATTTCCGACTAATGAAATTTGCAGAACGATGAGACAGAGAGAAATGTTAATACGATATTGTGAAGGTTTCCAGATTTAATCGGGGAATAGAATTAAGATTGAACAATATTTCAGTGATGTATACAGATAGCGGAAACCTTAGATAGAACATATAAAATTGTCATCTTCTTCAAAAGGTTAATTAATTGTAGATTACATTCAGAATAGTATGATTCTGATTGCTTTTTACAATAGAACTAAATTCTTTGCAATTACTTGACTTTTACTATTCTGTCACGTTCATCTTACGTATAACGCGTCCGTCATGCTAAAAAGTTTCATATTAAGCGCGGACTAAACAAAAATGTTTATTTAGATTTGTATTTTCATTCAAATTTATTTTTCTTCATTTATGAAATAAATATGAACGAAGTTTATTTGATGATTTATTTCAACTTACCCTAATCTCACTATTGCTTCCGTTTCTCACTAATACAGAAGAACTACGAAAACGAAGTCAGCTAGGAATGAGGGCTAAGGAATTAATGCTTACGATTATGTATTTAAAGTTTTAATAAATGTGAAGGAGTGGTCTAAAAGTACTATGCATCATCATGATTCATTAGAGGATCGTGAAATGGACAGATAACACCGGAAGATGCCTAAGAAAGCAGGCGGGATTCGAATTCAAGCCATGGCACCTTCAGCAGTAATTAAGAACCCTCACTTTTAATCGCCTAGTTAAACGCCGAGCAAACGTGGTCATTCCGGTCGGGAGCCGTTAAGCTCGTCGCGAGACCGTTACGGCGTGGGGCAAAACACGCAGACTCGCCCCCTCGCGCAGGCAGCGAAGGTGCGGGCTTTACAGCGACGTAAAAGGGAGGTGTAAAAATACGCTGCGCCTCGGAACAGGCCAAAGCCGATCGCCGGAGAACGCTGAGCAGCGCTAACGCACAGTGGTGTCCTGACCTCGGCATTCGAGGAGGTGAGTGGCCACTTTCTGAGCCGGGGTGAGGGCGCGGCCTGGCGCTCGCGGCCTCTCGCCGGCGCCGAGGCCCAAGTCCGCTCGCCGTGTTTTCGGGCGGCGAACACGACTCGCTCGGAGAAAGTGTACGAAAACGCCTATTTGCACGGCAGGTTATGCAATTCATAAACAGGCATTCTTTCACACTTGGCTTCCCTTCAGTTGGTCTTGGGACCAGTTTAAATGAGAGTAATTTTTAAAATATTTGTTACTGCCAAAACAATTCTATATTTACCGTAAGACAAAAATGACTGTAATTCAGATCCTTCATGTTCTCTGGCAAATGCATGTTTCTTGAAATGAAAACGTTTTTGAGATTTATATATTTTAAATATTTTAAAAACGTAAGACTGATCAAAATTTGAGGCTTAAGGCTTCATATAAGCTTCAATTTAATGAAGCAAGTAAATACTATATAACCACACGAATCCCATATCCAATATAAAGATTTTTTAAACGTTCTTGACTGTTAATCACTTACCTTAATAACTTGACCGTTCCCATGCACGAATAGCTCGAAATCACTTGTTAAGTAGCTTGTCTAGTGTAAAAGTGAACTAATTATTGGATAATGTCTTATAGTGAATTAATTATTGGATAAATATGTCTATTAATATTAAGTTTTATTAATTATAGATTAATAAACATTTTATTACATTATTGGTGTGTACTTACCGAAAAATTTTATTATTTATGTTTCAGGTAAATGGTTCACAGAAGACACAAGCTCCATTTCTGCCGTCAAAACTGGCCCTAGTTTACTGAAGGAGGTGACTTATTTTCTTTGTAAGTGAAAGAAATGTAATATAAAATTTTATCTTCAATGATGTTTTAACAAATTACTAACAACTAATACCTTAATTGACAACTGTTAGAATTTTTAGCTGAGAAGCTCTTTTGGCGCGTAATTTGTGAGTGACGTTATATCGCGGCAGGTTTACCGGGGATTTCTCCGCTTTTCTTTGCCTTCATTCTGCCTTTATTCCATTTTCTTAAAATCCATCTCCATTATTCATTGACTCATTCCATCATTTATACTTACAGTTAGGTTGTTCATACCGCCTGGCCAGTCGACATCTCTGTTTCGCCACGGATATTCTACGGGGCATTTCATCTCCATATAAAGGTCATATAAATCTAGAATTATGAAATAGGATGAGGCCTTGAGGAGATTTCCCGCATTACTTAACATTTCAATATGCTTCCATTCTCGTGTTGAGATCTTAGGGAAATCCTTAAGTGCGAGCAATACTTTTAATCCCCTGGAAGAGTTTGAATCTTTACTAAGACCCTCAGTACCTAACTTTTTCCGCCTTTATAGGATTAATGGTTTTCAACGGAGTGGAAAGGATAGGTGATGGTGATGGCCTGATTTGAGTGATGATGAAGCACTGATGGGATGAGGAGCAGGGGAAATAGAAGTCTCCAAAAATTTGCCGCGAACCCGCTTTATCTAGTGCTCACATTCTACCTGGAACGACTGGGACTTGAGCCTTGGAACAGAGGCAAGAGGTGGTCGCTGTGAACAAAACACCAAAGATCACTCCTCTAGAAGAGCAAGTAGGGAAGAAAATATATTTCGTAAATAAAGCCAGGAAACGGCCAGATCGTCTTCTAGTATTCGAGGCGTTCAGAGCACAAGGGAATCATGTCATGTTAGGAAACGTATGACAAGAAAACTAATGCAAGAAAAACAGGCGTAACGTTTTAAGGAACATTTAATTTCAGGGGAAAATTTACACTGTTCGGGTGTTTTTAAGCGTTTCTTACAACGTTAGAATATTCATTATTGAAGCTCTAGAAAGAGCTTCAAACAGATATTTTAAACACGAAAAATGGCGAAAATGACTAAAAGTGTGCGTGTTTCCCTTGTGTTCTGAACGCCTCCTGTAGACACTGACAGCCTTCGCACCAACTGAGCCGCTGGGCGTTTGCGCGTGCCGGCTGCCCAGTGTCGCAAGGTGGCTGTCACCGCTGCTCGGCGAAGCGTGAACCCTCTCGGCGAGGGCGCCGGCACCTTGCGCGGTATCCGATCATACGCGGCCGCGGGCTCCCCCGCCACAGCGCGATTAGTTGCACATTGCCCTCGAGACTCGCCTATCTGCACACCCGGTGCCCAGTGTGTGGCCAGCTCCTTTCACGCCTCTTGCCAGATCTCGACCTGGGGTTGAAGATTGTTTTACTCCGGGAGGGGGGTGTACATGCTTGCACGTGCAATTTCGTTTAGGAGTACGCAGTTGGTAAACTGTACGGAACAGGAGAACATCTGAAAATTATATAACTGTATCAAAACTACTTTAAAAATGTAAATAAAGGAGAAATTCTCGTAACAATATAATTGTGGTGTTGTCATTCTATGTAATGAAGTTATTCTAATGTTAGAAACTGGCATCGGACAACTGACAAACGGACATTTCTCACGTCGGAACGTACAGCATTATCTCGACATTCTGCACCACTTTTCAGCTCAAGCGCTTGCGCAATTCGAATTGCACATGCGCAGGTGATTGATATTGCTGTTGATTGGTGTACTGTATGGCCTGCAAAGGTTACTTGTAGGAAAGGCATATTTTTTATTTAGTTAAAATTATTTAACAAAGCGTCCAAATGTGACGCGGTTTCCTACTTCTCCACTGGTTTGTGATAGCAGGAACAGTTGATTAATATGACGACGAAAAAGGAATGATAATACAAAATGGTCATCCGCACGTGGAAGCGTTATTTCATAGCCTGCCGTAGATGATGCATTGGACATAAATATCAGTATTCCTATGTTATCTTTCTTCAAAGCTGTTTCAATAATATTATGAAAACGACTTCCGCAAAGTACATTCCTAGCCACTCTGCACGCGTTGTTTCTTCTCTTGGTTCCGTAACCGATCACAGATCTTATGTATAAATTTCCGTGCAACTACGAATCACTGTAGAGGATCTAAATGATATCCTAAATTAAATAATGGTTTGCATTGGCCTTCCATGACACTATCATATGAAGAAAATGTTCATGCCTTGCAAAGAATTTGAAAAATAAGCTGATGCTCTAGCTGCCTATTCCATTTGCGTCCGCAAGCAGTATTTAGTATTATCATGTAAAGACTATGGAATACGTATATGATTTTAATAAAAACTGAGTTATTATTTTTGATACTTTTATCTTTTATTATTTCTTTTTCGTTTACATTTTCTAAAGATAACATGATATCTCGGTATAACCCGACCAAGGGAAGTGTAGGACTGAAGAGAGATCGATGCATCTGAGAACTAATAACGGCAACAGTTGCGTCACGCGTTCGCACCGGGGCGGTATAGTCTGGTGCATTCCTGTTCTTGTTCCACAGTAATAAAAAATATTTTTTCATAACATAGTACCTAATACTAATTAATCAGCCCAAATCAGTTTTTTGCGTCAAATAATTTTTCGTAGAAACATTGTTACGCACAGAAAGCACTTAATAATTTGATCACTCATTAACAATTCGAAATAAATACATTACGTTGTATTTTATGGGAATCTGGAAGTTAAAGAAGAAATTCCTGGATGTTTATCATTAAGTCGAACAATGTCATGTACTCATGTTGTTGTAGAATTTGTTGTGTAATGTGACTAGAATATGTGGTTACTTTTAGGAACTCAGAAATCTTTATATACATTCTCATTTCGTTATCAATAGTTATTAATATAATTATGGAACAATTTGGAATTTTTCCGTGATTTTAAATGGACTGACGGATATAGTTGAACATAAGATGACATTACGATAGGGCTATTTATAAGGCACCTTCGTCTAGATCAGTGTTTCAGTTTTCAGTTGCACTGAGTATATCAAGAGCTCTGTCTTTCTCCGAAGCAAAACACAGCGCAGTGATGCCCTCATCGCCAGTCATGCACTCCGCTTGGTTGAATTATACATCGTATTATCAACCCAGATTGGAAAAATTATATTATGATTTTTGTTTTGGTTATCGATGCAAGATCTCTTCAACTATACAATGCTATGCTGTTCTACAAAATCAATGCTATGAACGTTTAAATAACCCCACATAAAACGAATTACGGATAAGACGTAATGTTTATTTGCGGTATCAAAAAAGGGGAACTTGTACCTCGTTCACACTAGGTCATTTAAACGAGAAGAAAAGGAGCTCACAGACACTGACGAAGAACAAATATTTATAACGAGGAAGGTTTGCTTTTTTTTTATTTGAAGATAATAGGTCGATAGTGTGACCCATTTCATGATACAATCTCCCCTTAACACCTTTATAACGAGCAAGGTTGGAATTTTTTTAAAATTTGAACAAAATAGGTGGATAATGTGACTCGTTTCATGGCACATTCTCCCTTTATCACAACTAGCTGAGCCGCTCCCCACCGCCCACTGTTTGCGGCGTCTGGCGGTGCTTACGAGGGAGGTGCGCGGAGGGGCCGCATGCCGTCGCGGCGCGGCGGGCGGGGCGTGGGCCGCTGCCTCGCCCGCTTCGCCCACGGCCGCCCACGGGCGCTGCACCGCCGGCCCACCCGCCCCGCCAGCGCCCCTCCCCGCCCCGCCCCGCCCACGCACGCGGTCCTCGACCTTTTCCTCCCAGCGACGAGTCCCCCCCGTCAGGACACGCATGCTACGCCGCGCCGCCCCAACGACGTCCGGCAGCAAAGACCTTGCACGCAGCGGGGGGGGGGGTGTTTATTCTTTATTATGCACCGCAGGCCTTAGTCTCTTCGGGCGTACCTAGAAGTGTGGTTTTGATGGATGGGTGATAATTATGAGATTTGGAAGTTGATGGAACGATGGTGAAGCGATAGACTGAGAAGCGGGAGAACTCCAACAAAACGCGAATTCGCATTGTTCATCACAGATTCCGCGTGTATTGACCAGAACGTGAACCTCTGCACCTAAATGTAAACGTTGAGTGGTGTGACTGGTTCACCACGAGTCACCCGTAACACTGAACATAAGAAGAAGGCGCAGAATAGAGTGATGGAGACACTATTCTCTAATACGAGGCCACTACCTGAGCTTTATAACTATACCTGGACTGGATAAATATTGGAATCGATAAAATATTGTGAAGATGTGGTTTGAAAGTTGATGGAGTGATGGTGGAATGAGATGCAGGCAACCGGAGAAAACCTGCTGAAAACCCGCTTTGTCCACCATAGTCCACACGAATGGTCGGGAATGGATTCCCGGGTATCCAAAGGTGGAAATTCACATGAGCCATCCCAAGGCGGAGAAAGCAAAAGGACGCAAGGACGAACTCAAAAAGAGTGCACAAAAAAACAGGCGGGATACATCTCAATCATTTTACTCATCCAATCTTGCGCACCCCATGTTTACTAGAGTCTGGAGGTGCCCCCAGACGCCCCCAGTTCGGAGATGCCTCTTCCATTTTATGGCGTGTCATGTCCTCAGCTGAGTGGCCGTTTGATGTTGTACATTCCTTGCTCTTCGGCCCTTCGATGACGCGCCGTCGCTCCGAAGAGGATGTCGCTGCCTGACCTATAGAGGACTGTTACCAGAATAGGGTTATGTGCACAGAATTTCAGAATACGGTCCAAACGAGCAAACACTCATTCTGGCAAAAATCAGAGGCTGTAGGCTTTAGTTAGTTCCGGTTGTTCCCGCCAAGTTGTTGCCACAGATGTTCGTGATTGCTCGGACGGATAAAATGGAACGGGTAAATATGAAATAATTTCAGAACGTTTGTTAGTCCTTTTACGTGCTGGAGGGCAAAGGTGTAGCCAGAGATTGTGGCGACAATGTTGGAATCTGTAACGCTTCCTCCATAATAGAAAAAACGAAAGAAAGTGGGAAAAGTAGACTTAATTTCGGGTTCAATAAGCATACCTTCCACACTGATAATTTCAATGACTTACTCGCATATACAGGGCAGTGAGCAGCCAAATTATTTTTTATTAATGATTGGGTCATTGAATGACTGTGTTTTTCGTTTTTGAACTATAGTATCACCGAGGTATATTTTAGAGCACCCTCTTCTCTGCACAATCGTTTTATTAGAGTTATGAATTTATTAATAATTAATTTATGAATGGGAATACACTTCTTTGCCCTTAACGCAGCGTTATATGAAGAGAGGAAGTAAAAAAGCTACACAAAATTACATAGCCAGGGTCAAACTGCCCCCAGGCTCTTGTCTTCTCCCATCTCCAGCTTCGTATCCGGTGACTCCACGTGAGATGTATGAAGGACGAAATGGGCCGGGCGAAGTGTCGTGAATTAATTTTCAAATTTTTCTTTCTTCACTGTTCTACATTTTCGTACAATTATCGCCAGGGAATTTGGTTAGTTCGTCCTGTATGCTCATTTAAATAATAATTGACAGACTCAAACATTAATTCCACGTGCAGATGAACAGTCTCTAATCGCTCAAGGACAAGAGAATGGGAAAATCCATAATAGAAAAGTATCTGTCACGCTCCAGTTTATTTGCGCCTTCGATTGAATAAATTACACAAATGAAGCACACTCAAAAGAAACAACTTTTCGGCATAATAATCACACATTTTTGATGTAATACGAATGCTAGTCAAGGTTATTAACGGACGAAACTTAAATTGTCTAATTCACATTTGATTCAAAGTTTCCATCAATTTTGACATTTATAACCAGATTTTATTTTAAAATATATCTCATATTAGTTTTAACTATTTAGACATACTCTTTGAAGGATTGTTCATTACTTAAAATTAAATCTTAATTCATATTCCTTAAAGATAATTTCAACAGAAACATGTGAAAATTACCCTCTAAAAACCTTGTTTACGAAAATGCTCTAGGGCAGCTTCTTACTAGCCATGAAATTGCTCAGGCGAAAGAGAACGCATATTTCTTTCATCTTAAAAGTAACACCAAGGAACTGCTATTGTCGCCCATTACCTCCCTCGCAGCCCAGAGCTGCACACTCTTGTTAGCAGTAAAAAAGTCCGATTAGCATAAAAGCATCTGGAACAAGGCCAGAAAACTGTACCCCGCTGTGGCAGCAAGGTTTTTGCCGCGAAATCGCCGTTCGTGGAACGCAGAGGGGACAAGAGGCGGCGGGGCGCGATCCCTGGAGGTTCTGGGTCAGGAGCCACGCTAATGTGCGAGCGACCTTGGCTGCCGGCAGCCCCGCCGCCGTTGCTGGGTTTTGCCGGAAACGCGGAATCGTTCGGCGCGCCTCGCGAGTCGCGAGCAGTGTGGAAATCGTTCACTCGCTAATATGCATACAATCGTAGGCGCTTGCTTGTTTCTCCGGAATTATGCGTCTGCCACTTAGAAAGCGCCAAATATTAAAAAAAGACTTGTTTCGTAATTTTCTTGGTAAATTTTATTTATATGTTTCGTCATATCATACCTTCATTTTGGAACATTACGTTTCTATTGGAACCGAAATATACACGTTCATAAAAGTGTAATTTCATTTAGTATAATATTTATATGACATCAAATTTTCTTTAGCTAATTTTTTAGAAAAGATCAAGTAGAATATGCAAGTCTTGTGAACAAAAACTAGGGAGATGAACTTTAAGTCCCTGAGTAGGATAATGTGGGAGAAACAGGTTTCTGAACCTCACGGTGAACAAAATTACATTTAAATATCAAATAGCTAAACGCTCACATATATTTTGATATGAGGTGAAACTATTAATTTTTTAACTTCGTTAAAAGTGAAATTGAGATATTTTTGTCTTTCAAAAAAGTTTTCTAGCTTACAATGCTCCAAATAACATTTGTGACGCATTTGAAGAGAAAAACAGAATATTTCAAATTTAATGATTCTTTTCTATTTGTTGTGATTTTTAGATTGAACGAATCGAAAATACGGATTTAAAAATTGGAAAAAGAAAAGAAAAAGGTCTAACAACGTCTTGAAGGGCATTCATACTGCGATGGTGACAAGTAGCAGGGATGGCGCAGTGGCAGACCTTCGCCACCCGTGAATTACACAAGTGGACTTGGCGTTGCCATGACATTTCTTGCGACGACAGCCACGTCATGATTCGATTATATCACCGCAATGTGGGGCTGGCGAGGCCCATGCGCCGTGAGCCGTTCTCCAGCGGCCGAGCGGCGTGGGCTCCTGCGCCCGGAGACTGCCGCCCCTCCCAACCCTGCCCCTCCCAGCCCAGCCCCTCCCTTCCCGTCACCCCCGCCCCCACCTCGGCACCGGGTCGAGCACCTGCTCCGGTCGCGACGCGAGCCTCTTTTTGCGCCCCCCCCCCTTTGCGCTCTGATCGTAAGCCATTGTATTTCTGCGCTTCTCGCTTCATTCATAGTGTTGCAGACATGGAAGACGCCTCTTCCGCAAACAAATGGACGTTTCGAATGTACTATAGTATCTTTATGAACAGTTCAAATAAAACATAATATAAACATTAGTGAGTGTTCTAATACGCTGAGCTGATTTTTGCATGGTTTTTGAGGACAAACATAACTACAAGAATGTAATTCAAATTAAGACGGACAAAACCGTTCCGACGAACATAACGCAGTTAATGAAAGGGTGAAGTGGTGAAATATTATTTGCGGGAAATAACAAATACTCATAAAACCTGTATTTAAAATGAAGTCCCAACATTTTCCCTTGAGTTTAAGACAATCGAATATCCCCAATTTGACCTTTTTTATCAATTCCCCCTGTACAACGTTTCGTGGAAGTCCATTGATTTAATTGACTTTCTTTCTGGGTCAGCAAATTTATACCGTAATACTTATATTATGTGTACAAAAGCGTTCTTCATTATAGAACACCCTTAACACTTTTTCGGTCGAGAGTTCAAGATGTGCTAGATTCTTCTCTGTTAGGTTGGAACGCACATTCAGTTTCTTCCCTTAGTGCTTCAGAGAACAAGCGCCTGTCAGTTATGTTACCCGCTGATCACCTCTGTCTAATGTGCCTAATTGCCTTATTCATCTCAGGGGTGACAATTTCCTCAAACATTTTAGTCGTGCTCCAACAGCACATACCCATTATTTCTAAATTTGCAATTTTCTAAAATTCAGAGAGTTCAACGAAAACGAGGCTTGCGCAATAATTTTGAGCACCCCCTTGTTTCATCTGCAGAAAAAAAATTAAAAAGTTTTTTGAGAAAATGTGGTTTAAAATTGCGTTAATTTTAAGCAGGTATTACGTGAAAACAACTAATTTTTTTAAAAGAAAGGTACACGATCTTCTTTTAAAGAAATTATTTCTTAGAATACATTTTATTTGAGGCAAAAATCGTAATCTTCAACTGTGGTTTTGATATGTTAACTTTTTTACAATTTTCGAACATAGAGTTAGCCTGAAATGAGAATAGAACCAACATTTTACCGCTCTTTGATACATACGAAGAGAAAATATAAAGAAAAATATAGAGCCGAATTTAAGAAAAAAATGTTTAACAAATTTTAAAATTGCCTATGTTTTACACAAAATTACCGAAAAGAGAGTCGCCAAAAAATGAATTTTGTAATTTTCGAAAAATCATGTATTTTAAAGGAAATAAAACCTGCATCATTTCAAAATATCTCAAAAAAATTGAAGTAATTTTTGCTTAAAGTTTGAAAAGATTTTTGAGGCTTATTGTACAGTATCTCTCAAAATCAAAATATCCGTTTAAAATTCAGAGAGCCTCGAGTTATTTGAAATTAATCGACGAATATCAATTTTCGAGAAAAGCAACTGAACTATTTAGGTACTACCTTTGGTTACAGACGGACAAACAACCGGACAACAGACGGACGGATAGACGCGTTTTGTCGTCAATCAACTTTTCGGCATCAAGGACCCACCAAACATGGATTCTGATTACTGAACTTGTTAGAGGAAGTAATTTACTAAACCTAGAAACAAGATTTATCCACTTTTTTGTTATCGGGTCCCGGCAAGAGTTTTTCTTTCTAAAACATGCCGTTTTCCAGCGCACGATAACAATCCCTTTTCTTCTTATGAAGGAAGGGTGAGAAAATAAAATTTAGTAGAACGAGATGCATCTCGCATGCCTTTGTATCCTAACCGAAATCTGAGCACTAACCCTAACAACCTTTCGTTCCAAACCAATACTGATGACTTAAGCTGTGTGCATAACTTCCAAGTCTCAGGGACACGTCTTTTGGGTTTGCAAATATTGCTGCTATCGAAGATACTAATGAATATAAATATTGTGCATGAGTATTATTTAAATGCGCGGAAAAATGCCGTTGCGTTTGGAATGTAACAGTACATAGCACCACGCCCGGCCGCTGAACATTTTCACCTCATTAGCAACACTGCATTTAACGGTTATTCTTCATTAACTTTGCAGTTCTAGAACGTAAGCACACTAACATGTTCCAGCCTTTAAATTAACATGTTATTCCTGCTTGTGATTTTGCGTGTAAGTGATCAGCTTTTTCGTCGTTAAATCACTCAGTGTCAGGATAAAAGGGTGGAAGATATTGAGTTTTTCTTGAACGGTGAAGACGCATCATTTCATGTTTGACGAATGCAAAGTGATGAGTTACGCTCTTCTAAGAAATTCAACGACACGTAGTCGTTACGTAAAAGGTACATCCTCAAGTCCGACCTTCAATTCGCAGGAAACGTGAAGTAGTTGTTGAACCGATTATTTGACGTTCGTGGAGAGAAAACAAATGGTGTGTGAAGCGTTTCTAAATGTAAAGCGAAAGATCATAATATTACATTGTTGTGTATTGTCATTTTACTCGATATTTGTAAAACAAAAAATACGTTTGTCTGTTTATTCGAATAACTCTTAAAAGGAACAGTCTTAATCAGTGAAAAAAGTGTTGAATCTATCAATGAAAAAGTATTGAGAAATGTTGAATCTCATTGTAAATGTAATTTGCTTTATTAATTATCATCATTCATTTACTATCTAATATGTTTTTACAAACTTTCTATGGTAAATGAACTTATTTAAATGAAAACGGTGTCATCTTCTGGAGGTACATTTGAGAACTATAGATAACTGCAGTAGGTGTTTTGTCAAATTACTTATGGGGGTACACTTACAAGATAGTTGCAAGTGCATGCAGGTCACGAAACATGACGAAACACGAATGTTAATCAACTGTGACTTTCGACAGAAATGGAAACCGCGAGACTCCGTGCAGAAAACCAATGTCTTTCCTGCAGGTGTGTGTCAAGGGAGACCATCTCTGGGCCTCACTCGCTCCTTATTAAGCGGTAGCTACGCGTACTCCTCCTTCGCAGTTGAGAAAGCGAGCTCAACACCCCGCCCAGCAGCGGCTGCGAGGATACCAAAGAATCCTCGTCAAGGTCGCAGGCAGCTGCGAGGTCCGATCAAAACGTACATACAGGAGATAGCATGCCATGTTAGAGCCCCTACAGAATTTCTCCTCATGGTGCTTCTTTGTATGGACGGTGGCTAGTACGACGAAGCCGATAAATTGCGTTTCGCGCCGTCGCATTGGTGTACGCAAGCGCATCTAGGAGAAACGTAGAGAAATTCTCCCCGCGTCAGACGTGATACGCTGGGAAGGTACAAGTTAGAGAGCGGTGGAGCAGTGAGGGTCTTAGATGTAAGGCTATGGTAAGCGACATTCTTGAATTAATTGTAGAAGACAAAAACTGGCTGGAGAAAACCTTTCACTGCAATTGAACAAGATCCAAAGCGAGTTCTAGACACCTTTATTCTCCTTGTTTTTCATGTCGCTTTCATGCTGTTGGCAAAAAAAAAATTCAATTTATACAGGTGTTGCCGTCATTTGGTTCGAGTCGTCGAAGTTCTTCCTGCAACAGTCATGTGAAAACGAGCTTACTGATATTAGATTTCCCTTGACAGATGAATTCTAAATTGTATGAAGAT
The DNA here is from genome assembly GCA_031308135.1 of Acheta domesticus. Lineage (NCBI taxonomy): Eukaryota > Metazoa > Arthropoda > Insecta > Orthoptera > Gryllidae > Acheta > Acheta domesticus. The sequence continues at coordinate 129,636,879 of JAHLJT010009419.1, forward strand.
GACAAAGCAAAACAAAAACAGGAAACAATCACGTGGCAGCAAGTGAAATTTAAAGCACAGTGAAGAAAGAAAAAGTCGGCGAATATTTGTCACGAAGTGGGTAGCGTTGGCAACATCTGGGCGACAGACTGGGCGTTGAGCCAAACAAACACAATCTTAACTCTTCTGGTTCTAAGAAATTATAATGTTCAAATATACAGGAAAGTTGTTACATGTATGGTAATATTTTCTTGAAGGAAAATGCTCCAGGATCTGGTACCAATGCCACTAAAACAATGTAGCCAGTCTGTTTTGTTCAAGTATTTTATTCTGCATTAGTTTTCCTGGTGCATAGATATTTAAGTATTTAAACGACATTTCCTTTTTAGCTTCTTGTTTCCTTCCCTATACGGAATGGATTTTACGACGACACTGAACGATCTCCTAAATTACAACATTACTAGGACTGAAGTCATAAACGTTAATACGATGGTTTCTGTTTCAACTAAAAATCTGTGAAAGCATCGTAATCATTTATTAGTGCCGACAATGGTTTCGAGTAAATATATTGTAAAATGGTTAATGTTCTTAATTTATATAAATAACATTCAAAGTATATTCGTAAGTGTACAAAAATCTACATAATCAAACCGTGTATATGTGAGATATTTTATGTTGCTGCATGATTCCCTGCTGACATTAGAGAACTATGACAGTATTACTCTATATTATGCATTTAATAATTTCATGTAAATATGTAAAAGGGACCATGAAGAGAAACTGAAATGACACTGTCTAAACTTTTTCAATGAATGCTTCTTCAAAGGATGTAGTGGAGTAATTCTTCTAATGTGTTCGATTGTTTATCAAAAAGCTAACGGTGGAAAAACAGATCACAGATCTTGCAGCGCAAAAGGAAATAGCTCTTCAAAACCTTAAAGTGCAAACATATGTTTTAAGAGTTTCTTTTCACTACGAAGGCATAAATTCCTTTTACGAAATTCTCGCACCTTTCCAGCAATCGTTCGAGCCTCCCTCCATTCCCCGACCCATGAATCTTCGAACGATTCAGTGAAAGACACTCGCCGATAAGGTGCCAGAATGTTTCTCTGGAACCTGTTTCGGCTCGGAGCACCGGTGGTGTGAGTGACGGAACCTTGCGCAAAGCCAAAGAACGCGAATGCCGAACCGCTTATGCAGATTTATGGACCGCGGGTGTCGTTTCGAGGCAGAAAAACTGCGTCCTGCTCCAGCGTTGGTGGCACGTCGGGGCCGCAGCTGACACTGCAAGTGAAGGCTGCTCTGGGGGGGGGGCGGCAGGAGAGAACGCATTTACTGTATACATGTCTTAGATATTCGGAGATATTTTTAGATTTAATTTTCTCTCTATTTGTTAATCAAACTATCACATAATAATACGAGGAAATATGTTCTCAAAATCCGTTTGTTAAATATATTCCAGAAGTATGAAGCCTCTATTTCACTATTAGTTTAGCTGGTGACGTCGACGATATGGTCAAATTTTACTTTACTGTAAATTGGATTGATGCCTTATTTTACGTGGCGAGACTCGCGCCATGAGGCCTGCTGTTTCGTCTGACCACGCAAATTCCGCTACGCTCCTTTCTCCAACTAGGAGAGAAAGGTTTTACTTAGGCGACGAAACAGGCAATTTAAATTTAGCTCAGAGGCTTCATTTAGGCTTGAGGATCTTTTACATGCAGTAAATCTACTAACACGGGAAAGCCGGCTTTACTTCCTCTGCGAAGGAAGGCGTACGAAGAATTCGATCGGGTTTGAACCCGCGAAGTTGGGTATAGCAGTACGATCAACTAACCATTACACCACTGACTTCGCCGTGAATGAAGTAACTGCCTTTATTACTGATTTCCAGCAATATTTATAATTTGGTAGTTTTTAAAATAATGTAAAAACAATAATCCTGAAATGATTATTGAAGTTATTTTCGATGTAATAATATTAGAGTGGGGAGAAGTAGTTGGGATTACACAAATATAATCCTTCATTATGATCCTAGTATCTTGTCCAACTCTCGATATTCTAAATGCAGTTATGAACGGTTGTTTGCATTTTTACTCATCTCTTTGGTGGATGTGGGTGAACCCAGATTTTTTTGTGTAGAGGACAATATCACAAACACGATTCACATAATTGCAATATTTGATAATATTATTGCCGATTTAATTTTCATACGAAATATAGTTTCTATTTACCTTTAATTTCAAATATTTTTAAGATTCTGACGTTAGGAAGAATTATTTTAGGTAGATTTTTAAGCAGTTTTAATAAACATAGTTCAGAAATGATTCGGAGCCATTTCTCAAGCGTACGCATCTATTCTTCAATGTGTCAAGTATTTGCAGCCACAAATTCATGTCGATATCTAATATTTTTTCAAAAAGATTTTAATTACTTCTTTACCAAGTAGACATCTATTTGACTACTTAATTATCTCAATTTTCAGCGCATAACGAGCTGTAACGTAACTGTTTGCAAGCTACTTGGGACATTTTCTTGTATGTCCACGGAGTTTGTGATAATCCAGTAACCGAAAAACTTGCCAGCAGTAGATAATGTGAACGTGGAGCCTGGAACATCTTTCTTCATCAAATAAATCAATAATACAGGGTCCGGCAAAATATCTCCTGTATTTCAAAAGGCGGTTACAAAGAAAGAAAGAAAGAAAGAAAGAAAAATACTTAAATTTGTGAACAACAAATAATGCCTTCTTTCTACCTATTTATCCTATTTCGTACATCAATTGCATATTATGAAGGAATTAGGATTCGTAGATACGTAATTATTTGTAGGCAAATCTTGGAATAATAATTTATTATTTCATGAGACTTATTCAGCAGCGGAATAAATAATACCATTTTACGTTACTTGGTTTTAAAAATTATGCAGATAAATGGCATCCTGCATTATTGACACATTGACGAAGCCGGGGGGATGAGAGGTCTTTTTTCCGTTCTCTGCATTATAAGTGAATCGGAAATGTTCCAACAGTTCCGAGGCCCCTTGCACAGTAGGCCAAATCATTTCGCGCGAGAGACGTTTCTGTGGAGCTTCAAGGGGCACGGCGCATGTCCGCAAAACCCAGTAGAATGGACGGCAATTTTGTTTGGGACATTCGCCTTCGTCGCTTTAGCCCAGAGCGGCAACGGCGGTGGCGGCCGCCGCTCCAGGAGACATTCTCTCAAGGCAGGCAAACTGGATGTCGGAACGCCGCCCGGTCCCCGGGCCGCCGCCCCGCGCTGCCGCCCCCCGCACCTTCTGGAGGTCGCGTCGGAGCAGCCGGCCTTGGCTGCGACTGCCCCCGCGCGCGTGGTCTGTGTGTGTGTGTGTGTGTGTGTGTGTATGTGTGTGTGTGTGGGTGTGCGCGCGCGCGCTTGTTTTGTAATGTCACCTCCAGAGGATCGCCGCTGGCTCTCGGGCTAGCGGAGAGGAGATGGCAGGGGCCAGAATGGACGCAGAGACATATGGGTGATGCCAGAAGAAAAGTGAAGTGGGAGTGGTAACAAAGGTAATGACGATGATGTCGATGATAGTTGTTTCATTTTTGATGACAATGGCTTCGAAGGTGACGTAGGAAACTCCGGAGACTGCGACGAAGGCTTCGGGTGGAGACTGAAGGCGGAGAAGTGTGTGACGGTAGCCACAGAGGAGGAGGAGGCGGAGGAGGGGGTTAATTGCGGAAATAACCAGACAAAAAGAATTTCTCGGTGCGGATTGACAAAGAAACACGACGTTCGTGACTAACTGAGGCGCCCCAGCCCGCCGCAAATGACAGTTGTGCACACGTTCGCCGCGGACAATATCTGCAAAGAGAGAAAGGTGCATTTCCTTACAGTGTACAATATTGTGTACGTTCTTGCAAAATGAAGGAACGGTGCTCATAAAATGCTAGTTTTAAAATGTGCTATTATCTGTGCGTAACTACGAGGTAAGAAACACATTTCCGCTGACCTAAAAGGCTCTGGAAAGTAGAAGTGGAGAAACTTATGTAGGTCTCTCTGAGACCACCGACATTCGTCTTTTTAGTGTTAGCACTTTAATTCTTTTATTTATCATATTAAGTTTGTGCTGTAGTTGAAGCAGAGAGACGCAATTAAATGTTGACCTCGGATGCTTCCTGGACGAGAAAAGGAAGTCTATAGAAGAAGAAATAACTAGGACACACTGTATGACATTGTATAATACGTTTAGTATTATTACATGACAGCCACGCAAGACAGACATAGGAAATGCAATTATTATGTTATTCTTCGTTAGATTTGAGATACTTCTGTGATTGAAAATTGACAAGTCAGCCTTGTTGCAGACAGTTTTGTTATATTAATTGTTGAGAAAACCCAAATTACACTTGTTTTGAATATACGATATTTGGGGCACAGCCTTGAACAATATATTTACTTTTTTGTTTTGGTTTGGAATATTAATTTAAAATATATCCGGACTTGTAACTGAAAGTTACTGTTTGTTAAGACAGTTATAGTAAAGGTATTTTATTCAATAATAGTACCATTAACTCTTTAATTTAATAAAATGATGCAGCAAAATCTTCGGTCGTACTGGAAATTACAATTTTGTTACAGGATAGGGTGGAAATATTCTAGTAGCACACTTTTTGCTTATATAAAATGAAAAATATTTTTCTCCTCTGAACTGTCTTACATTAATAGTTAATTGAGGGATATTTGAAAGATATCGAAGAAAAGGAACTCATACGTATTAGATTAATGCGAATGTGAGCACATAACATGTTGAGGTCTAGTGTCCGGCCTCTTGTTTTTTGTATTCTTAAGATTTTGACCACCAGTGCTTCCTGAATCATTGATTAGCTCTAGAAACTACTCTCGCGCGCACTTCGGCTGCGAGGCCAAACCGACGAGAAACCTCTGCGACACAGGACTCATGGATTCAATGCAAATATCAATGTACGGTATTTGACCATGCAAACTATCGATCAAATGTACTGAGCCGACACTTAGAATTACCCTTTCAGCGATATCCATATCTGTATTACGACAGTTATAAAAGTATGGCAGATGTGGGTGAACAAATCTGCAAAAATATTGTGTTTCGCAAGAATGGGTCTTGTCTAGTGCGACTTTTATAACTTTGCCCTCAAGACCCTATGGACACGATGGAATATCACACGGCATTTCGCGTCTTTCTCGCATGTGCCTCTAGATGTTGCATGATTGCAATGCTTGATTCAGTCGCGATCATGCGATATCTAGCGGCACGACTGAGAAAGACGCGAAATATCGTGACATATACCATCACGAAGACGGGCCTTGAGGGGCAAATTTACAAAAATCGCACTGCAGAGAATGATAATTTAAGGTAACATTGTAAACTGCAGCCAGATGTGAAATTTTATGAGGTTTTATCAACTACGCAGAAGAATATGATTCCCTTCTTGGTATTACCTTTATATCAATTACATTACGATCGGCTCCGTGTCCGAGATCGGTAAAGCAGTAGTGCTTTAGTGATCTCGGACCGAGGGGCGCGGGTTCGAGTTCCGCCTTGGGCATGGTTGTATGTGTTCGTCCTTTCACTCCCTATCATCACCATATCGTGTCATTCTCATACCGTTAAGTTAAATGCAATAGTGGTTGCTAGTAGTTGATGCGACCTAAAATAACAAAAAATTCCATTGGGATTGCAGTTGACATTTTAATTCGCAGAGGATATCAACCACAGCGTAAGAACATGGGAGCAAATGCTACAAAAGTAAAATAAAGTGGACCACCTCGCGCGATGAAAACTTCACTACGTTTACATGGCTAATGACCTTTTCAGTTGACTCTCCCGGAAACACTAATCAATCAATCAATGGTGTGTAATGCAAACTCAAACATGTTTTTAAAATTTAACTTATCGCGTTTCACCAGTACTATCTAAATTATGCAAACAGTTGAACTTTTAAAACTTTGAACAGTTGAACTTTTAAAATACTCTACATGCTAACATTACACTGTTTCTTGTCTGAACTCGCAAAGTGTTACGAATATTGGTTAAGGGGATGTACTATGTAAAGCTGTTCCGGAGCTGGTTCTGAAAGATGACATCACATCTTGTGAATATACGCATGACTTCCCAATTGACGCAAGGAAAGACGATTTCGTGCATGTGAATGGCAGACTGAAAAGTCATTGACCTCCCCTTTGCTCATGATGTAAACTATCTACTAACTATAGTTCATATTACTGTATTGACGAAAAATAGAGATAAAGGTAAAGTCATGGACATTATATTTTTATTATTGACACTGGCAAGAGAAAGTTTGTCTCGGGATAATAAATTGCTTACCACATTACCAAACATCGAAGTAATCATCTAAATGCTTCAGCATGACGCCATAAAAGGTTTATGGACTCCGTCAGAAATGCGGCGTCGGGAAGCAGTTTTAGAAAACGGCTGTTTCTCTAATAAGTATATTTGGACTGTAAGGGGTTGGGGAAAGAAATTAAATACTTACAAGGGAACTAATTATATATGCATGAAAAGTAAATCTACGTATCATTCTGATTTATACCTCTGTGCGAGATATTATGACACGGATGGGAAACCTCGGAAATGCACACAAGCAACACCACCTTTAAATAGTGGTAATTTGTATTACGGACATTGAATGAATATCATAGAGTTCAAAGTTACTTCTTGATTGAATATAAGCATACTTCTTGCTCATCTGCCTTAAACCATGTAGAAAACTTGTTTAGAATTTTATACTTGCAAGAAATTTCTGTTGTAGTACCGTGAGAGTAAAAGAAGTGATGTTAATCTCTTTCATTACCAAACATAACAAACTGGAAAATCTCTTCGGAACTGTTTCAATGAACGTTCTCTGATTGCATTTCGACTTAAACCTTTGCTTGTTACGTCTGAGAAAAAACAATGTGTGGCGTAAAGAAAAATCTTGATAAGGCGTGAGAATATGTTAGTGATTATATTCTTCAGCTTCATTTGTTGTTTTTTCCCTTCACAGGTTTGTATTAGAATAGCCATTGTTCCACGACATTCTTTGTTAAACAAAGGTTTTATGAACAACTTGTAGATAGCAAGAAAATGTATGTATATTTCATGATGTATTTTCCTGTAGTTTCAATATTTCTGTTTCATTTCTAATTCACATAAAACTTTCACTTCTGCTGCAAACAGAATAGCGTGTCTTCAATTCAAACTTCCATTTCTTGTGACAATTCAGTTTTCCTCGACCTTCTGGCCCTTAAGATTTCCATTTACTGGTCTTCTTTTATGCTAATTTTACATTGTTATTTAATATTGTAAGAAGTTATGTCTAAATACGAGAAGAAATTCTGAAATTATTCATTACTTAATCAATAAATAAAACTAGCAAAATTCCCGGCTTTGCCCGTTTTTTCATAATCAATCCTTGTGAAAAAGAAAACGTCTCCGTGTCTCTCTCTGTCTTTGTCTCTCTGTCCCTCTTTGTTTGTCTCTATCTCTATGTTTGTCTGTCTGTCTCTCTCTCTGCCCTTCTCTTTTCCTCTGTCTTTCTGTGCCTCTCTGTTTCTTTCTCTGCGGTTCTGCCTCTGTTGAATCTGTCTCTGTTGAATCTGTCTCTGTTGTATCTGTCTCTGTTGAATCTGTCTCTGTTGTATCTGTCTCTGTTGAATCTGTCTCTGTTGAATCTGTCTCTGTTGTATCTGTCTCTGTTGTATCTGTCTCTGTTGTATCTGTCTCTGTTGTATCTGTCTCTGTTGTATCTGTCTCTGTTGTATCTGTCTCTGTTGTATCTGTCTCTGTTGTATCTGTCTCTGTTGTATCTGTCTCTGTTGTATCTGTCTCTGTTGTATCTGTCTCTGTTGTATCTGTCTCTGTCTCTGTTGTATCTGTCTCTGTCTCTGTTGTATCTGTATCTGTCTCTGTTGTATCTGTATCTGCTGTATCTGTCCGTCTGCCTGTCTCTGTTTGTCTCGGTCTCTCTGTTTCTCTCTTCCTGTCTCTGTCTCTCCCTGAGTTTGACTCTCTGTGTCTCTGTCTCTACCTCTCCCTTTGTCCTCTGTTTGTCTTCCTCTGTATCTTGTCTCTCTGACTCTGTCTCTCTCCATCTCTCTGTCTCTGTCTGTCTCTCTGTGACTCTCTCTATCAGTCGCTCTGTCTCTCACTGTTTCTCTCTCTCTCTGTCTCACTGTTTTTATCTGTCTCTCTACCTCTTTTAGTCTCGGTCCCTCTCTGTTTGTCTCTTTCTGTCTCTGTCTCTCTATCTGTCTTTGTCTCTCTCCGTCTCTCTGACACTCTCTGTCACTCTTATGTCTCTTTCTGTCTCTATCTCTTTCTCATACATACGCGCGCCGCTGTCCTGACCTCGGTCTCGCCCTGCGTCACACGGCAACGCTCAGCAACAATGAAGCTCAGGTGGAGCGCAGTTTCAATGGAAATTGAATTAAAGCAATTTTATTCTGAAGCGCAATTTTATTCTGTAGCGCCATCTAGTGGAGTTACGAAAAAATTAACAGAACATAAATCTTCTGGGTAAAAATACACGTAGATGTGCCAACTTTCATGGAGGTCGGTCACACGGGGTCGATGTTTACCGCTTTTGTAGTTCATGTTCATTTACCGCTTTTGCAGTTCAATAATATTTCATTGCATATTTTTCAAAATAGTGAACGTCTTAAAGTGAGTGTCTTTTGTTCGCACGTTGTCTCATTCTTGCCGACAATGTTATTCTGTCCTAAAAATTTATAAACAAAGCAATTTTAACAGGTAATGATTAATTTGGAAAACAAGATGGATGACGTACAAAATTTCATTAATTTGCTAGTCTTCTTGCCTTTGGGACAGAATCCCATCTCATGCTTACCCGCAACCCAATTTAAGCAATGCAATATTGAGTAGTGTTCTTCGCAAATTTATAAGTTGATCTCCAATTCTCCCAAATTAATTTTCTTTTTATATATCTTTAAATGATCTTTATGCTCATGAAATACGTATCTACAATTTTGTGTGTCACGGTGTTAATAAAAAAGAAATAAATTGGTTATATTTAAAGGTTAAGTTTCATTGGAACAATATGAAGGAAGGCTATTAAAAATAGCCGACAATGATTAAATTTTAATAATAAATCTTTCTGTATTTATAAGCTATCAAACTGCAAGTATGTTTGAAACATGCAATCCAGTAATCTCCAACATGAAAAGAATGACCTCGTCGCAACCCATATTCTGCCGTAAGTTATATTTCCTGCGTGCGAAAGATTGTATCGTGACAATGCCACACGCCAATGAACGCTCATCGTGATACTTGAAGTTTAATGACTTACTGAGTTTCTCACTAAGATGAAGAGTGTGAATGTGTTAGGTAATACTATTCAAATTACTCATCTCTATCAAATGAGTCAAATCTGGAACTAAAATGTCTAAAGTAAAAATTATGTGCATTCGGAAATAAATTCGTTAAATACAATGAAATTAAATATGCATTCTTAATTTCTTTAATTGTAATTAAAAATAAATATTAGAAGAAATCAAATTCTTCCTTTCAAACTCATTCAAAAAGTATCGTCAAAACATTTATTTCTGAGCGGCAATGTACTAAAGTGTTTTAATTCTTAATAAGTGGAAATGATAATACCACTTTCAACAAAACAGTTTATTTCTCGTATTTTGAAAAGCTTTCATCGTTGGAATACCACAGATAAAACTTTATAATTCTAATCTCATAATCTGAACTTAACTTTTTTGAGACTATGCGTAAATATTTTAAAATTTCACGCTACACGATATTTTCAGATCGACGTGCAGAGTATATATATAATTCTGACTCGGAAGAGTATTAAAATTTCCAAATTACTTGTGCTTTTTAAAAGCGTTACCATAAAACCTACTAATTTCTGTGATGTTCACATACAAATAATTTGAACAAAATACACAAGTTAAACAAAACAAAAATGAGAAACATGAATTTGGTGTGTCAGCATTCAAATGATACGTGCATCTGCTCAACCGACTGATACATTCTTTCTGATCAAAGTGTATCTAATCTCTTAAGTCTCTTACCGATTGGAATATATGATAACGATGACATCTTTTAAATGTTAATGGAATGGCAGATAGCGTCTTAGTGTTCATGTCGTTTGCTCTACAATTTACAACCATGTATTCTCCTTATTGTGATTCAATCTCAAGCCATTTCCACCGAGGTTGATGTGTTACTGTGCTTCAAATTGGCGAGCAACACATCTGCTGAGAAGGCGGTCCATGTGAAAGCACATCCGCACATCCCCGCCTCAGGCACGGCAAGACCTTCGCCCCCACGCAGACACCACTAACACCCATCGCCACTGCCACCATCATTGCTACCAACGTCGCCTCTACCACGCTGTCTGCTCTGCCCTACTGCCGCCCAGGCCCCGATTCATTTGCCTTGCGCACGCTAAACGGACGTGAGTCTGTGCTCTTTCTTCCCAATTCAGATTCTGTTTTTACCCTTGTACTTTTAGTACTGCAGGTTTAACCTGATTATGGTTAGAGGATGTTAGGAATCCTCTCTTTCAGTCTCTTTTCGGTTACTATCTACTTCCATGGCCCTGTGCACAATTAATGTAATTAATGTCTCTATTGTAAATGGCCTTACACCTAGAAGTGGTGAGAAGATGGCGTGGTAAGGGCCATGCTTCAACCGAATATGTTTTATCCAGTTTATTTACTGCTAATAAAGCCAGTAAACATTGGCACTCAATTGGAAGAAACGTTGAGTGAATCTTAGGACCGCCCTGAATAGCCCATGGCCGGATACAAATTCTCAGATATATTGGGATTTGAACCCATTCAGATCCCAGTTCTATTATGACCGGGTGATGGGCTGATCCCTCACTCCATACGAACTATACTACGTGATCTAGAATCGCCTCATTACTGAACGCTCAAGGATGTCAGGCCAAGTATCAAATTATGCTGCAGGGAGAAAGGAAGAAGTCATAGCACATTTAGAGATTTCAGTGCTTTGCATTAAGATAAAATCCTGTATATTTAATGAAAATAATTACAATTTGAAAATAAATATGTGCTAAAAGTGTGTTGTTTCTTTATAAAGAAACCTTAATTAATTATGTTGTACTTTGTGCTGCTCAACGCTTCGCGCACTGCCCAGAACTTATTCATTTTTCCCCGGTCCAAATTTCGCAAATCATTCTTTGCAGAATCCTGAATAACGAATCCGACATTCGCCCCGTCTCCGTCCAAACCTCTTTAATCTTCACAACCAATTCTTGTAAATTCATTCCCTTACCACAGTCACTAGAAATTAATGTCATACAAATTATCACATTCAGCAATTTTTAAAATACCAAAACTGCTTAGTCCAACCAATATATTGTTGTGATCTTCACTATCCCTTCGCTTCTCAGCGATTCCTTCCGCCATTGCCGACGCATCGATCAACATAACGAACATCATTGACAACGTCGCCAGCGATTTTTAACTGCTGCATCAACCGCTTCCAGCGGCACTACCATCCCACACACCGCCATCATCACTGACTTACAGATGCACTACCGCGTGCCCCCAAGGATACACTAAACGCGAGATTCATTAGGTAATTTGCTGTTTCGCCTCTGCAGGGGGCGTCCCTTTGTGATCGCACGGCAGTTTCCGAAAAGTGGCAGCAGTTGTTTTTCGTCTTCAGCACTCTCGAGAAAAGTACTGGTCGGTGTCGACGACTATATGAATTATTCGTGACGAACAGTCATTTCCATAAAAAGGTTAAGAAACAGCGTCCCGAGTCATGGGAAAGTACCGGCGAGGTTTTGTACTCTTTTGCGACCTTGCGTCCGTTCAAAGAACCACGTACGCTTCGTTTGGGAAGAAGCACAAATTGTTACTTGTAGACTCCGATTTCTTTCAAACCCCAGAGTACGAACGATTTCTAGAAGTCTGATTCGGAATCGTTTATCGTTCGGATGAGAAAACAAGCGAGCAACGTCTAGATCAAACAAAAACACAACAGATCTTTGACGGTGGGTTACATCACATCCGGTGGAGAAGAGGAGTATTCCTATGTACGCCAGTGAGAAGGCGAATCAAGGTCAACCGGGAACCTTCCTCCGTCTTCCAAGTTAATTAGCCATTGTTAGTTCGCGTGCGCATCCACCATAACGCGGCGGTGCTCGCGCCGGAGATAGCCATCGCTGGTCGAACACGCGCCGTAAATCTCTGTTTAGGACGCTACTGAATGGAGTGGCCGAGGCCCGCGCTCTGCACTGCCGGGGGCGCTTTGGCGCGAGGGCGGACGGTCAGGCGTGCGCGAGGGCGGGGGTGGGCGGGCGAGGAGGTAGGCGAGCGACTGAGCGAATAGGCGGGTTGGCGAATGTGCTGACGGGCGAGGCGAACGACGTGGGTCGAACGGACAAAATAATACGAAGGCGGAAGGAGGAGTTGGTAGGAAGGCAAGTGTACGGGCGCGTGAAGGGAGAGTTGATCGGTGGGGGGGGGGCGAATAGACAATGAGAGGAGATGTTTAAGTGGCGATTGAGTGAATGAAGTTAAAGGGAAGGTAGGCGAGTGAGTTGGGGAGCATATGAGTCGATGGAAGAGACATGAAATGGCAGGTTAGTGGACTGGTGTGAGGATACCGGGCAGGATTGGGATGCTCCGAGCCCGTGGGTAGAAGGGTTAGCGAATGTGCTGACGGGAAGACTAACGACGTGGGTCGAACGGACAAAAGGACACGAGGGCGGAAGGAGAAGTGGTAGGAGGGCAAGTGTTCAGGCTGGTAAAGGGAGACTGATCGGCGGGACGCGAATGAACAATAAGATGTGTTTAAGTGGACGATGAGTGAGCGACGTTAGGGGTAGGCAAGGAGAGCGAGTTGAGGAGCATGTGAATCGATGGAAGAGGGATGAAGTGGCTGCCTATAGATCGGAGTGAGGATGACGGAGAGAACTTTGTACTGTCTGGGGCACTTTTGGCCTGTGAGCAGGTATGTTGGCGATGGTGCTGACGGGAGAGACGAAAGACGTGGGTCGAACGGACAAAAGTACATGTGGGCTGTCGGAGGAGTTTGTAGGAAGGCAAGAATTCGGGCGGGTAAAGTGTACGATCGAGGGTTATATGGAAGGAGCGGGTCTGGAGAGGGTTGCGCGTGTAGAAAGGTGGATGAGAAGGAGAGTTGTCAGGTAGGAGGTTGAGCTATCGGTCGAGTTGAATGGCAGAAGGTGAACGGACAAAAATGTCACGAAAGCGGACGGAAGAGGGAGTGCGATGGAAAGTTGGCGAGCATGTGTAGGCAGGCGAGTACTTGAGCACACGTTTCGGCGGTAGTTGGTGCAATGACGGGTGGATGGATGAACTCAGTGTTAGAGATTGAATTTTCTACTGCCGGGGAGACCTGACGTGGGGGTGGACGGATACGAGTGCACGAAGAACAGAGAGAAGGAACGGGCGGGTGAGCAGGCAGCAGATGTGCACGGGATAGTACGTTCTGGGAAGATGTGTGGGCGGATAGGTGTACGTGTAGGCAATGTTCGACGGCGGAATGCGCGCTGCAGGTCAGTTACGTATTGTCAGAAAGGTCTGGCGTGTGGATGTATTGTCAGACACGTGGAAAAGCCGCGTGGGCAGGCCGGCGGGCGAGACAACATGGTGGATAGCGCCTCGAGAAGAAGAGGTAGGCGAGGGGTTAGATAAGCTTGCGCGCGAGTATGTAAGTAGGCGGGCGGGTAGGTATGCAGGTAGGCAGACAGACGGGAAGTCGGATGGGCGTGCAGATTAGTTCGCCAACGGGGGTGCGGGCGGACAGACATTCGGGCGAGAGGTAGGGGAGGCGGAAGGGCAGGAAGATTGGTGGGAGGGAGTGTGGGCCTGAGGGCGGGTGATAGGGATGCCGGGAGGATGATGGGGAGGTCGGGAGGGGTTGAGCGGGAAGTCGGGAGGCTGACCGGGAGGTCAGGAAGGCGAGCGGGAGGGTGAGAGGGTGAGCGGGAGGTTTGGAGGGCGATTGGGAGGTCTGTAGGGCCAGCGGAGGTTGGGAGGGCGAGTAGAATGTCGGGAGGGCGAGCGGGAGATCGAGTGGGTGAACGGAAGGGTCGAGAGGGTGAGCAGGAGGTCGGGAGGGCAAGCGAGAGGTTAGAAGGGCGTGCGCGAGGTCGGGAGAGCGAGAGAGAAGTTGGCAGGGTGAGCGGGGATCGAGAGGGCGAACGGAGGTCGGGAGGGCAACAGGTGAGAAGGGCAAGTGGGAGGTCGGGACAGTGTGTGGGCTCCGAGTGCGTCGGAAGGGGAAAGGGACGAGGGTGGCCGCCTGAGAGTGCAAGAAAGCGGACTAGCTGAATGGCGAATATGTGAGGAGATTGAGAGGTATGGGAAGCAAGTAGGGAGGGGGCGAGGACGTGTCTCACGACGCCCCGCTGCGAACCGGCCTCGCAGATCGTTCCGTTTCGTCGACGCTTCTGGTCCAGCGCGCTAGGGTTTCTATCCGCAGAGCGACCCAGCATCGAAACCGCCCAAGCGGACAGTAACTCAGCGCAGCGAATGTGCGGTGTCATTGGCACAATTCGAACCAAACACTATATACTTTTCAACGTCCATGTGCTAAGTGTTTAACACAGGTATTCACTATGGTGCCTTTGAGTCGGCTTAATTTATATCCAAAAAAATCTATGAACATAAAGTCAGGACGATGATGACGATGACGATTATGATGATGATGATGATGATGATTATATGGCAGGATATAGTAAAGATTTGAAATAATGTTTGTGAATTTACGCCTCTCGAATGATAGTGGAGACGATTAAGAATACAAGCCAGCGAATGTTAAATAATTTTAATTATTGTCAGAATATTTATTTCAAATTAATGTTGCAATACCACGAAGTTTTTACTTCTTTCTCTACCCCTTCACTGCCCTTTCTTCCCCCTCTCTCTGTCTCTGAGTGATTACTCTGCATCAGCTTTCGTAATCACTTACTGCTTGCTATGAGGTTGCATTTATTTGATATCCTAACTGATTCTTACAGCTCTACGTTCAGTAGTCAGTGTAAGATTCAATTCTTGAAGCAAGTGATAAAACAATTTCACGCATATATTCAGGCTTAAAGTGGTAGAACTTATGGGACACTTCAATGTCTCTTCCGTCATCACGCATTATTCAGTCTCCCATCTCACCGACATCTTCGTGTTCTCCTTCGCCGCGGCCTTCCTGTCATCTCTGTCACCTCCTACACTTCTCCGAGACCGCGCGAGACCCACCCGTAGGCGCCATTAAGGTCATTGAAAACATGGCGAAGATGCGTGGGTCACGGAGTCAAGGCGATGACAAAGCCGCTTCTCGCGCGAATCGGTCGGCGCGGCGCGGCGCGGCGTTCGGGCCTTGAGAAGCCCGTTACGGCTCATTCACGGGAACTCCGTCCTCGACGGAGAATGAATCATACGTTAGCAGATCATAGAGCGAAGTTTTGTTTCGGTACGAAATCATTTTCGGTTTACGCTGAACGTATGTTTGTGAGAAATTAAAGTAGTCGGCTACTAGAGCGCCGGGTTTGCATTCGAAAGGCTGGGTTGCGTTTTCCCGGGTCAGCTGACCCCACGGGGCTTTTTATGGCTTCCCACAACCTCTCAATGCCGGAATGCGACTTGCGGCGACTTCGCAAGACTCCCCTTCCCTTCTCCTTCCTTTCTCGAGGCTCTGGATTAATGCATCGCCGGCCACGCTCATTGTTCTGTTTGCGTCGCGGCTTTAACGATGCAGTCACTGCGTCGTACCGGGGTTTACTAACGATGATGTTGATACCTCATAATAAACTTGTATTCAAGAACAGTGTCCTCACGCATTAAACTTACTCGGTATATTTTCAACTTGAAGTAAATTCATTGAAATGTGCAATGTAGATATAGTTTCATTGCACATTTCAATGAATTTACTTCATATATATCAATCGCTATATCAATCTGTTTGGAGGAAGTCTTTTTGTTGTGAAGAATTTGGGATTTGAAGTTTTATTACTGACATTCGTAAACTTGTTCAGTTCTGGAAATGCTTTGAAAGTCTTACGTACATTTCAAATCGTTTGTAGAATATCTTTCATGGAAAACTATATAATCATTGTTTATCTAATGTTTGTATTTTCAAAATTGTCATTTTTGTGTTCTGATGTTAACAGAGGTTTTGATTTGTTCAAGAAACCCTCTTTTATCAAATACGAATCTAAACTTTATGTATATTATTCGTAATCGTCAATTGTATTCATCCCCCCACGGTAGAACAAAAATCTGATTTCTGAGCTCAGAAATTTGCTGTTATTAAAATTGAAATGATACAAAATTTAACTATTTAAGTATGGCAAAAGCAAGTGGACTCTGGTACTACAAAATATAAATTATTGAAAAGAATATGATCTACATATGATAAATCAAGTGACGCAGATCTAACGGAACCTTTGACACACATTTAAAGAAACTTATTCAGTGGCAATACATAGTTTATACCGCGAATGACAAATTACACGAACAATAATTTTTATTTTCAATAGCAAATATTTTAGATATATTGCAAAAATTAACGCTGATTTATTTCAGCGTACATCCCTCGGTAACGAAATACGTTTTCTCATTTCCGGAGCGGCTCTCGCATCGCGGGGCTCATAACGCTGAGGTAATTTACTTTTCGTGATGAACGACAAATATGTTAATAGATATGGCGCGGGCCGCACCATGTACGAGCACGCCATGTATGATTACCATCTTCATGTTTGAAGATTAGTCCTCGAAGAGTGGTGGAGATTATATACTCACCTGATCACATACAGTGATAGACAAGCTTCTCGTGTTGCTGCTAAAGTATCCTACACCACATGTTGCAGAATATTTATGTGCCGTATCCAACACATGTTATATCGTCAATCTTTGGAAATGTGATGTGTGAAGTTTGGTATGCGATGTTTTCGGGGGATAGGGTGAGGACCTTGGGCGATATATACTCGTAGTAGAGCTAGTGAAATAAAATTGGCTTGCAACTTGCGTATTCAGCGTCTTTTTTTACCTGTTTCCCTTATAATAAGAAGTCAAACTATGGATCCGCAAAACAAGACATTTCAGATATAGAATAACATTCGTTCAATGTAGTAAAAATGATAACTTTTCGTCTGTTTATTCACACATTTCACGTCGACTGTTTGGAAAGGTAATGAGTGTACATCTTATTAGAAAATTTGTATTTATGAGGCGTGAAAATGAGAAAAACGCATTCGTGTTTCTAAAATCATAAGAATTATTGGAAATAAAATTTCACAATTTGAGAAAAAAATCCGCATTTTGAAATAGTTAAAACAATGCACAAACAAGCTCACAAATTTTAAAAGTGTATAAGATATATTTTATATCTATATAAAAATAAACTGCTTTAGAAATTCAAATTGAATATGTCATCAATGAAATAAATATAATGTTTGAGCTAGAGAGTTTGACCTTGATTCGTTCATCTTGTACATAATTGCGTAATTGAAAAGTAATAAACAAGAGTTGCCCTTCTGTTTCAAAACTATCGGGTGTGGTCTCCAAATACAGTATTACGGTTTCAAAGAAACGAGTGGTTTCAACTCTGTTACTGCAACTTCACCCAACCTCCAGAGCTAACGGTAGTTGATTACTTCCGCTGACCCCTCATCTCTTCCGAAGACACATCGGCAAACGCCAGGGCGGCCTACGCCCTCCCCAAAACAGCAGCGCTGACTAGAGCAGGCGACACCGTTGGAGAAATACCACCCACGAGACACAGTGGGTCGAAATGACAACCAAGTTACGTTTCCTGTTATTTTTAATTAATCAGTGAATGAAATAACACGTGTATTGGTGAAAGGTGTGCAAATTTCCTTAACGGCTATATTTACTTTGTACTCGCATATTGAAATACACAACAAAATATTTCAGCAATTTTTAGATGACTGTTTGTATGACCTTTCATAGGTATCGCAATATTTCTTGCACAGATTTATGGTTGTATTTATATAATTATTTTCTTAGTTGCAAATGAATGTAGTTAAAAATTGAACCATTTTACTACTTCTAATTTACGAGTCTCATAAATCTTTGGCAACCCCTATCTCCGAAGCATTACGTATGTTGAAGTAACCGGTTTCAACCATTGATTTTTTTGTATGCGCGCCATTTGGCTCATTTCGATCCAGTACGCGCCGACCGTGCGTCAGTAGAACACCTCGCGTCATTTGCTCCTACACACCTTGGGAAACGCGGATGTGCGAGCGGCGGCATGTGGGACTATGGACTGGTCGCCGGTTGCCACATCCCCTGCGACGCCGCGCTGCGCCGCGCCGCTTCGTAAAGAAGTTTTGCCCCCGGCCGCCCCCGCGCGCCCCACGCAGTGCCCCCTGCTCGCCCCACGAAGAGCGACCTGCCCTCTCCTCCCCTCCCCCGCCCGCCAACGCCCCCTGTTGTTGCGCTACCCGGCGGCGCAGGCGGCCGTGGCCGGCGCCGCCCAGTGCAAGCGCTCGTCATTCGCGGGGGCCCCACCAGGAAACGATTGCCTCCGAGTTCCCGGGAATGTCTCCAGGCAACGGAAAAATTATTCAAGAAAAACATGTTGTGTGGCTTAGTTAATGCAGTGACATACTTCATGTTTTTTTTCTTCGTAAATTTGTTTTCGTGAATGTTTTCGAGGTTTAAAGATTTGTAGACCCCTCAGAACAAATACATGTAGTAATGTTTAGAAGTCATTACATTAATAGCTCAACTCTAGTTGGTCCTATACGTCATAGTATTAATTTTGAGAAATAAGAAGGTAAGGGTTTCAAACTGAAGTTCCTCTCCACAAAGCAGGTAAAAAATATTTTCTTAGTACTACGTCATGTTACCCAAGCATAACAATACTTACTAAAATATGGTAATCAATATGGAGAGTGCATATGTAGGAATTTATTAATTTTAAAAAAATGTATAGGTCTATACAAAGCCTTCATTTACTTCAAATCCTATCCATTATCAGCCAAAGACGACAATCTGTACAGAGGCATTAATTTAGACGAGAGCTAAGTACTACTGTATTCAAATGAAATGATGTAGCAACAATCAATCTTAAGAAAAGAAATAAAGCATTCTTCCAAATGGGGTCAGAAATATACCTAAATTCTTTGATAACTAGTAAAAATATAGTGAAATTAGTTACTAACACAGGTCATGTTTGTGTTTGGACCCAATGTTCCACACGCTGGTTGTGTATGAATAGTGCGGGAGTTAGCCATGACGCATGAGATATCGTGTCGGGCGCCGATCGAGGCGGGGGCGGTGGCGAGCGGCGAGGGCGACCCCGGGGCCGCGGCCGGGGCCCGCGCCGCGCACTTGCCTCACAGCGGCGGAGGAAGGGGCGCGCGTTGCGCCATGCCGGCCGCCACCTGAGCCCCGCCCCGCCCCGCCCCGCCTCGCCACGCTCCCTCTATCCCGCCCTTCCCTGCCCCAGACACCCAAGCACTGAATACACGCGGATAGCGCGGTTTATGTGCGGAGATATCCGGAACATTGGGCAAACAATCAAAATAGTTAGCACCAAGGGCGTTATAAGGGTTCTAATGATCGAGCGGTGACAAAACACCCAAGGACCTTTAGCCCCACGGTGTTTTGTCGCCCGAGATCATTGGAACCAGTTAATGCCCGTGATACACATATAATTTTATTGTTTACTTAATTTTGTTCATTCAGATTTACTTATTTACTAATTAACTAGATGTTACCTTGATTCGATTTGTCTTTTCATATTTCCCTCTGCAAGGAAAAATGTAGCGTAATTCATTTGTTTTCATAATTCCCTCGTAACCACGGTCCTCTCAACACAGGTAAATTATTTAACGTATATCGAACTTCATATCGAAGGCAATAACAAGCTGTCACGTATCAGTAAAAAATAAAAAAAAGATTTATAGATCATCATAAAACGTTATGTACGTATTGAAACGTATTGACGTTTGCAAATCACTTCTTATCCCCTTCATCAGAAATGTTTTACATTATTTAGGAACGGTCTTTCAGACACTCAAACTCACTGGCCATGTGCTAGCGATAGTATAGGGCAATAAACTACGTATCGTCTCTGCCAGAACCAGCGTCATCACCGCGAACGTCCCTGCATTCTTAATACTTCTTATACTCGCTTTTTATTTTCTTGTTTGTTTTCCTTTCAGAGGAGGCAAACTACAAACGCGCCGCAGGCGGCACAGCTACGCCGCCGTTCCGCGGCGCCGCAGGGTACGTTCCACTCCTGACAATGAAAGAAAGCCGTTGAACCTCGGTGGTTCATGTCTGACTCAATACATCTTCGACGGGGATATAGTTGGTTCCATTTCGCGCGAGACAAATCAAAAAGTTCTGAAGTTGTTTTATTGTGGTTCTTCTGCTTCTTTTTTGTTCTTCTCCTCCTCATTCTTCGTATCTCATGTACCTGACGGAGGTTGAATACTAAGTTCAGTACGAACGGGAAGCATTTTAAAATATTATTTTTTTAAAAGTTGGATTTGTTTATGATATTAATTAAGTAGTTAATTTATTTATTAGTTTATTTCTGACACCTCTCTCTCTCTCTGTCTTTCTCTCTCTCTTTATCTTTCTCCATACTTGTTAATCTTCCTATTAGTTTTCTAAAACAATTACTTTAATTTGCGTCAACGTTTAAAATACTCATTACTAACAGTATTAAAATAAATTCACAAATAATATATCATTTTGAAGCATAATTACATTTATAAACTATTTTTAAAATTCTGTTCATTTCAATCGGTGGCATGGCCTCACGGCCCTCTCCCCTTGCCGTCGGTAATTTGAGTGTAGGAAAATATGGGGAAAATGATATGGTTTACCGGCATTTAAGAAATAGTAGATGATAGTTTTGAGCATTTAATGGAACACCTTAATTCCAAAAAAGCAAATCGGTTATCGTCGGAACCTTCTGTGTGGTTCCAAAACCCATCACAGTAAACTGAGTTTCATTCAAAAAGTTTTTGAGAGCTAGGGCATACGGGGAAGGACACAAACACAAAATGCAAATGTGAGCATTAATTACATTCTGCATATCGGTAAACAAGTACAATTTTGAGATATGCTATTTCACTATGCTTTCTAGTACTCTCCTCCCCGAAAAATCATCTATAACTTCGCTAGTACTAATAACAAGCCTTTTATAACATTTTCACTTTTTCAATTTCTTGGTTCCTTCAACATCTCAATAGTGTCTACTTTTACGAAATCTCTGTAATTTCAGTGAAGTTCAATTTCCAGTAGAGTAAATGCTGAGATTGTCCCTTCTCTTGGTTATGGACATTTAAATGTATATTAGACCCTCTCATAAATATCAGATACGGACTAGTACTTTTTTTAGAAATAATAAATAAATAAAGAAGCACATCACCCATCTCAACTCTGACCGCTGGAAACGCATGACAGCCCCAGTAGTCATTTCTCACCTTAAGTATCGTCTACCGAACACTCATTCTAGACAACTTGGACTTTTCGGTCATTCATTACTCTCCTCAAGCCAGGTCTCCATAACCACTTCCACAGAACTTACTGTCTTAAGTTCAGTCATACTACAAATACTTCCTTTTTCTCCTGTTACCACCAACCTCGATTTTTCCGCCTTCCTTTTTATTCTCCGCAATTCGATATCGCTCTTTCTCTATAGCCTTTTTGCTTTCTTTGCGCCGAGCTGCGTGAATTGGCGCAGTTTTGACGAGTCACTGCTGTGTCTTTCCGGGCCCGCGGCATGGCGAGCCGATTTCCATGCCCAGCGACTAACAATGCACCTGTCGCCTACTTGACGCGCCTAATATAGAAGTCCTCGAGGGTCGCGAAAGGCGCGACATTACGGGCACTTTCGGAACCCCTGCGGTAAGCTCTTTTCGCCCGTGCCTGAAAGTACATTGTTAGTAACCTAAATTATCCATTCTGCCACAGATCCATAAAGCCCACGCAGAATAAAAGTCTAAATAATCGACAAGACACGATTTAAAATTCTATCGGGTAACTTTCACCTCTTGCGCCATGGTTCCAGGGCCTGAAAAAACCGCGCCAGCCGCGGCCCTAGTCAGGCGTCTCGGGAACGAGGATGATCACAAAGCATGAAGTTAAACGACGTCAGCAATACTTCTGAAATCGATCAAAATACCGTTCCGCAATTTAATAAGCAGGAATAACAGGGGTTGGCCGCGCATCGCGGTGCCGATAGCGGAAACGTTATAAGCTCTCAAGCGTCTTCCAAGAAGCTGCTTAATTAGGGGCTCATTGACCGCCAAGTCCGCTGCCTCTGCCGTAACTATCGCTTCAAACCTCATACACCGCTTATTCTCATACCATTTAGCAGAGGTTTTTGAACCTCTGCCTTTAAATGAAAGATATAATTTAAAATCATTTCCCGGTCCCATATCCGCACATGACCATTCTCATTATTCTAAACCGAAAGTACTCATTATTTTAACAAAGCTTTATGTGTATGTCAAAACTGTGATTTACTGCAAGAAAACTATTGCAATGTAAAGAAGATAAGCGTAATTTTTATTTTAAAATGTATTATTTTTATCTAACATTAGGCACGCCGGTTTAAAGCCTCCTGCATAGATCTACGATTGCCGACAGCTCTATCACCTTCCGCAATGCCTCCTCTATCAAAATAATTGAAAACAGTGCAATCATTACTAACGTTCCCATCTTGTCTACTTTCCCTGTCACAGCTACACGCTGTGTCACGTTGAAGTGAACATCAGTACTGTCCACTCCAACATTTTAAAACTTCTCTTCGTTGCCAGCTCAGCATCACAGCTAGAGAGTCTCTACAATACTATTTCCAACATAGCAGTTTTTCGAATCACTAAACTTACGATCATTGTCGTTCGGAACTATCACATTCTTCTCTGAACCATCCGCCCAACTTTTTCTTGTTAAACGTCACTACCACCACCAATAGATACACATTCCGGGCTTTGCCAGACCGTCAAGGGCCACAAAATGACCTTTGCCACTCCAACATGGGCCAATATGTTGGATATATTCAAGTTAAGCATGACACAGGTGCCCAAAATTACCAATTGTTTTACTATTCTCTCGTTCGTTGCCAAGGTGAGGTGAACTCAACATGTTATATCTATTCCTTACATGTGTCGTTCCCTTAGCGAACGAATGTAGAACCTGATTAGGACGGGAATTGTGAAAGATTTTAATGCATATTTAGCCAGAATGTTTTTACATGCTACATGCGTGATATGGAACATCGAGGATAGTCCTCTCTTCAAAAATCCACCGTTTTATTCCGCGAACTTGTGTTGAGGAAGACAGTGCGCTAACCTCCATACTATTAGAGCCATTGTCTCACCTCCTTTATTTTCAATAGACGTCTCCCACTCTTCCCTGATATAACCATGAATTCCGTTAGCACAATCTCCTGCAATGTGTGACTACTTTCCAAGCCATGGATGCAGCGGAGACGGCGGCAGAGGTGGACACCCAGCGCCCGCCGCACCTCGTTCAGTTCCGGGTTCGAAACCCGCGGAATAGCTCGGGCGATGCTTCCCACGTAAAAATATCTCGTTCTGCACATATTTCGCTGATCGATCAAGAAGCGCGCCAACAACCGGTAACAAATAGGCGGCGGTCGAGAAATAAAATAGGCAATTTGCTGTCGGCAAAAAGACGGCCATGAGGGCGGGCCTCCCCCTCCGGGCGGCCGGAGTTCTTAATTACCCGGCGAGGCGAGCGCTGCACCGCTGAAGGCGGGGCCGCACGGCGGCGCGCGGCTGCGAATGGAGATGGTGACGGCGGAGGCGGCGACGGTGGTGGTGGTGGTGATAAGTAACTTTTGGGAGCGTTTGCAAATTTCCATTCCTTTTGTGTTTTTGAAAAAAATATTTTAATGTATTACGCACTGTTAATTGATGTATTCGCCAATGTCATTCCATCTAATTTGGAAGTGCAAAAAACTAATATTCATCCAATTATTCAATGCTTTGTCAATGAAACCATCACAGCTATTCAGTTTGGGGTTATATATAGTAAAGCTTGTTTTGACAAACGAGTTGATAATGACACAGGTTACATTTAACATTGTTTGAACAAGATTATATTTATTTATATTTATTATTTCCTATTGAGCTTTCGCTCGGTGGCAGGGTTTATACAGATCATATATAGACATACAAAGAGATACACATGCATCTCTTTAAAGGATACAAACCGCCAGCTTTGTGACTATGAAGGGGAAGTCATTGGACGTACTCTTCCAGGGTACCCGGGTTTTGGTTGGGAAGATGAATGGGTAGAGAAGAGATTGCGCGTTCTGTTACCCGTTTTGAGTAGAGTGCTTTTCCGGTATTCGCCTGGACGTGCTCAGGGAAATCATCGATCAGAGCAGTCGACTTACGAACTCTATTTTGGCGGGTGCTCGCTGATTGATTTAACAAACAACCTTCTGGTTCACATTAAAGATTGAATATGCGGTGTAAGTTTTCAGCTCTGGATAGTCACGGGTTGTCTTAACCATCGCAGTTACCAATGGGTCTTAACATTGAATTATGCACCATGACAACTTAGAAGAACTTGGTTTCCTTTTATATCATTATATGTTTTCATTAATAACGTAATATTTATATCACAAAATATCGGTATTATTTCATTTTCCGAAATAAAGACACTCTTAAATAAATACATTTTAGTTACCATACGTGTAATGTTGAGTGACATTCTATCTTGTCCATCCTCCAGTAAAAGAATGCAATTGATTTAATTAAAGAATGCGAGTGACTCGATCGGCATTGACGAAGCGAGGTGACGTTTATCCAGAAAAGTATA
This sequence comes from Acheta domesticus, assembly GCA_031308135.1. NCBI lineage: Eukaryota > Metazoa > Arthropoda > Insecta > Orthoptera > Gryllidae > Acheta > Acheta domesticus. The sequence continues at coordinate 129,661,691 of JAHLJT010009419.1, forward strand.
TTTTAAGGAGACAGGTGACTTTTTCGAATGGGTTGTAATAAAAATAAATCCACTCTCATTTACATGCCTCTTTTCATTTATAAAAAATTCTGTTGATTGAATACTATTAAATTATAACTGTTCAATAATTGTAACTGTTTAATAAATTTATTTTCAAAGAGAAAAAAATACTAAATTAATGGCATTATCTTTGAGGAGTAGAATTCCAAATACTTTCCTCCCATATTGAACACGTCTCTAGTACAAAAATAACAAAACTTGCAATGAACGAAAATTGAATGGCCGATAGTCATTTATGTTACTTCTTTAATGCGCGTGCAGATTGCGCTGCAACGCAGCCCACGCGAGGCCGGGCGGGGAGTGGGTGGGCAGGGAGGGGCAGGGCGGGGTCGGGCGACGGGGCGGGGCCGAGCGGCGGGGCACGAGCACGGCGCGGGGCGGCAGAACAGGCACTTCCGCGTGATGTGGGTGGCGCGTCCTCCGCACCCGACCGGGGCCACACGTCGTCACCCCTCCCTATCCCCTCCCGCTGCGCCCCACTCTGCATCAGTTGCAAATCAGGTTAAGCCGATGGGGTACAGTCGCCGGTTACACGTAGTAACACCGTAGATATGGCATTCCAGGCAAGTATTACAAAAGATATACTCGACCTTTAAGAAAATTCGAATGGAGATAAACTCAGCGATAGAACCGAAATTTCTAAAATGTATTAAACTTATCATTAATCAGAAACACTGTACTTAATGCAGACATTTAATAAACAATTTATATTTGGTGGTATGTCTCTCATTTTAGCATGTAAAACTTTGGGATTTTGTATTATTTTTTTGTGTTTTGTTTATGTGTTTTTTTGTATATGTTTTGTGTACAACAGATATGCAGCAACTGCAATGTGGTTAATTAGCCATATGGCTAATTAATTTGGCTCAAGATATCCTCTGAAACAAAACAAATATAATTCAGTTATCAAAGATTATGATAGTTGAAGAAATACAATTGCTTATTTTTCTAATATCGGGAATGGCATTGAGGGTCTTTAAATATTCCTTAGTGTCTTACGATTTATACAAGGATGAGTACCGTTTCTACAATGATGCTGGATTTGATACGATCTGCTCTCGTGCTAAGAGGAGACAGTACACCTTCTTCAAAGGGCACAAAAGAACTCTGATGGTGAGGTAGCAAGAGGCAACTCAGCTGAGCATGATGTCATTTCTGAATCTGGTCTGAGACCCGGTGTGGAACAAGAAGTGGGACTGGAGCTGCACACGATTATGGCAGACTGCCAATGTGGAGGTCCTTCTGCAGAAAACCATTGAAAAACTTGGGTTTTGTTTATAATAAAGTAAAACATTTTAATTAAATAATTACAATATTAATTTGTATACATTTCCAGTCTCCTGTGCATAAAAAAGAAAAATCATGTAAAAATGGATTTATTTATATTCCCGATTTATTAATAAAAATAATAAAATGTGATGTCAATGCGTACCAATTTTTATTGCCGTACATGAAGTATTAAAACTTATTAGATGAGTGAATTGTTCTTTTCTTTCTCTTCTTTGAGATTTTTTATTTTTTCGATACTTTTTTTTGTTCTTTAATGTTGGGTATATTTAATGGATACTACAAAATTTACTGCTTAAATCTATCCTTCCCAATTGGTGAAAGTGAAGAGTAAACTTTCTGAAGCACACACTATGCTCTGACCTTTCCACAGTTGACAATATTTCTAATACACTTCCAAAGTAACAGTATCTAGCAAGATTTAGCTATCCATATCAAATCATAATCCTGATGAAATGTGCTACTTCTGAAGGGCTTTCACGCTGCCCCTTCCCGCCGGGCGCCTTGCCACTTCCGACACACCTACGCACAGGGGGAGGTGAATACCGCCGGGCCATTTTAAGGGCGGCAACACCCGGAACAAATGTGTGAACAACAGTGAACAAATAAATGTTATTTATGCATCATCTTATAACGCTATATTGACGTTTACAAATCAGTTCTTATCCCGTTCACCAATGATGTGTTACTGAGAATTGGCCTGACAGTCACATTCTGCTCTACTGGCCAGGTGCTTCTATTTGTTAACGATAGTATTGGGCTGTAAACTGTCAACACCTCTACTAAAATGAATATCATCACTGTAAACTCCCCTACATTCTAGATATTTCATTTCCTCTCTTTTTATTCTTGTTTAATTTTGCTGGAGTAGGGTGCAACTTCTTGATAAAATTCTCTCTCTCTCTCCCTCTCTCATATATATATATACTACTCCAGCAAAATTAAACTTTCGACGTATTTGCCGAGTAAAAATAAAGATTGAAAGGATCTGTACATGATCATAACAGTTTTAACAGTCTGTCTCAAGCATTTCCAATTTCATGAAAAATTGAACATGAAAAGCGCGTTTGAAGCAAGTGGTCACAAAGTGACAGAGGTAAAATAGTCATCATGGTTTCCGTTTTTATTCCACTGAAATTTGAATATTAACATACCCGAAATGAATACAAATTTTATGGAATTTATTTTTTGTGTCAAGTGTCAATATAATTATAATTTTATTGCAGATAATAATTACGATTTAAGCACGTACTATCAATGTTTGTGCTTCGAATATAGAAAGGAATTAACTTAACAACATTCAATTTTATAATGAGGATAACATCTTTTTTATGGAATACAGATGAGATAAAATTATTTAGAAAAAATACAGGAAAAATTTGGCTGATGCAATGAAAATAAACAGAATAGTTTGTAAATAAACGGGTGTTAAAGGCAAAAACCCTTCCTTTGTAGGTAGGAAATTAATAAGAAATTGAATCATTCCCGAAAGAAATCACGTTGTCGAAAGAAATCCGGCAAGTAACAAAATGGGAAAACTTATAAATACTTTTTTTACATCTCCTGCTTGCACAAAAGATTGTATTGTATTCACTATTGTCTTTTCATTTTTAAATTCTATCTGAATTTCGAAATTCAAGGCATACTCATTTTACCTAGGGATATTCGATATTCCAACTTTCGCACCTGTTTTTTCTTGCAGTTAATTAATAATTTTGTTTAATAAGAGGTGGTGCGTTTATATGATAAACTACAAAATATACACAAAATATCGTTCTAAAGATTGACATAAGTTACTACACTAAAATTATTTTCCTTCGTCATAATTTCTATTGAAACGCATTCCGATCTCCTAGCTTTGGATTCCTCTACCGAACCTAATTTTGACGTAAGGTAAAATACATTCAATACCCATAGATCATAAACATTTCATTTATTTATCGCGAATGATTGATGTTGCTAATCACCATAAGACGTTAATTGCTATGGTCATTAGTCCCATTAGTGTAGTCAATAATTTTATCCCGGGAGCATGCGGTATTCCTCCTCCTCTGAGTGGTGAAATCCTGCGCCCTCCTACATGTTGGCTTGAGACGGATTTCTCTCTCCAGAAACCTCCCCCAGCATGGCACCGCCCCAGCCGGAACAAGCTCTAAGGCCCCGACTGGACTCCCGTCTATGCTGATGTAGTGCATGTAAGTGTGTGGGTGAGTTAGGGGGGAGGACAAGGATAATGAAGGAAATATTGCGCGTAATCCGTGGCTCGTTTGTTAGGGTACTACATCAGAATTCTCTTTTTTGGGAAACTACACATTAGAGCAGCCGGACGCTAGAATTATTTTCGATGCAGAGGCTAGCTACATAGCTAGTGTAGAAAATCCACTACTGCCCGGAACAGAATCCTAGGACCCGCCGATCAGAGACGCTGCAGAAACAGTGGCAATGCTGGCTTGGAGCTAACTGAGCCGATTTACTCGCATCTGTTGTAGTTATTGATCACTAAAATCATTGATCAAAAAAATATATAAATGTTGTGGGTCAATAGAACACTTCAATAACACTCCTAAAAGTAGCCTTAAACAAATTTGCATTACACAATATGCTTGAAATCTTGCCAATTGAACATCTGCAGAGGGCACATACGTTTGAAACAGACTTTGGCAAATGCACAAATTTTGGAACCAGGTGTTACCCAACCACACACACCGCCCCACACAGTAACCTTGTAAGGCTGTTAGCTCTCCTCAGCTCCCTACTCCTTGTGCCAGCTCTGACATCACACTCCGAGTGGGCTGCTGTGACGGCAAAGGAGTCTCAGTAGAAAGTTGCAGCACAAGCCAAGGAACTGACTCCTCGGGTCACTCAACCTCTTCTCTGATTAAACTTAGTGAAAAATGCTGTGTAATGTGAAATACTGAATGATGGCAGAGGAAATATATGTTTCTATTAGAACATATTTTGGCTTTAAATAAAATTGGGAATTGGCATGTTTCCTTTCTTCTGCTTCGTAACTACAAATCTGTTGTTGAGACTTTTGAATATCTTACCTTTTTCTCCGCCTCATATATTCCCTTTTTTTATCTTACGAGAGAGCAGGTAATCTTTCTGATGAATCTTGGCTCTTTTTGAAAATCTTTCAGCAACCATTTTCGTTGCATTCATCCATCTCATTTTTTGTACTTACTACTTTTCGTAATAATTAACACCTCTTATTAATTTTTTAACCTCTTGTACACACAAAATGAACAATTGTTTTAGAAGATAAAATTGTTTTCACAATCTTTAAAGTTTCTTCAAAGCTGAAATTGGACTTTTGAATGCAAATAGGCAGTTTAATTTTATGTTCATTTGCCATTACTACGGCACTCAAAAACCTCTTTATACTACCAACTAGTGGTGCTTCATAATGGTACAAACTTTCCCGTATTAGTTTTCTATTTCCTTTGGTCTCGGCTAGCTATTCGGACTTGTCTCGTACTCTTGCTAGCTGCCATCTATCGCCGCCCAAAGTACATTTTTTAAAATATTTTCTTACTTTTTCAGTTTCCTAATAGTAAAACGGAAATATTTTTTTAAGAATATTAAAGAACAGTAAAATCTTGTTCAAAATGGCAATTTTCTTTGAAAAAATTCTTCGTTTTTAAGAAAATGGCGTTTGAGTACTACTGTAAATTCGAAATTTGAAGCTCTTTTTCACAGAAAATTTTTGAGTTTTCGAAACACTTCACTTGAAGACATTTAAGGCATATTAACTCACCAATACAATAGTGTTTACAAATTGCTAGAAATGTTCGTATTAACGGAGTGAGAGTTCAATAAAAAAATTTACTTTACGTCATATTAAAGAGTGGAATTAGCACTATCCGTTAGAAAAGTTTGAAGAAAGATTTTGGAGCTATTTATGAGAAAACGGCGTTTGAGCTTTTCTGAAGATGCGGAATTTTGAGCTAGTTTTTACAGAAAACGGTTGAGTTTTCGAGAAAATTTATGTCATTATTTAAAGCACACATACTCATTAATATATTAATGTGAACGAATCGCCGCTAATATAAATAGTAACGACGTGAGAGACAAGTCAATAAATAACATTTTTGTAATTTTTGAGAAAACCAAAGTACAGAGCAATATGGAGTTTGTCATTTCGTAGAATAAATTAGGCACCATTCTCACCAAAAGTTTAAAGAAAAAATTTGGGGCGGTTTTTGAGAAAATCTTGTTCTTGTAATTTTTTAAAATTGCACATATTCCACGCAATAGTACGCGAAAACTACTAAAATTTTCAAAACAATGTACTGACCTACTGAAAGAACTCACTATGGAGAACAAAGTTTATTTGAAGGAAAAATCTCTATATTTAATATTGTAGTTGAAGGAAGAGATCGAAAAAAATTCAAACTTTTGCAATTTTCGACAATTCAGAGTTAAGCGTGAATATCGGACCTTAGCCACCTTACTAAGTGTATTTTATTCTATTCTTACAAGTAATTTTTAAAAAATGGAGCCGTTTTCGAGGAAATTTTGAAAATGTCCTACGGGCTTCATGTAAAGTATCCCCAAATTTTGAAGAAATCTTTTCAAAGTTGCGGCGCCTCGAGTGGAATCAGACCGACTGGGAATTTCCATTTTGGAAGAAATCGTACGTATGGTTAGGCACTAGTGTCGTTCACAGACACCGGACACACAGACGGACGGTCGGACGGACAGACGTTCAAAAAAACACTTTTTCGGTGTCAGGGGACCCCAAAACGTGTATTTCCGTTAAAATCTCGAATCGATTTTCCGACTTTCCACTATGTTTATAATACTACGTAATATACTACGTGTATTACTGCGTATATACGTACGTATAGTGGAAAGTAAAAATTAATATTAAAAATGAAATTTTGTTTCCATTACTAGTATTTTAACTTTTCTGATTTAATAATAATAATAATAATAATAATAATAATAATAATAATAATAATAATAATAATAATCCTTTGATTTATTTTACATGAACTTAAAATATTACTCTAATATCTATTTTTTTCATTCAGACAATTAAACCCTGAATCATTTTTGTTCCAGCATGCAAGTGAGCTGAGGGATGCCTGATGTGGGCCGATCTGACTCGCAACGATCCGACTCCTCCCAACGACCACGGGTCTCCTTTAACAGGGACGTTCACGTGAAACGAATTGGTAAGTGCTGGGTAGTTTCAAAGAAATTCAGTTAAATATTGCATAGTACAAAGCAAATAATGTTTAGAAACTATTGTAAAATATTAATTGCAAACATCAAGTAATTTTACATGTCTTACAAGTGTCATATTAAGCACATAAAATATTGAAAAATTGTTATCTTTCTTGAATTTTTTTGTCAAGGCAAACGCAATATTTCTGGAGGGCATGTAGTCAATGACCCAATCTTACATTTCCTGGAGGGCACCTGGGCTCGAAAACTTTCAAATGAATAAAAATGAACTACACTAGTGGTATACTAAGTATTTGTATTCTAAACTAGTATAACTGGCACTTAGATTTTTCTCTTGTGACATTTGCATAGCATTTTTGACGATTATTTTCTTGAAACGGTAAAGAAGTCAAGAAGGCATCTCATTGTAAAGAATGGGGGTTGAGAAAGACATTTAAAAAAATGACCTTTACAGAGGGGTAGCGTGAGGTGATAGAAGGTAGACACTATCTTTCCACTGAAGAAATATAAGAGGAGAAAAGTTTAAAATCTGGCATGTATTGTCTATGAAGCACGTTTATTGCAAGTCTCTTTTCAAAGAGGGCGGCAGAAGTCGTCCACTGAATCAGTACATTATGAACCCGAATAGGGAGCCTCAGGGGAGACAGATTACCATATGTTTTTCCAGACTCAGTTTTACATAAGGAAACTGCGTGTGCATTACAATATAAATATAAGAGTCTCTATTGAGAGACCTCAAAGAGTAAAGCACATCGCTGCAACCGCTGTTGTAGACTTTTGCTAGGTATGTCTTTCTGACACGGAAGGACAATCAGGGGTTCGTCACTGGGCTTGAATGCTCGAAGTGTAATTGTATTACATTTCAAAGGTTTAAAACTGTCTGCTTATAGTAATTAAATCGATACATTTTAAGAGATTTATTATTGGGAGTTAAAACTTGGCAAAACTCAATTGATGTTTGTCTACCTGTGTGATTTTATCACGCTACGCCACTGCTAATTTAGTTATATTATTTTTAATATTCAGATGTCTGAGTAAATCCTTATTCCGAGCACCGACTAACAACGTGACTCAGTGAACCTCCTCCCCAACTCCCTTCTCCTTCAAAGAAAACAAAATCCAAGAATACTCCCTGAAAGTCATTTCATTGGCGATTGTTTAGAGTCAGGTTTCATCCTGTGAGGGCCAAAATGACCGGACAAATCTCCCCGCAAAACAAACACAAAACTTAAAGGAGGGAACATCTCAAAATTACATAACTTTTCAGTGGGAGAAAGAGACGTTTGCCAACATTACGGCATTGTAAGTCGGAAATGAGTTAGTCTCCTAAAAGCCTCCCGGGGCGGACCGCTACCCACGCACTAAACTGCGCCGCAGTTCCGTCAAAAGGTAACTTCCCAGAAGAGAATTTCAGCGCGAAAAAAGTGCCGCCACCGCCGCCGTCGCCGTCGCTCGAAGCCACCTGTTAAAAGGCCAGCGCCGGAGCGCCGTGCGCGAGCGCTAAAAAGGAGCGGGCGGCGCGGAGGCAGGCAGGGCGGCCCACGCCAGGCAAGGTCTGCTCTGCTCCGAGCGGCGCCGTCCGGCGCGGCGCGGCGCGGCGCGGCGAGGCCCCCTCCACGTTCAAAACCTTGCGTCGACGACGACGGCGGCGGCGGCGAGGGCGCGGGCGGCCGCGGAGGCAGGAGTGCGGGCTGGCGTACGGGCCGTGGCGGGCGGGCGCGGGGCGGAGGCGCGCACTGGCGGGCGTACGGACGGGCGAGAGGGTGGGCGGGCGTGTGGACGGGCGCATGGACGGGGGCATGGACGGGGGGCATCCGCGTGGGCGGGGGCGGGTCGCGGGCGGGCAGGGGACAGGAGCGGCCGCGGGCCGGGGGGCGCGGTGGCGGGCGAGTGTGGGGACGCCGACGGACGCGGTGGAGGCACGTGGACGGGGGCGGGCGCAGGGTCGAGGGCGGGCGCGGGGGTGGGTGCTAGGGTGGGCGGGGCGGGCGCGCGGGGGGCGGACGCGGGAGAAGTGGGATGCGTGGAGAACGACGGGCAGTGCCGTCCGCAGTCGCGGGTAGCCAAGCGCCCTGCCACAAGTCTGTCTGTGGGCGGAAGAGGAAAAAGGAAAAACTGGTTACAGGTGGGGGAAAGGTTACGGTAAAATTTAAAGAGTCCATTACTTAAACAAATTAAATCACATAGTTGATGACGGGCAGCCTTCGTTGAATCCATCCCATAACTGGGAAACCTCAGCGTGTTAGTGTCGAGAAAATCTTTCTCAAAATATCGCTACGTGAATTTTAGGAAAACTAAATTCATTTTTTAAGTAAACCCGATTTTACAAAAAACCAGGACGATCGGTGTAAAATTAATTTATCATAAACCGTAAGCATTACTCTTTGAATCAAACACAAAATCTGTTTCATAAGTAAGTTGATCCAGTTTGGATGATCTGGTTAATACATTATCTACACATTTTGACCGTTGACTTACACAGTTTGTTGCTCGAAATGAAAAGAAGATTCGTTTTCACCACACAAAGTTAAATAGATTAAGAAATTATCCATTAAATAGAGCTCACTAGCTGTATTTTACAATTCATAATATTTTTTAGCGATATCTGTATTTTCTGTTCCTATATGAGAGTATCGTCACACGTTATGTATAGTTCTTAGGGGAAAATTCGAATATTAATCTGTCCAAATGCACTAATATGCAAGATAAGTTATAATGTCAGATTTCTTTTGCTACTTGTTTGTATATTTACAAAACGCATTTGTTCACAGAAAAAAAGAATTCACACGCGAGTAGCTCTTCAAGAAAACAAGGAAACGTATTTGTTGACATTCTATTCTTCATTCATTCCCTCATCCTATAAAACCAATACAACCGAGTATTTCATAATGATACACATTTTAACACTTCTTTTTACAGGTACATCTCATTTCCGTCTGACGTAAGGATTAATTTTGCAGTGAAAGGTATTATATGAAGTTCATGAGAATGTATTTGTGGGAGAAAGCTATCTTGACGGACCAGACCGAACATGCTGCCGCCACTGGTCACTATCGGGAAAGGAATCATGTGTTCCAGTCGAGAAGAAATTCCCCCACTCGCTCTAATGTCTGTCGGCAGCTAAGAGACAGGCACGAGTTTGCCGCATTCCGCTTCCCAGTTTCCATTTCCCAGAGGGCATGTGCATTCGCGCAGGCAGTTTGAGCGGGATGAAATTAGTTCAGTTGCAATCGTTCTGTTGTCGTGAGTGGGTTGTATGCATTCGGTTGTGCGAACGCGGTAGCTGCCTTACTAGGATTACTTGTTGAGGTAAAGCTTCTAAATTCCCAACATGGTGCCAGAGCGAGAGTGGGTGAGTTCAACAGCTGGTATTTTCTATACTTGTGGAAAACAACTTTCCGGATACATTCTTGTCAGCTTCTGCACATACAGGGAGAAGAAGTCGGATTTCGCTTTTCGGGTAAAAAATAATTCTTTCTAACGTTGTGGAAAAGAACCTTGTTGCGTAGAAGTAAAGTAAGAGTACTGAGCTTGAGCTAATGTAGATTTCCGATTAGTACTGATCTCGTATTTAATTATATACTACTAGCTAAGTCTTAAATGTCAGACACACAAAAACTGAGAATCTTTTGTCAGGTAGTGAATACAGTGCATGCCAAATTCATAATAGTGCATTACTCAGCTGAGAACTGCAACATAATTTACGGCAATCTCAATCTCTTACGTAATATCGTAATTGGGTCAGTGTAATAGTATACGCTTATGATTTATTTCCGTGGATAATAAAGCATTTACTAATTCCTGAATATTTGACGAATAAGATCGCATTTACAAGTTTATTTTCGCATACGCATGGCGAATTTTACTAACGAAAGTTAAACGGCCGCCTCACACCGGTGTCACGCGGTACAGTATCTACGAATGCTGACATTATAAACAAATGTAGCACAGAGGCTTCAATTTTTATACTCTTTCAACTCATCTTTATCTTACTAGATAGGCAGATATTAAATATGCATTATTTATATACGTTTCGCCTTGTACATAGACAACCTTGCGCTTCATCAGAACGAGGCCGAGGTTAGCAAGCACATGTGGTACCTCTGGGTAGTGGAAGATGCAGGCTAGTCGAGATCAAACCAAATTTGAAAAGAAATTTACATTCTTTACTGAAACTATGAATAAACTATTGTGGATAATAAATTCAAACTTTTAAAGATTTTTGTTTGTATTTCTTAAAATAATTCTTGTAAGTGAGCAGAGAAAGGCTTCCGGAAACTTTCCTTTCCAATCCGTGGGATAATTTTGTTGGCTTTATTGGTACCCCTTAGGAACGTGACGAGCCAAGCCGACCAGGAAAGACAATCCGGAGGGAGTGGGCGAGTCGTGAGCCGAGCGCGCGTATTCTTTCTCTCGAGCCGCAGCCAGTGGCGGCGGCGGTGGCGGCGGCGCGTAGGCGGCGCCTGTGTGTGCAAAACGGTTGGGAGGGCCCTCTCGGTTGGCGGCGCGGTGTACAGCGAAGGTCGCGTGGCGCAGGTCCGGCGGGCGGCGGCGGCGGCGGCGGCGGCAGCCCGCGGCTGGTGGGCGCGCTCGCAGGCGACGGGGCGGGGCACCTGGTGCCCCTGGCCGTGCGCAGGGAGCGGCCGGGCAAGCTCTCGCGGCGGCAGCTGGCAGCCGAGGCGCGGCGCGTGCTGCAGCAGGCGGACCGCATCGCGTGCTCCTCCACGGCGGACCTCGCGGCGGGCGACAACGCGGCGGCGCGGGACAAGCATCGCAACTTCGCCACCCTCCCGCCGCTGCGCCTGGGGCGCGGCGCGCAGGCCGGCAAGGGCGCGAGGCGCAGCCTCAGCTTCCGCGAGCCCAAGAAGGACAAGAGCAAGGCGCCCGCCGACGCCCCCGACGCCGTCGACGCCGCGGCGCCCAAGCGCTCGGCCAGCGTGAAGCGCCCGCGCGTCACGCTCACCCGCAGCGCCAGCGACGCCGGCAAGCGCGACGTGCACGGCGGCAAGGGCGCGCCCAGGAGCGACGCGGTCGTCTTCGCGTCGCTGCAGCGGCCTAAGAAGCACCGCAGCCACCACTCGGACCACTCGGACCGCTCGCCCTCGCCCACCGCCAAGCCGCGCAGGCACATCCTCAAGAAGAGCCACAGCGACTCGGAGAGCGCCCCGGTGCCCGAGGCGCCGAGCGAAGGCCGCAAGAAGAAGCAGCTGTCGCCATCATCGAGGTCTCCCCGCGGGAGGACTACTTCGGGCAGCAGCAGCGAGAGGCGGAGGAGATGCTGCGCACGGCGGCGGCGCCCGCGGCGTCGGGGCGCGCGGGGCGCAGCGCCGTCGAGACGATGGTGAAGCGGCTGAGCGCGGACGCGGCGCGCGCCCCGCGCCGGCCGCCGCGCGGCGTCAGCCCCTCCGCGCTCGTCACGCCGGGCGACGAGCGCCGCCACAACAACAACCTCCCGTTCTCGTACACGGAGCCCCCGCAGCCCGGGGCCGGCTCGCCCACGCGGGGCGGGTCGCCCACGGGCTTCGCGCCGCCCCCGCCCGCGCCGCAGCAAGTGATCTACGCGGAGGTGGTGGTGAGCGGGGGCGGCCACGGCCAGCTGCCCAGCAAGCAGACCGTGCACACGGCAGTGCCGCTGCACTCGGACGAGGACGAGGGCCTGGGGCTGAGCATGGACGGCTTCCACCGGCGCGCGGACTATCGCAAGGAGTTCGCCGCCGAGTACGAGAGTGTGGGCGTGGGCGGGGTGGCCGAGCCCCTCCTGGACCGCGGTCGCGCCGACGGCATGGACGCGCGCCGCAAGGACCCGCTCTCGGAGGAGAGCGCGCGCTACGACTCCTTCTACCGCGGCGGCCGCGACGGCTACGACAGCGCGTACAAGACCACGGACGAGTACAGCAGCTACAAGATGGAGTACCGCAACGCCGATTCGGGCGTGGGGATGCTGCGGAGCCGCGAGGGGTCGCCCGTGCGCAAGGAGGCCTCCTACCACACGCGCGTGCTCGACAGCGGCGACCTGAGCAGCCGCCGGGACCGGCTCGAATCGCGCATCGAGAGCCAGCGGAAGGACCGTTTCGTCACCTCCAGGTTCGCCGACTCCACCTACAAGCACGACGCGACCGACAATTCGCGGATCGGTTCCGACATCGCCTACAACAATCGACGCGACTTCCTCAACTCGCAGCTCGACTACGAGCGTGACGTTCGGCACGAGAACGCGCGCAACACTCGCCGCTACAACGACGACCCCAAGAAGGACCTCTTCGCGGACTCCGGCATCGAAGTGGACTACCGCAAGGAGGGCTCTTACAAGAGGTACGACGACTCGTCCAATGTGAGACGGAGGGCATGACGGCGAAGATCGTGATAGGCAGTCCGCCGCGCGGGGGAAGCGGCGGCGGCGGCGTCGAGAACGGGTCGGCGCGTGTGACGCGCGTGGAGCTGAACGGGCGGCGGGGCGCCCCGCCCCCCGGAGGACGAGGCTGACAGCGGCCCGGGCAGCGGCGCGTACGTGTACCGCGCCAGCAGCAGCGCCAGCGCTCACCACAGCGGCGGCGCCAGCAGCTTCAGCTCGACGCGCCTCGTGCAGGAGCAGCGCCGCACGACCGACGTGCTGCCGGCGTCCAGCGTGCTCATCCGCCACTACGCCCCCAAGCGCGGCGGCTCGCCCTCGGCCAGCGAGCGCATGCTGCACTCGGAGCGCGCCGCCGCCGCCGCCGCCGCCCGCCGCCGCCGACCGCGGCCCGGCCATCCGAGGACGAGTACGAGGACGCGCGCCCCGCGCCGGGAGGCGCCCGACGCCGACGAGCCGCGCCCGCGCGCCTCCCCGAGCCCCCGCGCAAGGCCGACGACAAGGCCAAGAAGGGCAAGGACCCCAAGAAGAAGAACGTCTCCGCCATGGACCGCGTCAAGCAGCTCTTCTCCCGCGGTGGCGCCGGCGGCGACACCAAGACGCTCAAGAAGAACAAGAAGAAGGAAGGCAAGGCCAAGTCGAAGGAGCCCGTGGAGCCGGAGGAGGACCCGGTGCGCGCGCGCTACACCGAGTACAAGGGCAGCAACGCGGTGGAGTCGGACCAGGAGACGCTGACGTACCGGGAGCGCGACTCGCCGCCGCCGTCGCCGCGCCGCCAGCCGTCGCCCACGCGCGCCGTGGACGCGGAGGCGGCGCGGCGGCGCGAGCGCACGCCCTCGCCCTACGCCCGCAGCCCCCGCGAGCGCTCCCCGGCGCGCGGCCCGCCCGCGCCCTCGCCCTCGCCCGCGCCCGACCCGCACCTCCTGCAGGTGCCCGGCGCACACCACCCGGCGCGCCCGCGCGCGCCCCACAACGGCTCCGCCGGCGCCAAGAAGGCCCCGCGCAAGGACGGCTCCGAGGTAGGTCCCCGCCGGCGCCAGCGCTTTGCTTGCTTCAGCTCTGCAATTACTCTGCTCTTTCTTGCTCCTGTTCTTTGTTCTTTTGTACTAGAGTTTGCAAATTGAATGGTGTTGCTCAATTTTGGGGAGAATAGTTTCCAGGAAAATCTACGTCGGTAAAGTGATAACATTAAAAAACAACTAAATGGCTCCCGAAAAATCTCAGTCAATCTTGGAGATAAAAACATGTTAATAAGCCACATCTCCACCTTCGACGATATATAAATTTCCGATTTGAGAAAGGCGACGAGTTGTAGATTTTAAATTTCCTGTCGCTAACATATTCTCCTCTCTCTCTCTCTCTCTGCCTCTCTTCAATTTCTCCTGCAGGAGGTCCACATGTGGACTCTTTTTATTTACATATTTCTCCTCTTACGCAATTTCATTTTTCTACCCTCTCTCTTCCACCATCTTCTTTCTTCTTAACATCTCTTCTAGGATATTTGTAATTAATGTGTACAATAAATTGTAAATCAAAAAATTTAGAATAAGAAAACTCCTTTCCAGATATCTATTAAAGGATGCACTCTGCACTTTTTTAACTTACATTTTAAATAAATAAACTAATAAAGTAGGTTATCTTATAGCAGTGATCTTCAATCTGTTCTGCAAGAACCTGTGATTCTGCATAACCTAAATTCAGAAGGCTTTTGAAACAGCTGTTTATTGTGCGGTCGTAAATGTTCGCAATGTTTCCAACAACTTAAAAATGTATAAGAATCTTAAGAGATCCTACTAAGTGTACAAGTTGCCGTGCATCAAAATCTCTCATTTGAAGTTTCCAAAATTTGTCCACTTTATGAGAGTATTCAATGGACCGCGCTGAGACATTAACTCAATCGGAACTTATATAAAATAATTTTGTGTTGACTCCAATTAACTTTTGATCCCTTACATCGATATTAGCTCGCCAATAGTGTCCTGACATTGAAGTAATGATCTCAACCTAAGTGAGCTTTCCATAGGAACAGTTTTGTTAATACAGTTCAAAGTCAAATAATCCTTTACTTCTTTTCTTGTGATACTATTTTGATGTATAATATTCTCAAAATTACATATATTGGCACGGTATTTTGGTACACTTCAGATTGAGGTCAAACTCAAGGCAGAGGTGAATGCAAACACATGTATATCTAAACAAACTATAGGCAGTTGAAGTAAATTTTATGGATACATCAAAGCAACATTCAATACAAAAGCATACTGCAATATTCATGTTTTTCATATCATAGCAGCAAATTTTCACCTTAAAAAATGTTTGCATCAAAATAAAAATATTTAATTCTTTTGTCTTTCAAAATTCATCCAACTTTTTCGCAATGTACTAGCACACAAAATTGTAACAAAAGGCAACAACATGATCACGCTGACCTCGAGAGATGAAGCAGGAGAGCGGAAGCACACTGACGGTGGTCTCAGGTAGAACTCCTTATATGGAGCTCTCAAGAATGTAGGTCAAAGAAGGCTGCCAGTGAAAGTTAAATTTAATGCTGAACACAGACATCTGCATGCGTAAAGTGTTGATATGATGCGATATAAAAATAATATTACTATCAAAATTCTATAAGCTTGTTGATTGAACTCATTGAAGATCATATTTTCCCTTTTGAATGTTTCTATGCCATTCTGTTAATTTTAATTTTGTTAATAAGTGTTCCGGATATCTTGAGAAGTCTGATTTTATAATCTTGAACACCTGTTCAGAGGTATACAATAAATATTTTAATAGAGACTGGAATTAGAAAGAAAGGGCCAAAATTATAAAAACACTATGAACGATATAATTATTGTTACAATAAAACATTTTAAATCTTTGTTCAGATCTTTGATACAATAAAAGAATTAGAAAAAAATATTTTCATAAGTTATTAAAGAGCCACTTTTATCGCGCATTTTTTTTGCTGGACTATATCTTTTCTGCCACTGGTATTAAAGTAACAGCACAGAGTTAACAAAGTATTCTCCATTCTGCACTCTCGCCGAAGCCATAACAGCTGATTGCAAATGAGGGCGGGAGATAATGTAGGTAATGACGACGGAAAGTAAGGTCGAGCGGACATAAATTCAGTGCCTTCAAACTCGTCACTTTCACTACCTCCCACCTACATGCTCTTTACATGATGGAGACAACGAAATCAAATTATCAATAGCCAAAGCTACTGGCCAATGTGACCTAAGCGTATACGGGTGTTTGAATAAAAAAGTAAAGAAAAAAGTGGTTTAAAAATATTTGTAGATGACTAGAATTTTAACTGAGGTTTATGCATTGTTGAAGGTATACAAAAATACATACATTTCAGAATAATTAACATATTGGCTTTTGTGAAATTAATGTAGGCATATTTATAAATAATTTAGCAGCTAGCTAATGACTTCACGATTTTGGGGTCAAAAATTTTGGTGAACTGATAGAAACTAGATGAACCAAAAACCCAGCAACCCCACTCAGAGTACAGACCTGCAAATGTAAACAATTCTTGATTATGTCCTCACCCAAGAAATTATTTATCAGACTAATTCAGCATCATATACTATATAGTAGGTGGAAAGTGGATTCTTTTATTTATTTATTTGGTCAAAAAAAACACAGTAAAAACTGTATATGACGTATGGGGAAAGAGATTATCTGCTTACATTTTCTTGAGGTCCAGAATTTTTTTTAAAAAAGCAAAATTAGCAACATTTGAAAAACTAGAAACAAGAAATTTAGAAAATAATTATTATTTTAGAAAAAATTAGAAAAATTTTTGTTCCCGTGTTATAGAAAATCAAATTCAACGGTAAATGAACTGCTGATTTGATTTTTCTGCATTGCTAACAAAATAGTAACGAACATCAGTTCTACTCCTTCCACTACAAGCAAAAGGAGTGCTCAACAAAACGTGCGCGCAGTGATGCTACATTTACGTCCAGAAGCAAAACAAGGGGCCATCTCGGCATTTGCTCAATGGATCAGGGAAACGACAAAAACCTGATCGAGATGGGGGGCCATTGACCCGGAAGCTGAAGTACATTACTTGTTACAGGCGTATTAAATTTTTTTTTTAAATGTATACAGTACAAACGTAAACTAATTCATTATATATCATTGTTTTGTTAAAATAAACATTATTTTTCTTTTTGACGATCAGTATAGTCTCTAATTGTATTGAAACAGTTTTGCAGCAGAAAAGATTTTACTTTTAACTTAAATTTGTATACCGACTTCCATTTTGAGTTGAAAAATGTAATTTTTATATTTATTTTTATGGTGCAAAATTTAATTTATAATAGTTAATATATATTTTAATTTTCTGATTTACAATAAGTAAGCATAAACATTTCTTTTAATTTTTCAGATCGAGTTTAATTACTCACGACAACGACTTGCTACACCTGATCTTACACCAACCCCTAGTCCTGCACCTGTTAGAGCTGCTCAGTCTTCTACCACTTTAACTCGCATTAATAACCACAAAAATAAAGAACAACATGGAGGAAGCTGGTTCAAGTCTTTGGATAGGTTGACTAAAAGAAATAAGAATAGGACAAAGGCAAGTTATTCAAGTCTGTAATATAATAAAGTAAAACCTGCAGAAAATGGCCATTTCGACGAAGTGACCTCTATTAACGACCATTTTTTCGTGTAACCGACTGATTTTCCCCTAAACACGAGTACATGCAACCTCTTTTAAGCGACCTTCGAACCTCACGGTCAGGGTCGAGGCACGATTCGTAGAATAACCTGTATTAAATGGTCACAAAGTCCGGACGAATTTGCTGTATTTTTCAGTCAGAAGATGCGGAAGATCGGTAGGGATTAGATTGTATCAGTATTTTCCTGCACCGGGATGCAATGTCATATTACATAGAACAATGATATATAGATTTGCAACTTGTTTAACGATTAATCTGTATAAGATAACAATGAATTATTTATATGAATGCTTCGGAATTTCCTATGCATAGCAGCTATAAATTTGGTTGGAAATCATGCCCACGAATGGGAAGAAACAACGAGTAATGTGAAAAAAAGTACAAATGCCGAAAATTGAATAATTTGATTTACGAGCTGTGCGAACGTGAAGTCTCAGGGTCTTTGGAGGTTTAAATATAGTGAAAAATGTGTTAACAAGCAATGCACAATTAACTTTATTGCAAATAGCAAAATTAAGCGGAATGTCTTTCCATATTCTTATAACCTCCATTAAGCGTCGATCTGTTCTAACAGCCATTTTTCTTCAGAACCATGGGTGGCCGCTTAAGACAGGTTTCATAAACAAAAATTCGCTGTTTTTTTCGCGCAGCAATATATAACTAAAAGTTATATAATGAAAGAAATTCTGAAATTGACAGTATTAAAAAATATATGGGGTAAATGAAAATTATCTCCAAAAATTCAAGTAGTTCTTTGTCAGATTGCTTTCAAAGAAATTTCTAAGAGTTTGTGTTAATTGAAATTTTTGAAAATCCTTTGGAATACACAGATTTCTTCTTTGAACATTTTTAATATGCAGATATATATAGGTATATAAGTTTTAAAAGTAAGTTATTGAGTTGCACATTTTGTGGTTTGATTTATGTTTGCAACATTTATTAATTATATTATTTTTTTAGGAAGAAGAGGAAGAGAATTCTTCTTACAGAGATAAAAGCAACAGCAGTAGTAAAACACTGAGATATTTTGGAGACACAGACCAAGAAGATAAAGATTCTGTGGCATCTATTCCACCTCCCATGCCTCTTCAAAATCACCATAGATACAAAAGCAGCAACCATTTGGGTCAAAGTAATAGTAGTACTATTAACAGACTGCATATGTCATCTTCTACTTCATCACGAAATACAACAAACAGAAGTCATCGCCCCCATCATCGTAGTGCAGGTGATGTTGCTACAAGTTCAGCAGAGAGTACAACTGAAGGAGATAGTAGTCAACAATCACAACGATCTGTAGTCTACCTTCATGCTGCTACAGGTATCTAAACTTTTTGACAATAAAACATTCTAATTGTCTTGAAACCTTTATTTTCAGTCCGATATAATGTATCCTTTTTAATGGCAAAACTTCAAAAATAATGATACCAAGAAAAAATTCATATTTTATTATTAAAAGTGTACAGGCCTTACTACGTCTTCTTTAATACTTTACTGCAATGTTGTTGTTTTTTTTATCAAAATTTGCACTGCCAACTCTTAGTGTTTTTATTGATAAATAGTTCTGACCCTGCACCATACGTCAATCCTATGATTCAACCATCCTGATCCCTAACATTATTCTCCAAAACTACAAATGTTAAATTTTGCATTGCCCTCTACAAAATGCTTTTCCAAAACTAAATGTGTGTATGTATGAATGTGAGTGTGTATGTGCACGTATATGTGCACCTTTACTCACATGCATACAACACATGTAAACCCCAAACTGTTAAACAGTTTTTGTGTAGTAAAGGCAGAAAATCTCTTTCACTATTTAAAAAAATGTAAAAAATGTTAAAAAGAGAGTAATAATAGTGCAGAAAAAAACTGATTCAACTGATTAAAATTAATTGCAAAATATTTCTGCCAAAATAACTATTTTTTAAAAACAATTAAATAATTATAATCATAGAAAACAATAAACATTACTAATTGCATAACAAATATGGCAAGGACTGAGGGAAGTGACACAACTACTCAATATTGAAATACCTCAAACTGAACTTACTTTCATTAAGAATCTTTCATAAAAATTTGCAGGAACTAATTCATTGATTGTTCGTGCTAATTAATACTTAATGGCATTCTCATTTTGTTGCAGTGGGTGACATTCCAACTCCAAAACGTAATGTAACACGGCGTGCTCAAAGTCGAGAAGAACTTTCATCACTTACTTCATCACATTTACAACCACACAAGAGGACGATATCACGTTCAATATCAGTTCTTGCCCCATGGAAGCCACGTCATTATAGAGAGGGTCAAGAAGTTCATTATGACCAAGAAGATAATAATAAAAACTACATTAAAAATGGAAAACCACCAAAAATTCCTGTATCACAACAGTCAAGCCTTAATTCAGCTACAATGAACCGTATCAACAGAAAAAGAATTTAGAAAATAAAGCAAATGCTTCTAATAAACAACACGTTAGTAAAGCAACCTCAATTGAATCCTTGAGTCAACACAGTAATAGACAGAATGGAGATACTAGAGGAACCCTGAAGAAACAGTCACTTGTAAATCAAGCAGCATCTGTTGAATCACTCAGTCATAGAAGCAATCACAGCATCAGTCGAACACAAAATAGAAATAAGAGTAATGACAAAAAAAATTCAATGATGAATGCTTCAACATCAGAACTTACAGCAACCTACAAACAAAATAATCAAAAGAAAAATTCTACAGATACAGGGAAAAAAGGTTCTGCAAAGATTTCTAGATCTGCTTCAATGCCAAAGGATACTCGAGTTAAAGCAGGTTGGTTCAAACTTCGTAATAAGAAACAAGGAACGTAAAATCAATACAATTTGGGATCTTTCTCTGGGGATACTGAATTATAATTCTGACCCCATTTTCCCTTTTAAGCAAGCATATAAAAGCATACTGGCTTGGTGAAGTATTCAAGAAAATAACATCTCTGAAATGCATCTCACTCAATTAATCTTAAGTGCCATCACTTTTTGTTAATTTTTTTCACCTTTATAAAAGAGTCCAATTTACGCAAATCATAGGAGAGGAAACTTCTTGAGAAGCCCACACAAGTGTTAGTCTAGTCACTGGACTAATTCAAGAAACTAAGGTGAAAAAGAAAGGGATATGGGTAATAAATAAAAAACCTCATTCAGAGTTTAACATATTAACACACTGAAATGAGGTAAATTCCTCCTGAACTGCAACATCTAATGAAGCTGCATTTGATAATTGAGTAAAATGCATGGTATTGAAAGGTCAAAATGCCATTTATTCAATCAAATAATTATGGTAACACACACACATACAAACTATAAACAAATAAATAATAAAGAAATAAGTAACACATTGAAACTCCCCTTTCTTGAGAAAGCAGTTAAGAACTTGTAAATATAATAAACTAATTTACTGTTTCTGAATGCAGGACTCAGCCAAATTCAGAATGGTGCTTACTTTCAAATAATGTTTTATCTTATCTCGAAAGATGGATCAGAAAAGATATGAAATGTGAATTTGTTACAAATTCACATAAATATTTAACCATAACAATATAACAATTATAATTTTCAAAAAATTGAAATCCAGCATTACATGTTTTCAACAATATCTGGATTATTAAATATATTCATTCACTTTAACTGATGTGCAATATAGATTGCAAATCATTGGACAAAGAAGACAATAAAGTGTAGCAAGACCATGAAATAAGTAGTAGTTCAGTACATCAAGAGAATTGCCACTAATGAGGTTCTGCCCATAAATAACCTAAGTAAGTAAAATGGCTTAAATCATAAATTATTTAAAAGAGAGGAGAAGGTTACAAGGAAACTAATACGGTATGTATTGTAAAAGGATGAGTTAGAGTTATCCATTAATCCTGTGTTTCTTAAAAAGAGCACTCTATTGAAATTTGAGGTTTGGACATCCTGTGTCACAGTTCAAACTTCAATACCTTCAAAAAGAAGAAAAGATAGAGAAAGAACCATATCAGAATTAATCCTTCCTAAATAATGCATTATTGGCTGAAGTCATACAATAAAGTTTGTCATATTCAATTCACAAATGAATCTCAAATGGACTTCCTTGATTATTTAAAAATATCATACATGATCTGACACTGATTTCTTTAACTATTAAATATCAGTAAGCAGTGCCTAAGATGATGGTTCCCAAACAGAGTATTAAATTCTCGAAACAATATTCTACATCAAACATCTTCAGAAGGTAACAAAAAATAAATACATGATTAAATGTTGAAATAACTTAGGTCACACCTTGTTTTAATACACAGAGACATTAAAAGAAAGAGAATTATTAATAGACATAAGATAATTTTGAAACGTAGTTTGCAATTGCACTGAAGTAACATTTTATCACATGTTATTGATGCAACCCAGTTAAAAAATGCACAGTAACTCAAAAGTAGGTGTATTCATGATTTTTTTTTTCTTATGGTACCTATATACAATAATATGAAATCGATTGACATCTACATTTCTGTACTCCATTTGGGAATTATAACCTGTTGTGAGGCAGGAACCGCTATCTTAGGAGAAAACTCGGTAGAATGCTTCTACTCAATTAAAAGCATTCCATCGACTTGGAATGGTTAAGCAAGACTTACCAAGTATTCAGGTAACTCTCAAAGTGGACAACCTTCACTTCCTATTAACATAGGAATCCTATAACAATACTGATTCACAAAGGTTGTTATGTAGTGTGCTAAACTTAGTATGTACATAGTGTAACATTATGTAAATCAATAAAACTTTTTTTTGTTTTTATAGATGCCTTTTTTTTGTAATGAAGAAATGTTTACTAAATACATTCCTTACCATAAAACACACAAAATTCAATATTACATGATTTTTCATTATTTTTCAAATGGCATACATTTTCGAGGAGGCAGTACAACAGAGAGAAATTCCCACAAGGCAGTCATCTGGTCTCCCCAGTAAGACATTCATGTTAAGATGTAATGATGATAAAGTTGAGAAACATGATCATCAAGTATATTCTGATTTGAACCATTGGCTCGTTCTATAACAAGCATTTAGAATTGTGGCAATGAATCTCTCTACTTTTTCAGGAACATGATCTTTTTCTTCTTCATATAGGATTGTACTCTAACATTAGATGTGACACCTATTCTGGGTTCATTTGTTTCATATGTTCATGCCAAATTTGTCAATACTGTGATATTGTTTCACACACTGATGTCATTTCCAATTCCCTTCAGATATTTTCATTGCTTGTGGGCTACTGGTATCAATCCCTGACTTTTCCTCCCACCTCCTTTGTTTCTGTCAGCATGAGTAGAAGTTCAAGAGCTGCAAAGAAGCCATCTCTTCTAAGAGAGTCAACCTGCTACAAATCCTGCATGCTAGAGGTAGTGAGATTGGCACACTCAGTCATATCACTTTACTCTGTGCAGCACCCATAACAGCACCCATGGCAAGGGGCTTATGACCACTGCCAAATTGCAAGCAAACAGAAAAGCTAATGTTGATTATAAGGCATGTAAAGGGAATGAAAAATATACAAGATGGTGGGATGCAGGGCAAAAAATGTAGGAGTACAAGGAAACCTGCTGCAAACTTTCTTTGTTCCCCACAAATTTCACTTTGATTGAACGTGAATAGAACCCAGACTCAGTAATGGAAGACCAGCAATCTGAATGCTTCACCATAGATTATTTGATTTCCAAACATCAAAAATATAATAAAACTGTTATAGTAATAAACTATTTTTTTTTAATTTTAAATTTCTTTATTTTTAGTCGCATCAACTGCTAAGGTTATTAGCGACTACAATTATACAATTATAATTTTATCCATAATTACATTAACAAAAATGTCATAACTTATATATAATTAACATTGTATAGCAACATATATTTTATGTAATATATAACTATTTTTTTGATTTTTAATAAAAATAATAATTTTTTTTCATTTTAATATTTCAACTCAGGATAATTTTGTTTTGACAATCAATTATTTTCTCAGTTTTAGGATTTTTTAAGCAATAAACTAATGTTTAACATTGTATTCGACAAATATTCCTGAAAATTAGAACTCTACTTCGTAAAATCGAATTTCGATCTGTTGATTTAATTCTGAGTAGATTACACAAAGTTAATCAGCAAGTTTACACATTTCATTAATGTCAATAAATACACATCAATTAGGTCATAATTACAAAAATAATATTATTATTTTGAGCTTGAAGTGTTTTATTGAGTACAGAACTTTCACAGGACTATTTACATTGAGATCATTATATACTAGTCACTAGGATGTGTGATAAATCATAATAGAGATGTAATTTTTCACTCATTAAAATTCACACTCATATGACATTATTCAAAAAGGTTTCTTACCAAAATTTCAAAAAGTGAATATAATATGTTTACTATCAGAAACTTTTCTTCATTTTTTTTCACATTTATTAGGATATTCATAAAAAGATATCAATATAGAATTTGAAAAAAACATTGTTTAAAAATAACCATCTTCTCTATCTCCATGTCAAGCAACAGAATTAAAATTTGTAACTTTATCGAACACACACAATGTAATACCACTCACTACCAGCAGCATTCCCATAAGAGTACCTGAAAACACAAAAAAGATAATGGTAAGAACAGAAATTAGCCAATAAGGTAACAGTTTCCACACAAAATTCAATCATCACAATTCAATTTTATTTTTTTCTGCTCTTCTATTAAATTTTACTCAAGTACATTGAAAAATTATCATTACTTCTTTCAAAAAAGAAAAAAAATAAGAGGTAATAATATTAATAAAAAAAGACCTTTGTAATTATTCATGTTAACCATATATGTTCATGTAGGTACCTTGCATTTTACCATCACAATTTATTGTTATAGAAAGATCCTGTTTCTTTTATTGTGTTGGGTTGTAAATTCATAGACTCAAGCTTGCCATTTGGCATTCAGCCAACTGCAGCCAAATAAATCTGTATGTTGTTGTTGTTGTTGTTGTTGTGTATTAGTTATTTAAGTCATCTGTGTTAACTACAGGCCTAATGAGAAAAAAATAATGTTCAGAAATTAATTTGCAATAGGTTTTGTTTCCATTGCTCATGGGATTTGGGTAGGCAATGTTACAAACTTAGTAGGTGCCAGCCCTGGAAGGAAATAATGTATCCACCATTGTACTTGTTGTTCATGTTGATACTTTGGGATGTACTCAATTTTCACTGAATGGTGCTTTAATGGGATTGTGAGGAATTCTAAAAGATTAGCGCAGGGAAAAGACAATTCCTTTGGTAGCCATGCCATTACATTACTACTGTATTTTTTTACATTACTATTATGTCTACTTTTTATTTTCTCATATACATGTATATACAGAGTAAAAATACATAGTATGGGAAAAGTTATGTAACGCTGCGCGAAAAAACGGCGGAATTTCGGCAGAAAATAATTAATTGCCGGACCCTGATAATGAAAAGTGGACAAATCCAGTTGCTAAATTAAGAAAAAAAAGATCCCCAAACATGTGGTGTAGCCAGAATCCCTCTTTTGTGGGTCCTTGATACTGAAAAACAATTGAAAGCAAAACTGTCTGTCCGTCTGTCCATCCTTCTGTCTATCCGTCTGTGAACACTTCTAGCTTTTGAAAGAAAGAATGTAGTCAGTCTTCATTTTGTGTACTTTTACATGTAGCAGTGTAAGTACTTTGTGTAAAATATTAATGATAGTTTTTAAGAATCACTTAAAAACCTACAATTTTTTCCAAATTTTCACCTGCTAATATCTCTGTTGAGAGGCCAGATTAAAATTTGAAATCTTCCCATGTAAATATACCAACAGCAACTCTGAGATTCAACTCAAAGAAAGTTTGAAACTAGTGGTGCTTCAGAATGGCACAGACTTTCCCTTATTATTTTTCTATTTCCTTGGGTCTTTGCTAGCTATTCGGAATTGCCAAAAACTCATTCTTGCCAGCTGTAATCTATCACTGCCAAAAGTTCATTTTTTTGTCATTTTCGTAATTTTTCGGTTTCCTATTGGTAGAACGGAAACATTAATTTTAGAATATTAAAGAACTCAAAAACCTAGCCCTAAATGGCAATTTTCTTTTAAAAATTATGTGCCGTTTGAGAGAAAATGGCATTTTAGTGCTACTAAAAGTGGAAAATTTGAAGCTCATTTTCACAGAAAATGTTTGAGTTTTCAAAATACTTTATTTAAAGTTATTTGAAGCACTTACACTCACAAATATAATAATGTTTACAAATTGCTGGTAATGTGCATATTAAAGATGTGAGAGATTTTTCAAAAACATTACAATTATGTAATTTTTGAAAAAAACAAAAAAATAACTCAAAATAAACTTCACGTCATATTGAAGAGTGTAATTAGCACTATCCGTTACAAAAGTTTCAAGAAAAAATTTGCAGCCATATATGAGAAAATGGCGTTTAAGCGTTTTGAAAATGCGAAATTTTGAGCTACTTTTCACAGAAAACGGTTGTGTTTTCGAGAAACTTTACTTGACATTATTTAAAGCACATGTACTCGTATATATAATAATGTGAAAAAATCGCCGCTAATGTAAGTATCATCGACGTGAGAAACATGTGAAAAAATGTACATTTTTGTAATTTTGAAAAAACCAACCGATAGAACAATATGGCTTTTATGTCATCTGATAGAGTACATTTACCACTATCCGTACCAAAAGTTTACAGAAAAAAATTGGGGCCGTTTTTGAGAAAATCTTGCTTTTGTAATTTTTTAAAATTGCACATATTGCGCGAAAAATACTAAAATTTTCAAAAAATGTAAGTGACCTTAAAGAAAGAACTCACTATGAAGAAAAAAATTTATTTGAAGGAAAAATCTCTATCTTCAATTTTGTAATACCAGAAAGACGCCGTAAAAATTTTAACCTTTCACAATTTTCGAAAATTCAGAGCTGTACGTGAAAATCGGACCTATGCCATGTTAAAAAGTGTATTTTCCTCTGTTCATACAAGAAATTTAAAGAAAAAATTTGGAGCCGTTTTTGAGAAAATTTTGAAAATCTCCGGGGGGCTTCATATAAAGTACCCCCAAATTTTGAAGAATCTTTTTCAAAATCTCAAAGCTTCGACTAGAATCAGATCGACTGGGGAATATCCATTTTGGAAGAAATCGTACGTATGGTTTCGGCGCTAGCAGTGTTCACGGACGGACGGACGGACAGACGGACGTTTTCCTTTCAATTGGGTTTTCGGTATCAAGAACCTAGAAAACAGGGTTTCTGGCTACACCATGTGTTAGGTTTTTTTTCCCTTAATTTAGCAAGTTGTTTTATCCACTTATTCGTTTTCACGGCCCGGCAATTAATTTTTTTCCGCCGAAAATTGGCCATTTTTTCGCGCAGCATTACATAACATTTCCCTATACATTTCATACATTTCCCTATACTACGTATATCACTCCGTGTATACGTACGTATACGGGAAAGTAGAAATTGCAAATTTACACAAAAAATTAATTTCCACATTGGAGACAAGTGATGAAAAGGTGTAATCAATATCTTGCTTTAAAATAATTAATTATTTTACTTTATAATACTTTATTATAAATAAACATAAAGGCTTTCATTACACATAATATTGAATATTACATTAACACAAACTTATCTTTAAATGAAAAGGTCACCTTGACTATAGAACCTAAACTGACTATTATCGAAATGGTGTATTCTAACTGTAAAAATGACCTGATAGAAAAATTAACTAGTGGTGCTACAGAATGGCACAGACTTTCCCGTATTAGCTTTCTATTTTCTTGGGTCTTCGCTAGCTATTCGGAATTGCCACATACTCTTTCTTGCCAGCTACCATCCATCATCGCCAAAAGTACATTTTTTTTGTCATTTTCTTAATTTTTTGGTTTCCTATTGGTAGAACAGAAACATTAATTTCAGAATATTAAAGAACGCAAAAACCTAGCCGTAAATGGCAATTTTCTTTTAAAAATTATGTGCCGTTTAAGAGAAAATGGCGTTTTAGCACTACTAAAAATGCGAAATTTGAAGCTCATTTTCACATAAAATTTTTGAGTTTTCAAAATACTTTATTTGAAGTTATTTGAAGCACTTGCACTCACAAATATAATAATCTTTACAAATTGCGGGTAATGTGCATATTAAAGATGTGAGAGATCTTTCAAAAAATTTACATTTATATAATTTTTGAAAAAACAAAAAAATAACTCAAAATAAATTTAACGCTATACTAAAGAGTGTAATTAGCACAATCCGTTACAAAAGTTTTAAGAAAGAAATTGCAGCCATATACGAGAAAATGGCGTTTGAGCATTTCTGAAAATGCCGAAATTTGAGCTACTTTTCACAGAAAACGGTAGTGTTTTCGAGAAACTTTACTTGACATTATTTAAAGCGCATGTACTCGTATATATAATAATGTGAAAAAATCGCCGCTAATGTAAATATTATCGACGTGAGAAACATGTGAAAAAATTTATATTTTTGTAATTTTTGAAAAAAAAACAACCGATAGAACAATATGGCTTTTATGTCATCTGATAGAGTACATTTACTACTATCCCTACCAAAAGTTTAAAGAAAAAATTTGGAGCCGTTTTTGAGAAAATCTTGTTTTTGTAATTTTTTAATGTTGCACATATTGCACGCAATATTGCACGAAAACTACCAAAATTTTGAAAAACATTTACATGACATTTATTAAAGAACTCAATATGTAGAACAAATTTTATTTGAAGAAAAAATATCTATCTTCAATTTTGTAGTTGGAGAAAGACACCGAAAAAAATTCAAACTTTCGCAATTTTCGAAAATTCAGAGCTGTACGTGAAAATCGGACCTATGCCATGTTAAAAAGTGTATTTTCCTCTGTTCATACAAGAAATTTAAAGAAAAAATTTGGAGCAGTTTTTGAGAAAATTTTGAAAATCCCCGGGGGGCTTCATATAAAGTACCCCCAAATTTTGAAGAATCTTTTTCAAAATCTCAAAGCTTCGACTAGAATCAGATCGACCGGGGAATATCCATTTTGGAAGAAATCGTACGTATGGTTTAGGCGCTAGCAGTGTTCACAGCCGGACACACGGACGGACGGACAGACGGACGTTTTCCTTTCAATTGGGTTTTCGGTATCAGGGACCTAGAAAACAGGGTTTCTGACTACACCACGTGTTAGGGGATTTTTTTTTCTTAATTTAGCAACTGGTTTTATCCACTTACTCGTTTTCACGGCCCGGCAATTAATTTTTTTCCGCCGAAAATTGGCCATTTTTTCGCGCAGCATTACATAACTTTCCCTATACTACGTATATCACTCCGTGTATACGTACGTATACGGGAAAGTACAAAGTAAATACACTCTATCTAAGAAAGAGTATAAAATTAAAATCATGTTTACTTCCCAGTTCTTGGAGATGAAAAAAAGGAAGTAATGAATTTAAAGTGTCAGATATATGGTACAGTTAACAAGAGACCAATTAAAAATGTATTTTGCCTAAATTACAAAAAAGACAAGGATAAAAGCTAATAAATGAAGAAACAATACAAAAATGTTACATTTTTATGAAAATGACAATCTGATGCCTGAGAAAATGATTGTTTATATTTTGAAAGATTATGTACATAAAAATTTTAGATATGAATTATTCAGTGCTGGCATTAGGCCTGGGCAGACAGAGTAATCGCCTAGGTCCCAGCAAGTCAGGGGGTCCAATGATGGGACTGATGGAAAACAATTAGTAGAAAAGGAAATTAGAATTCCAGAAAACTGTTATCATTTTTTTAGTCATGGTACACTAGTTTTATATTTCATAAAATGTTTCATTAATTTTTTATCTCTAATAGTTAATTATAGTCATTACTTACAAGGTAGGACTCTATGAAATGAAGAAAGTCAGACAAGTCTTTAAACCTTTTGAGCTTTTTAAGCATTCCAATTCTCCTCTTATCATCCAAAGTATTTTAATACACATTTTTGTAAAATTAAATATATTATATAGATATTGCCATGTATTTTTGTTGAAGTTTGGGACTAAATATCCTGAATTGTAGATAGTGAATGTTAAGAAAAAATTTGCAGGTATGAAGCAACCAAAGTTTTGAATGATGTATTAATTGCATAGATTTACACAGATTATTCTAACATTAAAATAGGTTCTTCTGAAATTCATATTTATTATTTCATGTATTTAACAAAGGATTTTATTAAACGCTAACAAAAACATAACATTTTTTGTGTTTTAAGCTCACTGTGGAAATTGTATTATTTGATCACTGAATATTTTTATGTAAAATTATTATTTAAAATATATTTCCAAAAAACTTTTTCTAGTTCAAATATTGCAAGTTTTGTTATTTATAGAAATAAAATAACTTGTATAGTTTCTTGATACAACTTTCACATTTTTAATTTTTTAAGCGAGGGGGGGTACTTTCCAGAATTACCCCAATCCCAATATTACCTAGCTCTGGCACTGGAATTACCATTGTCTTCTTAATCAGTAGTGTCGTGGCGATCTCGGACCGCAGGGTCGCGTGTTCGAGTCCCGTCTCGGGCATGGGTTTATTTGTGTGTGTGCCGTCCTTTCGCCCTTCACTATCATCATCATTCGTCTTCAATACCCCCAGGGTCAACAACCCTGGGGAGTAAAAATCGGATCCAGCGTAATGCTGATCCCCCCTGAAGAATTGCATATGCCCAGCATGCCTGTATGATCTGAAGTGGCATGTTCGCAAAAGGAGTTGGTAGACGAGCTACTAGCGGCAGGTAAGTTGTTGGCCGCAATAGACTGCCAAAGGGCCGTTGTAGAGTTACGGTTTGGAGGCCAGTGATAATGTATCCTAGAGAGCGAAAATTTAAAAAAAAAAAGTTATACTACTGATGACAGAGAGCGTCAACTTATAACCAAGAGGTTACATATTAAAATGTCCGACGACGATGATGACGACGACGTGATGAACTAGCTAAAGTACTCGTCTGCCTATTTATTATCAATTCGTCAAGAAAAATAATAACACAAGGTGTTCCCCATTTTATTTATAGAGGAAAATCGAAGTAATTTTAATTACATCCTCGCCCCGTCGCTCACCCCTGTAACTCCAATCCTCTCTGCCTCGCATCGTTCCGCCGATCTTCTACGGTCCCACCCGTCTCTTGCCGTCTCGCTCCGGTCTCGATCACGCCCGCGCAACCCGGCGCTCTATGACAAGCATTGCACATACACAGATCTTATGAGCAAATTTCATTCTATTGGAACTAAAAAAAGTTATGATAAAATTGAAGCGCCTTACATTCAAGTGAGAATCCATGTAGAAGTGTATTTTTCACTTGGAAATTCCCGAACCCAGAGAACAGTAGGGCTGCCACAACACAGTGCAAAGACTGCAAAATGTATTAACCAGGGAGTTAAATCAATAAATCAGGAACATGCTGTTTACCATTTGTGACATTTTGGGCAATAACGAGCACTGACTAGATCGATATAGCACGAACGGGATATTTTAAATGTTGATTACTCTGTTTCACGAAAGTGGCGAGCTCTACACTGTCGCGGTCGGGACGAAACAATCCACCGTTTGCAAACAATCAAAGTAGAAATCTTTGGGACATTCCGACGTGCCGTACCGTACTGATGACGTCATCGGCTCGAGCGTGCACGTGCATCGAAAGTCATTCCACCGTTTCAGTGGTATGATTATGTGGAACGACCATGCATGTGTCCAATTTAGTTATGTTGGTCCAGAATTAGCCAGCACCCTTGACAACTTGTCTGGGCTCTAATAAACCAAAGGACGGGTATAACAATAATAAATAACAAAGTTTTGTAGATAGACTACTGGTGACCAAAAAAATATTTTTTTAACTACATGATCTGTTACGCACAGGCTGCTGAAAAACGCGATGTACAGGTGTCTCACAATACTTTTTACAAACTTCAAGGGTCGGAAGGGGGGTTAAAACTTCACATTTTTCAAAAACAGGAAGCGAAATGTCGCACGAAAGAGGTTACATACGTGATGTTTGCCCCTGATTGATAGACAACCAATCATGCATTGGTGTTTGGCGGGAATATAAGTAAATTTCGTCCTACCATACATCACCACATGATGGTTTGCCTATCAATCAGGGGCAAATGTCACATGTATCTTCTGGAAATGAAATTTCCCACCATATGTTGTTCACTGGGAAAAAGTGATAATTGGGGCGGATTTTAATGAAAATTCTTTTTTTTTTCTTTTCACTTAGAAAATGCCGTTTAATATTGAAATTGATTTTACGTTATAAAAGGAAAAAAAACATTTTTATAGGTTTTTTGTGCATTTTACGTCGCTTTCGCCTATTAAGTAATTTTTTACCTTTTCTCATAATTTTTAATGCACTTTTCACAAATTTCATCAATTTTAATATCTTTTAATGGTTATCGCTTTAAATAATATTTACGAGATGCAACAAATGTTTTCCACAGAATTCCTGACTACACATGTACCGATATATATGTATATTTACCTGGTAGCCTACTCGATTTCTTCGCTCAGAAGTTGTAAGGTCAGCACTTGTGAGTATGTAATCTAAGGTTCCTGTGACGAAAGACAGCGCCATTGGCAGTTCAGTCAATTTCAGAATAACTAGAGGCAGAGTTTCTGGTAAAGAACCGTCCAAACCAAAAATTTGAAAGCCGAGTTTACTTGACCGAATAGAAGCCACTATTACATCAGTAATATATCCAACAGCTTGAGTTGTTCATCCAAACTGGTTTCGATCACAATTTTTATGTTATTTTTCTTTGCTTTTAGGGCATTTTTAAAACATATCACGAGCATTTAATAGATCATTTTTGCGATGTTCTAGATCATCAAAATATCCGCCGTAAATGTGCATGTTAACGGTGTGAGAGATCTTTCCAAAAAATTACATTTGTGTAATTTAAAAAAAAAAAAGAATATAGCAAAAGTAATTCTACGTCATCTTAAGTAGTGTAATAAACTCTATCCGTACGAAAAGTTTTCAGAAAAAATGTGGAGCCATTTGTGAGAAAATAGCGTTTGAAGGTTTCTGAAAATGAGAAATTTTGAGCTTTCACAGAAAACTATTAAGTTTTCGAGAAAGCAGATTTAAAGCACAAATACTCATAAATATAATAATGTAAACGAATCGCTGTTAATGTAAATATTAACGACGTGAGGGACAAGTAAAAAATATATTTTTTGTAATTAAAAAAAAACAAGAGAAAACAGCAAAATTAATTCTACGTCATCTTTAACAGCGCAATAAATACTATCCGTACGAAAAGATTGAAGAAAAAATGTTGAGTAATTTATGAGAAAATGGCGTTTGAGAGTTTCTTAAAATGCGAATTTTTTAGATAGTTTTCACAGAAAACGTTTGAGTTTTCGAGAAACTTTGTATGACATTATTTAAAGCACATGCAGTCATAAATATAATAATGTGAGCAAATCGCCGCTACTGTAAATACTAATGACGTGAGGGACAAGTAAAAAAAAATCATTTCTGTAATTTTTGAAAAAAACAAAAGAATAGAGCAACTCATAGAATATATTAGGCGCTATCCTTACCAAAAGTTTAAAGAAAAAAATTGGAGCCGTTTTTGAGAAAATTTTGTTTTTGTAATTTTTTAATACTACATATTTTGCACGCAATATTGCCCGAAAACTACTAAAATCTAAAAAAAAAAGTGTACATAACCTTAATCAAAGTACTCAATATGGAGAACAAATGGTATTTGAAGGAAGAATCTCTATCTTCAATTTTGTAGTTGTTGGAAGTGTCCGAAAAAAATTCAAACTTTTACAATTTTCGAAAATTCATAGTTAATCGTGAAAACCGGACCTATACCACCATAATACGTATATTTTACAGAATACATCCATGGCCCGCTATTTTCTTTTATAGTATGCCTTTACGCATACTATTCTGCGATTTTTCTTTGCCCCTCAAGGCCCGTCTTCGCGAGGTATACCAAGGTATTTCGCATCTTTCTCAGTCGTGCCAATAGGTTTCGCATGATCGCGACCGTATCAAGCCGTGTTGGCATATATATATACTCTCATATATACTATATACTCTATGATATCAAGCGGTGCTTGCAATCATGCGACTTCTACCGGCAAGACCGACAAAGACGCGAAATACCTTGTGATAATCCATGGTGCCCGTAGGGGCTTGAGGGGCAGAAAGCTCGCACTATGATGTGGTGCCATTCAGCACGCAGCAGATTGTCTAGTTTGTTATGCTAAAATAGCCTAAAACTATTAGCAGTATTAATGTACAGTATAGGAGATCATGTTGACTGTTAATATAATTTTTAATGGTTGTACTAAAAGTATTTATTAAAAATAGTTTCAAATGATAAATTTAATTTGGAAGTTAATTCTCTAACCTTTGTTTGGAATTTCTTCTCCTAAGACCCATCCAGACAGAGCTGTAAAAACAAATGTTAAAGAGTTCACAACAGGAACTGCTAATGACAGATCTGAAAGAGAAGAGCAGCATTTTTAATAACATAATTGCATTTTAATTGTATTGAATTCACTGCAATAAGCCACATAGCTTACCTGCTTCTTGTAGAGTGAAATAGTATATGACAGATCCACTTTGATTTAAAATAAATGGGAGTACATACTGAAAAATTTTAATTAATAAAAAAAATAACAATTTGTTTGCAAACATATCAGAACCAAAAATATTCATTTTAAATCATTAAATTTACTTTTTGAACTGAAGAAATGAAAATGACTTACCCTCCAATTTCTTGCTAAGAAGTGAATTTCTGATAAAAATTGCATGATGCAGTTATCACATTTAATTTTATTTACACCAGAGCTGCCTTTTTTAATTAAAGGATTTGTGGCACCCCACAAAAAACTCGCTAATACCATTGCTGCACCAAGACCTGGAAATGTAATTTATACAATGATTAGAAAGTAATGAAAACATGTTTATGTAAACGAATGGTGGTAAGTTTCTAGAATTCATTCTGAGAATTATCTTCAATGTGGATGAAATGTGTTCATTAAATAATTTAATACACAAGTCATATTCCATTACCTAACATTCTAATTATTTAGCAATCACCGAATTTCGAACACATCCTTCTCTTTCGTTCCAGCCCTCATCGGTCGCTATGGCGTTCCGTTCAGGATTGTGTAAGCTGTTTCGACTTGTTTGTTGTCGGAGACGAGCTGGAGACGAGCAGAGAGTATAAGCTGGAGACGAGTTCGCTCCTCCAGCTGACAGCCAGACCCGTACAGCTGATCCGCAGGCCAGACAACCTGCTATAGACAACAGACGATCATACCACAGCTTCCATTGATGAACCTGAACCAAGAATACCTTGCGTGCGTGGGAGGCTAAGCGGTGTCCTGGCGGTGTCTCCGCCCGCATGGTTCAGAGATCTCAAGGCGATATCGACGATTGTATCAAGAGAAATCTCTACACTCCTCTCCAGCAATCAGTGTGACAGACGTGTGGGATGTCAAGCGCCGAGTTATCAAGCAACAGTATTCATTGTATAACTGGCTTGTATTCTCCATTGTGTGAATTGGTGTGAATGGTCCAGAGTGATAGCTAATGCCCTTCCAGCGATTTGTTTGTGATTGTTGTGTAAATTGGTGAAGATAGAGTGATATGATTGGAAGGCGTCCCAGAAAACATTTTATTTTAAATTTTGTTGTAGAGTGTATTTTTACTGCGATGAAGCCATAATGGAAGGGACGGAAGATTTGACTTCTATTTATATGAAAATATTTTCGGTGGACAGTGTCTTATGTGATGGAATCTTAATATTTTTGGCAGAATGCCTCATATGTCTTACGTCAATGGCAACTGTCCTAACGCCGATGATGATGTTTATAGTAATTCGTATGATGACCCTGATCACACGCCCTATAACGTACATGTCACAAATCTGGATATATTTTTCTTGTCAATGTCAATCATAACTCATATCGTTGATGTAGCATTTGACATTCATTTGGCTTATCGGTATTATCAAGGTGGAGAGTATGAATACTTTGCTTTGACTGCTTTATTTATTTTATTTCCTGCATTAGTAAACACAATAGTTAGTACCAGAATGTATATTAAAGATGAAGACAGTATTTCAGTGGCAAAAATGTTATCCACAAAATGGTGTATTAGAGTGATCATTTTAATTTTTCAGCTTGCTCCGATATTGAGGTACTTATAGCATGCTGATGGATAAATCACATGTTAAGTGTTCTAAATTCAAATGTCTCCATTTTAATTGTTTTCAGGTATTGTGAATCACTAGGTTATGCTTTGAAGTCCAGACAAGCAGAAAAAGAAGGGAAATATGTTGAACAACGCAGATATTATGATTTAATGCTTAAAGAAGATTCTGATGTTGCATTATTGAGAGTATTTGAGTGCTTTTTGGAAGCTGCCCCCCAGCAGGTTCTGCAGACTACAATTCTTCTTCGTGAAAGAGGACAGCCATGGAGTTTTCAGTGTAAGACTTTCAATTCACGTAGTCATGGTCATGTATTCACTTCCAAGGAGTGAATTAGAATAACATTATACAACTTCCAATTCTTTTAAGTTCATTGGCGGTGAAGATAAATCAACCAATTATTTTCAGAAAGAAATATAAGAAACACTTTTGTATATGCAATGTAGTTAGGGTTGCCAGAAATGTTTTCAAAAAATGGTGAATGGGCGGGGGTAAGGGGGTAAGAGGTGTGAATCTTTGAATAGTAATGGTACATTCTGTTAATTATTCAAAACACAGCCAAGTGTGAAGTTGAGCTTTGCATTTGCATAAAATGGAATAAATCTTTTATACGTTAGTTCAAACTTACAAATAAAATTCTCTGTGTGTGTTAATGCCAGCACTCATAAGGAATTTGTTAAAGTAGTATAAGCATGAAGACATTTATAAAAACAAAAATTAACTTATGTTTGCAGTGCTGTGCACCTGAACGAAGACATACATGTTACAAATAGCAAACTAAGATGACAACTGCATGAGCCCGTGCAATAGCCAGGATTGGCTTGAGTAAAGTCAGCTCTAATCGAGATTAAAAACTTGCCATAATAAACATTAAAAGCTCTTCTAACAAGTGTTCATTCAGACAATAAGTTGATTTTTTCGTTATTGGATAAGATCTTTTTATGTGTTCACTATTTCCATTTTTTAAATTAGTGAATCAGAAATAGCAATAGTGAACAGTTTACTCAAATAGTGAATATCTGGCAACCCTAAATGTAGTAAAAAATTTCAAATTGTGCTAAAAATAAAAAACCTTGTACCTTTATTAATTTTCCTTTTTATATTCATTCTTACTCAATGTTTCAATTTGTTTCATGTTTAAAAGTAAGCCACATTGCTATAAAAGGTTAGAGAGCAGGAAATACTTTGTTGAAAGTTTAAGAATGATAATTACCTGTTGCATCTTCAAATCAGAAATTCATTTGATAATACATACATTCATCTTTAGGGGTGACAACGTTCCTTTTAAAGTTTTGGCAATAATACAGACATATGATGTGTATACCATGTACCTCAAAGGTCACTTGCTATCATAATTTAATTTCTAAGTTTTTGTCATGTTATAGACTTTCACAACATTCATTTGCATTTTTAATGTTTTCATTAATTCAAATTCTTATTTTAGATTTCAGCCAGTTGGGATCTGTTGCAAGTTCTCTTTGCAGTATGGGATGGTCCATGGCGTCTTACCATCGCTCTATACGATTTGCTCAACAGAATAAGAGCAATATTAACAAACGTGGAACAGTAGCACAGTTTTTATGGCATTTTATGGTGACAGGTAAGATTACTTGAAGGACA
The DNA here is from genome assembly GCA_031308135.1 of Acheta domesticus. Lineage (NCBI taxonomy): Eukaryota > Metazoa > Arthropoda > Insecta > Orthoptera > Gryllidae > Acheta > Acheta domesticus. The sequence goes on from JAHLJT010009419.1 coordinate 129,699,144, forward strand.
TGAATCTAAGAAAATGAGTAATCAGTTTTAATATTTTATAAAGTATTTGGTTCATTCTAAATGATCTATTTAAGGGAAGACATAAAGCAAAAATCTGAATTTTTGACATTTTTTGGATGTTAACATTTTCTAAATATTTCAAATTTCCTGAATAAAATGGTTTATTCTTCATTGTGAAATGAACTCTTGACATACTTTTGTTATTTTCTTCATTCATGTACATGTGTCAGTCATTTTGGTTACAATTATTTTATTTAGAAGGCTCAACTTTTCACTAAATGATAGAGAAATGGTCATTCTTAATATTGTTTGGGTTGCAAAACTTTTCTGACTATTTACATGACAAACATGGTTCATAGGATGCTGATTTCTGAAAAATGAAATCTTCTGACACAAACGTCCCATTATCTCTGAAAGTACTCAAGTGATGACCTCCTACAAAAAGTAGGAAATTAATTAAGTAATAATAAATTTATGTTACCTAAAAGGTACTTTAATTTTCATACTTCAGGATTTCTGAATAAAAGTACACAAAAAACTATGTAAAAACTTTTACTTAAAAAATGTGTAAATTACAAAAACTATTCAAAAGGTGTAAATCTGCCTGTATTGAATTAAATCAAGCCCACCAAGATGCTTCTAAAATTTTACAGCACTAGGTTAATATAGATTTTTAGATAATGGGTCAAATTTACAGCCAAATTTAACATGGGAGAGAGAAGGGTCTTATGTCTCCCTTTCATAAATCTGACATAATTTGTTGCAAATTATTCTTGCATAGATCAATAATTAAAATAATCCATATTATCTGACATGTGAACTTACATGTGTAAACAATTAAGAGTGTCATTTGTTGTCTTTTTCCAGTATCTCGCATCCTGTCCATCAGCGTAGCTGCTTCTTTATTTGCTCAGTGGACAGTTTTGGCATGTGTGATTCATTGGTTTATTATGGCAATGTGGCTAAAATTGACCACTAGATTAACTTTTTGTGTTGATCAAACAGATTCAGTTTTTACACGCCATATTGGTGAATTATTGTTTGGAACTATTTTAGCATTGGTATATATTTTCACATACATCACACCTCAACAAGGTCACACTCGCAACCGTTACTTGTTTTATTATACTCTTTGCTTTGTTGAAAACATTTGTGCTGCAGTCTTGTGGGCCACTGCTGATACCAATAACTTGCGTGATGTGTGGTATTTTTATCCATTACTTGTTAGTTGTATTGTGCCTTTTATCATAGGTATTGGTTTCATGATACTATATTATCAGTGCTTCCACCCTGCTAATATGAAAAGTCACAAATCTTATCCACAACAGGAAATTGCAGTGCAGACGGAAACTGATTTATGAGAACATTGCACAATAATATAATTTTCTTAATCTGAAATTGAAAGAGTTTGCTCCAATTGTCCATTTTCAATTCCAAAATGCAATTACATAATAGATGAACAAGAAAGATAACTATATATGATGAAAAATGTCTCAAACATATTTTAATACAAGAATAATCATTAGTGAGAATGGTATTAAGAAATAATACCATACTAATTTTTGAAACATTTGTTAAAATTATAAAATTTTTCTATTCCTTTTGTAATGAAATTATACAGAATTTTTGTATCATGCTATTGAATATGTTATGATATTCTGAGTTATTTAATCACTTGATCTGATGAATTCTTGACTACATCAGTAGTCAAGAATATTACTGTCAGAACAAGTGAACCGAAGAAAGTTTTGATAACTGCATTGCAGTGATATTACAGTACAATAAATAATGTTTCCATTGTCATTAGTTTACATGGAATGTTGGAATACGATGTGTATATTAGGCTTTTGAATGCATTTGGGATCTAAAAGTTTACATTAATCTCAAAATTAATAACAATTCATATGAATTTAAATGACCAAATCTGTTCAGAAAGTTAAAATTTTCAATTTATTTGCCGACTGGTAGGTTTACATTATTAACTACAAATACACAGTGGCACAACCAAGATTTTTCTCTCAGGAGGAGCAATAAGTGAAGAACCTAAGAGACATGATATTTTCTTATAAAGAAAATTTAATTTATGATGTATTTAAAATAATTTTTATTTATTAATAGTTATTTATAATGTTGATTAAATTATAATTTGAATTGATGATAATGAATTGAGACAGTGAGTAACTTCAGTGTATAAAATTAATAAAAACTTAATTTATGTTTTGTTGGCTTCTGGGGGAGAGGTTGATGTCCCATGAGCCATCCTTTCCCCTTGGTTGCGCCATTGCAAATACATAATACTGTTTTTCTGCTCTAAGTATATCCAATGTTTAGTGTGAGAAGGTATGCTAAAGAAATAAAAGCATGTATTACAAAATGTAGAAATAAGTATCATAGGGTAGGATACTTAGAAATAGTATTATGTATTTCAATTATTTGCAATTATTAATAATATAAATTGCCAATGACAAAGTGTGCTGAGATAATAAATGTTCGTTAAGGACAGTTATATTTTCGAAAAAATGAATGGTAGGTAATGAAACAGTGCAAAATAAGTTTCTCGTAGTGTACCACAAACACACAATTTAAAAAAGAATTAAATATGTGGTACAATGAATCCTGTATTTTGTCACCATTCCTCCAAATATCTTTAATAAGTAACCCAAATTGTTCAGATCCTTAATGTAAAAGAAGCCTACTTCCAAATGAATGCATTTTTAAAAGTAATATTAATATAAATTTTCAGACCATTATATTCTCACAATTGTTAATAGTTTCAAGAACATATCTAGTTTGTTTGTCAATTTTTGAAAAAAAATGGCAGTTGCTTTTGTTTTTACTTGAAAACTATTAAGATCTCAGGAAAATTCATTATACTTCCAGTCGAGTCCATTTAATGAAGAAGCAATAAATTTTATAAGCAGATAAAAAGAATGTATATTTTACCAAACTTCAATTATTTGAAATTTAATGTAAATCAGCATTTGGGACTTGGTACCAAAAGATAATTTGAACTGTTTTTAAAAATTTAAATGCATTTCTCATTAAATAAAAATTAAAAATAAACTTGAACTCATGGAGTTCCATGAGCAAACCTATAGCTTCAATAAGTTAACAAGCAAACCAGGTTTAGGCTATAGGTGTTCATGATTATTGCCAAATGTGCAAAAAAACTAAACTAAAAAGAATAAAACAATCTCAAATAACTTGTCATTGATGAATTTAAAAATACAAAGTTAAATATTCAAGGCTTCTCTTTTGAATTTTCAATTTTTACTTTTAATAAATATGGTAATCAAGAATTCAAAATTGAGCCTAGTAAACAGCTACATAAAACTTGTACATTAGCTTGGAATTGAGTTCCCATTCATTTTGGTATGAGAACAATCGTAAATACTGTTATGATAAGCCCTAAAATGTAATATCTTTCAACACACTTCATAGGAAAAACGTCCTGTCCTGATTCCTGAAAAAGTTCCTGTCAACATGTGTTAATAAGTACAAAAATTAAACTCTCTCTTGTTCACAATTGTTCTCAGCTCATTTTATCAGTGACTCAATATGCAATTTCTAAAAATGCTTTTGTCTAGTGTATTATGTTTCTTAAAGCTTGACCAAAGAAATCTAGAGTAACTAGCAATGAAAGTATATTTTATTATTGGTTGTAACAATTATATTTTGAGGTAGTGCTTACCAATACCTGAAATAATATCCATGGGAGTACTAAGTGATGCTTTTATTGTAGGTTTGTTTTTTTAATGGCTGTAGAAAATTTAATATATTAAACCTTTCCTGTGCATATTCTTACTAAGGCATGAATGATATTTTAATACTATTTATTGCAGCGAGAAAATAGATCATTTGCTTCTAAAGAGATACAATGTATCTTGTTAAATGACACTATATTAAAACCTTTTGTGTCTTTCTTTTAAAATGTCAAATTTTACATTAAGAGGTGTAGTCATCCTTTGTTATAAGTTACTGTGTACGATAAAGTTAGGTTTACAGCTATTATGTTTAAGATAAACATAGTCTTGTTCCTGATAAAATTGTATTGAAGTGGGAAACATCTCTTCTCTCTAGCAGTACCTATCTTTAGTAGTTTGGATTTGTATGCAAAATATTTATTTAGGTTTGTGTTAAGTAAATTAAGAAAATTTTTGATTTAGCAAAAAGAAAAAAAGAGCCTATGTTTCCCCCTCTAAATATCAGATCAAAATATTATTTGCACCCTTTCTGCAAAGATATTAAAAGTAAGCCTAGTCCTTGCTGAAGTAGAAATTTCTATATTAGTTTAATTGTCATTAACTTATTAATATCTTTCAAAGGGGAGTAAATTTTGTGTCAAGATGTGGAGCAGTTGCGTTTTTGGAATTTCATTATGGCAAATAGTAGTATGTATATTGTTTTCAGTCTTCATTTATTTTCTTGTATGATTATGCAGTTGTGCACTCATTTTACCAATTAATATTGCATACAAATCCAGTATATAATGAATGGGAGAGGTCATTTCTGACATTTAGTTCCTTGTAAAAGTGGAAGGAAACAAGACTCAAAACATTCTGTGATATATTTATGTTGACAGACACTGTATTAAATTTAATATTTATTTTAATTTTTTATTATTTGAATGCCCCTTTAACCACTATCTTCTCCTAGTATTAAAGGTCAGTGATAGTCTTGGCCAATAATCTCCTTCCTTTTGTTATGCATGTTCTTTCTGAAAATCGTTTTCTCAAATTGTTTGTTCACTTAAGAAATGTTTGTAACTGAATATACTTGCAATCATGTTAAAAGTGAGTCATGGAATTAAATAAACCTAGTGGTGCTGCAATCTAGTATACTTTCTTGTATCAACTGAAAAGATCATAAAACTATGGTCATTGTACTGAAGACAATGCACTACTAGTGTTTGTCATATCTCAAAACGTATCCTTATCAAAATATGAACTGCTTGAAACAATACACATTGTTCAGTTCTAAGGTCCATTTCTTTAGGAAAACTGTCCTTTTTTACAGTCTGTATTGCCATAAGCAAATTATTTTTATAGCATGTAGGATCAGAATTAGTGCTGATGTGACTACAGTGCCTAAAAACTTGTAAATTTGAAAATATGCTAGACCTATAGCTAGGAACTATAAATTGTGCAGAAAAAGTTGAACAAATATTGAACATTTCAATAAATGAAATGTTTAAATGCTCTTTTTTATAAAAATAGATACAGAAAATGAAGTGTCCTATAAAAAATACCTTTTTAAACAATTTCCTGAAAGTTTGCAGATTATCAACCAACTTATACATTGTTTTAAAGCATAATGCCTTTTCATAATAATAATAATCATAAAGAAAAATCGGAGGAGTGTGTATTTTGTTGTTGGTTAACTAACTTAACTTCCAAGGAGATTTACGTAGGCTTAAAGTTCCTGTGATTCATTAAATCACATAGTACATCTGTAACATAGTTAACTCATATATTCAGGATCAACAAGAGGTACAGAAAGCAAATTAAACTTTTAAGATTAGGAGAAGTGCAAAAATTATAATGAAAATGACACCCTATGATTCAGTGCACTAGGACTGTACCTTTATTCAAAGATTAAAGAACAAATATTGAGCCATTTATTAAACATTTTGTGGAAGAAAAATTGTCACATATTTAATCAATCAAGTGTTTACAAAAACTATTAAGGTTTTTGAAAAAAACTTTATTCAATGTAATTCAAATACTTAATGCTGCAGAATTAATTCCTTCTAGAAAAAAATCTTTAATATAACAAAGGTGCAAGGGATGTGAACATTTCAAGGAAAATGTTAACTTGAAATTTTAAATGAAAGAAAAAAGTAACAAATTTGGAGTGTTTATAAGAAAATTTTGAAAAATGCTGGTTGATATTTTGAATTATCCTCCAAAATAAACATTCTTTTTGAATTGACAAGACAAGTAGATGCAGGAATTATTTTTATTAATATTATACTTTTAATATTACATGTGAAGAAAATAAAACCAAATTAACTGGAAAGTAAATGTGAACTCCTTAATGAACGTCTTGGTACTAACAAAAAACTCCCTCTGAAGAAAATCTTACTTGATTTTGTTGGTTCACCATATAACCCGTTGACATCAATAAACTTTTGCCATAAAATAAAAACTATAATGAAAGTAAGTATTCACCCCTTTGAGCTTCATCTGTTAATTAAGAGCCCGTGCACACATGTTGCACTGACACACTTTAAGTAACAAACATCATAGAATAACACTGCATCTTAAACAAAACGGCTCATAAGTGCTTTGGCTGTTCCACATATGACACAAGTGTTATATAAAACGCACATCAACGCAACGCTCATGTGACTCGGGCCTAAATAAACACAGGATTACAAGATACAATTATTCATTGAAATTAAAGGGAATTCATCCATTTTAAAAATGTGAAGGTGTTTATAATGGTGCCAGCAAAATTAGTGCCACTGGAAGGATTGCCCTGAAAATTGACTTGGATACTTTTGAGCAATCAAGAATTAAACAACTAAGATATCTAAAAAAAAAAACTCAAAATACATATTTACACAAATTACAAATTCGAGTAAGAGTTTCCTGTAGTAACTTACCCATTGTAAAAATAAAAATATAAAGTACGTGCTTCCTATGCTAACTTACCCATTGTAAAAATAAAAATATCAAACAAGTGAACTGTGAGCCTTTTAGTGGAAGTATAACATGAAAAAGAAGTATTATTGGTTGGTTTTGGTGGTTAATTTTACATTACAATGTGAACCATTTCTTTTTGAAAATATTAACCTTTACCAGTTTTTCACATATATTTATAAAGGTAATTTGGAAATTGCTTTTAATTGCATCTACATGTGTATGCATCGAGAGTATAAGATTTATGAAAGTAATGGAAAAAAGTCATGAATCAAGAATATGTAAACGCTAAAACTATGATAGATTGGATAATCTTTGTGGGAAAGTGTGCTTCATTGTATTGGTAACTTCACTAAAAGCATAGATACGAGTAAGATATTTTGTTTTTTTCAATACAATTTTTTATTATTTTAGTTAGAAAGCAAGTGAAGTTTACCAGGGGGTGTGGGAGCAGGGCAATGCTGAATGGGTGCAGAGATGCAATAAAATTAATAAAAGTTGGTGAACAGGGTGGGAACAGATATTATTTCTAACTACTAGATTTCAAAAATGAATATTGGAGCAATGCACGGCACTACAGTTTGATATTAACAGATTAAAATATACCAATAAAAATTGCAAATTTTATTCTGATTCATGTAGTTTCACCTAAACATATGAAAGTGCAGTTACTGCTACTTAATGGTTAGTGTAAAGCAACTTTGCAAAACTCGATCAACTTTGTAGTTGCAAGTTATCTAATAGACGGCTGTGAAAATGCTCTAACAAATCACGTTCCTTAAGCTGACTGGCAATAAAATGAAATTCTGCAGTTTGATGTACTGGCTTAATTAAAATCCCAACAACTATTACCATCTGTTTAACACTGATTGGGGCATCCAGCTGCTACTGATCCTGTCACTTCTAAAATTAAGAAAAATATTATCCAGGAAATAAAAATTAAAGTTCCTGTTACTATGGAAATCATTCTTTTTTTATTGAATCTAACGGAGTTCAAAGAACTAATTTAATCATTAAAATTCATTTGTTACTCAGGAACAAGGTCATAACTAACTTCATTTTCTGTTGCAGAACATACAATATTTCCGTGTGTAAATTCCTCCAGTATGGTGACAATTATATACTTTGTCAATTGTAAACATACTGAATAACAGTAGAGCAAAGAAAGATGTTTTTGAACAAAAAACAGCAAGGAATAATAAAGTTTACCAATGAATGCTTTTCTTGATTTGTGTCTCCGGCAGGGATGCTTGTTTTTGACCGACATTGTCAGAAGCCAAAGTGACTGAGTTCAGTAAAAATCTGTTAGCAATTAATACAGATGAGATATGAAATCTTTTGTAGCAAAAACGATCTTGCTCTATTCGCATAAAATCATCTTCAGATTACAACCATTGAAACCACTGAAAAGGCATCTGCATTACATACGTTGTATGTGACAGAACCATTAAGACGAAAGTTAAACAAGTATAGTCTTTAGAAACTAAAGTGTTCAAGTCATACACTGCTCTGTTTATATTTCTGCGTTTTAACAAAACAACCAATGAATGTGAACTGTAATACATTTTAGCAGTTTCAAAATCAAAACAAGTTTATTTACACTTGAGATGTACAACTCCTCCATCCTAAATATCCATAACTACTATTTTAAGTCTCACATGTGGAAACCCAACACTGCACTTATTTTAGCTAAAATGCTCTACAAGAATTTGAGATTCTGCATGCATTACCTTTACCACACACTGTAGAGGTTTACCCCAAAAAGGTAATAGACCCGAAACTATATAATTTTGTAAATTGAAATTTACATCTTGAAAACCATGTTCCAAAGGCCTAGAACGCTTTCTGACTTATGCACAATCGATGTCAAGAAACTGACAGTTAAGCTGATCTGACTATGTCAGGATCACAATTATGCCTGCCTAATTTTGACAAGTTTTCAAAAAATATTATTTTTAGTGGAAGTGCAGTTCATTACATCTCTGAGATTTTTTCTTGACATCTCATTTATTAAGACTGATAGAGGGAGAGGGCTAAAAAATATATATAGAAGGCACAAATAATGTATATTCTTACATTTAAGACCTGTGAATGGTCTCCTCTGATCACTGCTAGATGATTAAAATGGAATTAATGTATTTGAGATAAGCACAGTATGTGCGTTAACAAACTTTTCCTGTACAATAGCAGCAGCTTTGCTAAGCACAGTAATTATATTGGAAAGTAGGCAGTTGGTTTCAAAAACATAATTGCAGTTTTTCTCTATTATATATAATCCAAGTATGTCAATTCTAAAGTACAGCGCAAAGATTGGGCGATTTCTAATCCTAATATACAGTAATGGATACATAAATTATTGAATTTTTAAAGAATATAACATTTTAAATTTGAAAACAAACAAATGCACCATTTTTATTCAAACAAAACCTGGTTTCTCAAGTTATAATGAATTACATTTCACAATTTTTAGCCTGTTTTAAAACATTAGACATGCAAACGAGTACAATAAACAGCAATTATAATAGCTATTAATAAGAATAAAAATATTTCCTCTAAAACAGTGATGAGTTACATTTTATTTTTTCCCCTTTTAAACATTACAAAATCTTGTTAATAATTTCACCAGGTTGTGCTTATGAGAAAGCATTAAAATTATTGGGTGCCATTGTAGCCTTGTTTATACCAAGCTACAATAATTAAATATGCTGCAAACTTTTTTGCGATGGCCAAATATTCACTTCTGGCTTAAATTTCAATCAGTTGGATTCTGAATCACAACTAAAAGGAATTCTTTATCTGGAAATAAAAAAAATTAGTAAAATTCTTATTCTAATTTTACAAATTATTAAAAGCATTAACACTCAGGAAAAAATACATACCTGGAGCCACCATTATCTCATGTTTTTTAGACCTAACTCGCAGGAATGTTAGATCATTTGTTGGATCCAAGTCTCTGACAACACTTCTTGCTTTCTCAGACAATTGGCTAATCAAGCCTGCATACTGTACAGTGGTTGTGTTGTCCAGTGTAGTTCTTATGGGAATACCTAAACAATAGAAGCACTACATGAGAAGTATTAAATAATTTAGTTTACTTGGGTTGATAAATAAAGCTTTTTACATAACACACAGGTGACACTGGATTAAACTGATTATTTTTCACATACAATATCAATAAATCTTAAATAAGTATATTATGCATTTATGAAATGAAGCAAATCTAGTCAATCAATTTATTTTATTGAAACAAGATTATGTTGCTTTTCAGATGTTTGGCACACTTCTATAATGACAAACTTCTTCTATAAAAAGAATACTAAATTACACAAATCATAGATGAATGTAAATTATACAATAAGATTGACAAAATTCATTATTTGTTACCATTCACTTCTTTAAAATTGATAGAACCATGAAGATAAATTTAAGTTCTAAATTCTTGAGTAATTTGAGACCTTACCAAAGTAAACATAAGTTAACAGTTAAGAATCATTACTGGGGATTCAAGAACAACACTACTTGGGAAAATAAATGCTCTGGGCAGAGTGAAAAAAAGTTATTTTCTGCATTTGAAGAAGTTAATTATATTTTATTACTGTACAATATATTTCCCTCATACCGTCTGCATTGACAACAATGGTTCCAACCACTCCCTTATGAGACTGAATTCTCTTCATTGTTTCTTCAACTTCTGCTGCCTAAAAATAAGTTGTATTATTTTACAATTTTGTTTCCTGAATCTACCTTATTACTAAATGTTGATTAATACATTCAATGCATCATTAAACGCTTTTCACGTACTAATACAATGTTCTAGTAAGTGTTAGTTTATATATAATATAAAAAAGCACTCTCAAGTTCCGAATTACAGCAGTCTAAATTTCAAATTACTTCAATGCAATGTTATATATGATGTTATTGACACAAAAGTAATTCACAACACTGAGGGTTTGCACCACTTGCTAATGAACTTACCATGTTGCTTTTCGGGGATATAAAAAAGTATCTTTATCGTTTCGATATAACTATTAAGATTTTGCACTGGCACGTAACGACAAGCCCTATAACCATTCAAGTCTTACTTTTCACATAACCCAAATGCTTTCAGCGGGCAGACAGTCTATGGCTGAGTGCTGGCTGAGTGACTCATGCAGCGAATACACAGCTGTCAGCCGTTCGATTAGGAACTGTTCACCCGTTTATAACCATGACACATCGACAAAGCACACAGACTCGTAGAATTTAGCCGCCAGGTTCGCTCTTTGACGTAAAGACGCAATCAATATTACCTTCAAAGATATATATGTTTTAAATGTAAGTTCAATTCAATGTGCTTCCTTCTCTTAAATATTTTTGAGAAATTCAAGAAAAATTCTATTTACTTCAAAATCAATATGGGGTGTCGTCTCGACGAGGTGAAAATGACATTTTTAATCGAATTTTTACTTTTTACATCTTATTAAAGAACAATTTTTTATTCTTTCAAAATATTAGTTTTATTCGTTACGTCACAAAAATCTAGATTTAAATTGGTTTAAACTGTAAAAAGAAACTTGCAAGGGTATTCGAAGGACAAAAGTTTTAGTTTTGAAATATTGTTTGTGATTTGTATTATGTAATTATGTTTATGATTCGGTTTTAAAAAAGGGATCTAACAATTCAATAATTTAAAAAGAAAATTAGTTTTTGAGAAAATAAAAAATCACAAAAATCTTGGAATTCTAATTCTGAATAAGACAAAATAGTGTATTATAATGATATTACTCCCGCTTCGTTCCCCTTTCTAATGTAATAATTTTACTTGCTGTTTTAGCACTTGAGATATGTCTTTTAAAAAGACATATCTCAAGTGCTAAAACAGCACGTACTTTCCCGCGACATTGCTAATGACTATGCAATATATAATATTAGAATAGGACAATTTTTCTCGTACACTTCAAATTTGAAAATTTTTTAAACAAACGAAACGTGAAAAATACATAGTGTCTCGCATAAGTATTCGACCAGTCTCCTTGTATCCAGAGAAGTGCTTGGAAACATTCATGTAATTGTAACAAAATACTAATACTTTGTATTTTATCGTATCTGTGTATGTAGAATACAATATTGTAAAACTCTATGTTTCAACATTTAGCAATTTAGCTTGACATCAGAGCAAAATATCTGCTCTTGCAAAAATGTTCGACCAGTCATCCAAGAACCAATGAAATTTTTGACCCCCATCATTTCAAAACCAATACAGCACAATTTTCTGCTGATAAGGCGCAGTTGTTGGTCTTACGTGCTCCAAGCTTGAACTAACACCTTATAGGTCGTAAAGGTAAAGAGTTGTCAAAAGATATGAGGTTGCTAATACTAGAGCATCATTCTAATGGTGATTCATTCAGTGAAATCGCCCAGAAAGTCAAAATGTCTGTGTCCACGTCAAGTCAGTGGTATACCGATGGCAAAGAGAGAAAGGATTTGCAACAAGCGGTGGACACGACGTCCTAAACTGCTTGGCGTACGTGACGAGTGTGCTATGGGAAGAATTGTGAAAAAGAATCCGCGGATTAGTGCCCCCAAACTAATCACTTTTCAGGGAAAACTGTAAGTGAAGATGCAATAAGATGAACACTCCACGGGAGTGGTTTTCACGGACGAGAAGCTAGATGGAAACCCTTCATCAGTGAGAAGAATAAATACAGACGCTTTGAATTTACCTAAGAGTCCTATTTGCGTAAATGTTCTGAGTACTGGCAAGACGTTATTTTTACAGATGAAACTAACTTTAATCTATTTGGCTTCGAGGGCAGGGTCATTGTATGAGGGCTGATGAAGAGCTTCTTGAACAAATATATAACCAACTGTGAAGAATGCGGGTGGTTCAATGATGGTGCGGGGTGATTATCAGCAAAAAAAATAGGCAATTTGTATTTTGTGCAAGGTAATGTGGACAAAGACCAGTATCAGCAAATTCTAAAACGTAATCTACGAACAAGTGCTGCTAATATGGGCATCCTTGTCTCCTTTAAGCTCTACTGATCCGAAGCATACAGCACTTCAAAACAAATTATGGGTTCTCTACAACTGTCCTAAAGTTATCCAGACACCTGCACATAGTCCAGATCTTAATGTAAACTGAACATGAGTGGCAAAAATTGGGAAACCGAATACGACAACACACAAGAAGAAGTAAAGAACATTTAAAGCAAATTCTGACAAGTGAGTGGGAAAAAATTGAACAAAGCGAAATAAACTCGTTGGTGGATTCAATCCCCAGACGCTTGCAAAGTGTTATTGAAGCTAAAGAACGAGCAACTAGATATCAGGTTTCTGTCTGTAATATTTATTTTCGATTTTCTTTATTTGGTCGAATACTTTTGCAGGACCACATTCTTTGTACTGAAATAAATCTATGTATTTCACATTGAGATATTATACTTTTAAGACCATGATTGTTTTGTACTATATGATTATGTAATATAACGCAGTGTGTTTCTTTTCTACAACGATTTTTGTGCATTTTATCACGCATTCTGCGCACAAGAGCCGATCGGTCGAATACTTAAGCGGGCCACTGTATATTTTTTAATTCAAACGTTTAAAACGAAAACCGCTTGATGACATTGAATTCAGCGTATCCATGTTCCACATAAATCTACCAACAACGCGCGATGCGTGTTTTAGCTGTAAATAAAATTATCGTCTCCTGTATTATTTCAGTAGTATATCTTTCCCTTGCGGCTCTCACACGCAACTAATCTTTATAAATGAGGTCTCTAAAAAATGAGAATTTCACGGAGACATGATGAATTGCACTTTGACTTTAAAATATGAATGATTTGTTTTAAAAAAACGCATCAAAATATTCAAGTCAAATGCAACCCGCAACACTTGCCAAAGTTTTCGTCAAATAACTCCTAAACAAAGCGTTCTAGGACCTTCAAAACTAAAATTGTGAGGCCAAAGGCCTCAAAGAAACGTTTTTTGCATCATAATCTATAAGATGAGACATTCCTTGATGTTCAATTAAATTTTCGGTTCCACGCTCCAATGCTATCAAGGCCACCTCAATATTTCAGCACTTGCTGCTGGTAGCCATTTTTGTGACGACCTTAGAGGTACTACTATTCTACACTAGAGTGTGCAACAGCGCCAGGGTGCGGCTGCAAATTGAAGAGGAGGAAATCGGCCATTAGTATGGCAACACGTGGAGTGAAGGATTTTTGTTCGTGCTTTCATTCTGTGTTCGCTATATCTAAAATGTGATGTCTTGTGCTGCATTCGCGTGTACGGACTGATATTCAAAAGGCAGTGATATATCATTTCACAAGTAAATCGTGTATTCTTGGTATACTAACCTTCATATATTGATGCATACTCTTATATCACATCAATAAACATTACTTCAATAAAATTGTTATTAATATATTTTCTTTTTTTCTTTCTTCACCTACTACTAAATTTGGTAGAGTGAATTTTAATACTAAATTGGAAAGGTAAGGAAGTAATTTTCCACATATGACATGTGTTTGGAAAAGTACAAAAACTAGTTTTCATTTAAGCTATGCAAAACTAATAAGTAGTAAGTGCTGCTTGATTAGAAACTTTGAAATATAGAACTGTCTCTTACAGAAAAAACTAACTTGAAGATCAATTAGCTCATTGTCTTGTTTAGTAATAAGTAAAGTATTATGACTTCAACCTGGGGTACATGCAACCCTATAGCCTTAGAGTAAATGCTAAAAATTTAATAAAAGACAATGTAAGGAATACATACACAAGCATATTTTAGGAAATTTTCTTGGTTCCATCTATTTCCTTACCCTTCATGGGCAATGACAATCATATACTGGTAGGCCTTTTCAGTAAGTGAAAAATTACTATTTGGTATTGTGATATGAATATGAATTTCATATGTATATGTATATGTTCATATGTACATGAATTCTAATCTGTTTCACTGTGTGCTGTAAATCCATTTGACAGCTTTCAATATAATTGTGTTGAAATAACCAGTCTGTTGTTTAGTTGTCTTATATCATTTGCATATTTGGCTTATATATAAAATCTGTGAGTGGATATTATCAATTTGACTATTGTTTATAAGAGGGGTAAAATTTTGAATCATGGGTTCCAAAGGGATTGATGTTGCAAGAAAACATTGGACGTAGTAATCCAAATGTTAGGCTGAGGGTTCTACAGCTAAGGTTTCATGCCTAAACCTAAAAATTGATCAAATAGTAATAGTATGCGTTCATGACAAATACATAAACATGTACCTAAATAAACATATTAAATTTGTTTTAAAATTTCTCATGATACAACTTGGCATCCAGCTTACATTCTTTTTAGGTAAACTATTTGCTGACATTTTCTTCTCCCAAAATTTCAAGTATGTAGAGCATGTGACAAAGATATTTCTATATGCGTACAGTCATTTCATATTGTAACAACTATATGCCACGCCCCAATTTATGGGCGCCACTGCAACCGTTTTACTAATAATATTTATCTAATTCATATCATCAACTGGCACCACTTTATGGTACCAATGTAACCGGTTCTACTAAATTTACTTTAAACCTTTCCTTACCCTTTCGCCAAAATCACTACGATTTATTTATCACGTGGTTACAGAAAATTTTTGTTGGTCGTAGGTCGTGGCTGGCCCCTACGGGAATTATCTGTATACTATGTGTAATACTACCGCATACCCAGGCTTCTATTAATTAAAATAATAACACATATTTTTGTAAGAAAAGGGAGAACTTTCAAAATTCCGTTCTCCTTTAATTTATTTCTTTTCAAAACATGGAATTCTCTCGCTTTCGTAAAGCCATTACCCGATCACTATACAACATGTAAATACAACAATGCAAAATTTCATTCATACACATACGCTTGGCAACGTCAACAATACATAGGTTACAATAACACTTCAAATCCAAATAACAAAACCAACTGACTTCTATTTAACTTATGCAGGAATTCCTTTCTTTTGCAAAATATTTATATAAATTTCTTTTCGTACGTACGTTGACCAATTTTAATAATAATAAAAAAACATTAATTTTTTTATATCACTTTGCTCAGCAACAACTCGCATGCATTATGCCTTAAAAATACTTCTCAGCATCTCTCTCAATTGATTTGCAAAAGTTAACATTAATTCGTTTAAACATTCTTGATCTTGTACAGAATTTTTTTTAACTTGGAATACTACGCAAAACAAAACTGCGGGCACTTCCCTTTGTCGACTGCAGCCGGCATGGCGTCGTTGCCCAAACACGGTCACCAGTCTGCGTGCCCAATTGCACGTGTCGACATATCAGCTCACACCAGTTCTGCGTCCGCCAACTTCCACAGAAAACCATAGCCTCCACGAAATTTATAATTACTCGTGACTGCGATTTTTTTGAAGCACAAACCAAATAAACTTCTTTCTTTTTTAAGTGTTCGCCGCGTCAGTATCTATTCTTATGATAAAGTCCTATGTCCATTAGCACTGCACTGCTCGATAAAATGTTCTAAGTTCGATTTGCATAAAAATCTCAAAACCGCCTAACATGAATTCGATGTTGCCATCACAAGCTCTGACTCAAAAGTGACATGATATCAGCGGCGATTCACCATGTAACTTCGTGCTATTACATGCCGGCGAATTCCATTCTTGCATCTCCATTGTTGCTTCGTGGAATTTTTCTAAAACTCAAAATATTAGTTATTTTAACATGCCTTTACGTTTCTTTATTAATGCTTATGCTCAATGTCCGAGTTTTATTGCCAAAGCATACTTTTCTAACGCTTAACATGCCGAAAATACTGAATTTCTATGTCGAAATTATGCACTGCTTCGTCAATTGTTTTGACATAATTAACATACAATATTTCTTCTAATAAATAATTCCGCGTTCTATAAGTCTTTTAGGTCTTCCATAATTTCGTTAATTTTAAATAATGATGATTTGCAACGCCTTTTGTCGCCCACATCAAGGTTTCTTCATAAAATTTTGCCATTTATGTTATTGTATTTTGACATGTCACGTGAACTTTTCTCCATATCTACACATTCAAAATTTAAGTGAACCCGTCGTCCGATCGCGTCCAAACAATGACCAAAATGTTTATTTATTTCATCTCTAATTCACTATTTCGTCAGACTTTATTTCTGTACGCGTTTTCAAAATTATCAAATATGACTTTCCGCGGCGCGTCATTCTTTTGTTTTGCCACTATCGATTCACGTACAGGTCGACCGCTTAGCTATAATTCATGTATAGTTGGGCCGCTTCCTGCTACAGTCTAAGGTCCGATTAAATTAAGAAGGTGATTGACAGTTCTGTGTGACGTCAGGACGCCTCTCCCGTTTCCATGGCAGCTGCCAACCAGAGAGACAAAACGTGACGTGTCAGGTCGCTCAGTTGCCACTGCCGAACACGGGGAACAATTGAGCATCGCATAGCGACTTCCCTGCATAGAGGAGAGATACAACTAGAGTGCGCATGAGCCTACTGCGCAGGTTTCAACATGAGGTGGTCATAAGTCACGTGACTTTGGGACACCGGCAGCTCGTGCTGTACGGTGCTGTATGTAGCTTTGCGTGCTGTTTGCTGTTTGTGATGCTACAGCGTAATTATTTTCGGACGTTGTGGATATTTGTTCACTGCTTACGATCCAAAATTCTTTTTCTTCTCAAGAAGTGCAATAACAATTTAACTTTGCAAATTGTGTTCCACAGGATGAAACAACTGTTAAATGTCAGTTCACGCCAGTATGCAGTGTGCAAGTAAATGATCCTGAACTGGCCAGTGAGGTACCACTGACCATATGTACTTGCCATCAGTACACAATCTTGAAACTAGATTTTCTCCCTCTGTTGAGGACATTGTAACTTAAATTTGAGGATTTTTAGTTACAAAGCTGCAAAAGTCTCTTGCTTATATTGACTGTAAGCTAGTTCTTTGCCGGACTGATACTGATGATGGATCACATTCCTTCATTCAGAGGAAAGATGATTATGGACTGAAATACCTTTCTGCAGATTTTATAAAAATTTGCAAAAGAGCAGAGGTAGAAGTAAGAATACTTCAGGGGAGAGGTGACATTTTTAAAAAGGCAGCATGTAGTGCAATTGTAAATAGATGCCTGAGAGAATTTGTTTTTAGTCATTTAACTTATATTATTAGTCAAGAGGCCATAATGAATCACAGGATTATTTAATAAAGGCAATATTGTTTAAATATATTGAAATAAGATTAAAACATGTAGGAAGAGAGCACATCCAAATTTACCAAAAAAATAGTATTAGATCAGTTAAAAACAAAATGATTTTATTTAGAAGGCATTAATCCTATGTGTATTTAGTGGAGTAAGTTGTGTTTATAGTATGTTAGTGTTAGTAATTTGTATGATTGTAGTTGATATTTATTAGTAAATTCTTTGAAAAATATGTACTTCAGCTTCCAGATCAAAGACCCCCATTTCGATCAGGTTTTTGTCCAGTTTTCCTGATCCATTGAGCAAATGCTGAGATGTCCCCTTGTTTTGCTTTTGGACATAAATGTAGCTTCACTACGCCCACGTTTTCTTGAGCTTACTTGCTAGTAGTGGTAGGAGTAAAGCCAGTGGCATGTTACTGTTGTTAGTAATACAAAGAAAAAAAATAAAACATCCAGTTTGTTTATCGATGCAAATAGGTTTTATATAACTCAGGAGGGAAAATGTCTAATGTGATGGTTAAAATATTGGGATGAGCTTTTGAAGCTCAAGAAAATGAGTGACGATGGAACTTTTCCCCCATATGTCACATACAGTTTTTACGTTTTTGACTAAATAAATCAAAGGTAAAAGCCTTTTTTCCTCTATAAATCCTTGAAATATCATTTTGATAACTTGCTGTTATAAATGACTCTGATGTGAATCTTCAATAGTAGAATGTCTAACATTGAGTAATAGAAATTTGGATTAATGGATCCCATGGAGTTAATTTATTTTACAAATATTTTTTATTTATAGTCCTATGTAATTGTACTTGTAAAACAGGTTTAGTGGAGTATGCGGTTGAAAGTGTGAATTTGGACAAAAATCGGAATTTTCATATACTTGAGCAAGTAGAGCAGAAAAACTTAAATTCACTTTTCAGCTATAAGCAACATTTTTAGGGTTGCTTAATAAATGAGAAAATAAGGGCCGAATTCATAGTCGTTTCTTATAATGAGCGTTCCTTAAGTACGAGATTCCCGATTCATAAACAGTGCTTATTTTCAAATGAGTGACTATTCATTCGTATAAGCGAGGTCGCCTGCCGCCTTAAGCATTCCTCATTCGCCAAAGAGTTAACCAGCTTTGGTTAAGTGAAGTCTTGGAACAACGCGACATGGCGAGCGACGACTTTACGGAGTACTTCGAATTTTACACGCAAAATATTCTCCGCGTAAGGAAGAGATATATCAGAGACGCTGATAATCCCTTCGAAATTTACAACGACGATCAATTTAGAAGACGGTTCCGTTTTCATAAAAGCGGTTCCGTTTTCATAAGAGACAAAAACTGAACTCGAGGTTTGAATCTCTTCATAATTTGAAGATTTTTTTTGGCATAATTATGTTTTTTAGTCAGATATTTGTGTAAATGGAAAGTGGTGTACCAAGATCATTATTCTTTCCTGACATTTTTAGCTTTTATTTTCTCTTAAGTGAATTGTACAATGTGGAATAACAGCAATATTTTAACCATGCGCGTAAATATGAATAAAAAACCAATAAAAAAATAATTTATCAATAAAAAACATTTTAATCGAAAATATTTCTAACGATGAACCTGAAATAAATATAATAGAAACGCCAGTAGAACGTGAATGTGTACAGGCACCACGTACTTCTGGGAACATTACACCAAAAAGCACGAAACACCAAGCATTCAATATTGAAGCAGAGTTAAGAATTGTAAAAGCTTCACACATTTTGAAACTTGAAAAAGAAATTGGGGAATTAAGAAAAACAGAAGAAGAATATAAATGTCAACTAGCAAAGGTTCACAAAACACACAAGTCACAACAAAAATTTACGGTTACAGTCCAGATTACAGGCAATGAATCGGAGAGTATAAGTCAATGCAATGAATGACGAAACGACCGGGACCAAAAGGAAACCCCAGTTAAACACTGGTTCACCTGACGGAAATGCAATGTTGCAACATTTCCGATACCTTAAGCAACACTCATTTCTGTTCACATAAGAGGCGTCTATGAAATACAAGTCTTCTTAAGTGGCCACTCATTTTGAGGAACTTCTTATTGCTTAAGCATTTCCTTATTCCTTAAGCATCGACTATGAATTCGGCCCTAACGCTGGAATGAAACACCTTAAGTACGTATAAAAATAAATCGTTTAATGCGAGACGGGTGTTCTTGTAGATGCCAGCTAGCTGTCCCAAAGTCACGTGACACTGGCGCGAGAGATGTTGATACCCGGCCGGGCCTTCTGCGCAGCTCGGTGCGCACTCTAGTATATCTCTCCTCTATGCTTCCCTGCCGCCGCGCCACCCGCGTTTCTGCCTGTGCTGCGCGCGCAATGTGTACTGTGTTGTGATTAGTTGCGGAGGTTAGAGGTTAGGCTTTTGTCGTATTTTTTACACTTTTACACGTATTTTTTGAAGTGTTTGTTTTCGTGTCCCGGTAACACGTGCTCAGTGGTTTGCGACCTGGCAACGTCGCTCCCCTCCACTCACAAGTGTCAATCACCTTCTTAATTTAATCGGACCTTAATAAATGTTTACATTTACTTCAAAACTGTTTATGGGGAATTTCGGGGTTTCTATGCCATAGATGAAATCATTACAATATATTGGGTAAACTGACGTGTTTCAAGTAGCATGCGTTATATTTAGAAAGTATATTCGTATGTGAAAGTATCGTATTTGAAATTCCCGCGCAATGTTGCCATATTAATGGCGTCTGGCAGCTGCTTCAATTTGCAACCGACTTTCCTTCAGATGGCATACCGGGTGGTAGGGCCTTGGTGACGACATGCTTAGAAGGCTTAGATTCCTCAACCTTATATTTACGCTTTCTGTATACGCCATGGTTTGTGCAGTCTGACAAGGTTTATTTGCATAATCATTTATTCAAGATTTGCTCTCCAGCAAAAACTAGAAGTATTATAATTGCTCTCCAGCAACAACGAGAAGTATTATTAGAATTGATTGATACCTATGAAGATGTGTCTTATGTGTGTAGTGAAACCATTCATTTAATGTTTTGCCGTGGTCTGTAATGGTGCTATGTACCTATCTGTGGAGGGATGAGTGTGTGTGTGTGCAGTGAAGAGTGAAGACTGTGTTTGTGTTTTACCTTTACCAGTATTTTCGTTATCATTCATTAAATTTTTCAAGTCAGCGGGTTCAGACACGTAGCTTTCTCAAATTCAAAAGCTAATATTTTTTGTGACTTATCACGAAAAGCTAAAAGCTGTCAAAAAATATTGAATAATTACTTCAAATGTTGCGTTTAAGGAAGTGTTGTGAATTGTTTCAAGAAAATTCTCCATAATACTGAATAAATCATAGTTGAAAATTTCTTTTAAACGTCAATTGTATTGTTTATTATTATTTGATATTATGTTAGTACATTGCAAGTTACCTTTATACATTTTTAAACAAATAAACACGTTTCGTTAACAAATTTCCCTCTTAGAATGAAAATAGAAGGGATGAGTGTGGGATTTTAACATGAGAGTTCTCACATGGGTACACGGAGGTAGTAGGGAAAAACTTGTGCTATGGCTATAAAATAACTTTATATAAATGATAAACAAAAATCGAAACGCGCTAGCCTACAATACTACGTGAATAACTTTAAAATTATTGAAAGAATACCGTATACTTGGGTTTTTATTTCTTGGCGTGTGGGGGATTGTCTTCACGATGGAATATCTCATTGTATTTCGCGTCGTTCTCAATCGTGCCGCTAGGAGTCGCCTCATCGCGACTGTATCGAGCAATGCTTGCTCTCTTGCGACTTCTAACGGCACGACGGAGAATGACACGAAATGCCGTGTGATATTCCGTCGTGAAGATAAGCCCCCACATGCCAAGTAAGAAAACGCAAGGGTATACTGCAATTTTTCTAACTGCGACCCTCAAGGCCACTCAAATCCCATCTTCGCGATGGAATATGTCACGGCATTTTGTGTCTTTTCTCGGTCTTGCCGGTAGAAGTCGTATGATCGCAAGCACTGCTTCATACGGTCGCGATCGTACGAAATCTAGCGGAACGACTGAGAAAGACGCGAAATCACAGAAGTGCACGAGGGAATGGGGCTAATTGATATGTGAATTCATTTCTGTTTTATCACTTGTATTTTACGAGATATTTGAGGTAACTTTGTGTTTTCTAATGGAACTATACATATTTTTTCAGTCTATCATGACGAGCGTAAAAAGAAAAATCCAATTATATACATATTGCCATATGTTAGATAAGCATTTTTTTGAGTAATTTTGATCTTTGCGACTAGGGGTTTAACGGATATTTTGAATGGACCTCGTACTTGTAACAGTTCGCCACACAAGGTCACGCAGCACTCCACTGGCAAACGAGTCTAAAAACGTGTCTAAATAATCTTCTCTGTACCAGAGTGCTTCGCGACGGAACCCGGTAGGAGCTGCCCCCTGGCGAAGGGAGATGAAACTAAGAAACAGCCCGGCAGATCGAATGCAAGACGTCGAAATGCAAACATGACAAAGAAGCTTTATATACACGCTCTTTTCGCAGCCAGCACGCGGTTTTGGAGGGAATTTTTTTGTAAGTCCGACGCGGTACGTTTAAAATGCAAATTCGGAGCTAGTAATAAAGGCCAAAGACTGTTATTAAAAACCAGTCTCCCGCCACGGCGCCAAATTTGAATAATTTTTTATGCCAATGTGCCAACACCCCGCTTGCGGGACTTCATCGACCGTCGACCAACAGGATTTTCCTGCTATTTAAACGACCCATTTAGGGCCACGAAAAAGAGCAAGGCCTCGCGCATAGCTAACGTCGTCAAGGCCTTGATGCAGAACAACGAGGACGGATGCTTGTCGCAGGTATCGACCGATGAGGTTGCGCTCTTTGCAACGAAGCTAACTTCTGCTGAAAAGAAGCAGTTTAACAAAGGTGCTGCCAAGAACGGGCTCTCGGAGTTCTACTCCCGCCCCTCTTGCGCACAACCGCCGCGTGCCGACATCACCACTGACGACGCCTTTGGCAAAGGCAAGAAGCGCCGCGTTTCAGGCGATGCGCCGACCGTTGATGCCGCTGCCTAAGGGTACACACACGTACAACGCTGGTTTCTGGCGCAAGAGGGCCCGGCGCTGAATGACGTCACACGGCGGCTGGATTGCGCCATATCATCAAATGGTGGCGGACTCAACGAACGCCGGCCGAAAGTTATCGACGTTCAGCCGTCAACGCCGGCCAGCTGCCGGAACTCCTAGGAGTTTCGGCGCGCTGGCTGCACTCGCTGGTTCTTAGTCGAGTCGTGGCTTTGAAGAGTGTGTTCACAAGATTCAAAATGGATAGTGTACTTTATTGATTTCGCAGGTGTTTCCGAGGCCCGCGAAGTGGAATAGAGGGACAAAAGACACACGAACAAATGTGGAAAGAAATTTCTACGTTTATGAACAAGTAAACATCTACATAACCTCAAATATATTTGTTTATGTAATGTTTAGAGTTAAATTGAATGAAACATTAATCAATCAAATCAACAGAAACTAAACGAAAATACGATTTCAGAAGTATTTACCAGTTTATGTGAGTGTACACAATTAGATGATTATACACGAATTTAAGAAATGTATCTCTTATAATTGATGAATTGGACGATCGTTCTGTAGACTGCCTTGCAACGTTACGTGAATCCAATTGAATAGCGTTATTTGGAAAGTTATCAAATTCATATTCATCAATAATAGCGTTCTGTAAACACATTACACTTCATAATTTTCGTAAATTAACATCAGTCTATATCAGGTTAATCTCCATTTTTAAAATAATTGTCGAAAACAGCGTTCAGTAATTCTATTATTCCATATTTTGATTTACTGTTATTCACAAAAACACTACATTTTCTTCTTGGCTGTCACTAGAAATAATTTCGATAAATGAATGATTCGCAGTCCGCTCTCTACCTCGTACATACATGGAAGTGAAGTACTAGGATGAACCGCTAGATCTCGACACTGTCGAATCGACGTCCTATGTGTCCGCCTTTGCCGGTCGATCAGCTCTGCTTATCAGCAGCGGATGCCGGCGTCGGCGTTCTACGTGTTTGTATCCTAACGTCTGCCTCCTGGCAGCTTTTTGGCTCTGTCTGCGAGCGAGGAGATGCTGGTCGACATTACGCCTGTTGGGAGCGCCGCAGCTACCGCCGATGTGGTCCAGCTAACCGGCAACGGTGGAGCGAAGATCCTCGCGGTTGAGCTTGCACCTCCCGCGGCCGTGTCGTCTCTTCCACTCACACCGGAGAGCTAGAGGAAAAAGCTCCACTGCCACCCCGCAGCCGCTGCCAACGCCGGCTTCAGCATGCTGCAGTTGCTGAGCCTAAGAAGGCTTTCAAGCGCGTCCCGCCATCATGGTCGCGAGCGCCTCGGTTCCTTCAGATAGCGGCTTTGGCCGCTAGTTCAAATCCGAGACGCAGGACTGTGAACAGCCGGTCACGGGTAAGCACTGCGGGGATTTCTTCTCGCTTCAAGCGCGGAGATCATGTGAAAGTCGCGGCCGCGCTGAAGAATCTCTAGGCGTCACTCTTCACGCACACACGCAAGGAGGAACGGGGACTTAAGATCTACGTGAGTGGCCCGCCTCCCCAAGTGTCGGCGGATGAAGTGGCTGAAGACATTGATGCTCAATGTCCAGGTCAGGCGAAGTCTATGGTTCACCAGCTGAAGAGTCGCTGCAAGGGGAAAATTAGTACCTCACCCCGGGCGACGACGGTAAGTGGCTGTTTGCCTTGAAGGCAATATGCTACTGCCGGGCGCGCATCGAGGTCACGAAGTTTGGCAAACGGTGTTGCCGTAGGTCGCATACGCACACCTACTGTCAGGTGAGCTCATGTTGCATTCACTGCAGCGAAAGCCATCTGACAACTGCAGTAAGAACAAGAAACCTGCTGTCTGCTGCAACTGCGGCGGTAACCACTCCGCCAATTACGCCGGCTGCAAGCCAAACAGCCAAGAGCAAGGCTGTCGTCAGCAAAAATATTAATGTGTGAGCAAAAATATTAATCCGGCGCCACAAAAGACAACCTGCACGCAAGGTAAAAAGAGCACTAGCTTTGCGAAAGCGGTGCACTCATCAGCACAACATCCTGCACAAACAGCGCGCGGGGTGAGGGAGCAGACCAACTCTAATGTCCGAAAGGGCATTCAAGGGAGGGCCAGCTGCCGAGACGGAGCAAGTCGGAAAGGAGATCTCGGAACTGGAACAGGAGGTTTCAAATCTCACCCTACTTCTACAAGCTTTCTGTGCCCAAGTGACAGTTCACAATGGCTGAGCACCTAACGCAGAGAGGCACCAGCAGCCGCCCTCTCGCGGTAGCTTCCTGGAACGTCAACAGACGCTCCTTTCATATGGAGCCAGGAGATCGAAGTCTTATAGAGTTATTCTTCAATAAATATCACATCTATGGTTTTTTATTGCAAGAAACAAAACTCGTAAGCGCCGACGACCTTGAGCTAAATGACATGGCTATCAACCGCGCAGCCAAGATGCCGGGCATCGCGGAGGCGGTGTAGCAGTTGCTATACGTCGCTCGATACTCCGCCACCCGGCAGCTTTATCTCACCTTGCGAGGCTTGAAGCGGCAGCGATTGTGGTAAAGACGACGGAAGGCGAAGTTGCACTTGTGTCCACATACTTATCACCTAATCGTCTTATTGAAAACGATTTTGACGGTGTTCTCCCTAGCTCCTCGAACGGTCAAGTTGACCTGACGGCAGATGAGGAGGAAACGGAAGACAGCGCCAGTACACTTATACACCGTACAGTCGAAGAAATTTCTACTTCAATTAAATGCTTGCCTTGCCTCAAGCACGGGGCCCTGACCGAATAGTGCCTCCCGTTCTAAAGGAGATCTTACAGGTCATAAGCACGGAGCTTACGCGAATCTACAATAACAGCAGTACTTTCCGGAAAATGGGAAACACGCAAGTCTTTCCATGCTTCCGAAACCCGGTAATGATCTCACACTAGCTGTGAGCCACATGCCAGTCTTCTTCCTGTCATGGGAAAAGTATTTGAAAGGCTTCTACTCGCGCGGATTCAGCCAACTGTTCTCTTGCGGAATCTCATCCGATGAACAGTTTGCCTTCAGACTGGGCCATTCCGCTTCTCTACAAGCACTTTGCATGGCTCAGCAGACTTCCGCTGATTTGTTACACAGGATGTACCTGTCATCTATCTCGATATGGTACAAGCCTTCGACAAAGTGCCACACAGCTTACTCATTACAAAACTTCGGCGCTGCCTTCCATAAGACATAATGGATATTGTTAAGTCTTTCCTCACACACCGCACATTTGTGCTAAATGTGGGAAAAGCGAGATCCTCAAAGCGGAGGATAGAGGCCTGGGTCCCTCAGGGCTCCGTTCTCTCTCCGCTGCTGTTCTCGCTGTGTGTCAATGACATATCACTTATACCGTGAATAAGTCTATTCCTCTACGCTGACATAGCCGTCCTAGCAAAAGTAATGAACCTAGACCACAAACTCAAAATACTTCAACAGATGAAACTGGCGCACAAGTGGATGGAAGAAAACCATTTGACTTTTTCAGCGGAAAAGTCTCAGGCAATCTGTTACACTCGTCGCAAACACAAATACACAAAGCGGTTCACAGCGTCAAAACAAATTACACTACAAACTCAAATACTGAAGTGGGCGACTAAGGCAACTTACCTAGGCGTCACTTTTGATCGAAAGATGCGGTGTCATTTACATGTCAGACGAATTCGATAAAAACTTCAGCAAAGAGTTCGACTCTTACAACCTCTTTTGAGGGATCCTACACTCCCCTTGGAATTTCGCCTGGCACTCTGTAAAACGTGTTGCCGGCTGTTGCCACATACTGCGACCACCAGCTACGGCATGGTGGACTACGAAATACAAGATTTCAAACCAGCGAAGCACTGGTGATGCTTAAACAACTAGCTCGACATGTCCTCATTATAGGACAAAGAAGACAAGCATTTCCCTCGGATATTTTGAGGGCTTAGCGCAACACACCATAACAAAAACTGACACTTTGTGTTTAGTCACTAATACGACTAAACACAAAAACTGATTTGTCTACTGACCACACGGTCGGCAATATTGGTTCCATGCCAGAGTTTCGCATAGGGGACATTTGAGAAACATACCAGGAGCGTCTCGAGCAATATTTTGAAGCAAATTGTATAGCTGAAGTTCGAAAAGTTCCAGTGTTATTGACGCTTATCGGCTCAAAAACATACGATTCTGCGTGATTGATGTGATCAGGTCCTTCCAAAAACGAAAACATTCGTTGAGTTGGGTGGAATTCTAAAAAAAGTTTTCATCAAGCGTTCAAAGAATGTTTCAGTGTTCAAAGAATAAATAGAGTTTCACGAGCAAAAACAGATGCCGCAGGAGTCGATCAGCCAATGGTACGCCAAAATCAAGAGCAAAGCCTTCAATTGCAAGTTCGGTATCCCCTTGGAAGACAAGCTGAAAGATAAATTCGTCACAGAGAAGCACAAAGGACCCATTATGGATCGTATATGCGAAGAAGAGCACACTGCAACACTTGCGGTAATTTACGAGTCGGCGCTAAAGACGAAATCTACATTATAGACAGCATCAACCATCGCAGTCACCAGGCTGGAGGTCAAGGCAACAGGCGGTGGAAAGCGACGACAGAACGAGGAAAAGCAGCCTCAGTCGACCAATCAGAAAGAGTCAAGTGAGAGACAACAGATTAAATTTTGTAAAACTCTTGGCAAGCCAAATCATAATTTTGCGAAGTGTAAATATTGGGAATGTAAATAGCGTTGCAAAAAATGTCATGTCATAGGTCATATAGCGCGCGTTTGTAACAAGGTCGATAAAGAGAATGATACTTTACGTGGTGCAAAAACTCATTTCATGCAAAATGAGTCGGAAGTTCATGTTAATGAAACAAATTTAAAATGTATTGGTATGTTAAATTCAGAGGGCAACATATCAACAAAACCATTTTTTATTAACGTCAAAATCCAAGGTGTTAATATTCAAATGTAAGTCGATTCAGGTGCTGGAGTATCGGTAATTTCAGAAAAGCTGTTTCAATTTAAAGATAGTAGTCTGGAACCGACTTTAGTACGATTATGCATGTATGATGGCAACGTAATTGTACCGGTAGGTCAAATATTAGTCCCGATCGAGTACGAAAATCAAAAGATCACCGCGAGGTTAGTCATGGTAAAAAACCAGACGCGAGATAATTGAAGAATTCCGGCGGGATTTAATGGAAGTTTTTCATTGAATATAGTGAAAGTGAATTCGCTGAGCACGGACCCGAATGAGTTGAAAGCCTTATTATCTACACATTTAGGTATACTCGGAGACGAATTAGGCCGCTATAAGTACGAAAAAATAACAAGGTACACAACTTAAAGGTACAAAAAAAATGCTCAGCCGATTTTTGTTAAACCACTGCCAGTAACTTTCGCGTTGAAAACGCAAGTCGAGCGCGAAATTGACAGACTTGAGAAAAGTGGGGTTACAACGTTGGTAACAAACAGCGATTGGGAAACTCCATTAGTTCCAGTCATTCACCCTGATGGTAAATTTCTGTTAAGTGGAGATAATAAAACCACTGTCAATAAGCATCTTGAGGATGTCAAATATCCCTTGCACCGAATCGAGCATGTATTCGCAGATTTGCAAGGAGATTAATTCTTTACCAAGCTCGATCTTTCGCACGCGTATAATCAGAACTTACAGACAAAACTAAAAGACTTCTTGCATGGAGCACTCACAAAGGTATTTATGTGCCAAACGGACCGCCGTACGACACCAAGCCAGTCAGTGCTATTTTTCAAAGAACCGTTGAAAAAGTTTTGCAAGGTATTAAGGGGACAAGAAATTTTGTACATGACATTGTAGTAACGGGAGCAAATACAGCAGAACATTTGTCCAATCTGAGGGAAGTCTTCGAACGTTGGAAAAAGCGGGATTTAAGCTCAATTTAACAAAATGTAGTTGTTTTCAAAAAGAGATACAATACCTAGGTCGTATTATTGACAAAGAGCCTGTATAAGGACCCCGAGAAAGTACTTGCCATCGTAGAAGCACCAGTTCCAGAGAATGTCACACAAGTCAGAGGATTTGTACGCATAGTAAATTACTATCGGAAATTCGTGCCGAATTTAGCCAGCCTTATGACACCCCTGTATGAAGTCTCTGGTTTCAACAGGCGAATTTAATTGGAGCAGGAAATGTAGTGAGGCCTTCGAAAAGGTGAAACGGGTAATCACAGCAGAGGAAACGCTCGTACATTTTGATCCCTCATTACTGCTCATTTGAACGTGTGATGCATCTATACTGCGATTTTTGTAGGAAGAGCTCTCAAGATAACTCAAATCCCTTCTTCGCGATGGAATATGTCACGGCATTTCGTATCATTCACAGTCGTTCCGCTAGATTTCGCACGATCGCGACCGTATGAAGCAGTGCTTGCGATCATGCGACTTCTACCGGCAAGACCGAGTAAAGACGCGAAATGCCGTGACATATTCCATTGCGAAGATGGGATTTGAGTGATCTTCAGAGCTCTTCCTACGAAAATCGCAGTATAGCCTGGGACTGGGAGCCGTGTTGCTCCACGTTTTTCCAGACGGCACAATCAGACCAATCAGTTTCGCCTCGAAAAGCTGACAAAACAGCAACAGATTATTCGGTGATACAAAAAGATGCTTCCTTTCTTTCCTTATTTTTTTCTTTCTTTCTTTCATTTTTTGCACCTATTTTCAAATAGCTTTAGTTATTTATTGGGCAGTAGGTAAATTCTATCAATATTTGATGGGCAAGGAATTTATCTTACCTACGGGCCACAAACCACTTTTATCTTTGTTTGGGGGAAAACAATGTTCTCCAGAGTGATTTTAAGTGCTCAGTTGGTTTTGCTATTTGAAGCACTGACTGTAGGCTAATTAGGAAATTTAAAATAAATTGTAAAATTTAATTTTTACTGCTGAAGCTTTAGCTGTACTTGAAGCAGTAAAATTTATTATTAAATTCAAAATTTATTCATCTATCCTCTTTTCTGATTCGAAGTGTGTCTTGGTTTCTCTATCTGATAGTAATAGAACTTTTATTTATTTATTTATTTATTTATTTACGTCAAAAACAGTTAAAAACTGCGTATGACGAGCTATGGAGAGAAGTGAACTAAAAATCAATCATATATTATTTTAGAAATCAAGTAATTATGTGAACATCCAATCTCAAAATTGGTTTAACTTGGATTCCTGCTCATGTTGGTGTAAATGGAAATGGGAATGCCGATTGAGAAGCTAAATCAGCCATAATAGATGATATACTTTACCCACTTGCTAACTCGGTATCTGATATTATTGCTACAAACAAGATGTGAACTCAAAAAAAAAAATCTTAGTCAATGTAAAGAGAGTATTTGTCAAATTATTATATAACATCATTTATATCATGGTTTCATAACTTCAAATTAATTAGAAAAGAAGTTTTCATTGATGAATAATTGAGATCAAATCATTCATCATTAAATCATAGTTTGGACAGATTCAAAATTGTTAATGCAGGATTGTGTGAATGTGGTGTGGGGAATGTATCACTGATCATTTATTATGGCACTGTAAATTATTTGACAATTTAAGAAGTAGGCCCTATCATGTTTGTAAAAATAAATTGTCTTAATATTATCTTAGCCCAAATTATTGTGTTTATTCTAAAAAGTTTAAATACACATATTATTTCTATTATATGTACGTGAATTTTTTGTTAAAATCAAAAAAACAAATATAATCTTGTAATAAGGTTCTATAAAGTCGAATTCTTGTTAGAGAAAAATAGTTTTGAGTTGTCAATCATCTTTGAAAATGGTAATTTTTCTTATAAGGCTGAATACATATGTCTTGCAAAATAAATAAGTAGTAATTAAAAAAATGGAAGTACAAAAATGTTAAAATAAATCTCTCCCAGAGAGCGCAATGATTACTGAGTGACGAAAGCCCTTCAAGTACAGAGAAACTCTCATAGATCGCGCGGTATGCGCAGCAACCTCCTTACAATTTCTTAAAGCCGGTTGGGTCTGGCGGTGTAGAGCGATCGTTCGCGCTGCCCATCGGGGAGCATGCGAGCCAGCCCTGTTTGCTTAGCTCACACACACAGATTTGTTGTTTATCAATTAATTCATTACAGTAAATTTTCAAAATGACTGGACATCTTAAAATCACATTGTAGCTACTCCATCTTTATTGCTGTTCATTCATACCTCTAGCTAAAAACTGTCATGACTTGAAGATAATTTGAGGACGTTCTCATAAAATCACTAAATATTTTCAATTGTTGAAATACGTGTCACTCATTTGTTTCGGTTTCACCCAGGTAATTATATTTGATTTCAGACATTTTTGATGCCATAAGTCATCATCTCTAGGCAAAAGGGAATGAAACTTCTTTTCTCTTGACAATTCTGCCGATCAAGTGTTTTTTGGGGGGGTGGTGATAGAACTACCTACGGCATATGTAGAACGGTTTACGGCAGTCCCTCTTTTGATTTGCAGTTGTAGTTATTCTATTCAAGTGTTTTTCTCGTGCTGGCCTAGAAGTCGAGTCTGTAAGTTTTAGTTTTATCCACGGTGTAAGATCACAGTATACTGTGGTAAGATACATAGCAGGGCTGTCCAACTAGTAAGTCCTCACGGACGACGACGACGACAACAATAACCTTTCAAATGGTTGGGGACCGTATTTTCATTACTCACATGCTACCCCGTATTGTTGATCTCTGCAGTTAGCCGGGCTGCTGTGAAACTGGGGGAGGGTGGAATTATGTGTGAAATCAGGCTGTACCATAACGCAGAGAAACAAACATTGTGTGTGTGTGTGTTTTAATTTTTGGTATTTACTAAAAAAGTCTTTAAATCCCAACAACCTATTTTTACATTAAGGGCGTGTTGACCTCGACAGAGCGCGTGCGTTGGGCACGTAATGTTCTCGCCTGACGTGGATGCCAGGCGTTCCAAAACACTTCGCGGGCCGCCAGTTGGACAGCCCTGATGTATAGGATTCTTACACCGAGTTTCATTCAAAGCCATTTTACGTGATGTATGTATCTACATTTTATATTCCCCGCTAGAATGATCTACAACTTCTACTCAATATGGAGCCCTCCGGTAATATTACTTTTGTTTCGAACTGTCTTTTCGGGTGCAAAAATTTGCATTCCCTATCCAATTACGGAAAGCAACAATAAAGCATTGTATTAAACTAATCATTTATATCAATATATACTTGTGTAAACTTCATGCTTACGCCAACCTCCATACCACGTTGAAAGCACCGGTTCTCGTCCGAACACCGAAGTTAAGCAGCGTCGGGCGCGGTTAGTACTTGGATGGGTGACCGCCTGGGAACCCCGCGTGACGTTGGCACGAGTAATTTTAATTTTTACTAGGGTTTTCGGTTTTGTCAAGAAAGCCCACCACTTGCGCTGTAGCAAAATTTCGGACACTACTCACTTCAGTTTCTTCACATGTTACGTCCATCTTATTACAGTAATCACATTTTAAAGAAACACAATTCAAATTATTTGTAGCAGATAAGTGATAGATTAGAAAAATGTTGGGTAGTAATTTTCAAGCTGTTTTCAAATTAATATATACCAAATGAAGTGAAAGGTAAACGTAAACTATTTAATTTATTCTTTTAAAGAGCACAAGCTTATCAAAACATGGTCTCTCGTTGCTAGTTCGACGAACTTAGGACACGAATCAGGACCTACAAAATTTAACAGCCTGAATAAATTAAAACAAACAATATTATCTACAGACGTTTTTTGAGCCATTTTGCTAGATGCGAGAGGAGTTGGCGGTTGGCCATTTCGACGACAGGGTATCAAATTTGTAACTAGTTTTTCGATGCAAAATAGTTTATATTGTATGAGAGCATTTCTGATAATAACAATTTGTCAGCAAGGATCGTCGCAAACACGTTTATTCTTATTTCAACTTAACTTAGTAAAGGAGTGGGGGTGAGTCAAGGGCAGATTTAGCCGATCATTTGGGGCTTGGGAGCATCGTAGATTGTAGTGAAATAATAAACATATTTGTTATTGTATTGTACATTATTTACGTACTGTAGGTACGATCCTATAGTTTTCTGTGAATAATTACATAATTCGAATGTAAATAAATATTTAAATCAATTTTGTCAAATAAAAGGGGAAGGTAAACGAAAACTTCCAAGGCCTTCCAAGAATTTGAAAAGTTCAATCAGTACCCGCTCTCAACGTGCAAGCTGCGAGGTCGGGCCAGCAGCGGGCGCTACGTCGCAAGACGATACTCAGCGTTCAGAATTAGGAGAGTGCTGCAAGCGGGCATGCAGCATAGCGTAGCGCGCGCTCTACGACACTGCTCACAGTTTTTTCATCACGCAGTCATGGCGATCTTCCGGAGCCGTAAGTAGGTCCACCTTACAAAACGTGAGGAAAGAAGATTGTATTTTTTTGACATTAAAAAAAAAATAATTCAAAAACAGCTCCAATTTTTTTCTACGAATTGATAAGGGATATTCAAAAGAATGGCGAAAGAATGGTCTCATTATATTTGAAATTCTTTCTCTTAATTTACGAAAACTGCAAAAATTAGAAGTAATGCCAAAAAGCATTTGCTGATGTAGAATCACTAGTTTTAAATATCTCTCACGCCGTCAATATTTACATGCGGTCATTTTTATACATTACTGCATTTGCGAGAAGTGCTTGAAATGATTTATTTATTTATTTATTTGGTAAAAAAAACAGTAAAAACTGTATATGACGTATGGGGGAAGAGATTATTTGCGCACATTGTCTTGAGGCCCAGAATTTAAAAAAAGCGCGAAATTAGCAACATTTGAAAACTAGAAAAAGAATATAGTAAAATTTTTACTTTAGAAAATAGAAATTAGAAAAATTTTTGTTCCCGAGTTATAGAAAATCAATTTCAACGTAAATGAACTGCTGATTTAATTTTTCTGTATTGCTAACAAAATAGTTACTGACCCTCAGTTCTACTCCTATCACTGCAAACAAAAGGAGTGCTCAACAAAACGTGCGCACAGCGAAGCTACATTTACGTCCAGAAGCAAAACACGGAACCATCTCAGAATTTGCTCAATGGATCAGGGAAACAGGCCAAAAACCTGATCGAGATGGGGGTCCAATGAAGTTTATCGAAAACAAAATATGTCTGTGACAATGAACTCGAAAAGGTGCATTTTTAGAAATACTCAAGAGATATTTTCCCAATAATGACTTTTCAACGAAAATTTACATATATGACAAACTTTTATTCTTCTACAATAATTTTAAATTCATTTTTTGATTTTTGGAGACCCAAAAATTGAGAAGTAAAAGTAAAAAATGGCATTTCGGCGGCAATACCTGGGAAGAGGGTGGGGCAAAATTGAAAACTTAGCCCAGATTAGTCTGGGCTGACTAGAAATCTAACAAGTACAAACGTCTGTGCCATTATCAAGCATCAGTAGTTTTAATTGCGCCGAAAAACGAAACTTACTGGCGTGAAAAGGGATGAAAAAAGTCCTTTCCAGAGAGCGCTGTGAATGCTTAACGAAAACACTTGGAGTTCAGAGAGACTCTCATAGAGCGTGCGGCGAGTGTACTCCCTTCCCCCCTCCCTCCGCCTTTGGTTACATCAAGATCCGTGCAACAACCTCCTTACAACTTCTGAACGCCGAGTGTGTCTCGCGGTGCGGGGCGATCGTTCGCGCTGCCCTCGGGTGGACGGGAAGCTCTCCCTCCGTTCCTTCCTTGCCGCCAGGCAGCCAGGGCCCGCTGGATATCTTTGGAGAGGTTGCAGCCCTCCCTCCCTCAGCGTAATCTACCTCGACCACCATCCTTCCGCCACAAAATGTTTGCGTAGGATCCGCTCGTATTCATAATTAACATAGCTACATTTTCAAAATAACAATTCTCAGCCGTCTTAAAATAGCATTTCAATTCTATCTTTATTAATTAACTTTTCTTCTTGCCTCTTTATTGTTGAAGCACTCCGTAATATTTTGACTTTGGGATGTAGATAAAAAAATATTCTTTTTTAAGCCTTCTAATCCTTTGTATAAGTAATCGTCCGCTAAGGAAAGACGATAGTTTTGGAAATTTATAAGAAACCATCGACGCCTTGTAAGTGTGATACTGGTGGATAAAGAATCACACTTCCCACACACCCATCCCACATCAAACAGATTTTAGAAGGAATAGAAGTTTGCAGATTATGACATACCAAAAAAGATTATTGTAACACACATGGTAATGGCAAATAATTCGGAAGAGATTGTTTCCTAGGACTTTTAAACCAAGTTTGCTTGTCTGATGGGGAAACGCCTTTTTTTTTGAGAACAAGTAAATTCTGACAGATGACGTGTTTTGGGGGACGGGTAGATGACAAATGGAGAAATCATAAGGGACAGTTCGGGTGCAGGTGAAGGATAGATGGGCGACAGCCGGGAAATGACGAGAAACAGATTGGGCCCGGATTATGTTGTTGGGCAGTGTTTTTTCAAAATACCACTTTTATGATCATCTTATTTTACAATTTTGCAGATTAGTTCTTTTGAGTGCCCCATCTCCATAGCATGAGTAGGCAGAAAAGAGAAGCCGATATCAATGTAAAATTAAATTGAAGGAAAATATTGAAATTCTCTTTCATGACAAAATGAAGGGAACTTTTATTTTCTGTGAATTTTTATCTCAACGCTCAGCAATATTGGAATGGATTCTTTCGCACAGTACCGGGTCTTTAATGCTGTAAACTACTTTTCGGGAGATAGGAGTTTGCAGTTGGGTGCTACATTAAATCAATTTTCAGTTTTCATACAATTATTATTTATAAAGTGCAGTTTTTGCAGGTGTGCAGAGTTTTCGCACGTGTGCAGATTGTAAGATTATCTACATATTTATACGTATACAAGAACAAATACTTAGGTAAGGGAAAAGACAACTTTTTCTCCAGCCTGAAACATCTACAGACGTGAGAGCGCAGGCTTCCGTAGCCAGTGTCAATTGCTATTTATCTGTTCCAAAGTCGCCGCGTCCTAGGCACAGTTGTCAACGTTTCAGCTGCTATTCTATGGCCTTCCTTTTGGAGGAAGGTCGCACGTGCCTAGGACGCGGCAACTGCCGGACAGCCAAGTGCAACTACAAATGCCTTAG
The DNA here is from genome assembly GCA_031308135.1 of Acheta domesticus. NCBI lineage: Eukaryota > Metazoa > Arthropoda > Insecta > Orthoptera > Gryllidae > Acheta > Acheta domesticus. The sequence goes on from JAHLJT010009419.1 coordinate 129,735,218, forward strand.
TTTGTTTTTTTAAACTTATGGCCCAGATATTAAAAAAAGATGAAAAAATTCACAAGAGTTCTAACAAGATGAAGTTTTAATATTATTTTCGTGCCTGTGTCGGTATTCTAAGACACAGTAAAACAGTTCTCGTAAAACTGGTTCCAACTTATATTTTATTTTTCTAAAATAATTATTTTCTAAATTCATTTTTTCGTGTTTATTATTATTATTATTATTATTATTATTATTATTATTATTATTCCATTACATCACGACTAAAGATCTTATGAGTCGGCTGAATATAAAATCTACTCCAGGTTGCAACCAGCTACCTAAGGAGCAGATTCGGTGAATATCAGTGCCTCTACAATACTTTACGCAAAATGTGGGCTGTTCCAAATAAAGCAATTTCTTGCACTTCCCAGTCTTTTGAATTACCTGGGAGTTTAGACAAGTTCTTACTCAAATTTTGCGGAACAAATCCCAGAGCTCCGATAACTATCGGGACGACCTGTGCTTTTACGCCCCACATTCGGCTTATCTCGATTTCCACACTCTTGTATTTAAGACGTTTCTCTGCCTCCTTGGTAACGACGTTTTGATCGCAAGGTACAGCAACATCCACAAGTAAACACGATTTTTTCGCCAAATCCCGGATAACTATATCCGGTTTGTTTGCCGTTGTCGTGCGATCAGTTTGAATTTGTTGGTCGTACAATATCGTACACAATCCAACAGACGTCACCGGTTTCGATGAGTGTTCGTACCACTTGGGGCATGTGTTTGGAACTTCGAGGGCGGTACAGATCTGCCAGTGGAGGTAGCTACACACCCTGTCATGTCTTTTCAGGTATTCGGTCTTTGCTAGGATTGGACAAGCTGAGACAATATGATCAATGGTTTCTACTTGCTCCAGGCAAATGCGGCATTTATCATCTTGGGAAATTTTGAGAACCGCTTTATCATAATGTCGTGTTCTCAAGGCCTGATCTTGGGCAGCTATTACAAGTGCTTCCGATTCTGGCTTCATTCTTCCCCTTTTAAGCCACATAAATGATTGATCTTTATTGATCTGCACCTTGTCCATTCTTTTTAGGTATTGTCCGTGGAGTGGTTTGCCTCCTGCATTTTATTCCTGGAATTCAGAGCGGACTGCAGGACCAGTCTCACTCTCCTATAATACTCCCTACGAATTCTCTCTTTCATTCTGTCATTCAAGATGGTTTCACATTCTTCAATGCCCAGATATTTGTAAGTTTTACCTGGCTCAAGATCTTGAATCACAGTGTGCGTATCAATTTCAATGTTCTCAGACGTTGTGAGTTTCCCTCTTTTTAAATTGATTTTTGCACATTTGTCAAGACCAAACTGCATGCAGATGTCATTGCTAAAGTCATTCACGACAGACAGCATTTGGGAGAGAATCGCTTCATTCTTAGCAAACACTTTCAGATCATCCATGTAAAACAAATGTGATACTGGCCTTTCATCACCATGAAGCTTAAAACCAAAGTCAGCTTGCGACAACTGTCTCGATAGTGGGATCAAACTAATGCAAAAAAGCAGAGGGGATAGTGAATCTCCTTGAAAAATACCCCTGTTAATCTGAATACTTCTGGTTTCTACTGCTTCCTTTCCGCTGTGTATTAGTAACCTGGTACTCCACGACTTCATACTAGCCTTGCAAAATTCAATAAGTCTAGGATGAATTCGATAGATCTCCAGGATCTTCAAAATCCAATCGTGTGGTACACTATCAAAGGCCTTTTGGTTGTCAATCCAAGCCATGCTCAAATTACGTTTGCGTTTCTTTACATCATCAAGATGACTTTATTCAGTAGCAAGATTTCCTTACAGCCATAAGAGCCTTTACGACATCCTTTTTGTTCAGCTGGCATTAGATGATTCTTATCTAGATGTCTGTACATTTTGTCAGCTATGGCTGAAGTTATAACTTTGTACAGGACTGGCAGACACGTAAATGGCCTGTAGTTCTTCGCCAAAGAGCTGTCTCCCACTTTGGGTAGCAAATACGTGATGCCGCGTGTGAGCCATTCCGGGAGTTCCTTTGGGTTTTCAAAAATTTTATTAACAGCCTTTGCTAGATGAGAATGTATTGCTGTTAATTTCTTAATCAATAAATCTGGATCTTATCAATCCCGGGGGACTTCCAGTTTCCCATGTTCTTAATTGCTTGGAAGAGGTCCTCTTCCGAGAATTGGTGAACATCTTCCACTGTTTCTACAAGTTCATCGGCAGCATCAACTTCAGATTGAAGCCAAGATGCGTCTTTGTTGTAGGATCTGCTCTCCTCCCAGATTCCTGCCCAAAATGCTTCGACGTCATCTTTTGAAGGAGTAACAGCTTTGCCATTCGGTTTTTGAGTCAGATTGCGATAGAATCTCTTCGCGTCTGTTTCAAACAACCGGTTCTGTACACGGAAATCTATTCTACGTTGGTAACATCTAATTCTTTGAGCCCATGCTTGAATTTTCTCTTTTAGCTTCTCAACTACCATTAGCCTGCTCGTGTCATTTTCAATTTGGTATTTTTGTTCAACATTGAATATTCTTCGTTGAACTTTAGAGGTGTGCGTTGATCGTTGAACTTTAGAGGTGTGCGTTATTATTATTATTATTATTATTATTATTATTATTATTATTATTATTATTATTATGGCTCTCAAGAAAATGTGCGCAGATAAATTTCTTTCCCCACACGTCATATACAGTTTTCGCTGTTTTTTGACAAATAAATAAATAAATAAATAAACTTATTCCCCTTCATTTCCCCACATGTCCCCCAATTATCTGTCAAATGTGACCAAATTATAATTTAATAAACTGCCAAAATCTATTATCTTTCCATAGTGTATGATATTCTCATGCAAAGGATTAAAAAGATTTAAAAAATTGATAATTTGTAAGTACATTCCAAAGTCAAAATATTATTGGGTGCTACAACAATGTATATAAATGTATAATAAACACTAAAATAAATGCACAGAACCTTTGCAGTCATTGTCAATGTATATTTAAAGTCCAGGTGTTTTAAAGGCGGGAAAATGGTTTTTATTTTTTTAACTGCAGCCCAGCAATCGAGAAAATTGAAAAAAAAATGCAAAGCAATTTGGGTTTTAAGAGGAACTTTTGACATTTTCTTCGAGCCTGTTCGAGGCTCCTAAGATAGTAAACAAATATTTGTTATTTTTTTTTCAAAAATATTTTTTTGTGTTTGAATTTGGGCCTGAGAAAATATTGAAAACCCTTTTTCTGATAGTACAAATTGTTCTCTTATTTATCATATTTTTAATCAGATAAAATTGTGTTAAGTTGACGAAAAAAACACGTTTTTGGCTGTAGAGGGGTGTGGGTGGCGGGACGGGGCCTAAGAAGCCTTTCAAAAATAATTTTTTCATGTTAGAATTATAGTGTAACTACTCATATGTAATTCGGTTGAGAGGAACTTTTTACCGTCTTATTGGGGGGGGGGGACTCTTTGGAGCGGTTTTTGAGAAAGAAAATTTTGGTAAATTTCAAGCGCAGTTTACGCAAAAACTACCTGTTTTTTTTTAAAAATGTACATGACACTTTGCTAATTTTCTACAACCGACTTAGTTTGAGGCAAAAATCTCTATTTTCAATTTTGCAGTTTTGAAATTGTTTTTTGCAATTTTCGAAAAATTGGGGATATGAACGAAAATGATACTTGTATCATTCTCTTAAATTTCCTTCTCAGTATTCAACAACAAAATTTAATCAAAAAATTGAGAGCCATTTTTTTTGAAAACTTTGAAAATGTCCAAGGGGCTTCCATGTAAAGTACCCCCCTAAGTTAAAATATCGGTTTCAAATTCCAGGAGCTTCGACATCAGCCAAATCGATTGGGGATGATTGGGGCAAATCAATTTTGAAGAAAATCGGCTGAACGGTTTAGGCGCTAGCGTTAACCACAGACGGACAGATGGACGGACAGACGGACGGACAGACGGACGGACAGACGGACGGACAGACGGACGGACAGACGGACGGACAGACGGACGGACAGACGAACGGACAGACGGACGTTTTGCCGTCAGTTGAGTTTTCGGTATCAAGAAGCAACAAAACATGGATTTTGGCTACACCACGAGTTAGATGGACTTTTTCTAAATATAGCAATAGGTTTCATCCACTTTTTCGTTACCAAACCCCAGCTATAAGAGTTTTTCGAGCGAAAATTCGCCGTTTTCCGGCGCACGATAACATAACTTTCTCTTCTTACGAAGTATTCGTAAGGCGAGAAAGTAAAAATTGCATCTTTTAGTTGAATTACACCTTCATCGTGTTATGTTTGGTTGGTCAGTGATGAAAATTGTCTTTTTTTACCACTTTCGAAATGTTTCTCAACACCATGCCACATGGCGGCGGGCGTCTCATAGTTTTCTGGCTTTCCAAACGAAGTGTCCGTGTTGTGGTCACGTGGTTCGTGACGCAAGCTGATGCTGCGCAGAACGAGAAAAAATCGGTGCGCCGGACTCATCCCATCACACATCTCGTTCCACCATGCACCGAGGTAGGGCCAAGGAATGCCATGGGCAAATATGTAAAGATGCAGAACTAATGTAGATCTAAAGGACGATATATACGGTACAGTTTTATTGTAGATTCTCATAGGGTTTCTGTACTTGAAGATCCCAAAGGAGAAGTATTAAAGCCAAAAGTCGCAAATATACGATCTGTAGGTTTTATTTAGGAATTCTGCATGAAACGCCTCAAGACGATGCTAGGGGATCTAAGGGAAACAACTGAATTGCGCCGTCCGAGTACTTTCAGAGTTTGAAACGGCTAACGTTAACGGTTATAAATAACGTGACATCGAAGCTCAAAGAAAGAGTTTTTGCTCAACGCTTATACCTACGCTTATAAGATGCTGACATTTGGTAGCATCAGTATTAAGTTACACATAAGTTAGACGCCTTTTCAATTGCATTTATCGATTTTCCCATTTTGTATACTGTGGATTCAATTTAGTACATCGAATATTTACTTGTAATGATTTGTTTCCGGGAAAACAACACCGAGAAGCGATTGCCAAGTGTGGCCAGGTGTTCACTTGTTTTTACTATCTGGATGTGTTACTCCCTGCTATGGAAGAATTAATTGAAGTATGTGTACTTGGGAATATTGATATGAACAATGTAGAAAATGCAATTCCGCTTGGAAGTTTAAAACCAAACCGACCTGGAATTATAAAGTATGTAAAATTTGGAATTTTGAATTACTTCTTATTTTAAAAGGCTTCCTCGTTTGCGAAATTACAAGAATTTCAATATTCCTACTCACTGGCTTCCATCCTCAAACAGAGGGGACGCCAACACTTCCTTCAACTGAACGATCATCACGTTTTGTAGAAAACCGCAGTCGGCTTAGGCCACGTTCTTACTTAATGTACTAAGAAGCTAAACCAATAATAACAGGCAACCGATTCGGTACACGTTATGAAGCCTCGCTTACCGGACCGAGCCCGGTTAACGCTTGTTTTCCACAGAGACCGTGATTGCTGCTCCAGGCTTCACGTGACAATAGCTGGACCTGCTTAATTTTAATCATCGATGTGCAAAAACTCTCCATGGGGTCCACCGGGAAACAACCGAATTGCGCCGTCCGAGAACTTTCGGTGGCGGTACTTCTGTTCGTGTGTTCTGGCCGTGATCATGAGGAGCATAGAGAAGAAAAGTAGGAAGGCAGGAATAGGGGAAAGGGTAGTTTATCACAATGAAACTTCACACAATCGCACCTTGACACACTTAACCACAAAAACTGAATGACCGATTACCGTCGCCGGTGATGATAAATGACCGACATATCCATTAGTGAATGATTCTGCTGCTAGATACCCTTGAGTCAAAATGTAAGCTTTCTGCATGAAACATTACGAACATGCTAAAAAGTGTTCATGCAGCAGTCTGGATTGTACCATGTATACCGACCTTAAGCGATGTTCGGGGTGTGCGAAGGTGTCCCAGACAGGCAAAAGGCCCTGCATCTCCAGAGGCCCTGACAGATTTTTAGACACCGGAAGATATGGAAACTAGCTAGTATGTGCCATTCTTTTAGAACCTTCTTATTTTCTCGTATACTACTTACGTAGTATGGAGAACATTTTGTAGTGCTGTAGAGATATGGGCGATTTTTCAGCAGAAAAAATGTACTGTACTAGGTCTCTGATATCGAAAAAGTGAATAATTGCCCTTCATATACGAAGTAAACTCCTGCTTCCATTGTGATGGGAGAATTCATGTTTTGAGAATCATTGAAAAATTTTTTATAGAGAAATGTCTGTCCTTCCCTCTTGGACAATGTCAATGGCTAGTCCTTTGGTTGGATTTTCACCAATTTTGTTTTTCGCGAGACAGTTGTTATTATTCCCACCCAAGCAGGCTGTATGGTTTTTAGAATATTCGAAAATCACAAGAAAGTAGGCCATGTATCATGTCTTATATGGAGAAAAATATGGAGGGAACCACTCCCCACCTAAATTAATCCCCTCTTTTAAATACAATGGAGTTAAGAGGTTGAGTGCATCTTGTCCAATTTTTAATTAAAATAATATTTTTTTTCGATGTATGAAAGTCGATAAATTGCAAGAATACCGCTATTAAAAAGAAACGGCGAAAGATTACCGCTATTGAAAAGAAATGGTTGGCCTTTTTGTCCCACAGAACACCAGCCTCCACTTTGCGATCGCCCAGCGCCGTGCCGCCTTCGGTCATCGGCCGCGTGTAACTCTTGCGCGCTCAGCTGGCAGCGGCGGCGGCAGCGGAGGAGGAGGAAAGGAATTTTATGTGCGGCGCTGCGCTGGGCGGCGCGGCACGGCGTGCGCATTCACGCTCCACTGCGCAGCACGACCCCGCACTGCCCCGCTACGCCCCGCACCCACTGCCGCGCGCAATCGCCCGCCCGAGCACGCCTGTCCTCCCCGTGAGCTTTGACCCGCCCTCCGCTCGCCCGTGCTACGTCTTTCGGAGTCAACATCAATTCCAAGTCAACATCATCCAACACCATTCAGAGGTTAGAATTCTTCGATCGCAAATAACACTGCTTGACACGATTTCGGTTCCTGAAAAACTGATTTCTATTATAGTTTTCTGTTCGTTACAATATGTTGGAAGTAGTTGTCTTTGACTATGAATTCTGTCAATACTGTGGATTCTGTAATGAAATCAATACCTCATAGTGAAAACATGTCTCCTTAACCTCGTAGTGAACACATGCTAGCTTCACTAGGCGTAATGAACAATTTTGTGAAGACGAATAAAAACGGCGAAGGATATTTATGTTTGAAGTCTATTTTTTCAAAATTAATTGACGCAAAGATAAACGAAGGAATTTTTATCTTCCACAAATAATATTTCCCATATATTTTACATTTTAAATAGTGTAAATATACATACACGCATACACACGCATATAAGTTTTGTCATCATTTTTATTCAAATTATTGATAATTAAATAAAACAATGTGTTTACTGAAGGTTTACTTTATGTTTTTACTAATTATTGTTAGTTACCATACCTAGAAAACAGTACGTGATAGAAAAAGTACATATGTGTTCTTTTTAAGTTAAATGTAAAAATGTTAAATAAACAGGAAAAATTGAACTTGGTACTGATTTTTTAAAAAATTTGTAATGCAGTTTAACCAGAGGCGCGCCCAAGATTTTCCTCGGGGGGGGGGAGACTTGATATTTTAAAGGGTTTTTGTCGACGTTTACTTAATATTTATTACATAAAAGATTTATTGAATAACTTCCGTTTATTATAGACAATTGGAACAAATTCTGTCTATTTACTATGTATCATTGGCTTCTGGGAAAGGGGGGCTGAGTCCCTCCCTCTCCTCCCTTGGGTGCGCCACTACCAATAACACTTAAATGTTCATATGGCTTTCCTCAGACAGAAGGAAAAGTGAAAATCTTTCTTCATCTAAACAACAATAGAATTTACTAGTATTCGGTTTCCTATAGCAGTGATCAATTCACAAATTGAGTTCGTAATACAACTTATTAACCCAACTAACTAATATAATACAACTTAATAATTTATATAGGAATACGCCTGTTACTTTATAACGGAGTCGTATAAGGGAGCACGAGGGTTGTTAACGGCAAGCGTAGCCGAGTCAGGTCACGCGAACGAAGGCTGGAATAGAGTGCCGATATAGACCGACTCTAGGCTGGAAGATCCTCTAGAAAGCAGCAATTGGGGTCCTTCTGGAAGCGACGCGCAGCGTTGCTTTAACTTATGTTACATTGTAAAATGTGTTGGTTACAAGATTGCGCTTATCTCGAAAAAGGCAATCAATCCCTAATGTAACGGTTCATAAACCGTTACACTAAATTAATACAGGTAATAATTGATGCAATTACTTTCTTTCTTCCCAACCTGGGCGGGTCACACCTATTAGTGCTTATAAAAATCCCGAAAATAAAGAAATTTTTGTTTTGGCACCATGGCCGCCAAATCCTCAAGGCCAGTTTATTCGGCGATTTCCCGAAACATTAATTGCGTATGATGTGCACACCCCTATCTTCGTATTAATAATCTGATTACTTATGAATTGCAAGCTATCATCTATTCCTGTAAATCTAAATTTTTATCACAGATCCGCAATGCCTCCTTTATTGCCTCGGCCTATGTTGTATTACAATACAGATTTATATTTTATATGGGACCGCGAAGTCGTCCCTATACCTCGTTACCCTTTCGTTACCTATACAGGTAACGAAATAATATTATAGTTGATTTTTGAAGCCTCAATCTCTATTATATTCTTTTCCCTGGCATTTGATTTCTACTATCTACTGGAAAGAAAATAACACTGGTTTCAAACAATGTTGCCGAATCGTAAAGTCGGCTATTTATTTTGCCAATTCTCGTCTCGCCAAAATAATGATTAGCAAATCCAATTTTCCTCCAAATCCTTCTAATCCGCAGAATATATCAGTGAATACATGTTAAAACCCATTGACATAAAACAAAATTATCTTAACAAAAAAATCAACTTATCACTCACACATACATATTTTATACACAATATCATTCACGCGAGTGTACTCTCATTAAAAATTGAAAATTTCCAATGGTCATTGTTGTTAAGTAACTTAACAGTTACTCACAATCTTGGCCTTCCTATAAATTTTATTGTGATGAATATTGTCACTTCCCTGGTGTCGTTCAGTTGACCTCGAAGTAGCGTCTCCATCCATTGCCAATGTCGAATCCAAAGCCCAAGCCCAAATCCGTACCATTTCTTCAATTTCGAAAATAACAAAATCAAGAAAAAACACCCCGGGACTAATATTACACTAATTGGAACATCATTTTCGAAATCCTTTACATTTATAACATTTCTAACGAATTAAACAAAACTCAAATTACGACCTGAGTTGCCTGCCCGAAATCACAAACTCGTCTCAATCTTATGCATTATTGCATATCCTATATCCTTTCTATACTGTGCAGTTTGAAACGAAGGACAGCTGTTCTCTTTTGTCAAACCCACAATATTTTTTACACTTTCTATTTCCGAATGCCTTTATATTTCTCTTATTTCTTCTTTATAGTAATTCCCAAATAAAATCCAAATAATAACATAAATATCTTCGCTTTTCAAATTCCAGAGATTTTTAAATTATATTAAATGTTTGTGATCGCTCATCACATGTCAAACACATTCCATTGGCTTTGCCTCATATGGGAACATTTTCTTTAATTAAATTTTTCGCTAGTCCAAAATTATAAAGAAATTGTGCAACTTTATTTATATAGTAAATGTTTTCTATTTATTTATTTTACTGGGACGCGTCCGAATGGACTGTCACAATGGACTGTCGATTCTGACATTTGACTATATACAAACTCTGTGTCCTACACTTAATTACAAAACAACAAAGAAACAGGTGTGAAAAGTGTGGCTCCGCTTGGACAGTCAAACACCTTTTAGTAGAATGCCAAGAATTTGAATTAGAAAGAACCCAATCCAAACTTCCCAAAAACATTAAAGAATGTTTAAATACCGAAGCAGGATGCAAAAACACATTGGATTATCTAAAGAGAACTAAAAATATAACCTTATTTAAGATGTATTCAAAATAAATTATTATTGTTTATATTATGTAATGTACGTAAATAACAATCTGTGAAGTATGTAATAATGATATATGATGTATGTAAATAATATTATATGATGTATATTGTATATTGAATGTATATTGAATGATTGAATTGATGTATATTGAATACCAGAATATTATAGATTTTATTTAATGATATTAGCTGTACATGGGGGTGGATAAATGGGTATACAATATGGCGGTATACGGCCTTAGCAACGACAGCGCAGAGGTTGGCAAGGTCAACAAACTGTACACAGGCCTTGAAGATGTCAGGACGATGGCTAGATAGCTAAAGAAAATAAGATGTGATTGGTTCAAAAACGAATGACTGACGGGGGTCGCGGCTACTTGGGTTCGTAAGAGACGCACGGGTTGGCTAGTGAAGATTAGACAGTCTAATTTTGCCGCTGTGTTTTGAAAAAATAGAATGAGGGACGCTTACCGAACCATAAAGGGTTAAAGAACGCATTGAACAGAACATTCTGATTCTGGGTGTCGTGGAGTGAAGATCGCGGATTTTGCTAGTAGATGACGTGGTGTAAAGATCGTTTGCGGACATTATATTAGGAAAGTGGGACTTGTATATTTTTTTGTGAGAGAAGTAATAGTTTTTTCAGACTCTGAGAATTATTTGCCAGAAGTGAATTCGCGGAGGACTTGCACAGTTTTTCGGATATTGCAGTTGAACTTTAATGTTTTACATAACCAGTAGGAAAGATTAGGAACTGGGAGCATCGGATAAGAACCGATAAATACTTTATGCCGTGTGGACTGGACGTGTCAGCAGCAGCGCAAGACCGGAAGAAAGAAGTGAAACTTGGAACCAACAACGGTCAAGTGAGAAGCGACTACGGAGCGTCGGCAAGCAAAACGGTAAAGAAATACTGCAGTACAAAAGAGATAACGAATTTAAAAGGTCATGACCATAATATTAATTGTTAAAACTTAACGTTAAATAAATTATTGAATTTTGTTCTTTGGAAATGAAAGGAGTTTTCATTTGTCAATCATAATCTTTAATTAGTTGGAAGCATATAATTATTACATTTCAGATTCCACGCCATACTGTATAGTTGGCAGATCAGGTAATCGGCTATCGGGGCGATAGCGAGTATTTGTATTCGGACCCATCGACCCAAGCTAGCTGGATGTTTATACAATTTTGTTTAAATTAGATGGGAAAACTTTGGTAGTAATTAATGTAACCTGTTTCTGGCGCCCAAATCTTAATATAAATTTGGAACAGGCCATAATTACAACCACACTCTTGATGAGACGATGATAAAGGTATATTTCAATATAAATGATGGTATATGACATATGTAAATAATGATTAGTGATACGTGTAAATAATGATAAGGTGAATAATTATGTAATGATGTAAGTAATTAATGTGAACTGTAGATGTGGTTTAAGAATAGCATCTTACACCGTATGTCAAAATTTGTAATATTAAAGAGGTTGCTGATGACCATTGTAGTTATAAAGCGACCTAAAATAAAATAAAATTTAAAAAAAACTCTGTGTCCTGCCGATTTCATAGCAATCCAGATTACTGAGAAATTATTGCGCTATTAATTGAGTCTTAGTGAAAGTTGTCTCCTTGAAGATGAACTGAGGAGTAGAATAAGGATATGAGCCGTCAAATAAATTTGCAATTGCTGTGAAAAAATCTATCTATTGATGCGTTGGGTTAAAAATAAATCCCTTTCTCGCAGGTTCTTATCCAAGCAAAACTCATACGATTTCGACGCTTGTCGATCTATTTCAGTCAGAACAAAAGTTGGCTAGACTCAATTTACTGTTAAGAAACCGCGGAATATTGCCGAATTATTTTTTTCAGAGCTTGTCATAACCGTTCAGCAAGTAATAGTTCCCAATCATTTTCTCGTACTCTGTAGTGCGTAGTAGTGTTCAGTCACTTGTAGCCAAGCGCCTACAGTGGTACCGAACCTACGTATATACCAGTAAAATGTATTCAGTCATCAAAAAGGAATCATGAAATATCACGAAAATGGAAAATATAACGTAAGAACACTTAATTATCAAAAAATCGGTTAGAACCCAAGCTTGAGAAACATTCAGGAGTGATACAAAGGTTTAATGTTTCAACATCGGAGATTCATTTAAAAAATTGTCGAATGATGCTCCTGCTGCATATGCGCGAAAAAAGGCTTTTTATACAGAAAGTGTTTTGCTCGGTAATGTAACGGAAATATTCTTGAAATGAATAATCCCATCAAAACTGATGTTAAAAGTTTATTACTCATTTCGGAAATTTAATCAATTTAAATTCCATTTTGAAAAATAAGTAAACACGCAATTGAGGTTGTGTGCCTTACATTCACGCGTAACTAGATATGTCTCACATGCGACAATCAAGTATTCTCATGAAGTTCATAGTGAGGTCCTCGATAGTACGCTAGCTCCACGTAGCGGACACCTCGAACACCTCGTTCTAAATACAGGTCCTTGACTTTAGCGCCGCGGCGGCTGCAGCGGCTACTAAGGGAACCAAAAACACAGCTCGTTGCGGCGCGCGGAATTGAGCGAATGTTGTACAGGACGACGAATGGCACACTGTCCACAGAAGGCAGTGCGGAATCCTTCCGCGCAGGGGCGAATCATGGTGACGGAGGTTGCCGCGATTTCTGGTGGCGAGTTGTAGACGATCATCCGGACCCTGAGGGTTAACTGCGATCCGGAGGGACCCAGATACAAGCCCAAGGGCGTACTTGTGCGGATAAAGGCTAGCACCTATGTAGTTGCCCACCCCGGGGTGACGTCCCCCTGGTAACGTATAAGTGCAAGATAGGCGCACAGTAGACATATTCTACAGTCCACAGACAGCGTCACGGCTCTGCTCCAAACTCGTCCACCTTAGTGCGGTCAGGATTGCCTATTTCGATCAGTGCAGTTAGATTCGGCGGACTATCGATAGCGGGATCTCGTCTTATGGGCTACAAATCCGCCAACAGAAATTGCTTTCTCCTTCAGTACGATTGTCTTCTTCACGTTTCATGGTGAACTATACCACTTATAGCAAAATATATTGTTTCACCGTTCAGCGTCTTTCCTAAACGAATGATTTTTCTTAGGCACCTAAGTGGGAATGATCGCAAATACAGATAAGCTATCTTTAAAAAATTCTTGATTGCTTATTATAGCTCGACCACTTAGTAAAAAAACCATCATGGCGTCGCTTACCTCGGGAGGCGTGGCGAAGCTGCTCCCCAGGAGGAGCTCAGTTGAACTCGAGGACCGTCCGCAACGATAAATGATTCGCTCCTGCTTCCTCGTCCTTTTTTTTCAATTCAATGCATTTATTTTTTTTTCTGAATTTACATCGTTCACTCTTTCGGCTCTACAGATGATTGGTGACTTATAATGCGACCGGCATCACTCTATCTATCTATCTATCTATCTATCTACCTATCTATCTAACTATTATCTAACATCCCTTCTTTTCCTATCTTCTATCTATTAAATTAACTCATTAATAATTTACTCTCATTGGATGCGGCCGTTTGCAAAAAAAATTATATGTCGTAGGTCCGGCGCACGTTTCCAATACTGGATGAAGACCTGCTTTCCCGTTTTTAACACTATCCGGTTATTTTCTAAACTACAAATAATAACTCATATTCAATGCAGAAACAAAATCACAAACACACCGTGTTTGTTACTCTTTATTCGGCTTCCTGGCGTTGTATAATCTGCTAACATTAACATCAACACTATTCCACAATAACATAAACAAAATTCAAAACAACAAAATAAAAAAAATCAACATTCTCACAATATTTAAAAGTCATTCACACCACGAGACATGTACATTCTCCCTGTATGGACATTTTCTTTGTAAATAAAATTTAAATTAAAAAGAATGATGACATGCTGGGCCTTCGTCAAAAATATTATAATTCTCGTTTCATTTATCAAAGTGCATACGCAGCCAATTCCCTGTCGTAGTGATGTCGCAACTGCGCCCAACTTCCTTGACGTCCAGAGCTGCACACCAAGTTCCAATTACCATTTACAATAACATCAACACAACTCACAAATAAATCGACTGTCACTATTAAAAAACTCGTAACATTCTTTTCTTCACGTCCGAAAATCATTTCTTGCATAGCAAGACATGAGGTCCTCTCACCTCTGAGACTAGAATTCATCTACCGAAAAGTATTGTTGCAATTCATTAGCAAAAGTATTGTTGCATTCAAAACTTTTCCTCAACAAAACACGCTCTCTCAGTCTTTTTTCCTTCTTTATTGACATCAAATTATTCTGATTTACGCCTTCCCGGCTTCCCCTTGTTTAACGGTATCTGCCAAAAATTCCCTAAATTCCCGTTTTTGATGTTTGTTAGTCCAAAAAAACCCACTTTCCCGTTATTCAGTTCGAATTTCGTACTTTTCTGTGCTTACTCACACCGGCAATTCTCCGTCACTTGTCCTTTGACAACGGCGGAATAATTACTCCGTTAAATAGAAAAACACACTTTCTGCCTTATAAACTGTACGTGCTGACGTAGAAAGTTATTCTTAAATTTCCCTTAAGCTAATTATTGTTTTGAACTAATGTTTATTCACCGCGGCATTTCGTACACAATAAATGTCCGCACGCCATTCTGCGGTCATTTGTTGAATATATCGTCCGTTCTTGCACAGAAGCGTCCGCCTACTATCTCTGTGACCGTTCTTTTATTGTAAAAAAATACAAATCATTACAATACTAACCTTAAAACGTAGGAATGGGGAAACTCAATGAGCACCGCCAGAACATCATAGAGATGATTTGAATTATTGAAGTCAATTATTTCTATTCAAACGTGGAAAAGCAGTTTAAGAATGAATGAAGGGGATATCTGTTTTTTATTCTCAGAAAGGGAGGGTTATCTATGCCGAGGTTGTAAAAGGATGGTCCGGTTATGTTAGGTAGGCGGAAGAAGAAAGTGTGGGGTACATGAATGATTTGCTCTTTTATTGATTTTAGGTTGAAATCTGAATGGAGGGTTGAGTTTTTGACAAACCATGGAGCTTTGGCTGCAATGCGGTGTATTCTGTTTTGGAAGACTTGGATCTTGTTTATGTGGGATGCTGCTGAATGACACCAGATCGGGCATGCGTAAAGAAGGAGTGGTCGGAGAATGGATTTGTATAGGAGCACTATATTTTCGGGGCTGAGGCTACTTTTACGGTTTATAATCGGTCGAAGTTGATGAAGTTTCTGATGAGCTTGCTTCAATTTGGTTTCTATACTTTGGTTTTTCGTTCTTGGCGCACCAATGTCACGGACGAAAAATGGAGAGGGAAGGCTTTCTCGAATAGGAAGTTATGTTATGACGTGGAAGCTCCCTATTCGAGAAAGCCTTCCCTCTCCATTTTTCGTCCGTGACCTTGGTGCGCCAAGAACGAAAAACCCAAGTATATAAGATGTTTCCAGGTTAATTTTGAGTCTAAATAGAGGCCTAGATATTTGACATATCAATTTAATGGGGACCAAGGAAACTTCACGCTTCAACACTCTAGGGTTCGAGACGTTGATCAAAGCCAGGCTGTGTTCTCCCCGCCCGCCCGGGCTGAGACGGCGGCGAATGCGGTGGCTCCTCTAGGCGGGGAAGTTGAACCTCTGAGAGAGGGAATCTTCGTCTCTGCCACTTTTTGCGCATGCGTTTTTTTCTGAGTGGTCAAGCTACAGTTGTGGCATATCAAGATGACGAGAGAATGCTGAACTTTAAAAAGGGCTGTACATCTTATATTTTTTCCCTCGGCTGTACCAGTGTCATAAGTATTGGAATCAGTTCAAAATCTGAATGTCGTGATTTCGATGCTAAATCCGTTTTGAGGGTTCCTGGGACGAAAAAATTGGTTATTAGCAAAATGTCTATATGGATAACTCTCTATGTGCGTCGTGCATGACTCGGAAGTTATGTTGAACTCTAACTTGTACATACGTCGAAACTACTCAATTGCAAGTAGCTATAGCTTACGTCAAAACACATGCTCAATGTTTGTAACAAAGTCGAAAATATATTTTGCCTTAATATCTTTTGAAATATGAATAATTGGTAAACAACCTTATAGGTCACTGCAAAATTCCCCATTGTAATGTTGCACTATGAAAGGGTTGAGTATGTAAGAACTCTTAAGTTCAGATGAAGTCCTTGCTTTAAATACAAGAATTTCTCTAATACATACGTGTTGTAGTCAAAGTGACGAAACTCATTTCTCAACATCACACGATTTCTCAAATCAAAACTAAAATATCGATATTTAATGTTATGCAGTTTTTGAAATTCCGTTACCCCGCCGATCCATGCATATCACTTGGCGAGGACTTAGGGATTATTATCCTCGAAAATTAATTTTCCACAAGATTGGAATGCTTTCACAGCTGGAAGAATTCCAAATCAATAAGGAAGAGATGCTGCAGGCGGGCTGTGATTTTTTTGCCGTACGTCATATACCCTCTCATCCCTCACAGTGAGAGTGATATGAAATCAGTTTTCCCTTGATTGGAAACAGCGGGCGAGCGTTCGTTTTGTAATGCATTTGCTCGCATTTATGACGACCAACGCGATGAATTATTGGATTTTCGCAAAATACTGTGTTAGTTTCCGTATGTAAAAATAGTGCACGGGATGGTTTGAGTGTGATACATAATCTTGTCTCCACTTTTGTATCAGAGAAAACGCATTGAAAGGCAATTCTAATAAAGTAATATATTGCTCTTCAATATTATTCCATGTTATTATTACATTATTATAATGTTATTATTAATTATGTTATTATTCAAATATTGTAATTTTTAATATTAACTCTTTCTGTGTAGTAGGAGTTTTCTATTGCCAATCATATAATATTGGAAGAATTTTTGAAATTCCAAAACGGTTTCTAAGGCTTCAACATTGAAGTTTATGACAAATTTCAAAAAGAAAAATACTTTCTCTATTTTCAAAGTTCCAGAGGTATTAATGGAAATCGGGCCCGCACCATAACATGAAGCAAACATTGTTATATTTGAGAAAAGAAGTCAAGAAGTTTGTAGCAGTTTTTGGAAAAAATCAACCGATCACGGAAAACTACCTTTCTGAGCAACCGGTCGCTAGAATTCTCCTCCAGACAGCGACTGAACTCCCCTAGCTATCTTGCACCGTCCCAGCCGGGACAAGCTGTAAACTCGCAACTGGCCTCCCGACAAATGTGGTAGTATACTGCATGTGATTGTGTGCAAATAAGGGGTGAGTATAGGAGAAGGAAGAGGAAGGAAAGATCGCGCATGTCCCTTTTGTTAGGGTACTGCTCCGGATTTCTCCTGGTGTTGATCAGTGAAATCACGGAAAACTACCGATCAGGACGGTTGGCCGCTAGAATTCTACACCGGACAGCGGCTGAATTCGATCTAGCTAGGGTCGAAAATCCTGCCATCGAACCCCTAGAACCTCCCATCAGATCCACACCAATGACATCAACTGCTGTCGTGAGGACCCTAAGCCGGTAGCGCCAGTAGAAGTGTACTTCTATTAAAATTTATAGCGAATAGACTTTTGAACAGCTGGGATGCGGTTATTCAATCGGGAGCTTCAATATCAAAATTTGAAGTTGAAACGCAGATTTTGATTGGATAACCGCGTCCCAGCTGACTGGTATCAATTCGCCTTACATTTTAATCGGAGTGTATTGGGCGGTGGGCCCCGCCTGCCATCGCCGCTGCAGAATCAATTTGCCGCTCATCGGGCGGGCATCGGGGGCTGCGGCGAACTCGCCCCCCTGGGGTCAAGGGCTAAGTAAATCTGCGGGCTGCTGCTCCCTGTGTTCAGCGCTGACGATACCCACGGAACAAAGGTTTTCAGAGTAACGTGTGCATCCTCCCGTTCCTAAGATTTTCCATATCAATTTATTAATTTATCGCTACACAATAGAGAGAAAACTATGCAATGCTGCGCGAAAAAAAACGGCGAATTTTCGCAGAAAAACTCTCACTGCAGCGCCCTAGTAATGAAAAAGAAGAAATTTCTAATTCCTATATGAAGTAAATTACTTCCTCTAACGTTGTGTAGCTAGAATTAATGTTTTCTGGGTCCATAATATAGAAAAATCAATTGACGGCAAAATGTCTGTCTGACTTTCTGTCCATCAGAACCCTCTGTCCGTCAGTCTGTCTGCCCGTTTGCGAGAGGTCAACGTTAATGCCTAAACCGTTCAGACAATTTTCTAAAAAATTGTTATCCCCTCATTTGGATGTGTTGTTTTATTTAGTGGTATAACTCCATTGACACTGATTTCGAGATATTGAGCTCTAAAGTTAAATGATTATAAAAAAAATAGGAGAAGGAGTTAGACAAAAAAATTGTGTGTTTTTCTCTTATAAGATATTTACTTGTTCTTCTGAAGATACGAATAATTATACTGTATGCCTCGCGGAATATTGCTGGGGAGTAAAGGAGTAAAACTACCATAAAAATGAGGTTGGTAGGCCAAATCGGTAGATGTAAGAAATGTTGAAAATGAATGCAATATCGATTTATTAAAACAGATGAAATATTAATTTAATGTTACTTTTGAGGTACATTCAGTTTTCTTCATCTTCTTGAAATCGTCCGGTTCCTACCTGCAGATCAGAGAAATAAGACTATTCACTCTTGAACTGAATCGAAACAAATCAAACATACCGTTTTTCTTCTTATTAACCTTCCTTTGCTGTGATTAAACGGGATATTTAAGTTTTTGAAAAACCTTAGTTCTTCCTCATTTACTGGTAGATTTCGTGTAGTGAAGTTTAGTGTATAGAAACGAATGTCTTGATTTAAGGTTCACTTGTACATAATTATAAAAGACGTCTGCTTGTCAGATCTAATCCATCTAACTTTTAGCCAGATAAAGACACCATTTTGTTCATTTTTCTTCCTTTTTGTTACAGACTTTTGAAGATCTTTTAACACATTAAGTTTAATTTCTGTAAACCAAACATTTGTGATGTAATTATATTATTTTTGTTGTTGATAATACCAAATCTGGATCAAGCACCTTACCATCGTATCTCTGCAGGCGCTATAAATATTTCGGAAATCACTCATCACGAGACTTGCAGATAATCAAGTCTGGAGTTTGAACCATTATGAAAATAAATAGATTGAAATTTGTGATTCACATTTATTGTGTTTGACGAGCTATATCATCCACTTTCAGAAAAAATGTATAATACTTGAGCGAATACGAAAATGGAGTTAACTCAATTTCTCCAAAAAGTGGAGTTGTACCACTATTAAAGTATAACGCCTCCATTTATTTAAACGAACTGAAGGCCTTGTGAGTTTGAAACATATTGGTTTCAATTTGAGAGGTATTTACACAAACACTCAACATTTTCAATATTTGGGCTTCAGTTTTTTTGATTCAACGTACTCAGATGGACTAAAAACACTTAAAAATAGCGCGAGTTTCGTTTTCTTTGAAATCCCGAATTTTTCGAAAACTGCAATGGTTTAAAAAATGTTCAGTGTCTTCCTGCAGCTACAATATTGAAGATAGATTTTTTTAACTTTCCTGTGTACATACCTATACACGGGATAGTACTAAATGTACTCTGTGAGATGACATATTGCTCTATTCTTTTGTTTTTTCAAAAATTACAAAAATGAAATTTTTTCCACTTGTATCTCACGTCGTTCATATTTACATTAGCGGCGATTTTTTTACATTACTATTTTTACGAGTGCATGGGCTTTAGTTAATTTTCTACAAAAGTTTCTCGAAAACTCAACCGTTTTCTCTGAAAACTAGCTCAAGATTCTGCATTTTCAGAAACGCTCAAACGCCATTTTCTCATAAATGGCTCCAAATTTTTTCTTCAATCTTTTCGAACTGATAGTGCTAATTGCACTCATTAATATGACGTAAAGTTTATTTTCAGGTATACTTTTGTTTTTGCAAAAATTACACGAATATAATTGTTTTGAAAGATCTCTCATACGGCCAAAATTCACATTTTCAGCAATTTGTAAAGATGATTGTACTTGTGAGTGTAAGTGCTTCAAATGACTTCAAATGAAGTGTTTCGAAAACTCAAAACTTTTCTGTGAAAAAGAGCATCAAATTTCGCATTTTTAGTAGCGCTTAAATGCCAATTTCTTAAAAACGGTTCCAAATTTTTCAAAGAACATTATCATTTAGGACGAGGTTTTAGTGTTCTTTAATATTCTAAAATTAATATTTCCGTTCTACCATTAGGAAACCGAAAAATTAAGAAAATGTCAAAAAAAAGCAAACGTAATTTGGGCGGCGACAGATGGCAGATGGCAAGAGTATGTGTCAATTCCAAATAGCTAGTCCAGACCCAAGGAAATAGAAAACTAATACGGGAAAGTCTGTGTCATTCTGTAGCACCACTAGTTTTCTTTAAGTACACGAATAGAACAATGGACACTTATAAAATAGTGCAGGTATCATTTTCGGTGAATTTTCTGAAGTTTCGAGTATTCAAAAGGTAGCAATATTGCGAAAAATGAGTAATGCCATAGTAAAACTAGTTTTATTTTAGAACTAATAACTTTTGGCTATGAATAATTTGGGGATTTTATATGCTATAAATTGATGTAATTAAGAGCGAAATTGAAATGTTATGAACTTATGGATTTTTCGTAAATATTACATTTCAGAAATTATGAAAACAGTTTGAATACGAAATTCAAGATGTGAAGAAACAATTTGTCAGAATGCATAAAATCAATAAAATACGAACTCATGGAGTTTTCGTTTTGCTAATTTAACTATCCAAAATAACAATGTAAATTGTACATTTACATTTACTTAATTTACACATTCCTAACTTGTAAATTACACCTTTGTGTATTTTCACTTCCTTTTACTTGGAAGAGAAATCCATTCATACCACTGGAGTTTGGAGTCTGCATAACATATGAACGTCTGGTCATTTGTTAAGAAATTTAGGCTCCTGCGTATTTCATCTGAAAGATGCTACTTCTTTAAGAACTCACAGGGAAAGCTGAGGAAGTCACAATAAAATGCATAGGAAGTACATCTTTATGTTGAGGAAAACATGAATAAAAGCTGGTTGAGAAGGCGATTCTGGACATAGGGGTTGTGACTTTCCCGGAACTTGCCTCAAGTAATATACGTTCAACTGTCGGGACATTCTTTGTATTTGATGACACTTTCAACTGGTCTCTTCAGCCAACGCTGAAAGTTCTGCAAGGCTATATTTGATGTCCATGTCTAATAATGTTCCGTGTCTGTTTAATCAACAATGAAATGTGTGTTGAGGTATAGTATGCATACACACACGTTTGCAGATGTAAAGATGCAGAAAAAAACAGAAGTGGAGAAGCAATGAGAATAAACTGTGGGTGTAGAAAGCGAAAATATACTTAAAATGTGTATAGCGTACTGGATATACTGAAAGTAACGAACGCTTCTTCCCCGCTATTTGGGAATTTTGAATTCTAGTGCAGTTTGGAACAGAGAGTATATATAATATTTTGATTCTGCCTTTATACTGTGGCTGACAGGACGAGCTAGATGACGTGCAGTTCTTACGCCAAACCATTTTTTACTTTCCCGTATACGTACGTATACACGGAGTGATATACGTAGTATAGGGAAAGTTATGTAATGCTGCGCGAAAAAATGGCCAATTTTCGGCGGAAAAAAATTAATTGCCGGGCCGTGAAAACGAATAAGTGGATAAAACCAGTTGCTAAATTAAGAAAACAAAATCCTCTATCTCGTGGTGTGGTCAAAATCCATGATTTGTTGCTTCTTTATACTTAAAAATCGATTGACGGCATTCCGTCCGTCTGTCCGTCTGTGGTCAACGCTAGCGCCTAAACCGTTCGGTCGATTTTCTTCAAAATTGATATTCCCCAGTCGATCTGATTCTAGTCGAAGCTTTGTGATTTTGAAAAAGATTCTTTAAAATTTGGGGGTACTTTATATGAAGCCCCCCGGGGATTTTCAACATTTTCTCAAAAACGGCTCCAAATTTTTTCTTTAAATTTCTTGTATGAATAGAGGAAAATACACTTTTTAACATGGCATAGGTCCGATTTTCACGTACAGCTCTGAATTTTCAAAAATTGTGAAAGTTTGAATTTGTTTCGGCGTCTTTCTCCAACTACAAAATTGAAGATAGAGATTTTTTCTTCAAATAAAATTTGTTCTGCATATTGAGTTCTTTAATAAAGGTCATGTAAATGTTTTTCACAATTTTGGTAGTTTTCGTGCAATATTGCGTGCAATATGTGCAATTTTAAAAAATTACAAAAACAAGATTTTCTCAAAAACGGCTCCAAATTTTTTCTTTAAACTTTTGGTAGGGATAGTGGTAAATGTACTCTATCAATGACATAAAAGCCATTTTGGTCTATGGGTTGGTTTTTTCAAAAATTACCAAAATGTAAATGTTTTTACTTGTCTCTCACGTCGTTAATATTTACATTATCGGCGATTTTTTACATTATTATATTTACGAGTATATATGCTTTAAATAATGTCAAGTAAAGTTTCTCGAAAACACTACCGTTTTCTGTGAAAAGTAGCTCAAATTTCGGCATTTCCGAATAGCTAGCGAAGACCCAGGAAAATAGAAAACTAATACGGGAAAGTCTGTGCCATTCTGTAGCACCACTAGTTTTTGTTATTATTTAAGGTCGCATCAACTCATAGGTCATTAGCGACCACTATAAGATGTAACGTTAGGGTATAAGGATGAAACGATATGGTGATAGGTATCATGGTATCTCGCTAATGGAAGCAGCATATGAGATCCTTCGGAATGGTGGGAGTCTTATTGTTAGTATTGTTAGTATAACAATACGGTTTCTGTTAAAAAATTTATTGTAAAACGTGTTACAGTTTTTTTAATGATTGTGAATTAGTAGATCATTATGCGTATTTTCCTCAAATTAAAATAATATTATAAATTCTAAACTTCACTCGCAAAATACGTATATTCTTGTGTATTTTGATGTCTACTTGCATGAAAAATTACTGTACTACAATTTAATACATTAATACGCCTATCCACTAAGTACGAAGTAATGTTTACTCCTTTTAACAAAAAAGCAATAATAAAAGTGTTTTCAATAGATTTTGAATGACGGACTTTAGTTTTTAGTACTTGCATTCTTCAAATGAATTTCCCTTTCAGACGAGGAACAATTTGCTGGAAAATACATGTGCGAATTACGTACAAAAGACTTCGCCTTTAAAGATCCATCTACAAACTGCATATTGAACATTTTGTAGCATGAAACTCTATTGGTTTTCCGCTTGTTTTGTCGCTATTGCTAATCTATTATTCTTCGCTTCCTCTTTCATGTATGCATGATCGACGATGGTGCAATATTCACACTCGTTCGACCAAACAAAAGGATGAATATGATCAAGCTTTTATTATACGTTTTGTCATTGTACTTTTTACAGAAAAGCACATATATCTGTGATTTCCCATTGGTTTTGTTGTATTCTCTTGTTTGTTTCATATCAAGGTATTACCACAGAAAACGAACAAAGTAATTATATTCGGTGCTATGCGTTCTCTCAAATATTTGTGGCTACACTGAGCAAATTTCCATTTCGGACTAACATGGGAATAAAAACAAGGTTTCAACATTCACATTAATAGTTTGCTGAAAACAAATGGAACTGTTTGAACTCATTACATTTCTTCCCGGCACGTTCATTTATTGCGTGACCGATCGGAAGCACAAAATTGGCAGGCGCCGAGGCAGAAGTGTTTGTTAGAAGCTCAAAGAGATTGTATACATTGAGAACTTATGGGCAAGTAATTTACAGATAAGGCTAATAAAACAATATCAATAAAGGGGTGATTTGGGTCGTACGTGTGAAATGAATATAAAATGAATAGATACATGCAGAGTACAATACAATAAATTTTCTAATGTCAACAAAATTAAAGGGAGAAATGAAACTGACATCTTAAATAAAAAAATGTGAAAAAATAAATAACAGGATATGCCTACTTAAAATAAGACAGTAATATTATCTAAAGGATTTATGATGTGATTAAACGCAAATCCTATGAGTATTCGAATAGTACAAAATAAGCATTTTGGATATATTTTGTAGTAGTAGTAAAGCGAGTATTCTACGGCTGTCGCCGTTTCTCGCTACCTATTCTCCATTTATTTCGATCTTCCCAAGCATCATCTTCTAAATCTCTCGCCGCCATTATTGATCTTATGTCTTCCTCCCACTTCCTTCTTGACCTTCCTCTATATCTTCTTTCTTCAGGATGGTATTCCCACATCATCTTTGGCAGTCGCTCACTGTCCAAACCTTCTTAAATGCCCATACCATAGAAAAGCCTTTGTTTCTATCAGTTCTAAGGTTGATTTTCCAGTTTCATTATTTCTTTTATTCTTTGATTTTTAATTCTTTCCTTTCTTGTAACCTGACAACATCGCCGCCAGTATTCCATTTCTGTTCCTTGAATCCTACTTCTATCCTTGGCTTTAATAGTCCATAACTCAGCTCCATATGTGAATAGACTTTCAACAATTGTTTTATACAATGTAATTTTTGTGTTTCTTTTTATGTTTGAATTCCATATCAATGGATGTAAAGATCTTATTACTTGCCTACCTCTGTTCATTTTGTTTAGAACATCTTTGCTATCACGACCATCACTTGTTAAGGTTACACACAAATAGTTGAATTCCTTTACATATTTAATGACGCCCCTGTGGGTTAACAGATCCTGGCCATTTCCTCCCACTACCATATATTTTGTTTTAGATGTATTAATTTCAAGTCCCACTTTTCATATTCTTCAATTAATTTTCGAGCCATGTAGTGGATATCATCCTCGTCACTGGCTAGGACCTCTTGGTCGTCTGCATACATCTAGGTATATAGGAAATCTCCACCAATAGGTATTCCTATTCCCTTACATTTTCTTTTCCAGGTGTGAAGAACTCGTTTAATGTACATTTTAAATAGAGTTGGGGAAATACAACAACCTTGCCTTAGGCCTTTATTTATTTTAAAAGCTGATGAACTATTTGCACCAACTTTTACGCAGCTTTGACAATTTGTATATAGACGCTTGATAGCATTTATATATACTCTATTTATATTCTCATCTACCATAGTATCCCACAGTTTGGCTAAGGCTACCGAGTCAAATGCTTTTCTCAGATCCACAAATACTATATGAATCTCTCTGCCTACACTCATTCGTTTTTCAATAATTTTAGACAGAATATGTTATCAATGCAAGATTTTCCTGCGCAAAAACCGCTCTGTTCTTCCATTTCCTCCATCTCTATTTCCAATCTTTCCCTTAATATCCGGTCGTACAGTCTCCCAATTGTACTGGTATCACTAATACCCCTATAATTTTCACATTCATTCTTGTTGCCTTTTTTATAAATAGATGAAATGTGTGCCATTTTCCATTCTTCGGGAACTAAATCTCCTTCCAAGCATTTATTGAAGATCTGTGCCATGACATCTATGGCACTTGAAGGGGCAGTTTTAATTAATTAAATTGGGATACCTCCAGATCCCGGAGCTCTACCACTTTTCACTGCCATGAGGACCTTACTGACTTCCATTGTTGTTATTTGTGGAACATTTTCCTCAGTTTTATGAGTTTCATATGAAATGTTCATATACTCTGTTCTATTCTCAGTTAGTAAATGTTCGTAGTAGCTTTTCCATTTTTCCAGGCCTATTGGATCCACTTTCCATTGCTTTTTTTTATTCTTCCGGACTGTATTGACAAATTTCCATGCTTCTCTTGACCTTGTACTCGCCATTAGTTTACTTACTTCTGTACATCTATTTCTCCAGTATTCATTTTTTATTCTAGACACATTTCTTTTAACCTCTACTCTGCATCTTACATATATTTGTCTATCTTGATAACATCCTGTAGACAACCACCTTTCGTAAGCTTTTCTCTTTTCTTTAACCATTTCCTCGAGTTCTTCATTCCACCATTCCCATCTTCTCTGTACCTTTCCCTTGATGTCGATAGTTAATTCTGCAGAATTCTTTAAGATGTTTTTAAGATTTTGGTACATTAGGTTGGCATTTTCCATTGGCATGGTACTAATACCTTGAGCTACATATAATTGGTATTTAAACCTTGTTGATGCATTCTGAAGCTTACATACATTAAAAACATTCTGTTTGGGAATACTATTTTCTTGTCTACGATCTTCATCTACATAATTTACGTACTTAAAACATATTTACATAAAACGTACATATTTTGTATTCCCTCTAAAAAAACTTTTCTTACTTACTCGTTATGGACACATAAAAAACGTTTAATAAAGCATATTCCAAAGCAAGAGTGAAAATTGAGAACGCTTTTGGGCTGCTAAAATGGCGTTTTGGACAGTTACTTAAAATAGATTCCCTCAAAGTCAAAATAGCATAATATGTTGTTATAGCATGCTGTGTTCTACACAACATGTGCATTGACTAGAAGGAACCTGCATTTGAACGATCCTGAAGAACCTCCAGAAAGAAGTGGTCATGAGAAAAGGTTAGGAGAAAAGAAAAGAAGTTACATAGCTGAATTAATACATTTTTATTTTGCAACACTAAAATGTGAAAATCATATTTAATATATGAAATACAGTTTCACTGTGCAAAAAAAATTATTTAGTTCGTTTGTAAATGTGATCCGCCTGAATATTGTGTTTCTGCAGAAGTATTTCCGGGGAGTTGAATAAGAAACATCCTCAACATTTCCATCTTTTCTTCGTGTCTCTTTTCTCTGGTACTTTCCCTTTTCTCTGCCAACTCCACAAGAATATCAAAGTCCCCCTTTTCCTTTTTTCCTGACTGGTTCATCAGGTGGTGAACTACTGGTGCTGGATGAATCTACACGGGCACCAATAATGATTGGAGGTTACACTGTTTTGTTCGCTGCCTTTAAGGATTATAATTCTATTTCAAATGGATCTGGAGAGAATGGATAGTTGGCATTGCTATTGTTATGATTATCAGCTTCATTTTTCGTTTTCAGGGTAAGTCTTAAAGCGATTTTCGCACTGACTGGGTGTTTTGTGAAATCCTCCATCAATCAGATTAGCTGAAATTTTCTCCCACAACTGCCTTTTTTAACTCAATGATTTCACAGACCCAACTTCTGGCATATATTCTGCATACTTTCGCAATAGTTTTGCAGTTTCAGCTTCGCTTCATTCCTCTGAAATTGTACAATTTTCTTCAGTAAAACTACAACAACAACAACAAATAATAATAATAATAATAATAATAATAATAATAATTGTATGTGCAGTGATAAAAGTGTATAAGAAGGAAGGACAAGTCTTACTTGAAACAAATTTATATTTTACACCATTTGATTACCACCACCAATTTTGCTATAAAGTTCTGTTTTTTTTTGTGTACTGTATTCTTGTACAACATCACTTATTGTATTTTCAGAGCCCTCAAAAGCTGCTTTAGCGGAACAGTAGTGAATGTGAATGTAGGCACTTTGCTTTCGCCTTCGAGTTGCGAACTCAGTTCCTCCAATGAGCGAAAGCGGCGGAGGCGGCGGGCGTGGGCCGGGCGGTGCAGCGGAGGCGACAAAAGCCAGACGGCAGGCGCAGACAACGGCGGAGGCGGAGCTCACCCGGGAGCGGGGGCGGGGAGCAGGGGGCATCTCCGTTACCTGCGACCCACATCTGCGCTCGCCGGCCGATGCGTATCTGGCCTGCAGCTAACGGAGGGCCCGCCTGGCTGGCAGGTGAGCTGGCTGCGCCGACTGGCTGGTTGGCCGGTGCCGCGCGGGGCGCAGTGCTGCGGTGCGGGACGGCTTGGGTTGGCTTGGCGCGGTGCCCACCAAAGCTCTCGCTCCGACTCTATACTGCGATTTTCGCAACTCTGCCCCTGACAGGAATCAGCTGTTGACAGTTTCATCCCATCGGGAGCTTGAGCGTCACCGTAGTGACGTCACTGTAGTGATATTTAAGCTCTCGATTGGATGGCAGCGAAACAGCTGATTCCTGTCAGGGGCGGAGTCGTGAAAATCGCATTATAGAGCATGCGCTCGCCGACGTCCCTTTCGCCACCGTTTCCGGTGTCGGGGCAGCGCTGCTGTCATGCCGACGATCCTTGATGCATCTTCTTTCCACATCGGATCTCAATTCATGATTTCAGTTTTTTTATTATCCTCCTGGAAGTTTTTAGGGAATCTTAAACTACACGTACCGTCGTTCATTTTAAGGGACTAAGACCACCTGCTCCGTGACTTCTCGGGGCCGGAAGGGGTTTATTGGTTTACAAAGTGTCGTGGTCGAGATCGCTAAAGCAGTAGTGCTGCCGCGATCTCGGACCGAAGAATCGCGATTTCGAGTCCTTCCTAGGTTATATTTGTATTTGTGTTCGTCCTTTCATCCGCTATTATCACCATATCATTTTATCTTTACAGTAATCATAACGTTAAATTCAATGGTTGTCGCTAATGACCTAGATATTGATGCGACCTTACAAACAAAAAATCTGAACTTTTTGTATTATCTAAATAACTATATGAAATTATAAAAAAGTCAATTCCTTTGAAATCACATACAGTCACTCCAATGTTATTTGTATAGATAGATTAAATAAAATATTAATTTGTTGGTCACTAACAAATTGCTGGAATAGATGTCAGTTTTACTGAATCTATTAGATAGGAAATAAACAAGAATATAATAACTTGGTCGTACTATTCAATTGAATCATTTTCGCTTTTTGAATTTATAATGTCCACTTAGTGAACTACGAATAGCGAAAGTAGTTCTTTCAACTCTCGTAAACGGAGCCGCCAAATAAAAAGACAGACATATTCCTTTCTTTTCCACTTTTCAAACACTAGAATCATATGTCACACTTCAGCTATAGACGAGATACGAGAAGTTTTGTATAACAACTATAAAATATTGTAATAATGTAATAATGTAATGTTATGATTTCTCGCACTCTTTATAGGTGAAATTATAACTTATCAATTAATAATTATTTTACTGTTCCAACAGTCTTGCAATTTTGAGAAGATAACCGGAAATATCTTACCATTTTTTTAGAGTATAATGTCTAAAATGCGCAGTAGAGTTTTGAAGAGTTATAGCTATTGCAATGTACGCAACCGTGATTAATGACATTATAGACAGCTTTATGTTCCTGTGGCTCTTGTAAGATTGAAGATAAAAGTTTTAAATCACCTTGTTGCGACGGTTTATATCTGACTTTTCCTCCTTAAGTGACAGTAGTGTAATATACGTAAGATTACAGACCGCTGAATAAATGACCTAAGGAAGTAAATTTATGATTTATAGAGTGAAAAAAAATATTCGAATTTGATACAGTATATGTCAAATATTGCTTCTGAAACAAACAATAAGCCTTCATTAAATTTTAACTAGCTGTAATAATGCAAAGAAAATAAATAAAATGCCTAATCTAAGCTACTTCAATATAATGTTTTGAAAATATGTATCCTTGTTTTCTTAAAAAGGAAAAAAAACTGAATGGTAAAATATAAAGGGAAAAAACAGGCGGAAAACTTGTATCGCGCTTGTTGAATCGCCAACCATAAGTAATTAAATTTTTTATGAACAAAATAATAGTTTCCTTTTTCCAGAGGCACTTCTGAGACTGTTTAAGGTTTCAGTTCTACACATACTTTGATTCTGGATTAATATAGCGATTATTGGTCATCATCCCATTTAAAAAAGTTCTTCCATAGAAATTGTTTCGTGCTCTTGATACTATTTTGAAGAATGTAATTTATTAAACGAGATAAATACAATTTTTAATAGAAATTCCCTGAAATATTCGTGTTACTTGCAGATGACTGAAGGTAAAAACTCGCGGAAGGAGAAAATTCTGTAAAAAAAAAAAGCAACAAATCGCTCCCTAAAGTTTCCAAACGAGTCAACTATAACGCTAGTTGGTCTGAGAGCTTCAAAATCGGTACCTAATGTTGGGGATGTCTCCTAATTTCCGACAGGTCGTAGAAGGTGGGGACCCAATTTAAAGATTAGCTCGCTCCCCAGGCTTTTAAATAAAGCGTCTTCACCTCTGTAAGTGCACTGGGGCTTTGGAATCGATACCAATTGTTAGTTGCTTAGCTCTTTATGCACTACGATTTATTTTTGTGGGGGCCAACTGAATGCGAGTTATATCTGAAAATCCACTGGCAGAGAAGCTCTTCGCGTGGATCCGACCGGCATCAGGAGTGCCATTTCAGTTGAGCGCACTTGTTGCCGAACCCGTTATTTAGGGCTGCGCCTCCCACGTCCGTACGCCGCCGCCGCCGCAGTTGCCAACTCCTACAAGCACGCCTTCGCTTTGTCTGGCGTGGTCTGCCACACCCCATATCGGGTTTCCTCTGCCCGTCCTCTTCTTTTCCCACGGGGTGTTGGCAAGGCATACATGCCATTGGAAGATGGGTATTTTGAGGAAAATAATCCCACTGATGTTAAAAGTTTTGTTTTGTTTGTTTATTAAAGTCGCATCGACAGCTGAGGTCATTAGCGACTACTTTAAATATAACTTTACAATATTAATACTGCCGATTTATAATAGATATAAACAATTGTTTTTACGTTATGTTAAAATGGTTTTACACAAGTTGAAGTTTTCGTGTTGAGACGTATATAATGTAAGGACTATTCAACAAGTGTGTGTGTGTGTGTGTTTTCTGTGCGTGGTTGGGGATTCTGCTTCCGAATTGACAGAATTGGAACTAAGAAGTTTTTCCATTGACCTTTTCTATAAAAAAGTTTAATTGTGATATTTTTGACGGTAATCATGTGCTCAGACGATTGTTGCTTAAGTCGATCGACCATTTGCATAATTTGTATTGTTATTTCATCGATAGGACTTTGGTATCCCGGGCGTTAATTTGGCATCCCCCAAAAAATAGCCAGAAATTAAGGTGTCATTAAATGATTTAAAAACTATTATACAGTGTAGTGTTTATATCAGTTCACGAGAAAATAAAGTTGTTAGTTTAGTATTAATTTATATGTCTTTAAGCTTGAAAAATTCTATTTATTTATTTATTTATTCGGTAAAGTACTAGAGTGATAATTTGGTTTTTGCGAGCATGCCAACTATTTTTAAAGATATATTCCATTAAAATTGACTGTGGATTTCAAAATGATTTATTATTAGGATTATCATTGTATTACGACAGAAGGCGAACTCCCGATTCGTGTGGTGTAGGACCCTCCTAATTCTGAAGAGCGCTGAGGACCCGCGTGCTTCTAAGCCGTCTCTGCGCCATCCGCGCGCACGATCCAATTTATCTGCCGCCGCTCGTGGTCCGCCTCGCCTAATGTCCCTCCGTCTTCCTGCCCCGGCAGGTGGACGAGGGAACGAGTGTGGGCGCGGGCGTGAGCGAGCAGGCTGGTAGACGGACGGGCGGGTGAACGCGCGAATGGAGGGCGGATGGGGTGGCGGATGGAAGGGGGTTGGAGGGCGGATGGAGGATGAATGGAAGGCGGATGGAGGGCGGATGGAGGGCGAATGGAGAGTGAATGGAAGGCAGACGGAGGGTGGACGGAGAGTGGACGGAGGGTGGACGGAGGGCGGACGGAAGGCGGACGGAGGGCGGTTGGAGGGCGGTCGGAGGGCGGACGGAGGGCGGACGGAAGGCGGACGGAGTGCGGACGGAGGACGGACGGAGGGCGGACGGAGGGCGGACGGAGAGCGGACGGAGGGCGGACGGAGGGCGGACGGAGGGCGGACGGAGGGCGGACGGAGGGCGGACGGAGGGTGGTCGGAGGGCGGACCGAGGGCAGACGGAGGGCGGACGGAGGGCGGACGGAGGGCGGACGGAGGGCGGACAGAGGGCGGACGGAGGGCGGACGGAGGGCGGACGGAGGGCGGACGGAGGGCGGATGGAGGACGGACGGAGGGCGGATTGAGGGTGGTCGGGCGGGCCGGAGGGCGGGCACGGGCGGGCGTGCGCGGCCGCGAGCGGGCAGGCGAGCATGGGCGGGTGCCCCCGGGCGCGAGCGAGTGGGCGGTCGCGGGCGGTCGCTTCTCCGCAATCTGCGCGCTGCGTGCGCGCGCTCGCCTGCCTGCGACCTCGGGGCGCGGCGGGGTCGAGAATACCGCACGGCGCAGCGCGGCGGCGGCGGGCGCAGCTGGGAACCTGTTTCGACTCAACGGAGGTTTCTTTTCAGGCGGTTATGCAACCTGGAGGCGGGGCATGCGGTGCCTCGGAGTAATTTTTGATAAATGGGAGGAGGATGGGTACTGTTAAATTCGAGGCGTTTTTCTCTTTTATTGTGATTTTCGTAACATTCCGCGTTCGCTGTTGTCAAACTATGCATATATTGTTATCATCTTAAACATTGTATCCATTGCTTTCATTAACATGTATTACTTGTAAATGAGAAATGCTGTCACAGGTCAACACTTCACTTCATGTCGTAAGCATTTACCGAATGTTCATGTCTTAAATGAATGGAAAATAAACAGTTGATTGTAAACACGTTTTTGTAGTTATTCTGTGTATCGTTGGTCGAGAAACAGGACGATCGCGTAGAGATAGTCATTGAATGAGTTCATGTAAGAAGCGAACGAATGATTTTGAGTAATATCTCAAAATCATTGTTTTATTTTTGCATAATTTCCTAGAAAACAAAAAAGTATTTTTGCAATGAAGGTTTTAAACATTTTGAGAGTCTTACCAGAAATTAAACGGAGATAGGATTAGGTACACAGCTCAGAGGGATCAGGTCAGCGTTGCCAGACGTCCCGCTTTTGGCGGGACGTCCCGATTTTTAAGACTTAAAGAGAATGTTCCGCGCGGTACAGCCGAAATCACGCTTTTGTAAAGTCTTTGAGATTTTAATTACCCAATCCAAAAATACGACAAAAAGAAAACAAGAAAAAAAAACAGGAGAAAGAAATCTCCGTGACAGTAGCGGGTGAGTCGCTCGTCGCATGATGCAATGGGGTGAGTCGGATCGTCGGGTGAGTAGATCTTTGCATTGTATCATGGGTCATTGTGATCGCATCATGTATCATTGTATCATGGGTTATTGAATCAAGCTAGCGATGTCGACGCCATCGCAGATCGCCACGCGCAGTTCAATTTTTAACGAAATATTATGTGCTCACTTCCTAAATTGGACATGACAAACACTCTACTTGAAAAAAAATATATTTTACTTGTATGTTGCTATTCTTTCACACTTTGTTTGAAGATGAGAAAAGAAGATGATAGTTTTTCGGACAGTTTGGATTTGTCGGCGAAGACATACCTATTAAGAAAAGATAGGAAAACGTCGGTTATCAAAATGCAATGGGAACATGATGATAACTGGTTGTGCGAGGTCATGTCAAACGAATATAAAGCATTTTGTCGACTGTGTAAGAAAGAGTGAAGCATTTCTTACAGTGACTAAATGATATCGTGAAGCACTCGAAAAACAGCTCTCAAATGAAGATCGCGAGCTCTCACAAAGATCGCGAGCTCTCTATAAAAAACTGATGACAATTTCGCAAAGGAAACGTGCATGTATAATGCGTCTTCTGACTACGAAAATACCTAGTACATAATAGCAGCTGCTGAAATTTGTTAACCTACTGATTACGTTGTTTGCGATTGAAATCTGTGTAAATGTATGTTTCTATACTTACAATTAAAATATTACTTATTGTTTTATTTTGTCCCGCTTTTTCCAAACAAAACACACTTGTTTACTAAGATTTGTTAAAATTCACGACTTAGATGAAAATTTATCTGGCAACGCTGGATCAGGTTCGCAACTCGAAAAATTGACTGAACGGATAGCAGACCTGATCCGTTAGCAAGACTGCCCTTGTTCGTGAGCAAATGCAAAATCCTTGCAAGTGGACACAGTAGCGTGTGGGGTTGCGGTGGGTTCCCGCACACAACTACATTCTAATTCATTTCCAGGCGGATGCAGCAGCAGCTCTGAAACAATGAGCTAGAGATCGCACGCGATCTTCCTCCCCTTCCACATCCTTTTCACTTCCCTCTCCAGAAGATGAGGTGGCGATGGTGTCCCAATCCAGTGGCGCGGCTTCAGTTCGTGTCACCCGGGGCAAAAATAATATTACCCCTTTCCTATTAATGAAATATAAAAATATATATTACTGAATAATTTACACTTTATTGAATAAAAGTATATTTGCACATAAAAATTATTTATAATATGTTAAAAACAATGTAATTTAGAATAATTGAAATATAATTTTTAAATAATCTAAAAAGAAGTATAACTAATTAACAAATGCATATTTGTTATAAAAACACATTTCGAGATTTAACGGTGGCAAACTTATGTATAAGTTCATCAAAATCTATGATTTCTAAATAAATGAATAAAAATTATATAATTACAACTATGCAATTTTATAATTGTTGTCACCACTAAAATGATGTAACCCAGGAGGAGCGCCCACCTCCCTCTCCCTAACACCACTGTCCCAATCCCGTTAGTCGAACATCCAATACAAAATATGTGGTTTCTTGAGTACTCGTCTGACTACCAAAGTTCAATCTTATTAATTAAATAGATATTTTTTTGGATGGGCATTAAAATACACTTTCTATTGCTGATTTAGTTACTTTTGAGTAATTGACTTTTCAATAAAACTATGTTTTTGACTTGGAATTAGGGCTATGGAGTACAGCTCAACCGAATGAGTTTTAATCGGACAAACGTGTATAAATTGTAATCAAACGTGGATATTTAATGGAGGAGATATTCGCAGTTAAATCATTTCAGAATGTTCAAATATCAAATTAACGACGATGCCCAATTGTTAGGGAAATGACAAAATAATCTGTCTGAAAATGGACCCTGCCTATTTGTTCATTAATTGGACATCCTGCACTCCTGCATCAACCACATTGCGTTTTTCCGTCTAACGTTGCGTTGGCGCGACCGACGCAACGGCAGCAAAGCGTCCTGCCCATAGGCGTGCGCAGCCTAAAACAAGAGAAGGAGCCATCTTCATTTCTAGGCCCCTCTTAGTCCTTTGGACCCCCTTTTCCGTTAGGATTTTTATTTACACACGACATATTGCACTAGGAAATAATAAAACGTACTACGAAGAGAATAGAATTACAATTTTAATGATGCAGTTAATAAATACAATAGATGAACCATTTTCAGGGTTGCCAGATGGTTACAAAAAATAATATACAAGTATAATAACGAATGGGCGGATTTTGATGAAGTAAAACATCAACAAAAATGATCAATAAAATGATCTTCAAATGTTTTAAAAATACCCTAAAAGCGAGGAAAAATTACGTAAAAATATTTGATCAATACCTCTTCATATGAACAACTCAATCTGTTGGATACGTTACTGATGTAATCGAGACTTCTTCCTTTCGTTCCAGTGAGTTCAACTTGCAGACCTTTGGTTTGGACTGGAGCAGGAAATCTGTCTTTAGTTATTACGGAATCCGCCCAACCGACAATGATGCTGATCGACGTGATTGGAACCTTCCGCACAATGGCTGACATTACAATTTCTGGACAAAAAATTCGCACAGGTTACTCAAGAATTCTGTGGGGAACATTGGTTGCATCCCGTAAATATTATTTTAAGCAAGTACCATTAAAATGATATTAAATCGGAAAAATACGAAATCAGCGAAAAATGCTTTAAAAAGGATGGAAATTGTAAAACTGACTTATTAGTCAAAATCAACAGAGAATGCAAACGTATGGCGAATAAAAATGTGTCATTTCCTTTTGTCATAACATAAAACTAATTTCTATACTAAAACTAATATCTATAATGGTGTCAAGGTCTTCTACTGGTGGCAGTGGCACACCCAGTGGCACCACAGTATTCCACGAGCTTCTCTGCGCAACTAGCGGCGGGAAAGAAAACTATTAGTAACCTCGCCATTTTACAATAGTAATGGCGTCTCTGGTGGCGGGGTGATGAACTGGGCGGAGGAGCGATTTCGTGGTGGCTCTCGCGCCAAAGGCTCCCGCTCGTGGTATCGACTTTGACAACACTGGTCTATACTAAACGGTATTGTTCTAAAGTGAAAAGAAAAAAAGACAAATTCATTCAAAATCCGCCCCCATGTTTATTATTTAATATGTTTATTATTTAACGAGAATCTTTGATACCCCCTCGAAAATGATCGGCTGGATCCGCCCCCTGCGCACGCCCGTGATCCTGTCGCTTCGGAAGTTCCGTTTCGCGGGATCTCAGGCGAGCGGGGCGCGCGTGACGTGCGTCGCGTCACCGCAACAACAGAGCGCCGCGCCACGCCGCGCCGAGGAGGAAGGGGGATGGGGCGCAGCGCGCGTGTCCGCACCGGAAACGGAAGCCCGGCGGAAGCGAGCGGTAATGCGCGCGGACAGGTGAAACGGCCGAGGTGCGGGACGCAGGCTGGCCTTTTCTCCCTGGCAACGTAGGCACGTTAATGAATCACGCGTCTACTTACATTGCAATATCCTTGTACACAACCTTTTATGCTTTCATAGTTTAGTAGTTCATTTTACTATTTTCAGTAAACGTAAGGGGATAAGAAAGCAAAATATAACAATTTAAGAATGCAGAGATAGTGCTAGTAGGGCACACATACCAATAAATTGGGTAGCATTGGACCAATAAATTGGATAGCAGCAATTCCTGATATTCACCTACTATAAACACATGAACTTTACAATTTAGTAAGACATTTAAAAAAAATGTATTCGATATAATTTCGTAGATTCCAAAGTTCTGAAATAAAACAGGCCAAGATTCGGGACAAACATATGTTGTACAAGAGCATCATGATTAATAATAATAATAATAATAATAATAATAATAATAATAATAATAATATGGGGACTAGTGGACTGGACTGAGCAAGAAATTCGCACCATGGATCGAAAAAACAGAAAACTGCTAACAATTCATCATGTTTCCCACCCTCGAGCTGATATACATAGACTTTATGTGTCACGTAAGGAAGGAGGAAGAGGCCTCAGACAAACTGTGGCCTCCTGGCACAACGCAATAGTCGGGTTGGGGAAGTATGTAGTCAGCCATCAAGATGACCCTCTAATGAGGCAGGTCATGAAATCTGACCGAAGAATGGGAAACAGAGGCATTGTTAGTGTAGCAAGAAGTATTGCGAAGAAAACTAGGCAAGACACGTCGAATAACACAGACACCGAACTTCTGATGCTGCTAAACATGAAGTGTGAGACACAAAAAATGTTAAAGAAATCGTGGAGAGGCAAACCACTCCACGGACAATACCTAAAAAGAATGGACAAGGTGCAGATCAATAAAGATCAATCATTTATGTGGCTTAAAAGGGGAAGAATGAAGCCAGAATCGGAAGCACTTGTAATAGCTGTCCAAGATCAGGCCTTGAGAACACGACATTATGATAAAGCGGTTCTCAAAATTTCCCAAGATGATAAATGCCGCATTTGCCTGGAGCAAGTAGAAACCATTGATCATATTGTCTCAGCTTGTCCAATCCTAGCAAAGACCGAATACCTGAAAAGACATGACAGGGTGTGTAGCTACCTCCACTGGCAGATCTGTACCGCCTTCGAAGTTCCAAACACATGCCCCAAGTGGTACGAACACTCACCGAAACCGGTGACGTCTGTTGGATTGTGTACGATATTGTACGACCAACAAATTCAAACTGATCGCACGATAACGGCAAACAAACCGGATATAGTTATCCGGGATTTGGCGAAAAAATCGTGTTTACTTATCGATGTTGCTGTACCTTGCGATCAAAACGTCGTTACCAAGGAGGCAGAGAAACGTCTTAAATACAAGAGTTTGGAAATCGAGATAAGCCGAATGTGGGGCGTAAAAGCACAGGTCGTCCCGATAGTTATCGGAGCTCTGGGATTTGTTCCGCAAAATTTGAGTAAGAACTTGTCTAAACTCCCCGGTAATTCAAAAGACTGGGAAGTGCAAGAAATTGCTTTATTTGGAACAGCCCACATTTTGCGTAAAGTATTGTAGAGGCACTGATATTCACCGGATCTGCTCCTTAGGTAGCTGGTTGCAACCGGGAGTAGATTTTATATTCAGCCGACTCATAAGATCTTTAGTCGTGATGTAATGGAAAAATAATAATATATACATTCATAAAGAATGTAAATAAAGTACATTGAAAAGCCAATTCTTTCAAGCAACCGATATGTTTGGCTACCTCTCAGTGAAACGGAGTTGTAAGGGAGATTACTGAAAACGGTTTGGTTACGTCTGTACATTTATTTGATTGGGGACATTTCCTGAAAGTTTTTCGAGAAGGAAAGCAATTTTAATTGACACTCCTAACATCAAATTTATGCAAGAAAAATGACTTTCGAAATTTTTCTTGAAATGCCATTCTGTAGAATTCTTCTTGGAATAAGAAGGGAAATGCATGCAGTAAACGTTTTCAATACACTGAATAAAATTACAAAGCAATATTGTATACGGAGGTGCATGCCCCCTCCCACCGTATCTCGTCCCCTCGACACGCCGCTGATGCGTCTTGAGTGTGACATTTCTTGTACTGGCCGGACTCAGTATGAAAGGTGTATTTGTGTGTATTAATTCGTAAAACAATTAAATGTAATTCAGTTTTAAAATAAAAAAATATACTTATAGAAAGGTAGGTACAGAAAATAAATAGAGAAATTATGTTAAATTAGTTCTGTATTGTGTTAACAGATGCACTAAAATGCTACGATTCTACCGGAAAAGTTTTCTGTGGAAATAAACATTTCTCTCGATGAAAATATGTCAGATTTTCTTAGTAATGAATGGATATGTCTCAGAATAACGAGTGATTTTTGAAATTTTTAGCTGTGGGCATACGTTTTATTTTTCAAGCACGTGGCGGAATGCTGAAGTCGAACACGTTCTAAGGTCTCTCCCTCATAAAATCGAGACATGTAAACGTTGTAATTTAGGAACATCTCTATCATATCCGTATGTATGCTCTTCTAAACGGGAAGCGTTGAAAAGAGATTTGAGAGGAATAAAAATATACATAAAATGTAAAGCTATTCTTCATTGGATAATACAGAACTTTGGTGTTTTT
Organism: Acheta domesticus; assembly: GCA_031308135.1. Classification (NCBI taxonomy): domain Eukaryota; kingdom Metazoa; phylum Arthropoda; class Insecta; order Orthoptera; family Gryllidae; genus Acheta; species Acheta domesticus. The sequence continues at coordinate 129,774,429 of JAHLJT010009419.1, forward strand.
TACATTTACATTTTTATTTTCATGGGACTTCAAATAATTAAATATTGTAAAATGGAAGAAAATAGTGATGCCTAAGAGTTTGACCGGTACTTTCACCTATTTCTCCTAGATTATCACTGAATATTGTTTTGCAAACACGTTGCACGTATTTTATTCCATCCAATGCACAATTATCTTATTATACCTACATCATTTGAGATTGAGTTCAAGGTGGCCCTCAACATTCTCTTAACAAATGCTTTGTGAAAGTGGCTCCCACTCTGGCTGCCTCTCAAATTAAACATTTAATAATTACAAAGTTCACTCAACTCTGGAAAATTGTAAGGACATTTGTGGAAGAAGGGGTATTATCTAATTTTCCTTCTCTTGGATCCGCCTCTGATTCAGTTTCTAATTAACCTGTCAGAAGGATCGTTTGCTGGTGCCGCATGCACAAGAGGTGCACCTCTTGGAAACATTTTCAGAATGAACGATTTCGCCCCTGAGTCAGTGTAGCTAGATTGGGTGGAATTCCATCTTTTGGGTTGGAAGACGGCTCTCTCTCGTGGGACAATAATTGACTTTTCGAAATACCGCCCAATGGGCGGAAATGCATCGAAACATGTGCGGTTAGGGGAGGGTTTTCAGATTGTGGCGAAATGTGGCGAAACAACCACAACGACGTTGACAGTGAATTTGATTTTTTAATTTTTTACAGTATACATGATTTTTCAGTAACAATTTGTTAATTCGTTCAAATTTACTTTCAGACGTGAGTAATGTTAGTTTTTATACCCCTAGTAGAGGGTGTGTTCTGAAAGTCATATCGTCTCCGTCTTTGTCGGGCACTTGAGTATATATCACACTGGTAGGACTTGCAGTTAAGTTTAGAACACACCATTTAAAATTAGTAATCATTTCACTGCTATCATTTTCCGTTAAGCCATGTGGAATAAGCATGCATATGTATGCATTTGTGTGGTAATCTTTTTAAGCGCGGATATTTAAGAGGAGCAAGTAAAGTTAAAAAGTGAAATGACAATGTGATAAATGAACGTGATAAATGTTCTCACTGAAAAATAATTATTTTATCTCTTAAATTATTCCTCCCATCTGCTTTAGTCACAAGTATAGCCATAACTAATTTTTAAATATTAAGATATAACTCATTATTGCAAAAGTATGTTTTTACATAAATTATTTATTACAATGTTCACATGAAAACAACTAACCAAGCATTTCATAGGGTCACTCAAAAAACTTCAAATATGTATTATTTTAATGCAAATTTAAATTTCCCGCTTGGAAAGTTGAATTTTTCTCATTGGGCAAAATTGAGCGAATTCACAGCCATCTAACGGCGGATGTTTGTACGGAGCAGCAGGCAACTCCCTCAGCTCGCGCATCCCTCCCTTCACGCCCCGCCCCTTCGTGAGAGGGTGGTCAAGAGCGTCTCTGGGGGGACATGAAAGAAAGTGATTTAAATGCTCAACGGAATTTTAGTTTAAGCCACTCGTTTTTATTGATTTAAGTTAACAGGATGCAAGTGGTAGAAAAAATGTGAAGTTATATTGTAGGTATTCGTATATTCATGATAATACTTTGATAATGAACAGAGGAAATCATTCAACACAAAAAAATAATCATGTATGAGTTCATAGACAGAAGTAATACTGAATTATCTTAATCTACATCACGTACTATGAATTTTGTAAATGTGATTGGACTAAAGAGTATCCTGGAATAGTCACAAGATGCAATAAATATGTCTGCTAACTGGCTGAGAAGGCCCAATCAATCATTATGTGTGTCGGAGAAGATAACATTATTCAATAAGTTCTAGGTCATGCTAGACTTCTTTGGTGTGTTTTCAGCCTTCAAGGAGAGGTAAAATTCCGCTCATATTGGCAGTGTCATCATTCATCTGCCCTAAAGCAGTTATAATTACGGTACGTACGGTACACTTGTTTTGTCTGGTATTAAACACGTACAAAATACTGGATTCATCAGCTCCACATCTGTAACCATCTCAGTGAATTATGAATGATTTTGGCCAGTTTTCTTGTGTTTGAGATGTCAATCGTCTCTTTTATTGATTCATTGCAAAAAAATATGGTTAACTTGATAATCCGGAAGGGATCAGATCCCAATTGATCCGGTTTATGGACTTCTACTCTATTTTGATTGGCAGATTTAGTTCAGTTCAGTCTTCGTGAATGTGAACAGGATAAGATGAAATTAGAATAAAACTTGTGGGTAAACTTGATAATATTGTAGGGAGGGTAAGGTGGCCAGATCTTAAAAATAAAAGAAACCGGACATTGTGACATTTCCATGACAAGAAATCGAACACATTTTCCTCAGTTATGATTGCTTTGTAAGTCGCACAGAAACTCACAGAAGCAGATGGTTCGGATTATTGAATTTCTCGCTAACGAATCGATAACGATAAAGCATATTACAAACTCAAATGACGCCATAGCCCATTTTCCTTTCCTAGAACCACCACTGAATCTCTCCCTTCTTGATTTTAATAGTCTGTGAAATACTCTAGTTATACTCCGATTTTTTTCACTGTGGCCCTGAAAGGAATCAGCTGTTGACGGTTTCATCCAATCGGGAGCTTGAATGTCACCATAGTGACGTCGTTGTGGCGACATACAAGCTCCCATTTAAAATTGCATGAGCGTATCTACTCCCGCTTACTTTTTTATATACTAATGCAAACTCAACGGAATACATTATGATAAATTTAAAATTGTTGACGTAACTTTATGTTGATTAGTAATTGTCACAAAAAAGACACATTTTGGCGTCCCGTTTTTTCTTCAAAAAATTCGGGACATGGTCTCAAAAAAAGGAACTGTCCCGGCCAATATGGGACCAGGGTCGGCGATTGGTGTTAAGTCCGAGTGGGTAGTTGAACGGGTGGGGGTCCCCCTCCCCCTCCGTCACATACCGAATATGTATATGAAGGGAAAATACAACACAGAATGTTTTCAAATTGTCAAATTTATCATCAAATTGTTATCTCACTTATTTGTCATCACATTTATTTTATGTAACTTTAGCAGAGTTCAATTTCGCAATGCAAAAACAGCGCTGCGCTTCGCATTTTTTGTATAAACTCATTTAAACATTTTTGCAAATAGATTTTGTCAAATTTATCGCTATAAACATGTAAAATCGCAATACTGTAGAGCTAATCTTACAACACAGTTGATCGCATTTACGATTAAAGTCCACACAATACCGATACATTCCAGGAATTTGACGTTTATGGAATATCTCCCCCACCCCAAAATCCAAAATCTTTCCAAATCTTTCTTGCTGGTGTAGCTAGCCTCCATAACCACGTTATCCACCGGGCTGTACTAGGGATGCGACATCGATATCAATGTATTCAAGTCAATGATTTTTGAACATCGATGTTTTGTGCTCGATGTTTTTGTTTTCAATGTTTCGTTCCTTGATGAAAAATTCCGATAATCATAATTTTGTAAAAGTTGAAATATGAAATAGTAACTGATAGCACCACTAAAACATCGACGTATTTTGTTCGCTGTAATAACGATGTTTTCATTTTGGACATTGATGTTTTGTTGTCGATGTCGCATCACTAGCCTGTACGAGACGTCCGTTTACCTGAGAATGACGAATAAAAAACAATCCTGTCAAATTTCGTTTTAAATTTTTTATTATACCATATACTCTGTTTTATTCTCTTTTAAATGCTTCCTTTCAAATTAACAAGCCCTGACCCTTCACTTTTCACAATCTTGTACCATTGTAACTCATTCACTAGATAATACAATTGTGATTAATTTTAAGAAAAGTATTATCAAAATATACCAATTTATTGAAGAGTTATGGTGTTTGAAGTAAAAACCTGCATTTTTGACAATTTTTTAGAAATAAAAAATAATTAGAAATTTGATGTCCAAAAGCAGAAAGAAATCAATGTACAAAGGAAAACAAAATAGACCTAAAATTGAAGGGTTTTTTTTCTCAGGTAGACAGCTACCTCAAGAGAGGGGCGTGTCCCCCCCGCCCGTGCTTCGCCCGTGGGCGTGGGCGGTGGCGCGGGCGTGCGGCGCGGCACGCGGGCCCTCCGCCTCCGCGGCCGCTGCGGCCAACCGGCCGGCGCGGCGCCGGCGCCGCCTCCGCCTCCGCCGCCGCCCCGAGGCCGTGGCGCGGGTGTGCATCTTTCCTCGCGAGCTCTTTGTGAACGAGTCTCCTCTCACTCGGCGGCGGCGGCGGCCCGCCCGGGCAAGAGCCGCGCCGCGCAGTGCAGTGGGTCGAAATAGCGTCGAAAGCTTAAACTAATGTTTTCTGTGTGGGTTTCTCAAATGTATTACCATTGAGTGTAGTGAATAAGAATAAAGTTCAACGAAAAAAATTAATTCTCCGTAAGTTGCGCGCGCTTATGTTTACATATACGAAGAGCATGTTTTAACCCATGAAAAGAATATAATACGTACAATAACATTAGGTGATATATTTAAAAAAAATAATTTTTTTTTAGGCTTGTTTCCGTATTGTGAAACGTACGATGTGTACGTTTGCTATAATATTTTTCCTTTTACTTACGTAAAGAAATGCAATAAAAATTATCTTTTCTGTGTTTTGTTTTGTGTACTAATTCTATAAATCGTTGCTTTTTTCTATAATACAGTTATCATCTCATTGATAATTTTTTTCAATTGCAATAGAGAATAATACTTTATTTAAATGAGCTGTGCAACAGTACTTTATCATAATTAGTTTTCTCCGTGATGTAAATATCCGTTTGCTGAATTTTTAACTCCAAAAAGTTAGGTGACGGATATTGTTTCAGGCGTAGTGACAATAGAATTCAGTGGATCGTGTCAGTAACAACATTTTCAAAAGTCTAATTTGTATAGTTAAAAAGTTTTGTTAAGTATATTCCCTTTCGATTTCATTCCTTCCTATTAAAACCTATTATTTTGCGGAATCTGGCTGTCTGCATCAATTATTTTTTGTTCCTCAAAAGAAAGAAATATTTTTAAAAATAGAATATAATAGTTTGGTTAGGATGCCATAGCAATATGCATAACCTTTCAAAAGAATGTTTCCAAGGGTCGGACACGTTCGGGTGTACTCGGTTCTCTTCGTTTCGTTAATACCGATATTCGTATAATGTCACTCATAACGTTTCTGTTGAACACCTGTTTATTATCCGGTTTAACTACTATAACTGTGAAACCGTGTTTAGCAATGTGACATGTGACATGTGACATTTTCTTCGAAATTATCAGTGACAGATCTAAAGATGACATTGTTTCCCGTTGGAGCGCTGCAACAGGTTTTGAACAAAAGTTAATTGAATCCAGAGCCTCGTTTCATAAAATAATTATTTTAGTTTTTGGTTTTAGACATTAGACTTTTGTATTTCTTTTAATTTTTAGAACATTTTGTTAGAGAGACAAAACGGTATTAGTTTGCATTCAATGATTCAGTTTTAGCGTCATTTGTAATAATTTAGCTATTCATTCCTTCAGCCGGGAATGGATTTGAGGCAACACATTTTGCCAATTAATTAAAAAAAATTAAGAGTGCGCCGCGCGTGCCTCGTTCGGCCCAGTGTGCGGCGTGGTCGGGCGGGCGAGCGAGCGGGCGGGCGGCCGGCGCGGCGCGGCGCGGCGGTCGGGCAGTCGCGCCATGGGCAGGCGGCGCGGCACGCGTGTCGCTGCGGGGCTCCGCGCGCCAGCGCTCTGAACGCGCGTGCCAGCAGCCCGTGCGCGTGTGCGGGTCGCGGGGGCGCCGCTACCCCGGCTCTCCCACCCACGCACCTCCAACCACCACCACCGCCGCCGCTGCCACCACCGGGCGCCGGCGCCGCCGCCGCCGCGTCAATGGAGCAGCCGCCGCGCGCTCTCGAAACGCGGCGCCGCTGAGTGTTTACTACGCGCTCGCCGCTGCCGTCACGCGTGCGTGAGCGCCCCCTGGGCGAGTGTCAACCGGTGCTCGCCCTGCCTTGCCTTGCCTTGCCACGGGCGCGGGCGAGTGCGTGATTGTGGACTCTTTGTGTCTTCGGTGCCCGCTCGGTGGACGTGTTGCAGTGGTGCATGTGACTTCTCGTTATTCTGCCTCGGTGTACGTACTCGCTTAGCGTGTTTGTTTTGTTTATTGATTTTCGCTTCGTGCTGTTTCGCCGTCTCTCTCTTTCTCTCTCTCCCTCTGCGTTTCCGCCCTGGCGGAATTCCGCACCGCCGCAAACGCGGGGAGCGAAACTCGACATTGAATCGGTTTGGTGAAGACAGTCCACAACGGTTGCCTGGAATCATACAATAAGAAACCTGCAGTGTGTTCAAAGTTTCCACGACCCATCTGCCTTTGTGACGGAGGGAGCCGTGCCCAGCGAACAGCGCATCCCGACGCACGCCGGCGGCTCCTCCTGCCTTCAAAAAACGTGTTCATTGGTTCGATCGGGCGTCTGCGGTTGCTGCTCGGAGGCGTCGCGTCACGGCGACCGGTTGGCTGCGCCCGACAGGTAAGAAGCCGTCTTCCTCGCCTATTTCCGTAGGTGTCGTGATGTGGCGGCGGGCGCGGCCCGCTGCGGCGACAGCGGCAGGAGCAGCAGGTACCTCTCGCCGCCGCGCCGTCGCCGTCGCCGTCACCGTGCGGAGGGATGCTGGGCCGGGAAGGGAAGGGAAGGGCGGGGCGAGGGCGCGAGGGAGCGCGGGGGCGGTGGAGGGAAAGTGGTGAGGAATACCGGCACCCCAACGCCACCGCGTTCTGCGAAGGCGTTCCACTCTCGTTTTCGGGCGTTTGGAAGCGACCGTCTCTAATTCGAATAAAAACACTGGGCTGGGACAAGTACTCTCCGAAGAGGGAGATTCTGTTTCAAAGACATTATTATCACATTCTCTTCTTCTGACAGTCAATATGGATTCTTGGGTTAATAGACTTCATTCATTCAAATGGCTCAAAGATTTCTATTGATTTTCAAGCTATACGAGATGGGAGGGAGGGATTTTATGTTTCAGTATTTCCATACTGCATAGAATAGCTTCAACTGAAAACCATTGCGAAGCACAAGGAAAAACAAAATTTAATTTCTTCGTGCACACAAAAATAATATTTTTGTGTGCTTCTTCCTTGAACTGCAGAATCATACTTCAAGATATGGTTCATTTTCTCAGTAAGTGGATCATTCAAATATAGTATGTTTTCGCAGAATAATTCAAGAAGTATATATTTTCTTGTTTAATAAATTACAGGATTTTCGGGATATTTATTCCGCAAAAATGAGTTGCCTATCATGAGAAGAACAACGTATTAAACAACTGCTATATTATTTATCTCATCTTGCGAGTTTCAGTATTGATCAACATGGCATTGAGAGTACGTTAATGTACACAAATCACACTAAAAGTAAAATACAATATTGTGGACGTGACAATAAAGGCTTAGGAAGAATGTGTAATAATTACCAAGAAATACAAACACTTAGGTGCTAGTAAGTCATTCGCATGTTAAAACATACTTTTATTTTGAAGATACGAGATGATTGCGTGTACAATAGAAAATTAAATCATTGTATTTCAGGGCAGTGAACTGTATCAGACGATTTGTGCAATATACGATTTCGAATTAAAAACGGAGACGTTTTAAACCCATTCATCTGTTTTGAATGTTGCGCAAGGGAGGCTGCGTGCATCCAGCGCCTGCAGAGCGGGAGCAACGTGGCGGGGCCGTGCCTCGGGCGTGTGCCTCAGATCGATAGCTCCCTGGAAGGACAACCCCATCGCGCGCCGCCCTGCGCCCTGCGCCCTGCGCCCTACGCCCTTGGGAGCGGATGGGGCGGGGCGGGGCGGAGCGGGGCGGGGCTGGGCAGGGCAGGGTGGGGCGGGGCCGGGTGGGACTCTTCCGCGTGCGCCCAGACGCCGCCGCCGGCACGTGCCACTCGAATTCGGGGGGGGGGAGGGGAGGCGGGCGCCGCCCCGGGGAGACTGCCTGGCGCCGCCCAAGAGGGAGCCCTGCATCACACGCGTGAGTTGGACCCAGGCCACGCAGCTGCCCCCTGGAAGTGACACCCCCCACCCCCACCCGAGGAAACGGGCGGGTTTAAGAGGTGGAAACCGCTAAACTAGACCTCTTCGAAATAGCTGGTGAGGAGTCACGGTTATAGTGCTGACTGAAAGAACAACAGAGTTCAAAGCCGCGAGAAAATGGGGTTTTTATTGTAAGTTCAAATTTAATATTTTTATTCCATATTTTTAACCTTTTAGAATATAATGAATTCAGGTTGACATGGAATATTCTATTACGTATAATTATACATTTCTGGGATTGAAAGTTCGTGAAACGTGGCCAGTGAGTGATTTTCATACACCCATTTAATAATGAAACACTTAAAAATGACAATTAATATAGCATTATGTAATGTAATTTATACAGCCGTTACATCATATTCAGAATATAACATACATACCAGAATTACAGAATCACACGTACAAAACGTAAAACTTATCGACTTTAAAAGTGGTCAAGAATGTGTCTGTTTCAATTATACGATAGAAACTTAACAGCGATTTCAAGATAATGAGAAGAAAATACACATTAATAATTATTTTTAATTATTAATACTTGTTTTTGTTAATAACACATTTTCCAAAAATTGCAAGTCTTTTTTGATCGGTTTGTTTCAGCGTGACTACTTAAAAATCCCTCTAGGCGTATCGATCGTTCGAACCACAGGAGTGTGTAGTGGTAATTACAGTTAAATTATTTATAACTTTCTTCATATAATGCTGGCAAAATATTTTCTTTTTAATGTTCTCTTTATGAAATTGGTTTTTTATTGCAAAATTGGTTGGTGAACGAAGTAATGAATTATGCTACTAGGAATACGAAGAAATCCATGCAATGGGAATACCAGTTGTAATGCAACATAGCCGTTTGAAACAATCAGAAAAATATCACCAAAATATGTAAAATCATTGTTTTGAGAAAGTTCCTAGTTATCCAGCATTTTGTTGCACTTTTGCCTTCTATAGGTGGTACAATCGCAGAGTGAATGTCGGTTTAATACCTGTGACTTCGCGTCTTGTTTATGCTGAAACGCACGCCGTCTACATTTCAAGCAACAAAAGAGAATTTGGTACATAACAAACGTTTCCTTGTCACTGCCTGTTTGTTTAGAAAAGAAACACAACCTGAATACCACTTTTAATTGGTACTATGTGGAGAAGACCTTTTGTAATTTCTTATCTTATCGGGTAACCCAGTCATGCTTGTTGCAAGGTCAGCGAATTGTAATGAATGTTGGAAAGTGTACCTCCATTGAAAGATAACAACCCTGTACTAAAAACGTACGAGTCATAGGACTAAAAAACGTGCTCAAATATATGTTACAGCCTTAACAAAATGAAATCTTTTCTATTGTATTCTATTTAAATTTTCATTATTTTCAAATTATCTAATTAATAAAATTAATATTATGTGATTTTCGTACGTTGCCTTAGTTGGCTAGTTCCCACTGCAACACAATCAAGAACGCAGAGACAGCACAATCGGAGACAAAAGAAAGAAAATATAGTAGGTTAATGAACAGACAACTTGAGTAACAGTACCTCTTCCTCATTCATTAACTCTGCTCTACCTTCCAGACAAAGCGCGCCAAATTAATATATCTCTAGGAAATTGAACTGATAACTATTGTTTTAACGCAGGGCAAATGCACAAACAGTCAAATTCGTATTTTATGTTTTTACATAATTGTGAATATGAGTTTTCTCTCGATGAAAAGAGAGAGAGAGAGAGCAAATTCAATAGCAAGTGTATACATGCAGAGTTCAATTATAATCACAGAAGTCGCGCACGCGGAAATGGATTTTGTGGTCTTCCCTCGCCACATGTTCATTTCTGTAGTGTTGTGTAATAACGTTACGTTTTGTCATTACTCCCTCTATTTCCCTCTGGCATAGCGAACTTCAATTCATTCCCTTAGCGGTGGTCATTCTAACAATATACGTGATAGGTTATAGACGATTGAAGACCAATTATAAATCTGGTGATTTCATGATATTATTGTACTCGCGTTGCATTGGAGGGGAACTGTGCGCCAGGATGATAGTTATTCATCATGTTCATTTTGTTTGATTGTTTCATAGTTTATATACTGGTGGTGATGTAAACAATTATTTTTTATTAAATTATTCGTATATAAGAATCTTACATACATCATTTTCACATTGTACTATCCTTTTAAATAAAATCTAAGTTATTATGTTTCGATTTGTTCGTTGGAAAGAATTGCATCTGTATTTCTTTTTGGGTAACACTCTGCTACATCCTCCTTCTTTCAATTTATTTTTATTAACCTTTCTTTCTTATTCATGGCTCTCCTTAAACGTAAAAAACGTGCTGCGAAACCCTGAATCCAACTTCATTTTGACCCAACTCACCAACAGTTCTGCGTTTCGCACCGAACAATCGCGCAAATGCCCAGAAAGAGAGGCGCGTTTTCGGGCTGGAGAGCCCTTTAAGTCGCTCATTTCACCTGCGTAACGAGGCTCATTGTTCGTGGAAGGCTCGTCGGTGGCAGCTGAACTGGGCGCGGGTTTATATGGCGCTGTCCAGGAAACCGGTTGCTCTTCTGTGGCCGGTGGCTTTTCGAGCCCCGCGCAGCGCGGCGCGGCTCGGCGCTGAGTTGGCGTCTGCGCGTCACGGCGCATCCGTCGCCGCCGCCGCCGCGGCCGGCCGTGGGAGCGCGATAAAGCTCAATCGGACATATTTGCATGCGCTCGGGATGCCTGTCTTTTTTTTTTACTTCGTTTTAAACATAGTGGCACTCCAAGGCCATGAGCTGGAAGGAGTGGGGGACGCTGTCCTCCAAACGGGAGCTTCGTTACGACTTAAATTGTTGGTGTATTTGATGTCTGTTACTATTATCATATACACAAGTTAATTGTTTTGGTCAATGTATTCAGAGTAGACCAATACTTTCCAAAATGAGTTATATAGTTTTGATAAATGAATCATCATCGTCATGTAGAATTTGTACTAATTTAATACTTTGGTCTTGCAAGAACAGAATATTAAAGACAAGATGAGAAAATATTGATCTGTTCTGAATACATTAGTTAAAAAATTAACGTTTAAATTGTTGGTATTACGTAAATCGGAGTATAGACGCTAGGATCAGAACAGGGTTTATCTACAACCGAAGTAAGTTGTTACTTAGTGGCTTGTTTCCCTGGTGAGGGGCTAGGGGCTCCAGAAAAAAAAATATTAGAAAAAATGTCATGAAATTTGTTTTTTAGTAAATATGAAGAAATTCAGGAGGGGCTCCAACACGCTTTTGGGCTTGGGGTTCCGAAGTATCTAAATCTGTCCTTTGCTAAGATGAAACTAAAGCTTTGGGATGTGCAGCATAAAATGAGAGAGGGTCTACCTAAATTTCTGGCCACTCTTTTGCTTTGAACTTTTTTATTTACTCGTACGTACTCGTCTTTTATAAGGTAAGCGAATAAGACATACTACAAGGAGCACGAACTTTAATGATACAATTAATAACCCATTTACATAGTTCCGAGTGGGTTTGGGATGTCCCTTCCTTAATGTGATATAATCTCTCTATGTATAAAACCACGTCGGGTTAGTTACATTTATAACTCAAGAACGGCTGAATCAATTTTAATTATCTCTGATTTGTTGGATTCATCTCCGCCCCGAATAGCAGAATAACTATTAAAATATCGAAAAAAAGCGCTAAAATGGGTGTAGAATAAAAAACTAAATATTTATGTCAAATGCAACCCGCTATACTCGGTAGGATTTTTGAATCTATATCATTAAATAACTCCTAAACGAAGCGTTCTAGAGCATTAAAAACTAACCTTTTGAAATGAAAGTTCAATATAACTGGTGAAGTTAAGGCAGAGACTTGAAAGATTGTTCGGGTCTTATAAAACTATAACAAAGACAAAAGGATTAGAAACAGGAATGTTAGGTACCATTACACGTTGTATTTGATGAGGAAACGCTGATTTAGATCCGTTGCAGGCGATTCTCACACATTTCAAAGCATTACCTATTTTTCCGCTGAGAGACTTACGTCATCTAACTTGATAGGGGAAACGAGAGTTTCAGCGTCTCGGATACAGTCATTCGGAAGCAGCGGGGAAGGAAAGGAACATTTTGAAAAGTCTGGGAAGGAAATTCACATGTTTCACACTTCAAGCATTCCGATTTCTTACAGCAACTTCATTGATTGGTAGTTAAACAAGACTGGAGTAACACCTGCCAAAGTGAAAATGAGTGCATTCAACCCCCACATTCCAAGCATTATTTACGGTATGAGCAAATATAACATAGAGCGCCTGAGTTTAGTTTTGAGCAAGTATTGCCACTGTCTCTGCAATGATTGTGACTGGGAAGTTGCAGGGTTCGAATTCTGGATGCCGATACATGTAGTAGGCATCTAGTTGAATATTACATGAAGTTTGTAATGATTATTTTTTTGTTCTTATTAAATTTCTTGTTCTTTGTGTTAACAAACTTTTTATTTCATCCAATGATTGATTAGTAATTCTGAAATAACTATTACCACATGTCTAGTGCATATTTTATCGCGAGAGGGGACGGTGCACTTCTCCCGCTAAGTGGTGAGATCCGGCGCCGACCTTCTCGTACTGTAGTGCACTTGCTGTGACAAAGATTAGCATCATGACAGTCATGCTAGTCATATTCACTAGTAACCAGCTGTAACGTATACGTTTCATGGCGGAAGGAATAACGATATATTTTAACAATTTATTTAGTGCGATTTGAATTATATAATTTGACGGTTAATTCAACGTCCACAAATAACAAGATAACGTACAAGAGATACTGAACATTATTGGTTGGTCTGAGTGAGTTTCACTTAACAACTGTTTTCCGCAACGAGTTTGCCACTCTTCTCATTTAGCTTTCATCGTCCTTCTCTCTCTCTATTTCTCTCACAGTTAGTCTGGCTCTCTCTCGCACTTTGTCGTAACAGCATTTTTGCGCACGTGTACCGTTTGGGTGACTGGAGGGGGGCGAGTGTGTGCCGTCCTGAAGGGGCGATCCGTCCCCTCCGACGAGGGCTCCCCATGGATTCCTGGCCGCCGGCACGCGCCTCCCCTGCGCGCTCGGTCGGCGTGGGCGTTTGCGAGTGAGCGCCCGATTACCATTGCTTTGTTAGCTGCGATTTCCTCGCAAACGGCGGTTGCCGCCCCCTGAGCGCCGGGGGCGTGGGGAAGACGTGCCAAGCTGTGGGAGACAGGGTCAACAGTGCGTGATCGCGACAGTTTAGGGATTACCACGGTAGAATGTTTTTAATGTCGCCCTGCAGGGGGAATCATGATCACGTAGGCGGACATTGTTTCTGGCGGAGACTTGTAAACGACTACCCAGACCATGAGTTTCACGTCGGCACGCACGTCGTTAGCTTCAAAGTGGAGGCAGTGTTGCCGGGTTCACCCGGTAACCCACCAGTTGGGTCCTAGGCGCGTTGACCTTTGAACGGGATTGGGCGAAGGGCTTCTTAGGAATGACCCGGTTTCCAAATATAAGAGACCAGACGGGGACCATGAATCTCTGTCAGATTGCCATGTTCCGGTGGTACACACGTCGATAGCAAAAGGGGATTGCAGTGAGGAGGGTTTCCTAAGCCACCCTCGCCTTAGTTCGAGTGTTCCCCTGTTGGGTTCTTGGCATCGTCGTGGCATTGGCCCGGTACCCTGGGCATAGAGGAGGGACCTGGGACCGGCGTGGCGCATTAATTCGACTACGGCACCGGCCTGGAAAGCCGGTAGCATAGACAAAGTAAGGTGCTCCTTTGGTGTTCTGTGGCTGGAAGCTCTGAGCTGGCAAAGCGGCCCAACCCAGGAATTGAATGGGAAGTTTACCGAGAGCGTAAACTGCTTTCTGGTAGGATCCAGGTACCAGCGTGTCGGCATAATTGTGCGCTGCCGGGGGATGCGCATAAAGCAAAAAGCTAGAAGCCCACCCCGGGGTGAATTCACCCTAGTAGAACAGGTTATTATGTGGTATGGTAGACTACTGTTGTTCTACTACTGTTCTTAGTGTCGTCTGAGTTAGTACTGTAAATTGTTCTCAAAGGGATATTTTTTGCCTAATGCTAGGAATATTTTTTGCCTAATTTTAGCGTCAATGTTTGACAGGGATGTGGGAATATAAACATGAGACAATGATATGGTTACATTAATGTCAATACCTTTAAGATATATTTAACAATATTCTGTCCAAATTTGTAAACGAACGAATATTTATTAGTAATTGAAAGGCTGTATTTTTCAATTATTTGGTTTCTTCGGAATAAATAATAATTTATGTATGAAATCTGAATATATTTTTATTTTTCTTCTTGTTTCTAAGTATTATAATTGTAATCTCAGACTCACACGGGATATTTCTTAAGTAAGAAGCAAAATATATTAAATGCACATAGTTTCCCACAGTTTGCTAGACGCTGTGGCCTACTTGCTATGTCATAATGTGTGGATTTTAATTTTCTGCCTAGGAGAGGTGTTATGGCTGCGTTGTGTGGGAATCCGGTGCCGCACCGTTAGCGACGGAACGCGGGTTTATGTGGAGCGCGGGATCGCGGGTAACTTGCGCCGCTAGTTGCGTTTTCTCAGGACAATTCTTTTGGCATCTCGGTGCAAGTAGCGTTGCAGGAACTCTGAACGCTGAGTAACATCTAAATTGACTTGTTCTTCTATAATTCATTACAATTATTTCCAAGTGAATTCAAAATTACAAGACCCAATAATATCATCTAATAACTTCTGCTAGCCAATTGAGGTATCGATAGTGATAATTAGGCATAGAATTTTCATGCAGTTGCGTATTTCTTCTGCTTAGTCGTAGAATTCCGAAGTTCGGTTTTCTTCCCGAATGGGTGCTCCTAGTTTATTTCGAAGTTTTGTTTAGCATATTTTTGCATATTTGAGCTATATTGCATAAAACTGCACATGCTATGATACATTATATTGCATATTTTCCGATAAATAAAGCATAAAATTTTCAAGTTTCAAGGATGATTTGTTATTTCACTTTTTTGGCTTCCCTCAACTACAGAGTGAAGGGTGAATATTAATAGTGAATATTAAGTTATTCAGTTTATGACTTCTCTTGAATTAATTTCATTTCTTTTATCTCCTTGAAATCTATACCATGTGTTCACAAAGGAACGTTTCGCAGAATTGAATAACGATAATGTAAACGATCGACGACTTTAATCACACCCTTTTTCGTGCTTAACTGAAAGAGGTGGCCACTAAAATCAAATTTTTCGAACATCGATTTTATAGAATCATCTACTCTGCATCACTTCTCTTTCTCATTTTGCTTTGAGCTTGAGATCAGTTGCAATCCGTTTGTTTTGTTATTTTATTATTTTTTTACGTATTCTGGTAAATATGAATGTTAATAAATTTGCCTCTGCAACATCTCAAGTTGTACTTTAATTAAAAAATAACTTCTATTTATTTTTGTAGGTATTTCAGTTCGTTAGGTAATGTTTTTACTTTATTTCACTCATTTTCACGCATACTTTTGTACATTTTACGTGTTTACCGCATATTTTATGGAATATTTTGACATATTAGACTGCAAAAAATCCTATCCCTAATGATAATATAAAGTAATAAAAATAGTCAAAACAATAATCGCTCGTATATCGCTCAGGATGATTTCAGAAAACTCCCACTGGACACATGACGGCTCTTATGATAATGTAAAGGTCGTCGACCATTCGTGCTGGACGACCCTGGCCAATTAGATGAATAGGCTGAGAGGCCGCGAGGGCGGGGCTGGTGCGGCCGGTGACATAATGGCGCTGAAGCCGCGGAGAGCGGTGTGTGCGCTTCGCTGGCGCGTCACGTGCAGAGCGCTCGATGAAGCTTCAACGGCCATCTGCCTGCTCATACCCGTCCACACCCGTCCTTACCCATCCATTCCCGCCCATACCCGTCCATACCAGCTCATACCCATACATACATATCCATACCCGCCCGTACCCGTCCATGCCCATCTATATTCGCCCGTACCCGCCCATACCCGACCTTATCCATCCATACCCAATGATACCTATCCATACACGTCCTTACCCTCCATATCTGCCTGCACCTGCCAATATTCGCCCGTACTTGCTCACATACTTACACCGATGTGCCCATCGGCCCGCTCACTTACTCATTGACTCGATTCGCCGCCACCCTACTCCATCCTCCCCTCCGCGCTTCTTGCCCGCATTGGCTTCCTGTCTGACCTCGCCGCGCCGCGCCACCCGCGCTACCAGCTCCGTGCCTCCCGGCCTCCCCGGTTGTCACCCGGATCGATGGGATCAACTGCCGGAGGGGTGTGGATTTTGATGGCAAATGATGCATGTGCTAGGGAGTGAAAGGGGTCATAACGAAGGAAGCCTGTACTTGGCGTGACATGATATTCGTCATCAAATTACTTGTGATCTTTCATTATTCTATAGCTTGTTCGAAAGGCAGATTTGAGAGGTGAGAAAGGCAGAAATTATAGGTGGATCTTTTTTAAATTAAATGATGATTTCTATTATATTTTTAATTTACTAGTTATAATTTTAAAGTAAAGCTTATATTCTTTAAACCTAGCACTTTTATGCAAGCATAAAAATCATCTTAGATCAGTACCTCGGCCAGTCGTTTCGTCGGTCAGTCAGTTCGTCCGTCAGTCAGTACGTCGGTCAGTCAGTACGCCGGTCAGTTAGTTCGTCTGTCGGTTAGTCGGTAGGTCGCCGGTCAGTCCGTTGATTATTTATTTAGTACATGTATATCGGTCGGTCGGTCATTCGGACATTTTCTTACATTTTTATTCAAACGAAACGAAAATATGTACATTATAATTAATCTTTTGACTGCATTGATTTTAACTTAAATTATTTTAAGTGTAATATAAAGGTTTATAAAATATATTTAAGAGCTTGCGCCTGCATAAACTAGAGTTCTTTTGAAAGCAATGACATTGTTGGTTGAAATTTAATGTTCTAATTAATGATGTTCTGGCGAACTTTTAAGAGCTTAGAAGCACGAGGTTTACGAAAAGCGTTAAGAGAAATTAACTGAAGTTTAGAATGACTAATTGCAAACATTTGAGTGGAAACTCAGCATTTGATTTGCTCTGTCGTGACAGAGTGAGTCATCGATGGCATCGAGAACCAACGCATTGCACGCGCGCCTCATTATGCACGCCTTAAGAGCTATTCAGGCCTTATGGAGCAAGGTGCCGATCCTACACTCGGCCTATTATGAGAGAATGGAATAATGAAGACTCAATAACTTTCTTGTCGCTTATTCTGTTGATCAGATAAGAAGAAACACAACGGCTAATGGAAAGCCAACTCGCAGAATTATTTACCAGATATGTATTATGGCTGTGTTGGAATAGTTACTTCTACACATTGACTTCTTGAAAATGACGAGGATGAGTCTTTTTTGCAGGTCCAAGAATAGAACCTTCTTTACAGAAGAAAATAGACCATATACTCATTCCCAACGCGAATACAGTGAAATATGGCAAATGGCCTCTTAAGGGAATTTTTCGATAGATAACATTTCGCTAGAATTCTCTAAGAATAGAGTCCCTAGATAAAGGAAGTAACGCATCCCTTTGCGCCGCCGAATCTACCATTTCATATCCAGTTGTCAGGGGGTTTCCAATTGTGTGTTGCGGAGCACCGATTGAGCACAAACCGCGAAACTCTCTGTAAAGCCTTCAATTATCCTTTCTCTTCAACTCTTGGATGCTGTCTGATGGTGCTATCAAGTTCAAGGATAATTAATAGCGTCGATATTTCAGGTTGCGTTGTTTCTTTGTACTTAGGTAGAGTCCAGACATAGAGTAGCATTCCTTTGCGCCGCCCAATCCACCATTTTCTGTTCAGTTGACAAGAGGGTTTGAAATATGCGATATTCACAGCTACCAAACCAATATTCATATTCTCCACAAGCGTTCTAAATCTATAATGTATCAAGTCCTAAATGCCGCCTGAGGTATATTAAATGGCGGCGGCCGCTCAGGTTACGTTACTGTGTCTAGGAACTCTAATCTAATAGTGCGCCCGAGCGCCGCGCCGTGAGAAGGAAGCGCCCTCAACCGCTGTCCAGTGCCCTTGACCCCACCAAAGGGCGCGGCCGTCAGGCGCTCCGCCGCCATGGAGTGGCACGGCGCGGCGCGGCGCGGCCGTGGCGTGGCGTGGCGTCCTGCTTGACATGCGCCGCTGCTCTTCTAGGAAGCCCCTCGGTTCGCCCTCGACCCCTCGGATGACAGCTTCGCCGTGAATGCCCAGGGCGCCTCCCCCGCACTCGCCGTCAGCCTCGCGCTGTCCCTCGCAGCCCCAGGGACACCTCATCGCTCTCCGCCTCTGACCTCCCTTGTGCTTCCTCCTGCACAGCCCGTCTCTCCTCTCATTGTTGCATTCAGCGCGTCGGTTTCCATACGACATTCACAGAATCAAGGGTTCCGCCTATGAGAAGAAAAGATAAAGCGAGAATTTCAGTCAGAAGAGTTAACATTATTTTCAATAATGTACGCAGCTTACATCTGCCCATAATAACGATGGTGAGAGCAATGGTGATCTTAGAGATTTTGGTAGGGTAAGGTGTGGCAGGGCTGGGCGAGGATGGTGGGAAAGAACGGTTCGATTTGAGCAGTGGGCGCAAGGCAGGCTAGGACGGGGGTACACTACAGAGATAATTTATTATCTTGTCAGATAGAGATCCTGATAAATCAAGAACCAGGAAACGTAGGGAACGAAAACTACTGCTAGTCCATTTCAGGTGACGTGCGTGAGCCAGTGTTTCTGTCGGTTGGTGGGGAAAATACCCAGGAATCTTTTTCGTATTTGAAATCTATATACAGGTATATAATATTTTACATCTGATTTAAGCGTCTGAGACGCCATTGTAAGCTAGTGTCCTCATTTGCCGGCCTGAGTGGGACGGGATTTAGAGCAGCGTTCATGCGGAACCGAAGATTGCGCGTTGGAGTCCCACTTACGGCATTTCAACGTAGGGTTGTGGTGTGACTGGCGTCTCATTCCACCACATATCGCAGATGAACTATCATGTCATCTGTAAACGTCTATCTTTTATCATTCATCCTTCATAACCACAAACACATTTGTTTATTAATACAAGCCAAAGCTCCTGGGTTGCTTAAAAGAATGACAAGGGTCGTTCTTTCGTGATCATTTTGGTGTAACTCTCTGAATTTTGGAAAATTGTAAATTTGGAAATAATGCCAGAGAGTATGAGCTGCCGTAGCACTAGTTTTCAGATCGAGTTGAACTGCCTCTCGTACGACATTCCTAAATATCGTCTTTTCGAATCCAATTTATTGATCACCGATTGCGTTGGATTTTATTAGCTGCATATTTGCTCAGTAAATAGAGGTTTTGTAGAACACGTATCGATGCCTAGCCGCTGCAACATTGAATTTTTCCCAGGAAAAGAGATTTTGAGAGATTCGTTATTTTGTTCCCATTGTGTTTCCATGTTCATATAGTGCAATGCAGGTAACACACCCACTTTTTATAGTGAATTTTGTAGAGCATTATAGACGAACATAAAAAAATAGTAAACATTTTTTTAATTACATTGTAAAAGTTACTGTCAATCAATTATATCAGGTTCTTTCGAATACAGTTGAGATGAAAATGAGTCATAATGTTGAAACCGCGTTTCGTAAAATGTTCTGTGAGCTGTCTACACTACTTTGAGTCAATTCAATTATGTCTTATTTTACGCGGCGAGGTTCAGGCCAACTATGCCGGCTTTTCTGCCCGACCATGCAAATTTCTCTACGTTCCTTTCTCTGTCTAGCAGAGAAAGAAGGTATCGCTCGGGTGATGAAACAGGCGATTTGAATTTATTTCAGGGACTACTTTTAGGCTTGACCATCTTTTACGTACAGGAAATCTACAACATGGAACAAGTAGCTTTACTTCCCGTCCAATGGAAGGAGTAAGAACCATTTTTTGCCCAACCACTTTTTACCCTTAAAAATCCACGGATTGGATAGGGTTTGAACAGTTCGATACGCTAATCGTTACTAATCCACAATAGTTGTGAATGCTCTTCTGTCAAATGTTCGCTTGATCCTCCGGAAAGAAAAATTGACAGTGATTGTGGGTAGAAAGACATTTTCTTTGTTGTCAAAATGTACGTAACGCAATGACTTTGCGCATTTAGCGTTTATTTTCCCCTTTTACAACAACGCCACGCGGCGTGCATTCACGCGAGTCCAGTGGATGACAGCACTGCACATCACGACGTTTCATCTTCAGTCCCGTGGCATATCTTTGCACTCTCCGCGTTCCCACAGGACGTTTCCTGCTCTCGTGACATGCACTACCATCCAGTACAATTCATTAAACAGAAATATCGAAATATGCTCATTTTCTATGCATACGAATTCGTTGGAATTGCTTCGTACCATTTGGGTAAAACATAACCAAGCTGTGGCGTAGCTAGGGGGACATGGAGGCGGCTCCCAGAGTGATACCATTCTAGGGGTGATACCGAATAAATTATTTTACAGTTGGAATTATATAATTTAAATCACTTACTTAAAATTGTATATATTATTAGTTTTCTTAGTTTTAATAGTTTGAAAATTTAATTGTTGGAATTGTATAATTTTTACGGTTTAATTAAAAATTATTTATATTAATTTAATAAGTATACATTTAAATTATAAACATAGATTATGATTTAATTGCAATTATATTGGAATTATTGTTAATTACATATAATTGTTTAATATATTATAAATAACTACCATGTGCATATGTTTGTATTTTTCATAAAATAATGTACAATCTATGCAGCAATAGATATTTTATACTTAATTTATGGGGGTTAACATTATTAGCTTTGCCCCAGGTGACACCAACTGAAGCTACGTCACTGTAACCAAGTGTGAGGTAGCTTTCGCTGTCAATGTGATCGCGCTTTGAAGCCAAAGCGCAGTGAGGTACAGGATGACAATTTTGGGCAATGAATGTTGTGGCAGAAAACGATCAATAAAGTTATATTGACTTCGCACTATAAACTGAAAGTTTCTTAATGTTTTCTTCATCAGTTCCCAATATTTTTCATTGTTGATGGAATCACTTTGTATTTCAGAAAGAAATATACGTAAAGTTTGCAAAATTAGTTTCTACAAATTGTGACTTCACGAAGAAAAGTAAAATAATATAAGGACAAAATGCGGTGCCCTTAGATGCTTCTGAGAAACTGCTATTGATTCTTTTTTTTACTTTCTCGCAACTTCTTACGCAGTAGAGAGAAAGTTATGTAATGCTGAACGAACAAACGGTGAAATTTTATTTAAGGAAACTCGACCATTGATTCTCCGTACACTTCGTTTCAGTCATTTACATTCTTCGTGACCTCGGCGCTTCCAACGTGATGGATCTTTCACAGATCGAAATCGCATCGTCTCGCACTAATAAGGGAGTTAGTGCACACCATAGTCAACAGAACTATCGATCTTCTGCGCATGCGCAGATTCATTGAAGTGATGCAAAACTGGAACTGCGCATGCGCAGAAGATCGATAGTGCTTTAACGTCCGAGGGTGCACAAAGTCTCCATTCCCTGAGCTCTGCAGTGGAGCCTGACGCACAGGGCGCGCCTCGACGTGCGTTCGCGAGCCGGGGGGGGGGGGAGATTCGCGATCTTCCGCGGACACGCAAGGTCGACGTCCGTTGAATGGGCTCGCGACGCCAGTGCCGTCAGCGCCCGGCAGCCAGCGGCTGACTCGGCAGCGCGGCGCGGCGCGCGATGGGAGAAAGACTGAGAAACCTGCCGAAAGTCTAATGATGTCCAAAACAAGGGATACGGAACCATTTTCTGAAAAATTAGTGTAGAGAATGGCAGTGGTGAATTGCGAGAAATGAATGAAATAATATAAAGGCTGTAATAACGAACTGAAAAAAATTACTAATCAAGATCTCTTAGTCGCATACAGAAGACAATAAACATTTGCCGGTCATGACGATACAACAACTGTCGCACATTCGATCGCCGTGTGAGTTCTGAGCACATCCATCAAATAACGTCTGGGCGTTTCTCAACAAATATTTTTGGCATTTTATTTTTCATAAATTTCAATACATTTCTCTTTAAATTGGCGTGCGAATTATGATGATATAACTCTTATAAGTATTTTATTTTATTATTCATATGTGATGTCTTCCTTTCATTGGACGTAGGTCCTGGCTCCAGTACTTCCAGATACTCTTACATAATCCAGCGTGCAACTGCTGAATGACTGAGACATGCAGAAAGTAAATTGAAAACTTTGTTGTGAAGCTAACATAAAAAATGTGTCAAATGAAAATAGTTGTTGGAAAAGTATTATCCCAATGAGGCAAATTATTGAGCTGGCGTGTTCTGAGGGTTGCATCTTTAAAGCCCATTTCTTGAAATGTGATATTTTTATTTCTAAATGTATCTCTCTTCAGCTTACATTTGTAATAGGAAACTGAAATTTTCAGGAGTTGTTTATAAAGGTCTAAATTTACTGAAACTACTTTTTTCCTGTTTGCCTTAGTATTATCCATTCTACAAAACTTTAATTACTATAAAATGTGGTAAAAAATTGCATTATGAGAAAATATTTTTATCTACAAAAATAGTAAAGGTTTTTTAAAACCGTTGCTTCAGTATTATTACGGGCGATACATCTGTAACTTATAAACATTTCATAAGCTTGACTTCAATAGATCGTTCCTTTAGAAATTATGTGGAGATTTTCTCAGATGTCATTGTGCGATTAACAAAGTCATGAGAGATAGAGTGCGCTCGAAACTACAGATTTCGACAGCCACAGATATTAGATGTGAAATAAGCGCGACTTTGAATCTATGGTAAAAGTAACAAACAAACTTACATTTTCGAAATAATCTGCATTCATTGCAGAATTTTGTTCTCTTTCAAGTAATTCTAGGTAGGTGCATGTAGGGCTTGATTTCTGGCAGAACGCGCCGGAACATGTTCAGGTACCTCGAGAATAACTATTAAATTATATTATTTATAACTTTTTCTTAAATCAATAGTTCATTCGGGGCGCGTTCCGGGACTTAAGTTTTTATAATTCAAGCACTGCGTGCATGTTTGCGGAAATTAGCACTTGGACTTTTGTCCAGGCGTTCGGCCTTTCCCTCCACCGTGCGGCGGCCGGGGAGCGCGCCTCAAGGCCGCAACGCGCACCTTTCTTCGGCGGAGAGACGCCCACTCCCGCGCTCAATGGACGGCAGAGCCGGTCGCACTCGGGCCCGCATTTACGCAAGGGGCCAGCGAGCTGCGGCCCTCATGATACGCCGACAAGGATATAACAGTGTTCGTCTCATGGGGGTGTTAGCAGTATGTGATTGAATTGTATGACGCGAGTGGGTAAGCGAGAGGGTATTTTAAAAGCGATATCACAGAGGATTTATTTAATTGGAAAACGTTAAAATATATATTGGGGGATATTTTTAAAAATGTAGGTTTATGTGAGAATTCACTGTTTTTTTTTAAAATCTGAACCACAATACTTCGTCATTAAGTTGTTGTAATACTCGATTTATACCCACTGATTCTAATATATTCGTACCAGGTCGCAGTCATATTAGTCTTACGGGGTATTTGCTCTCGTGTATGGTCGTGGCGAAATTTAGTCCCATGAATTTGATACCCTCTTGGCATTGTATGGTGACCGCAGTTTTCTTCAGTGGCTGGCAAGGTCGTCCACAATTGTTCTCAATCGGCGGCGAAGTATTCTGTAGTAAGCTTCAGGTGTATTACAAAGCCTAGCATAATATACTACTACGAAATACATCATATTTTTAATATGATAGAAGAATAATTATATATTCCCTCAAGACCAAATGCATCATTAATTCAACAGTCTTATTTGGAACTATCATTCGAACGGAATATTTGAATTTGACAACAAAGTGAATGACAGGAGATACTTTCATGTTGCCCTATTTATTACATGTCAGATAATTATTGATTACCCATAGGAACCCAGGCTAAAAATATTGCTCCAAAATGTGATTACGAGAGCGGCAATTTTAGGTAATGTTCATTTATTCTCTATACATTTTTTAATCGGCCACTCCTCTCCAAAGTCTCAGTCGTGTCATGTAGTATACCATGAACGCTTATTAGTTGTATTTTTGAATTTTGTAATCTCTTTATGCTATTGGGACCACATTAGTCTAATTTTCAGTGAGGACACAAAGGGCATCAAACGAATTTTGGTACAAATTAAAGGGTCTACAATGATATTACCTACCAAACATCTGACTGAATTACTTAAAAATTAACTTAGTTTCATTTAGAAAGTAATCAAATGGTTTCTTAGTTATCAATTTGTATACCAATAATTTAAAATCGTTTGTTATTAATTTTTTTAATTAATTTGAATTAATTGTTTGGTGCTCAAGAGAAGGCCGTGATGTCACATGTTATCGCTATCGTTTGTGTGCTATTGTAGCGAAAGATATTGATCTATTTACGATACGATTATTCTTTGCAATGTAGTAATGTACCTAAATTGCCATTTGTCGCCTAGGGTTGGGTGAACCAAACATTGCAATACCATTTGCTTGGAGCATCATATAAAATATCAGAAAAGGAAGACAGACATGTCTAAGAAAATGTAATACTTGTGTGAGTAAAATTACAATTATTCAACAGTCGGAATTTCTTCTAACAAGTCATGCAAGAAAGCATCTGTTGAAAGAAATGGGGCGCATACGAAAGACTCGGAGTGCGCGAATTTCTCCACATGTTATCGATACAAAGGATCATATGTTGTAACAGCATTGAGTAGATCCATGAACTGATACAGCATGACTACTAACGGTTGGCGGTGGCTAAGAGGTGCGTGTGGAGGCTAAAGAGGCGGTACCTCGGCCGAAATAGCACCAACACATGACTTTATGAGGCAGGATTGGCAGGTTTCCGGCCTCATACGAACACTTAAGGCGGGCTCTGAGCAATATAAGTAGTAGCATTTTTAATTTTAACACTAAAGACAGCTTTCGTCGCGTATTTTCTCATATTACCGGTTGTGATCAATTCAGGCATTATTGTCTACCGAGTGAAGGCAGAACAAAATATCAAAATAATTATGCGACAGACTACATCAGCCTCCATTATAGAGGCAATGGATTTTCTTCTTGCAGTTTTCACTAACTACTGCGACAGCCTTCTCGATTCAGAAGCATCTGTCGGTGCGCGGAGTTTACGATGCTCCAAATTCTGCTTAAACTGTGCATGCATTTGCCTAGTGTTTTCATTAGCTTGTTTCGAGGTCTAGACTTTCAACCGTTTTTTCCATGGGAAATGATGTCCGAATCTCACATGTAGTATGTGTTTCATTCAAAATTCAAATATGTGTTTCATTTCGTGAAGTGTTTTACGAAAGGTTTTTACCCTGCTTGCTGTGGATTTTTATGTAGTTAAATGCAGAAAAATAATAAGAATAAGAATAACTTATTGTAATGGTTTTGTCTTCTTTTCAAGAGATGCAAATGAATGGAGTCAAAAATTACACTTCTACATCCTGTGACATTAATATCTTCATCTTGCAGAGCATTATCTTTCTTCAGGTCTGCAACAAAATACTTACCTTCGATTTTTGTGAAACATAAGTGCCAAGAGCAAAAGTCAGTCATTACTTCCTTTTATTGATATTTCTTGACGTAAAGTTTTCGTTATTGTAGTAGCTTGGCGAAACTAAAGCCGTTCAAGTACCTGCTATAATATAATGTTGTGGGTCATAACTAAAACTACCCATGATATCCGTCATGTAATTCGAGAACAAATTGGGAATGATAATAATGCTTGAATTTCTAAGCATAAACTCATTTTTTCTCACAATAATGTGAATTATGGCATTGACATTCACATTTAGAAAAATGATTATCAGTCTTAGAAATAAAGCAGGCAGAAACTTATTCACTGATCAGTTTCTTTAGCATAAACTTTCCGAATCATGTACGACTGCATTAAAAAATCAAACCCTAGTAACTATACCTTTCTATCTGCTATTTTCCTCATTCTTCTTGGCTGTGATATACTATCGTCAGATCCCGGATCTTCGACGCCTGTCGGAACATGTGGGATGGGTTAAATGGTAACACGTGATTGGCCTATCGCCTGATCCATAAGACACGATTGACTTATTTAAAAAAATAATTTGCAAATTTCCCGCGTGGGTTCGTCCTTGGACGTGTTTAGGGATGACAGCAATATATCGATATTTTCGAGCAAAAAATCGATATTGTATCATCAGTGTTTTGCTTTCGATGCTTTCTTCAGATCGATATTTGTGCAGAAACATCGATATTTTCAAAGAGTATTTCTCATGAAGTAAATAAAATTTCCAGTATCTTTTTTTTGTGGATTTCCTTTTTTTGATTATTTTTTAACTGGTAATATCGTTAAAATGCATTTTGAACTTTGATTACATGGAACATTGATTAGACAACTAAGATGACAGTCAAATTTAAGGAAGAATATACATAAAGTAATATTGGCGTGCTAAGTATCACATTAGAACCAGGACGTTTTACTTCGATTTGCTTCATATTTAAAACATCAATGTTTTTGTCGATGTTTTCATCGACATCGAAAACCTTTTGTCTATATATCGAAGTATCGATGTTTTGCTAAAATTTGCCATCACTTGGCGTGTGTCGGCGCAACGGGCAGCGTCAGGTGGGAGGAGGCAGGCCCCTCGCGCGGAGAGCTTTTGCTTTCGCTTTCGCCCCACGCAGCAGCTGCCGCCACGTCACGTCTCGTTGCGCAAGGAATCCGCCAGTCTTTCTTCCACGGAACGCATCTCGGTTTACTTCCGACAGCAGCATGCAGCAGCGGATTTTCTACACTTCGGATGCCGCTGGCAATCAGAAGAATCGCCTCGGCCTATTAAGCTTGTGTAATTTTTGTTATTCCGTGTACCCCATGGATGAATGAAAATGAGATCAAAAATTGAAAAATTGATTCATTTTGTTTCCTTTAATAATTGACTGTCACTGGTAATTTACTACTAGTCTACTTCTGTTAGTTATTTTGATTTTGTACCTCTCTAATGTTATTTCGCTTATTCATTTTGGGTTCACAAAATATCAAAATAAGTGTAACATTCTTTAAAATTTTCCAACACAATTCTATTCTCCTTTTTGTGGTTAAAGTCTTGTACTTCTTTGTTGTTCCTTGTTTATCACTTTTACGGCCTGAAAGTGGCTGAGTTTCAGATTAGTTTATATATAATTTTTCACCCTGCCATTTTATATTCATTGCGTTTTCAAAAAACTATACGTTGCTTGTCTTTCGTCCCTCATATGTGTATGAATGTTAACTGCATCTTCTGATTGTAATGTACTACTAGCCGTTATTAAATCGTATATATTGCCTGAAACTCCGGCAATCCAACAATTATATTTCTTAATACTTTTGTTTGATTATTTCTTATTAAGTTCTTCCCTATTATTACTTCTCTTTACTACACCAAAAATATATTTATTTATTTAGAATTTTTCTTAGATGTCATTGTCCCGTAGAGTAACCTACTTCTTTGCAAGTAATTTGTTGCAGTTCCTTCTTTGTTTTATCTTCTTTATTTTCATAATATTTTCACCTAATTTCATTGATATTTCTTGCACTTCGTCAACTTCCCCTTTTCACATACACCCCAACACGAAGTGTGTTTTTCGTGTGGTCCTTTATTTTTCGAGGTTCTTCATATTTTCCTTCTCCTCCCAACACTGGCGTGCTGCTCAGGGAAACGGGAAAGGAACCGGAAGAATCGAAAGAGACATCGAATTTGCGTAATTGAGTTTAGACCTACATGCCCGTATCTGGAATAGGAACGAAGTCGTTCTTGAGAAATAACTTCGCGTGGCTCGAGAAAAGAAGGTTACGAAGTTCCTTTTTGAAGGGGCGCATTCTCGATGAAAATGTTATTTCGTTTATACGTTTTGGGTTCACAAAATATCAAAGTATAAAATTCTCTTACATTTCCGAGCACAATTCCTTTTTACTTTTTTGTGGTTAAGGGGTTACAGTTCTTTGTTATCGTTTATTTTTCTTTGCAAAATGAAAGTCAAGATAAAACTGTTTGAGTTCAGTACAGTGACTGCATTTATAGAGTGACTGCATTTAAGTTATTTTAAAATTCATTTGTGTTTCAATCTTTCATTCACATGCAAAGGCGTGCGCAAAGGAACATTCAGGGGGCCTTGGCCTCTCTGAAAATTTTCAAAGGGGTCCCATGGCCCTACGTAATAAAACATTTCCGTAATTACTATAAAATTGCAGACATTCCACTTTTTCAAACCGACAATTTGGGGGACGACATTTATACATTTGGGTAAGTCTCTCTTCAAACCACGTGGCAATATTGTTAATGGTTTAATAAGAAAAACATAAATACAATTGTTGTATTTATTCATTGTATCATTAAAATTATAATTTCATTGTCTTTGTAGTACATTTTATTTACTTCATTATCAAATGCTGCGTGTAATAAATAATGTTAACGGAAAAAGAGGTTCAGAGGGCCCCAAAAATGTAGTTGGTTCTTATTTTAGGTCGCGTACGCCTATATTAGAAGTTATTAGTGTTAAGAACATTTTATTTATTAATTTTTTTCAATTTTTTTTTTAATTTATTTATTTCAGATCGCTGTGAAACTTTTTTCAATTTTTCTTATTCGTACTTTTAGAAATGTGCAGACATGTTTTGCATTTGGTGGAATAATCGTTACTTACTAGTGATGTATTTTGCAAAAATGTCCATATCATCTTTCGTATAATGTTTGACGGATCCTTTACTTCACCCTTCACTTGGTCTCTTGTAAAGATTTTTCATTTTTTTAGCGTTTAGAATAAAGTTAATTCGATTTAACTTATTTAAATTATTTGTTATAAAAAAGAAAAATGTAATATACCTCAAATGGTTGTAGGAAAATGTATTGTAAGACGTTGTAAACACATTGAATAAATAAATTATTTATGAGATCATATACATTTTTTCAACAATAATCAATGGAGAGGTACTAAATTTTAATATTTTATTTTCAGTGAAAGAGCACGATATTATTTTTAATGAAAGCAATGTCGATTTTTTATTTTTATTTAAAAATGACGAATTCTTTGAAATTTTTTTCACCAAAACACCCTGAAATGACCTGGAATTTTCTTGTCGCTAAATAACAAGGCATTATATAAGCAGTGCGTGTCTTGTGGTTCCAGGGAGATGGTCATTCTGATTGGCAGATGACCTTCTCGCCCGTTAGGCTGTATTAAGTCGCGCGCAGCCATGCAGCGGCCTGTAGCACGCTTCCCATTTAGCGTGTTGCGATGCGGCCGGCCTTAAAAACAAGGTCTCTCGTTAGTGCATGTCTTTCTATGGCTACCTACTGATAAACGTTATATCATATCTTTCTCCTTCACGGAAACTGCATAAGTTGGTTACATGGTTGCCTGACCGAAGGTTTGATAAGTACTTCTTTGATCATTTTATATCGGAAGTTGGAAAGATTTGTGCTCTAAAAAATGGGAGGCATGAGGAGGAAAGAAAATTGATTAAATATATGATAGTTATATAATGATGATACTGTTACACAAAATTATACAGTTATACAAACACGATACAGTTTTTAATAAAATTACAACTATAGAGAGGCTCAAAAGGATCCGTTCAAAAGAAATGTGAAATGGGATGTAAACAGAATATTTTCAAAACAAAATAATTGAAATACAATTTAGTACACCACATGACCATTTTCAAAAATGTAATTATTACGTTCAAAATCTTAATATTATTACATTATTATGACATTAAACATTTGTTTTATGACTATTTATTACAACGATAAAACAAATTGATCACATATTGATGGCTAGATCTATTGAAACAGTTGATATTGGTTCACGATTTTTGAAAGAGGAGGTTTCATTGAGTTAAAATAATTTCTGCACAAAATTTGTGCGTTTCATTCAATGCTACGCTTCTGAAAGTTCAATTGTTGTGCATTATACTTTAGTAAATTTCTTATCGCTTTCATCCTAAAATAGAACACCTCAGTTATACGAGTGTGATGAACAAGAACATCAGAAAATGGTGCAACAATGAACAACGTATTAATTCCTTGATAATTAATTAAAGTTCTTTGAACTAATAAAATTTAACCTCTCATGGAGGCAGATATCAGGCCAGCCGAAATACCAATGGTCATCAACATTACTCTATTCTTTATATTAAACATTGCCATTCCAAGTAGCACAACATTAACTCCTCCTCCTACCAAATAACTTGTATACCAACAATGTTACTGCAATCATCACAACATCCACACATACAACTGTTACTATTACTATCATAATCGATCGTATAACCGATTACATCGATAGTCCACAGTCCAACTGTTCTCCTTAATTTCCTCAATACCAACAGTTACAACTGTCGCAACGAACATCGCTTTCAGAGCTAGTCATCATTAATGCAGTCATCGCAACACACACGCACTTACACGTGTTAGAATTGCCGATTAAAATTTCCATCGTCGCCGATTTGTCAATTATATCTTTACACAAATGTAATGTACAATCATATTCTCAACTAGTCCTAATTTTCTTAGTAACAAATAGTCGAAGTTATTACATCAGCTTTTGGCGTTTCTCTCTCTCTCTCTTTCTTCGATGATGCTGGCCTTGCACTCGCGTATTTTCCATACTGTCAGGAGTCTTTTCAGATTATTGAATCAGCTTTTGCCATCACCTTCCACCAAATTACTGCTCCTCGATATCCCAGCCCCGCAGAGTGCCGGTCGCGCAGCCTCAAAGGCAGCCCGTACCTTTGCGCTCGACTAATTAGGGCGGAAGCCTTTAGACACGATCAGACGGCTCTCGCGCGCGGGCTGTTTTAATTAGAAGCCGCAGGAGGTGACGCGGGCGTGCGGCGATAAGAACAGATAAGGGCGGCGCTGAGGCGGCGGGGGCGGAGAAAGGGCGCCGTGCTGGTGGCGACGAAGCGGCCGGCGAAGCCCTCGATCGATGTGAAGGGCCTCGCCTCCGCCCTTCGCCCTGCGACGCGGGCGCCCGCAGTGCCCTAGCGCAGTGTTTTCACTACTTCTTACCCGGATGCGCGCGGCGCGGCGATTGTTTTTCGAGAGGGCGAGGCAGTTGAATCCTCAAATCCTACGAATCCGAAAAGAGATTGGTTAGAAAAATTCTAATCTTGACGATTTTTTATTGAATCTGTGGAAACACACTTTGGAATATATTTTTTTAAATTTGAAATATCAGCTTGTTTGGACATCTCTTTTAGGGTTTTCGTATCTGTAGTATTTATTAACATAACATACAATTTGTTTATTGTATTATTATTCATTATTATTATTATTATTATTATTATTTGTATTTATTGTATTATTCATCATTGTATTATTAATATTATTAATAATAATTTTACAAAATAAATACATAACATTTAATATTTTTTGGATTGAGAGTTGAACTAACTTTTAGGATTGGATAAAATTTAAGATGCAACCTAAAATTTTCTCAAATTTGTTTTTTGTTTTCATTTTTACTGCCTGGAAACGGAATACACTATTGCAATATGTTGAAATTATTTTTCAAAGTGTTTCGTGAAGATGCTTATTTTGCCATGTGAAAAGTGAGCAAATTTTTATTTAAAATACACAAGCGTATTGTAGATGATAATATTCTCACGTTTCTTCATTACTTAACATCATCTGGGGCTTAAGTCGCCTTGCAGAGAAAAATTCGATGTATCAGGATGTACATCCCGTATATCGAAGAGTTCAAACAAAATAGCGTTTCTGCTGCAAAGAATAGGAACGAGAAAAGTCTGGTAAAGAGTATTCGTATTCACATCTATACCGCCATGTGGTTGGGGTTCTGATACTTTTATAGCATTGATTTGCATATGATTTGCTTCTGATTATGTTCTTACTCGTAAACATATGCCTCACGTGCATTCAGTTCAACAGCTGTGGAAGTTTGGATACGAACTACCGAGTTCATGGCAAACGGTATGTCTACCTGCTTTTCATGGGCGGACCAAGAGACAACAAGATGATTTTCAATGAAAAAATAAAAAAGTAAAAGAATGAAAGCC
Organism: Acheta domesticus; assembly: GCA_031308135.1. Lineage (NCBI taxonomy): Eukaryota > Metazoa > Arthropoda > Insecta > Orthoptera > Gryllidae > Acheta > Acheta domesticus. The sequence goes on from JAHLJT010009419.1 coordinate 129,806,611, forward strand.
CGAAAGCGGAGCGTTTAAAGGTCGCCGCCTGCAGGTTGAGGAGAGGGGCGGGGACTGACGCAAGCGCGGGCGCCGCTGGACGCGGCAACCTTGCGGGGCGCCTTCTACGGAGGCGGTGCGCGGGCGGGCGGGCCCTCCCAGCCCTCGCCCACGCCCAGCGCCCACGCCCAGCGCTCGGCCAACAGCGCAGAGATCTGTCGGGGCCTGCGTGCCTTTCTAGCCTGCTCCTCATGGAGCAACCTGTGGGAAGGTGACGTGCCCATTCGTCTTCTCTTTGTTACCGAACAGACTGGTCCGTTTGCAACCTGTTGTTTCAGAGAATGAAATTGGAACAAATAATGTGATATTCAGTGTTGTTCACCATGTGTTGACTGATTGCCTCGGATAAATTGAGTCAAAGCACTTTTGATACTTTGGATATCAAGCACTTTAAAAATGCGTGTTTTCAATTCAGGGACTTAAAGTACTAGTCTTCGTTGCGAATTTCATTGCTATTTGTAATATCTCTTTTGGAATATTTATTTCTTAAAACAAATTTAAATGTTTTGCTAAATGCGAAATACCTTTACTTAATTTACAGGTGCTTGATTTCTTGACCTCTATTAATAATATTATGGACCGATTCTTGAGTGTAGGTCATTAATGAATTTATGTGAAGTGTAAAATGTTGTGTAGTTGTGTGCTAGAATACTTATGTTCTTTCGGTTTGACATATGGGAACTAAGGAATGATATATCAAAGTAACTTTCGGGAATTAACTTAGTGCTCATTTCATATCATTCAACCATTCGTTTGCAATATTTTTAGCCACTAAAGACAATGGAATTGCGGAAATACAAATAACGAACTATCAAGATAAATATTTAACAGCAACTGAAAAATTCTTAAGCCAGATCCCAACATGGTGCTTGTTCTCGAATATAGGACTTCATTCCGTGTAGAATTTCCGCATACAACGAATCCCTAAATGCTGAACAGTTCGCGATGCAGTTCACACGAAATTAACGAGCTTCTGCTTCAATAAATGAGCGTCAAAAGTAGATGTCACGGAGATCCCTTACCATAACGTGTAAAAAATCCACGTTCCAAACCCCACGTTGGGCGCCATTTTAAACATATTTTATCTAAAAAAAATCGCCCCTCGCGGAATTCCTTCTCCGGAGCGAACAAGACCGCTCCGCGCGGAGGAACCATTGTCCCTTTCCGCCGCATTAACATTCCTCGCAGAAGCGCCATTTCCCCCGGCGCGGCGGCGGCAACAGCAGATGCGGTGACGGGCGATAGCGGCGGAGGCGAGCTGCAAGGGAGCGAGCATCTCATTTCCGGGTTTGAAAGTCGGCGAGCGCCGCCGTGCGGGTCGCGAGGGCAGCGACGCTCCGTGGCGGCGGCGGGCGGCAGCCGAACGCAGCCGCGAGCGCTGCGGGGCGGGAGACGGCGGACGCTTTCTCCGCTCTGCGGCTGATCGCGGGCGGCGCCCTCTCCCGCGCGCCGGACAAAGCAGCGTCTCCCACACCTGCGCGCGCGGGGGGTGAACAGGGCTGTTGGCGGTTAATGCCGATGCTCGTATTTGACCTTTCAACTTTTGTTCAGGAAAGTAAAGTGTTGTCATGTAGGTCGAAGCCCTTAAAAATCTCATCAAACATGCTTTTTAAAATATGCATGCAATAAAATATGCACGAAAAATGATCTCAAAATTATGAAATATGCACTTTATTATGCAATTAAAATTTTTGTGGTTTCATTTCCGTTCCATATGAACCTTTGTTGATAAAATTTCAAGAGAGGCGTGCCTAGAAGAAGAATGAAAAAAAAAAGGGACAAACATAATATAATTTACGTACCTTACTTTTCGAGAGAAATAATTGTAGCAAATATTCACCTAAGTCAAGTAAATTGCTCTTCTTACTGCATTTCGTCTGCCTGGTTTAAAAATATATCAAGAAAATTCTACATTTTTACAAATTCTTTATCATCTATAAAAATAAAAAAAACAGCGAAGCAATAACGTCAATGTATTTTCATCTTACAATGTCATTTTCTTTACTCTCACAAATAAATAGAATTAATGAAAAGATGCAACGCTTTAGATATAAGTCTCTATGTTAACGAAATATACAAAATATGCGTCTGTAATGACACGAACCCACAGGAAAAAATCAGAGGAATACGCACAAATATGCACTAACATTGAAATTTATGTAGCATCCAATACTAACCAAATGTCCAGAAATTTCACTTAGCTACGGCCTGATTCAACAGACCAAAATATGCAATATCATAGAAAAACGCTCTGTAGTTATCGTTTTGAGATTATAAATGTCATTAAGTGAATGGCTGTAGATCGTGGAACCTAATTATGAAATGTACAAGTTCATAATGCTATTATGAAGCATAATATAAATTGTTAAAATTGTTGAAATTAGAAAATGTAATGGCGGTGACCAATAAAAGTGACACAAATCAAAATTTGTCGTATTTAAATTAAGGGAGGAAAACATATTAAACTATATTTATGATTTTTCACAAGTAAAAGCAGGCAATTTTTTAAAAGACAGTCAGAATATGGAGTAAAACACTAAATTTGGCCGGGAAATAAAATGATCCCTGAGGTTAGTCGTTCTCCTGTAATAAAGAAAGATGATACTTCTTTTGCACCGATGGTACAAAAGTTGCAACCTGGATAGCTGGGAACGCTAAGGTGGAGTCTGTTCTGTAGAAGGATCGTGGGTTCGAGTCCCACATTAGGCATGGGTGTTTATGCTTGTTCATTCAGCTTTCACCTACCATAATTGATCTCCATGCCTTAAAATCGTAGTTGTAATCGTCGAGATGGCTTAAGAAGTCCCCCCTTGAATGTTGGCAATGTATACTGGGAAAAAGTGAGATTTAAGTGTCACAGGATAACTTGACACATTATTCCAAGTAGACCGAAATAAATATAATTTTTTAAAAAGGCTATTTGTATATTTCACTATTATTGTCATGGGTCACGCCACCCTAAAATAACTGAAAAGGCTTAGTTCAATTGAGGCTTTCTCAAAGTTTCTGTTCAGAACTTGAAAAGCTTATACAATTATTAAGTTAATGAAAGTTTCATATGATTTTCAGACAGTCGTAATGTTTATTGAAAGTACACATGCAATGATTCACTTGGCTACGTTTCGGAGACTATAAGATTACTAGCTAATACAATTACTTAAAAGTGCTGTTTTAATTTATGTTCAGCGAACAATATTTTGTTTTCCTTACAGACATCAGAAATCCCAATATCATGGTTCGAGTCAAAGTTTCTATTTTTGTTCCATAAAACATTTCTCATAAGTCGTAGAATTTAATTTTGAACATTGTATACATTTAAAGTTCCTTGCTTTGCACAATACAGTACCTGAGAGTGAGTACCATCAAGTGAACTCAGTTTCAGAACTTTGTTGTAAATCAATATTTTATGATGTATGTTACAATAAAGATAGAAATACGTCTTATGATACGAGTACCAGACTAAATATCAAAATAGTCAGAATGTCGCTAGATTAAAGACGGCACGAATCATTAAGGATTTCTGCCAGCTAATGTTGGCATCAGTCACGGGGTACTGACTGAAATAAATACGTTTTGGCATTAAAAAATGCGTTGGAAATAATACGATGCACAGACCCAAGGTTATTTTATGTAAATCACGAAGGCCAGAGCTTCGTCACCAACACGGGAATGTGCAGCGAAGCGTCAACTGAGGTACAGTGAGGTTAGGTTTTGTGATATCATGTAAACAAAAATGCACGATTGAACACCATGTCTCTTTCTATCCTTAGAAACTTCCCGCCAGCAGTCTGATCACTGCATCACATATCTGATATTTCTTTTTCAGAAATGTACTTCACTTCCTTGATCCAACTCGTGTTGGCGAATGCCAAATTTATCCGGCCAAAGTCCAAAGAATGCTTCAAAGCTACTTCTACTCAGGACTTTATCCATCCATTTTACTTTCTCGCTACGGAGCTGGAGCAGAGAGAAAATTATGTGATGCTGCGCGAAAAAACTGCGAATTTTCGGCAGAAAGTCTTATTACGGGGCCCGGGCATCGAAAAAGTGGATAAATCCAGTAGCTAAATTTAGAAAAAAATATCTAACACGTAGTGTAGCTAGAATCCAAGTTTGTGGGTTCTTGATACCGAAAAATCGAATGACGGCAAAACGTATATTTTATCCTCCGTCTGTGAACAACGCTAGCGGCTAAACCATTCAGTGGATTTTCTCCAAAATTGATATTCTCCAATCGATCTGGCTGATGTCGCGGACCCTTGAATTTGAAACCGATATTTCAGTTTGGGATGGGTACTTTACATGAAGCCCCTGGGACATTTTGCAAATTTTCAAAAAATGACTTTTATTGAATGAATCGTTGAAATGAATCGTTTTTTATTAAATTTTGTTGTTGGGTAATGTAATGGACGTTAAAGAGAACGGTGCAGTCTCATTTTTGTTGAGAATCCTAATTTTTCGAAAATTGCAAAAGTTCTTCCTACAACTAAAATATTGACAGAGATTGTTTTACTTAATGAAATCACTTCCTTAAATATATATTTTGAAATAATGCCATATACAATTTTTTCGAAAATTTGAGTAATTTTCGTCTTTAATTTTGGGTGAAATTGGGGGCGAGAAAGTACCCCTAGTTTAATAATGAGAACATGAACCGGCTTATTTGGTAATTAGCCAGATTTTAACTACCTTATTTATGAGACTGATTTATGAGCATGTAATGAGAGATTCGTAAGTTAAGTAAATGGAATATTAAGATGAGACCAGATGCCGAAAGATTTGATAATCAGGTTTAATTGTACCGTCCCTGGGTATGATACGATGTATGATACGAATGATTTCAGTTATTTCAATTACAGCAGTCTGTGATATATTACAGCATGTAACTACTTGCTATCGTCTACAGTTAATGGCTCTACACTCAAATGGAAACTGACGTGCAGAGAAGCCTTTTATAAGTGAAACCTTTCAATTCTGTCTTAATCAATTGATATCAGTAAAGCCAATAAATAAGTCATTCTGAATATAATAAACTATCGTGAGCACATACTTGCTTAAGTCGAATTTCGCCATAACAAGAACAAAATGTATGTTTCAATAAGGAAAGAGGAATGCTCATATATATAATAATCGGGTAATACAAATATGTAACATCAACACAGATTATTTCAGTTCCTTGGAATTCGTGTCAACGTCCTTTTTCTATATTTATGAATGTTATTTTGATTGGTGTCGGTGAAGTTAGTATAACTAAAAACGACTGTATAATTCTCAATCTCTGAATTTTAAAGGGTGTGCGAATGCTACTAAGATACGAAAGAAAACTAAGTCTCCATCCTTTCTCATTCATTCTCACTCATTATCCTTTAATTAATTTAAAATTGTTATTTAACAGTTCACAGCTGTCGGAATAAGTTTCTGAACATTTTGCTTGTACGTGAAAAAACGTATAGTAGGCACGAAGGATAAAGTAATGATTCGCTAGAGAATGTGTTGTTTTAAAACGAACGTTTTCAAATAATTCCTGAATGTAAAATACCTGATTCAAGGATTAACTATTTAACAATTTCACTGATTTATTATTTATACTTACATCTATTTATTACTTACTTGTACAGCGAGACGAAAGATGAGTCCTTGTAAGCCTTTTTTGCTCTTTTCTGACCGTATGTCAACACTTCTCGCACAGGAAACAACATCCCACTAATTGTCTCTGTCGCGTGTCTTTCCTGTGTGCGAGGTCAGAGCAGCACCCGCCCGAGCGGCCCGCCGGATCGCAAAGCGAAGTTTACCGAACGAGCCTCTCTTTCCGCACCCCTCGCGTGTGGTGTCGTGCATGCGACCGCGGCCCCGCCCCGGACACGCATATTGCGTTGGCGCACCCCGCCCCGCCCCTCCCCGCCCCCCTCCACGCCATGCCCCGCCGCGTCCCCTCTCGTTTCGCTTCGCACCGCGCCGCAACGCCGCAGAGCGGACGCCAGGCGACACGCGTGTGCGTCTGGCACAAACGGCGACCTCGGCGTCGTCACCTGTTTGCCAGCCGCTCCGGGTCAACACTCCCTGCGGCCCCGCCTCCACCGCCCTACCTCCGTCACGGCACTGGCGATGAGTCGTGCATTGCCTCTACCACACTGTTCGCTTTCAGGCTACTATGTTTTGTTGCGAGGCAATAATTGGCGACATTTTTACGGTTTTACTGTGGTTTCATAGAACATAGGTGTGTCTCATTGTATAAGCTCGTAAAATGGCCTTCCTTTCAAAAGAGAATGAGTGAGTGCTAGGCACTCATTGATTTGAAATTAGTTGTAGAAGTGCACAGTTTTGAAATGTGTGAGAATTGAAATTGGATTGAAATGAATTGTAATTATTATACTCGCGTTACTGATTTTTCGGGTTCTATTTTTGCGTTAGCCGAGTGGTGTCAAGTGAAGTTAATCACTGGGAAAACTTTAAGCTTGCATTGGCAGAACGGTGCAGCATATGGTAAAAACGTACATCGCTAGAAAGTAACAACATTGTTTAGGAGCTTTGTAAACTTCTACCGTCACTTTCTCTAGAATGCAGTACGTTAGCCTCAACTTGCGTTCACTTTACTCTCGTATAGCATAATTCGATTCTTTAACATTACATATTCACCAATTTCCAATTATTTTTTCGCTTCCCATATCCAGAGCTACCGATGCTGTTCGCTTCAGTGTTTTCATATTCATATTTGCAATTGAGTCGAGTCTTCTGTCGCCGATTTCTCTGATCTTATTTCCTTTGTCCTGTACTTTTCTAATTCTTCTTTCCCTCCTCCCCTAAAGTACCCTCTTTACGAACTCTATCTTTGCTCTCACCCCATTGCCGCTGGTTTGTTCTGCCACCGCCTTCCATCACCACCTGCAGTGCGGCTCTGCCGCCAACCAACAGCCGGGCATGCAATGTTGTTTTACCGCTGCCGCCCACGCGTTGCCTGGTAACAGTGGTGGCAGTGGCAGTGGGGCGTGGCGCTGTGGTCCTGCCCTAGCACCTGTCGTGCATCGTGGATTCGTGTACTACGCGCTACTACACTTCCAGACTTACACCAAACCAGGCTTGTAAAAACAATCCACGTTTGAGGATTTAAAACAATTTACTGGTTGATATTATAGGTCGTAAGAGGTTTTACGAAGGATGATGAGAACGAAGAGGTTATGTATTGAGATGAAAATATCATCATCAAATTTCATTTGTTTTTGTTATTTGATTTGTACTCAAACTCACGAAGTGGAAAGAAATATTCAGTAATAGCATTTTTTTACCGTAAGCCCTAGCGATGTGACCCAGGTAATTCTTTTATTTTCTGGTGCTTCAGTTGAGAAGATTTTGGAATAAAAAAGTATAAATTATAAATTGTCAGAAACCTTTGGTTTTTAAGGATATTTCTCATTATTTCTTTCTCATTTTCAACTGGTTGGCGAGAGAACTTTCAACTACAGCCCCATAACTAGGCGTGCGTTTTAATTGAGTTTATGGATCGGATATGTACTACAATATTGTAGGACTGGTATTTTCGGACATCATGCGTGTATGGTTTGAATATTTGTGTTGGGTTAAGTATGTCAACCTCAATTACTCGTTTGGCTGCGTCTGAAACTGTGGTACGGTGTGGTTTCGAATCCCCCGCAAAACAGTGATGTTTTCACTTTGTGCGGCAAAGATCAACAAAAATGTGTGCCATATCATATAAATCATAATTTACCATCTCAAGTAACATTGATAAAGCAAGATATGTCATTAGATCGCTAGTATCCTGTAGATATATAATTATTTGCACAACGAGACTTTGTTTTTCATTTTTTTCTTTTTTTCAAAGGAAACGAAAAATCCGGGAGGGACTGTTCTGTCACGGGCGTTAGTATTTGCTTCGCTTCTGTTTACATTTACTGTTTACGCACTGACACTCGCAGAGATGGTTACTATTTCTCACCTCATCATAATATACGCATTCGTACGCATGTACACTACACGTATTTGAACGTAATAAATCGTCTGATCGTATGTTGTGACATCTCCGCATATCGTAATAGCATACATACATATTGTTTCTAGTAGAACATAATTAAAATCGTTTAGCCTAATCCACAGTACGTAGGTGTTCTCTGATATCTCGACTGTCCTGGTAGGTATGCAATTCAGGAGTTGGCGGGAAATCTGGATATTTGGTTTTTTGCTTTTCGCGCTTATTTGCAAATTGGGGACCCATTCAAATGCAAATTGGGGACTCATACAAAAGATTTCCAACTCAGAATTAGAAAACCCTAATGGATGAGAAGAAATGCAATACTAACATTCACTCGTTCAGGTAGCTTTAGAGTACATAATTTAACGTAGGTCAACAATGATCTTATCGAGGTAAGACATATTACGCATTTTGTGTTATACCGCAAAAAGAAATTAAGATTTGGATATTCTTCAGTTGTTTTTTCGTGTCTTTGAAGGAATGAACTAACAGATACAAAGGAAAGAGAAGAGGAAAATGTTTGGTCAGATACCAGATTGAACGCTTGTTCACAGTAACCTTTTTTGTGCAATTGATCTCTCAAGTTCACCGAAATACTGAATTATGGCGACTCTGCATAATAGATATTGTATTAAAGTATCATTACATTACAGTCGGGCTTTAGGTATACTACTTTGCATTGTATTGCGCAATAGGTGTTGAAAGTCGCAACAGGTTTGAACAAAGGTAGGAAAGCGAAGTATTTTCGGGGGCTGGGTGTGGGCGGCGCCCACTGTGGCGGGAAAGGGGTTCCGGTACGCGGGGCCGCGGCAGCGCGGGCTGCGCCAGCTGGGCTGCGGCCAGTGCAGCGCACCGGATGCCCGCGTTCCGCAGCACCGCCCCTGGGGAATACGAACGACTCCCCGCCACGCGACGCTCTGTCCCTCCGTTCCCCGCCCCGCCCCGCCCCGCTCTTCCCCCCCGCGCTGGCTCCGCCGTTCCGTCCCGAACCGTTCCTCCTCGGACTGTTCCGTCCCGTCCCGCCGCGCCCCATCCCGTGCCGTTCCGTCTCGTCTCGACACTCACCATAGGTCTCGTTCGGTCTCGTTCTCGTCTCGTTTCCGTCTCGTTCCTTCTCGTCTCATTTTCGTCTCGTTTTCGTCTCGTTTCCGTCTCGTTTCCGTCTCGTTCCCGTCTCGTTTCCGTCTCCTTTCCGTCTCGTTTCCGTCTCGTTTCCATCTCGTTTCCGTCTCGTTTCCGTCTCGCTTCCATCTCCTTGACCTCCGTGCGAGAAAAGGTTGGTCGGCTGTTTCGTGTACCTCTACCTTCCCCCCGATTCTTTTGCTGCGATTGGCTGAATGTGTGATGACGCAATCTTTCGTGCCATAAAATCTAATACGTCATCATTTGCGCCGTAAAACGCCTCATTATGAACGATTTCTTACAACAGAAAAATTCATTTATAATGCTGGAATAGAAAAGAAATTGTTTATGTAATGATTTTTATAATGTAAATAATTCTGTATCTGAAAAATCTCTTGTAAAAGTCTACAAATTAATATTGTAAAATTTCGAATGTGTAATTCTTTAGTTCACATACTCTCCGTTTCGACGATTTAAAGAAGACCAAATCGAGAGCAACCACTTCGTTGCAAGGGAATGTTCAGCGTTGTGGCATTTGCACGTCATTTTGTCGTCATCCCCAAGACAGTGACAAACGGGCACACACGTACGCAACCGAAGACGCGAGCCGTCAAGACGCGCGCTTCTCTTCAGTTGTTTTCGCGAAACGTGGCTAACGGCGCGCAGCAAGTGGGCAAACCGGTGGGGAGCAAAACACATTCGTTAGCGCTTCGCCGCGAGGCGTACCCGCCGCGGGAGCCGCTGGTCGCGCCTTCGCGGGGCTTCGACGGACGTGGTCGATGGCACTGGGCTCGAACGAGCCGGATCTCGTGGAGTTTCCTTGGCGCTGCTGGACACCACATGTCGTCAGGAGTGGACGTGCCTGCAGGGTAACCGCTGGAAACGGGTTCTAATAATTTTTAAACAGAATTTCTGTGTTAGTTCATCTTCCTTTCTAGAGCTTTTCTTTTCGGGCGACAGCCGGTTACCCTTTATTATTGATGGGACGTATATTCGACTATACACTATACACTAGACACCAACACACTTGCGGGCACCTCTGATCTGAGATTATCAGAACGTCAGGCGTTCCGCGACAACACATACATGTGAGACAAGGGATGAGTCTATGCCCAAGGTGGGACTTGAACCCTCGACCGTTTGGACTGAAGCGCAGAGTCGTTACTTTCTCTTAGCTACTTCGGCCATCCAGGCCGGCGTGTTAGTTCAAAAAAATTAAAAATGTTTTAATATGTTTTTGAACTGCTAAGGTTAACGTGTTGTCATTTTTGTACTGATAATATAAGTTTAATATTAGGAGTGTCCTCCATAGTACTGTCGTGCTTAGGAACCCTGGAAATTTTAATCTAATCTTGATACCAGAATTTTTGTATGCAATCCACCAATCCTCCATGTATGTTTTTTATTTCGTCTTGCACAATTGTCTTATGTGGGATGTGAATGTGAATGTGTAGATATCATGATCTTGGACATAAGTCTAAGAAAAAGTTCTTCGAACACATGGTTGGGTCTGGCTGTACTTATAGCTAACAGTACTCCTGACCGCTTTGAATCCTTAAAGAGCCACTTGAGAGTAACACTGGGGCATACTAGGCAACTGGAGGAAGTAAGGTAGATTGTCATATTGTGTGTCGAAACACTCGCATGCCCTGTAAGTTACTACTCTCGCAACAATGAATGCCATTACTCATATCTGCCCTTTATCTCAGCAGTGTTTCGCCTACCCTAGCCACGGGACTGCCTCGCAGTTTTCGAAGTCCTGTCGAAATTCGAATATAGGCCCATACGCACGGAAAATGAGAATTCCGACCATGAACCATCCTGAGCCTTGGTTGAGTGATGGTAAATATTTTGCAGCAATGATAGGATAAGAATTCTTAGACTTCTTGCAGAAAGGTCGGTGCAGAAACAAGCCATCTCAGGCATACATTCTTAAAAAGAGAGTACAATGTGTGAAAATATTCAAAGTAGAATTCTCATCTTAGAAATTCCACCCAAGGACGTAGTTATTTGTTAATTAGTTTGGAATAGCATATTTTGATGGGTGATATCAGTGAGGTGATATCAGTGAGGGTATCGCAGTTTTTAAGTCCTGTAATAATTAGCAAGGAGAATTTTTTTTGCTTATGAAAAATCATTTGTAATCAATTTATTGTTGTGTAGAATGCTGTTAATGCCTGTCTGCAAGAATTATTCTGCAGTCATTGATTCTACCTGAGAATAGAGCCAATACTCTGGGAATAGAGCCAGTTCTACCTGAAAATAGAGCCTCGCTCTATTCTCAGGAAAGACGATAATCACTTTTGCGAAGACACTTTACTTTGAATAAAAGTTGTCAAAAGTGAAAAAGAAGTACGCGCAAGCACTCAAATGACATTCAAAAAAACGTCAATTTTATTTTCTTTCTCAAATTTTCTGTATAAAAATTCTCAGCAAGGAACCGTCTCAAAGGCTTGCAGCTGGGAAGCCATACAAAGTGTGCCATTCCACAACATTAAAATTTGATCACAAAATTGTATTTATTGCATTTTTTTACAAGGAAAAGTACACGGTAATTATATACGTAAAATGTCACATCTTTAGAACGAATACTTGAAGCAATAATTGGGAGTGTGGTGTCATTGAGTCGACTATTGTTCTCTTGAGGAAGATCGCACCATAGATGCTACATTTGTCGCCCCATATCTCATATAGTAGATACCTACTCGTTTGAGTCCAAACATATTCCATTGATGACAGGTCTGGGGACCTTGGCGACCAATGAAGATAGGCACGTGAGTGACAGTCATGTTGGGTGGTGGCGAGTATAAACTTTGGGTGCTCTCAGGAAGGAAAGAATATATGGCTTCAGGATTTCCTCGACGTCCGTCTGGGTTCCCAAAGTTCCCTGAATCACCGCTTGTGGAGTCGGGAGTCATATACAACCACACCATACGACGACCGTTGCGATAGGACTCTTCACCAATGGCGGATTAATACGCAGTGAGGCCCTAGGCGATTCGAATGAACCCTCCCCCCTCCCCGTTTTTATTGACCGTCCCCAGCTATAGGTGTTGTTAGGGTACGCACTCTGAATTTATGCATTAAAATATCTTTAAATAATTTTTACGCAAGATTTTTATTTTATTACATTTTTGAAGCCCCAAAAAACTTGTAAATACAAAATTTATTGTGTTCAAAGGTAAAAAATGTGGAGTTTTCACGACCTTATTGCACTCACTTTTCGTTATTCATTTATTTATTTATTTATTTATTTATTTATTTAATTCATTCATCTTTTATTTAATCATTTTTTCTTCCGGGGACTTTTTCCAGCTTCAGGGGTTGCCGAGTTTCGACTCTCCATTATGTCCCTAATGGGGCCCCTTTTTGTCCCTCATGGGGACACACATTACAACCTTTATTTACAATAGATACTGACACACTTGCGGACTCCTCGGTCTGTGGACAGCAGACCCACAAGGCCTTCTGCGACAACATACATGCATGACAAGGCACAAATAACCATGCTCACGGCGGAGCTCGAACCCGCGACCCTACCGACCGAGCCACTGAGTCGGCGCACGATCTAGCCACCTCGGTCATCCAGGTTTGCATTTTTCGCTTTCGTTATATGCTGCCATTGAATATGACAGTTGCATTTATGAGCTGTCGATTATGTCTCTCTCGATTATGTCATTTATGAGCTCTTATTAATGTTTCGAAAATTAATACAAGGTTGCAAAAATAAAGTTCTCCACAATGAAACTTGAATTTGAGAGCTGTTTGGAACGACTCTACACTCTGATTGGTAATTACTGCGCTACAGAACATCACATACTATTCCACCACCCTCATTACAGTTTCAGACTGGATATGATACATCAATAAATACTGTATTATAATATTTAGAATGAAAGGTCATCTATTCTCAGAACAAATCTCAATCGCTTTCATTCTATTAAACTTACGTTCAGTCTTTAATATAGAAAACGTATTTCACGTTTCTGACTCTGGAAGAACAAATTTACGTGGGAGTCCCACGGGAAGAAGATATAACTCCACACCCTACATCGCCACTCTTCACTAAAATTTCAAACTAAATAGCCAGCATCAATATTGCATTAGAAAGTTACTAAAAACCGTACGTAATCGACTCTCGCAACAAATCTCAAGCACATTCATTCGATTAAACTTTCATCCAACCTGTATTACGCAAAATGCATTTCACATTTCCAACTCCAGAGAGGGAGACCAGATTTGCGTGGGCGTCCCACGGGGCGCGGAAAGCCCGCTGTCCTCGGCTTCTTCGCAGGCGGCGCTTCTCACAGGGCGCGCTCGTGTTTAATGCAGGCGCCGCCGCCGCCGCGGGCCGCTGCCTTTGATGTTCGCCGAGAGCACCGCCACCAAGGCGAAGGAGGGCGTCGAGATGACGACAGGATAAAGATGAAAGTAAACATTATAAGGAATGCAAAGAAGGAAAGATAAGATGAGGTGAAAAAAATCTAAAATGTCACGTAGTAGACTTCTCTTGAATTGTCTTGATGGTGATTTAAAAAATGACTTACTACAATGGCGAAAAAATGAAGATGAATGTAAGCTCGTTTTGGGGAATTCAAAGAAGGGATGTTTGAGATTAGAGGAATTTAATGCCACCCTGCCGTGAACTGAAATTCGCTGGAAATGTTTTGAATGTTTTGCAATTACTTTGTATAGTCTGATGAAATATTTGTGAAAAAACAGTATGTATTATACATCTGAAATATCTGAATGAAATGAAGTTTACTACAATTTAGAACCGACTGTAAATTTGAATGCTATCAATTCATATTAAAGAAACTTTCGCAGTACATTAACAAATACTATTCTACATAGAGTTAAACGAGTCGAAGTGTATATTAATTTCATTGTCAGCTCTATGGTTTTTGTTTGTTAGTAAACACATTGTGGTAAATGCTGGGAATTTTTAATGAAGTTCAATACATAAATAAGGAAATTGATATTAAATAATATAGAATACATCGTTCTAGGTTGTAGGATTATTTATTTTGACCCTTTATTCCATTTGAACTAGGGTTTTAAAAATTTGAAAGAATTTTATTTGTTTTAATTTGTATGAAGTTCACTCATTTATTTTCGGCATAATAATTAATTTTGATATTTATTTATTACTGTTATAAAGAAGAAAACAAGAGAGACAATATTTAGAAGAAAAACAATAATATTACTGCATCTGAGAAATTAGGAGTTTGGGCTCTGGCAAAAGGATAAGGCAGTTATACTCTCTGCAAACAGCGAACTTTACAGGGCTGAGCAATTCTAAAAACAGCCCTGTATTTCTTTCTATTTGTCATTTCTTTCAAAACACGAAGAAATTTTATCGTCCCAAGACACATTTTCTTTCTTGAAGAATCGTGTTTCTACTTAAGTCGAGCTTTGTTTTAAAGGAACACGCTTCACATTTTCTTTTTCAACTTTCACATGATATTTTTTCTTTTCAGTTCCCATCGAAATATTTGTATAAGAAAGGTGCTACGGCTTCCATTTGTAACATAGTACAACATGATGACTTATTAAGAACCGATTAATAAGTAACGACCTTACAAGATGATTTGATATTGAGATATTAAAGTCAATTTTATACAAATGATATCAGTACATTGAAGAGGAGAAAAGCAGGCCTTATACTGATACTAGTCATTTTAGGTAAATTACGACCAATTGAAACACAGGTCTACTATGATAAATTGAGCACCAATTAAGAAATGTGTATTGTGACAAACGATAATATCCATCTCTAATTCAATAATTCAATATCCATCTCTAAATAAACGCTTGAATAATAATTCATTATACTGCACCCTAATAACAAAGAAGTTAGAAAGCGACCTACAATAAATAAAATTTAAAAATCATATTCATTTTATATTTTTAAGAATTCACAATACAACAAAATAGAGTCTCCTTTGTATTACAATGATATTTAATTGAAGCAAATGTTTTTTCAAGAATATATTCTATGGAATGATACTTGAACATGTTACAGTATAATCCCGAAAACAACGTTAGCTAATTTTACTCAGATAAAATAAATAATCATTAAGCAAATGTATTTTTCCAATTATAAATATTATAAACCCCATCTTTCTGTTTGCTTTTGTTAACGAGAATGGTCACGCATTATTATTTCCATCCTGTGACTGTCTCTTCAACTCATATTTTCAATACATTTTTGTCTGCAAGCTCGTGACCTAAAAATAAATCAAATCGTGCCAGACGATACCTTTAGCTGTTCACAATTTCCCTTATCGTTTACATTTGCACCATTCGTCAAGCGGCAGCAGGAAAAAAAAAAAAAGACGAGAAAAAGTGGCCGGATACAGCGGACGGGTTAAAAATTGAAGGCGCCGCCGCGCCGCCTGCGCAGTTGCGTTTCAGCCCTGGAGTCGGACGGGTGGCGCAGGCATCGCCGCTCGGGAGAGCACCTCGACGTGGACAGATGAAGGCGACACTTCCGCAACGCTCGTGTTCACTTCGCGTGTGCGGGACGGGTGACAGCGCCCGCGCTCGGAAAAAAGCGCAAAGGAACCATTCTCGGTCGGAAGAGAGGTTATCGGCGAAAACATTCGTTTTACATGTCAGCATCTACAGCTAGATTACGGGAACGGACTTGTTCATTGAAACATTGGAATGGGCATTTTATATTTAGAAGAGGGAGTTTTATTTTACTTTTAATTTATTGTCTGAGAACAATGAAATAAACAGTTTTTGGTGTTAGGAATCTATTTTTCAATGAATGATGTGATTTTGAAAATATCGCGAAGGACAAAACTGACGTGAGGGGAATAAAGGATGTTCAGTGGAATGGAAGGTGGTGCGTGGAATATTATGTGTCATGTGAGCTTGAGTGCATTTCTATTAGGCTTATGTTAAGCTAAAATACGACGAAAATAGTGAAGTATTTCAATATATAAATGTCATGCACTCGTTTTAAATTTAATTTTTTTGTTGACATACAGTCCAATTAAATATTGCTATTTCAGTAGACGGAGTTTATGCAGTTATTTAATCTTGAAAATAATAACGCTACAGCTCTTGATGCGAAAGTTGAAACTGAATGCTTTCGAAGTGAAGCACACCAAAGGAAAACATTATGTTAAACAACATATATTGCGATTCGGTGCTTTATCGCGAGAAGTTTACAGACGCTTGTTATGGATCGTAGAACAAGAAAAATTAGTGGACAGGAGGCAAATAAGTGTGTGTGTATGTGTGCATATGAATATTTCATATTCACGAAATATCTACGTGATCTCCAGAATTCTGTATGGTCGTGAAAAGGAAGAAAGTGAAATGTTAATTGATAATTGAAAGGAACGGGAAAGGGAAGAAAAAAGGGAATGGAGAGGTACAAAAGAGTAATTAAAAATAAGAAAAGATAGGGGTAGTGAGAATGGTGAGAGATAGAAGCTAAAGGAGGAGTGAAATGAGTGAAGTCACTGGTGGGAAGAAAAAGTTGAGAAGAGGGAGAATAGAAAGAGGGAAATATTTTAAGAAAAGAGGAAGAATGATGGAGAGAGTAGTGGGAGGTTTAGTGGGAAGGCAAAAAGGTGATTACAAGAGGCGGAACAGAAAGAGAGGAGGAGTGGTGGAAAGTAGGAATAACGAGATGACAGGATGAAGGTTAAGGTAGAGAGGAAAGAGTATTATGGAAGAGATAATTGGGCTGAGGGTGACTGAGTGAATTGCGGAGAAAGGTTGAAAGATGAGATGTATGAGGTGTAACAAGGGAGAAGGGAAGAGATAGACCATAAATGCGAAATATAGAAGAGAAGGTGGGGTTGAGGGTGAGAGTAGGAAAAGAGGGAAGAATTCGGACCATTTAATGCCCGTGATACATGCATGATGTTATTTTTTACGTACTTTTGATGATTCAGATTGACTTATTTATTAATTAACTAGTAGTTAATTTGACTCGGTTTGTCTTTTCATATATTCCTCCCACAATTCCCTTTCATAATTCCCTCCATAAGAGAACATGTAGCACCATTCAACTATTTTTCATATTTACCTCGTAATCACGATCCTCTCGATCCAGATGAGTTATGCATATCGAACTTCGTATCGAAGGTAATAACAAGCAATAACATGCCAATAAAAATAAATACATGTTCTCTCAACAATTGAGAGAAAACACAAACCTAGGTGAAATCAGTAGAATTATCGGGATTGTGAATGCTATCTGAAATTTGTTTCAGTATAATCTAAGGTAAGACTGACTCTCCTCTTTGAAGCAGCCCACGGTACATTTACAAGTCATTTTCATTGAATTAAAAATATTTAATGCAGTTTAATTCCAAAATAAACTTTCCTTATCCTCTCTGTCTGACCATTACAAGAATAAGAGATAATAAACGTATAAAGGATCAATCTTTGAAGCACATAACCGAGCCCTTTTTAGCCATGAGGAAAGCGCAACGGTATACATACGGGCTACGCCTTTTCGGGGAGGCGGTTGAAAGGGTTGGGAAAGTTGCCCGCGGGATGCGATCGGGAAGCGGCAACTGGGACTGGGAAGTCTCGCCTCCGCGCTGCGGGTCGTTAAGCGCCACCCTCGCAGCGCTCCGCCTTGCCCCAGCGCCCTGCCCTGCCCTGCGCACGTGGGCGCCTGCGGTAAATATAACGGTGCCGAAAATACCTCCCCAGCGGTGCACCTTTCGCGTCGCTTGTCCCACCGAAAACAATGCACACGCATCTCCGCGATTCGTTGTGCGGAATGTTACGCGCAATCACGTTGAAAACGTTTCGTAAAAATTCTTGCGGCTCGGCCTGGAGATCCGAGATCGCTAAAGCTGAAGGGTCGTAGCTGCCTCGTGCCAGAAGGGTTGCGGGTTCGAATCCCGCGCGGGACATGGATATTTGTGTCTCCGTATACGTGCGTGCAAGTTCCGCTGCAGTTACCGTTACACCCAAAGTTACAAAACGAACGTTACTTGCAGTGTGACCTTGGCAGTTGAAAAGCAGTATTATAAAATTTAAAAAAAGATTAATGTGGTAAGTTAAGCATTGTTAGGTCTATCACAGTTTCTTCCGTCATCATCTGAAAATGCATCGCAGTTACTCGTGATCTGTTGAAGGAACATGTCGTAAATTTAATTATTTTGATTTCCTTCTTCATATTCCAATGTCTAAGAAGTGACACAATAATTTTAATTATTTGACGCGTCTTCGAGTACTTGACTGAATTGATTGAGTGAAAGATATAACTTAGCGGTAAGCACACTTCTTTCCCTGTCAAATTGAGGCCTGTCCTAAGATGCGAAACTTGCGACAAGTAAGATGCTTCATGGATTGTGACCTCTTTAGTAGTACTTTTGGAATGACTTTCAATTGAATTGAATAATATACGGTTGTCAAAGTATATGTAGACTTGAATAGACTGAATAACGTCCCTATACTAGGTAGTCCGCTTCAGAAGGCAGGAAAGGAGATTTACTTTCCATTTTGAAAAAACGAAAGGCAATATTTATCTGTCATTACTGATAACATTGGAAACACTGAATCAGAAATAAGAATTGAAAACGTGTGGATTTTGTGCAGAATGAATAAGAGGGTGTGCATGACATTTTATTTCCACGTTTGTTGTTACTAAATATTCAAAAGAAATTGAACAGGGAAAGAGTTTCTGACAAAATTTTGGAACATTATTTTCGTAACTTAATTTTAAAATATTATTAAATAAGATATTTCATAATTATTAACGTTTTCCAGCATACATAAATTCAATATTTGGTTAAGTCAGGGAGTTAACGTGTTTGAAGTGGACATATATTACTAAGTTAAGTTGATATAAAACACAATAATAGACTAAATAACAAAATAAGTAAACGCAAACATGTCCATCTGTGACGGAATTGCCCAATTGTATAGGGCGGTCAGTTTTCCCTCAAATACACTTCTCAGTTAATCACTTTTTACTTTGATTCCTCGGCGAATTCTTCCTTGTCCTCACGGGGAAAATTGAACGGGATGCAATCGAATTATGCCTTTGTGGAAGGCAGGTGATGACTCAGGAAAAGTTAACCGCGGGACGCAATGGCTCTGTCTTACTTTAATGACTACAGACCCCGTAAAGACGAAACAGCATAGGTCAGGAGCATTGGCCTGATGTTTTAAGGAGGGCTGACAATGAAGCTGAGATAGTAAAGGGAATTTTTGTCAGAAAATGACCTTTGGGAGGAGATAAAGGAAGCCCAGGAGGCGGAAAAGAAACGGGGAAAAGGCTTAATGTGCGTGGGAGATGGCCAACATCCGGAGGGGTTAGAGGGAACGAATTAATAAATTAAAACAGTGCGTTGTGGATTGTTTAAAACATTACTAATAAATATGACTCTTAATTTAAATCTGTCGATTCTGTTTTCAATCGAAGTTCGAATCTATTTTCAATTTCTAAAATTTTGAAATATGTGTATTTTTAATGAATGTTTTCGTTCTAAGAGAAGGCTGGCAAAATGGAATCGCGTTGTGTGTGTGTGTGTGTATAAATATGTATCTGATAATTCGTTTTGTAAAGATGATAGTGTCATACGTTCGCACCACTTCCTACTAAAAATTGCTTACACAAGGTTGCGTTGTTGTTTAAAGTATTCTAGTTTAGCATGAATTGACAAAAAAACCCTTAATAAATGCTTTGTTTCACAAACCACACGACTTTCCCATTTTCAAAACTTCCTAATGGACTCTTTCCACTGAGTTGTATTTTCCTCACTACATGAAACGAGCATACACGATCCTACAAGACTTTTATGAAATATGAACATTTTTCAAAATCTTCGATTTTCAGTAATGTAATGTAACATGTACAATAGTGTAAATTAAGAAGGAATGTACTCGTACTTCACTACATATGGAATAGGGTGATAATGCAAAAACATTTCAAAGACCTCATTTTCTTTTGCATCGCTTACGTTTGGAACACATCGCACACTTTTACGTCACCAGAAGTGGAAATGATCTCTTTTTATCGAAATGAGAAGCATGAGTCGGAATGAAACTCGTGAGCTGGTACTGCAGGACTGTTGGAAGCGGTTAGGGTGCAAGAAGAGACTCCGCCGAGAAGCCAGAATGCCGCTGCGGTGATTTTAATGATCCTGTTTGCTCGAGAATGCCGCAGGAAGCTGTCGTGCTCCTCGCAAACTCTCCGTCCGCTGGAGAGGCCATTCCCTTCTGAACGTGCACAAGCTTAATGAGGACCGAGGCCTCGTACGGAGGACTGTCAGCAGTTACCGCGTGGTTGTTGCGCGGTCGGTTTCCAGACTTCGATTAGGGTGTTGGAAATTGTTTATATGAATATTTACTGAAAAGTGTCACTTAAGAAGAGTATTCTTCCATCCTCACTGGAGCAACGCTTCCAGGCCGGATGTCGATCGCCGACTCTGTTCGATCAAGTGGATTTTGAGAGTTGGTGTGGGTGCCAAAGTGAACGATGTATAACAATGAGCGATAAAACAGGAGGGAATGAATGCATGATAATATAGTATAATTTTAAATGATATTCCATTTAATTAAAGAAGGTTTTTGAAGAGTTCGTCTGTAATTACTTCAGATTACGGCGTTGATTTTTAACATTAGGACAAATAGAAAACAAACATAACAATGCTCTCTCACTTGTTCCTGACATGATATTAGTTATCTAAGCCACGAGGGCTGCAGAGAATATGAAATGATATATTGTTATTTGTGTTATCTCTTCCAAAGATTAATTAAGTTAAAGAGATTTTCGTAAATTTTTATTGCTATTTTGGAAGCTCATCTTCATATATTTTTGCATTCAATTCGACAATTAAAAATAATTTCAGAATATCGTTTACATTGTCTAATTCTGAAACTTGGGTCATAACTAATACATTTATGTCGGAAGGTGAAGAAAAATGTTTGTGTATGAAATGAAGATTTGAGAGTAACGTTTAAATTGTTACACGACCATTCATAACACTTAATGTAATTTTTATGTAATTACTCTTTTCATAGCGGAGAAGTATTCTGGGGATTCTCTTGTTTTGTTTTGCTTTTGTCGTTTGGAACACATCATCTCGTGTTTACGAGATGTTTATAGAGTACTTTCAATGTATACGATCTAGGAAACTTGTTCCTTCTTCCACTTTGATGTTTGGTCGGATGTCACATTCTTATACGTCTGTGCCGAAAGACTGTAATTTATTATCCGTCGTCAATCAAAAAACGCCTAGTGTAGGCGTACGCTACGGAGAAGGCGAAATAAAGAAAGAAACAAGAGCCCCAAAGCGCGGGACGCTTTTAGACGAAAAGAGACCCGCCTCCTTTATTGGCCCATCAACGTTGGAAGAACCGACGAAACGAATGTGTAAGCGTTCGCGCCGCGTCGTAGGACCAGTCCGGGCACCGGCCGGATCTCTTTATAGCTCTCCCGAACGTGTCCTCACACGTGGTGCAGCGTCTCGGCTCGCACGTGGTCGTCGTTCCCTTTCGTGATCGCTCTATCCACGGAGCCTTCTTCGAAACGTTCTTGTCTGGAGTCGCTTCTTTAAAAAAGAGAACGTCTTATATTTGACTTACATCGGAATCGAAAGTTAAAAGGAGTTTTGTTTTTATAATCACAAAATGAATCTCCACCCTTTTATTAGACATCCAAATATAGCGAAGAATCATGCACGTTCTCCGAAATATTTGTTGGTAACTTTTATACCACGTTTCCATTTTTTGACCAAATGTCTTTACTACATGTGGTACCTTCGTTTAAAATTTTAATAACGCATTATACAATTTGAAGCTTTCACTAACGATTTTGTCACTCGGAATAAGAATCAATTGTAATAAATTTTAATTAATTTTTAGGAAATAAAAAAACTCTTTCAGTTAAAATTTGAATTTTCGAATTTTATCAGTTTTTGAGAAATGGTCAGACCAAATGTCAAATACATTTATAGATATATTCAGACATTTTCTGATACATTCTTGTTTGAAAGTAGTACAATACTTTCAAAATTAATATTTAGTACTTACATTTCATTAATAATTAGCACAAAAAGAAAAGTAAAAATGGTTATTTAGGCACCAAGGGCATTGTAAGGGTTATAATGATCGAACAGCGACAATACTACCGAGGGCCTTGGGTCCTAGAACTTTTGTCGTCCGAAATCATTAGAATCTGTTAACACCCTTGATACATACATGATTTTATTGTTTACGTGATTTTAATGATTCAGATTAACTTATTTACTTATTAACTAGATGTTAACTTGACTTGGTTAGTCTTTTCATATTTCCCCCCATAATTCCTTCTCATAATTCCTTCTGCAAGAGAACATATAGCAACAT
Source organism: Acheta domesticus (assembly GCA_031308135.1). Taxonomy (NCBI): domain Eukaryota; kingdom Metazoa; phylum Arthropoda; class Insecta; order Orthoptera; family Gryllidae; genus Acheta; species Acheta domesticus. The sequence goes on from JAHLJT010009419.1 coordinate 129,829,091, forward strand.
TCAACTGTTTTCATATTACCCTCGTAACCACGGTTCTTTCAATCAAAGTAAATCATGAGACGTATTCATATGGAACTTCGTATCGTCGGCAATAACAAGCTATAATATACAATAAAATAATTTTTATTTTAATATAATAAGTTATAATAAAATATAAAATAATTTTTGCTACTCCTTTACATCAAACTAGCAACGATCCGTTTCCTAATCTTTTGAAAAATCGTCATTAACTTGCAATTCCGAAGCACGGATAATGCTTTTCACCTCTTGTGTTTTTCAGCACTTCGATTTTAAAGCGTTTATTAAGCATGAATTCAGCACTTCCCATTAATTTGAATGCGCACTCATGAAATGGACGTGCTGCATTTTACATTAATTCGAGTATTAAATACGGTCGCTGCGTGTGATGGCCGGCCGCGGAAGCGTGGCCCCAACGCGCGTCTGCACTGGGCCGTTCATATCCCCATTGTGCGCCGCCGGAAGCGTGCTGTGCGGCGGGGCTGCGTGGGACCTCGAGGATAAAATTTCCTCGCCGCGGTAATTCTCCGCTGTCGGGATGTTGCGCCAGCGCCAGCTCCCCGCTGACGGAGGCGCTGTTAAACCGCACGGATCGGGTTCAGAGGTTGGGGATGGTTGGGACGTATCACACTGGCAGATTCAGGGGGGTGGAAGCATGGTAGCCATAAGTTTACGTTTACTTTCCTTTATTTGGAAACATTGATTTAAATATTTATGTTCAAATTATATGATTATTTAAACAATAATATTGTATAATATCATACAGTACATGGATAATATACAACATAAACATATGTTTATTATTTAACAAAAATCTACTATTCCCCCCCCCCCCCCAATGATCGGCTGGATCCGCCCCTGATGTATCAGTTGTTGTAGAACAGTTGCCGCAGTCATCATACTTTGCGATCTTGTGGAAATGAGTTGTTGAAATATATCGTTATCTCGCCTCATTTAATGTCTCCTCTTATATGTCTTCAAAATTGTTTGTCAGTTTATATTTATTTAACGCGATTGCAGCGATTTATGGAGTTTCTTGGTGTACGTTAAGATCAATGAATCGTTTTATTTTAGATTCGTGGAGTTTAATCAGAGGCGCACCCAGGAATGTTTTCGAAGGGGGGAAGGGGGGGGGGCTTCAGGCGTAATGACCAATCGACTTGATGTTTTCTTATAAAGAATTTTTCATTGATTCTGAATATAAAATGTATTTTTATTTGTTGGCTTGTAGTTAGTATTTATAACGTTAACAATTGATATATTGAATGAATTTCGTTAACATAGAAAGTTGAACTTTTTTTAAAATATTTATCAATGGTTTGGGAGGAGGGAACTCCAAGTCCAATGAGATCCCCTTGGGTGCGCCATTGAATGTAATTAATACAGAATTCTAATGTATTTAATGTTTTGTACCTAATATATTTTATTTCTGAAGCAGTAGACGAATAATGGAACTGTATAAGTGCTTAAAAATGTTTCTAACTAATCACTTGTTGTGTAATTTAATTGTTCTGGGTTTATATTCACTACTCTAACATTACTTTCGTGTTTCTAGGTAATTGGTTGGAGATTTGCGGTTGCGATGAATAAAGGCCTCTAAATGCTTCGTCTGGGACGCATCCTGAGCCAGAAAGGAATTTGAAAGTACATCGTCTGTTTAGCTGGGTACGTACAACGTGACTAACGTTGCCAGGAGCTGTTTTTCTAGTTATTTCACTGTTTTAGGACAGTATTTTAAATCTTTGTGATGAAATGCTTATCATACATCTCGTGTTCTGCTGTTAATACACAAGAATAATTGACTGGTTCTTTCAAAGTATAACTGAACTTGAACCAAAATAGTAAATATAGAACTAACAGAATTCCCGCGCAGCTAATTATATATTTTTAAATCACCACGATGAAATGACATCACAACATTCTTGATTAATTTTTTCATATTCAGATGCGAGAACAGCAATTTCATTCGTATATATATGTACTCGCATAAACGTTCATTGTGATACATTCTCCTTTTTCTCTCTTGTGTTGCGCATAAAACGAAAGAAAAGACATATTAATGTACTTCCTGTATTATTATTATTATTATTATTATTATTATTATTATATTATTATTATTTTCCCCTTCTGCTTCACGACTAAAGATGTTATGAATCAGTTAAATGTAAAATCTGCTCCAGATTTCAACCAGCTACCTAAGGAGCAGATCTAGGGACTGTTGGTGCCTCTACAATACTTTGCGCAAAATGTGAGCTGTTCCAAATAAAGCAATTTCTTGCACTTCCCAGTCTTTTGAATGACCTGGAAGTTTAGCCAAGTTCTTACACAAATTTTGCGGACCAAATCCCATAGCTCTGATAACTATTGGGACGACCTGTGCTTTTACGCCCTACATTCGGCTGATCTCGATTTCCAAAATCTTATATTTAAGACGTTTCTCTGCCTCCTTTACGACGTTTTGATCAGAAGGCACAGTAACATCTACAAGAAGACACGATTTTTTCTCCAAATCCCGGATAACAGTATCCGGTTTGTTTGCTGCTTTGTTATTATTTTACATTACTCTGATTTTCTATTCTGTGCTTTTTTCATATTCAGTTTTGACTCTCGTCATTTCTTCGAATTTTTCTCTGTGTCTTGCGGGACTTGGTAAACATGAGCTCATGCCTTCTATATTTACGTTTCCTCGGGAACAAACAGAGAACCGCGTGGAGCATCACTGTGGCGGCTATTGCATTACGACTTGCGCAGACGCTGTAACTGCAAATTGGGGTGGGCGGGACGTCGGGTTACGCCGCCACATTTCGGGCTTCGCTAACGGCGGTGCCGCCGTAAGGCTCGCCCCAACCGCCGCGCTCCCGTTGTGGCCAGCATTGCCTCCGCCATTCCATCTCCGGCCCTGTTTTCTCACACTCCCATGTTGTCTAGAATTCCATCACTTTTGTACTTTTCTGTCTTTTCCTCTTCTCTCTCCTGCTCTTTTCTCTCTCTCTCTCTCTCTCTCTCATCTCTCTTCTTTTCTCTCCTCCTCTATCATGTATTTACCTCTCTTCGTCTTCTCTATCTTCCTTCGTTTTCTACTTCTCTCTCGGTTATATTATCTTCTGACTCCTTCCTCTACTTCTCTCTCTTTATTTTTTATTTTTATTTCATATTATTTATGTCGTCTATCTTTTTTAATTTTCTATCTCCTCGTAGCTTCCTCGTGATTTTTACATTTTTCATTTTGTTCATTTGCATATTTTCCTTCTTGTCTAAAAGACGACAATAATAATACGTAAACACAGTTTCATAGTTTTGACAGGATGCAAGTAGGTAATAAAAACGTTTACTAATTCAAGATCATTCAATTTGAAGATCCGAAAGTGACCCACGGCCTGGTATTCTCATTTACAAATTGTCTCGTTATGCCTGGAAAATTAGTTTCGACAATAATTTCAGTAGTGTGCACCACCAGTTGAAATAAATATGTCCTTTTTTGAATTTCATGAACAACAGGTTCAATAAGTGTTATCAGAAACAAATTGACGCTTTCTTCTAGTTAAAAATGTTTTATTCTAAGGTTTTGGGACAGACTCATTAATTAATATTCGTAGCTAATAAAAACAATCCCTTTCCATAAAATCAAAAAATAATGATACGGCGCACCCATACTCGGCTTTACGATATCATTTACCTTTAATGTTCAAAAAATACGAGAAGCTGAATTAACGGATTACTGTATTGTACTCGTAAGCGATTGGGATTTACCTTTTCAAAAGCTAGTAAAGGTAAATGCTTTGCATCATTATCAGACAAAATATCGCTTTTTATTGCTCTCGTATTCACATTTAGCATAATTATATGGATGTTCCATCGTTTGTATATAATACGCGCTACGTATTAATTTAAGACAAATTATTTCGGCATCCGATTCGTGCATTTTCAGACTTCCATAGTCTATAAAAAGATATTTGAAAGCTTTTGATTTATAGCTCCATTCAAGCATATTTTTACAACATCCTCCGAAAAGAAATAACTTGGAGGCGAAACCGTAGAAAGGCTCGGAACACGCATGGAATATTTTATGAAAGGATTTGCATAATAAACTACGAGTTCATAACGCATGTTGTTGCTGAATTGTTTGTTCATTCACTCGGCTAATTATTTTCGTGAGCACATTTTGCCTACAGTTCCTTTATATTTCTCGCATTAAAATACTCGTTCCTCTCAAAATATGCACATTCCTGGAATTGTTCTCTCTGTGTATGAGTAAACGTAAATGTAATTGTATAAAAATGTTATATTTACTAAGTGTGTCATATTTCAGCGCTGAGTAGCTGTTGTTAAACGTTTATACGTGGAGTACACAGACGGCATGGGTAGTTCTCCTCTGGACACGGAACTAGAGTTTCAGCATATTTTGAATGCGATATTTGCTAAATCAAACATACCAACACTACAAAGTCGTTTTAATAGTGTATTCCAGAGGTAAAACTATTACATCTAGAATACAATGTAAGAACTAAAACTCTTTAATACTGTTCTATAAAATGTTTAAATTTTGTAATCTAGTGGTAAAATAGTACCCCTGTAATACTGTGTTGAAGCAAACGGGGTATGAAGATCTAGAGCAATTGTCTAAATACCGTTACATGTACAGTAATGTATTTTTCGCATATTTTCACATGGCTATGTGTTCTGAATCTTTTAAATTATAGTTGCGCCACTTTAAAATAATGCTAAACGTAACCATTATCACAATATTTTACACCAACACGTAAAATTGAGCTTCCTTTCTGAAAGGCGGTTTTAGAAAACTAATCATGGACGTTTGATTTATTTTCTATGACTCCAATCAAACATCAGCCATTGAGACGACTCGGAAAGGGTGTAATTGAGAAGTACCATGCAAGATTCTGCTCTTATTGATTTAGATGCGGTCAATAATTCAGCCACAAGTTTTTGAAGCTTGCAAGGGGTGTGCATTAATTTGTTGACACAAATGCGGCTATTGGGGTATTCATTAAAAGAATTCCGGTGAAATATCACTTCAGTTACGAAGAGAAAAATGCAATCCTTTTTCTAACTAAACCATGATTTTTATTCCACTCGTGTTTTTTGTTAAACCTCGGAAAGACGTTTCCGTTATGCAGTGAAGAGATATGAATGAAGCGAAAGCAAGACCGAAGTTATGCGTGATGTAAAATTTTGGAGATTGTGTGATGAAATAAGGCAGGAAAATTATTATTTGTATACATATTGTTAGAAAATATGTGTTATTAGTTTTATAAGAAACATCAGTTAGTGAATGAAATCCATATAAGAATTAGGGCTTCTTAAACGTTAAACACGCACAAGGATTATTTAGCGTTTTGCGTCCATGAGAGTATGTGCTTTCCTTGAGTTTTTCTCTGTTCAACAGATGAAGGATGTCAAAGAAGAACGTTTTTTACCAGGGCATTTCGCGACGTGTACGATCGCACACCCGTACTCGATCTTAAGCAGTAAGGGTAATTGGAAGTGGGATGTTAAACACCATCTAAGGCGTGAAAATACCGAGATGCTAATTATATTTATTTTGTAATTTTTTATAAAAGTTAAAAATTTCTGCAGTTTTAATTAAATAAATAGTGTATATGGTTTAATTTGCATTTGTTATGAAACAATTATGTTTTCAAATAATTTATCATGGAAGTCCTATGTTAATTATCGGTGTATTAAAAATAATGAAAAAGAAAAGGACGGTTTCTTTTGTAGGTAGGTCAAGGAGGAAGTTCCATGAGCAAAGTTCCAAGGATCAAATCAGATTTTTTCGCCTTTGAGTTTCTTGAACAATTTATTTTGCGCTACGAGCTACTCTATTTTTTTATTTGAGTTATCAATGCGGTTGGAGTTCAAGTAGGAATTACATGAATAAACGGTTGAACTTTAATTTGGACTGCTTCTTGTGGGATGGATTTCTAGTTCACCCAAACTGGAGAGAACCGACCCGGAATTCGAATAGAACGTTGGGAAAGTGCAGGCAGCAGAACAATCTACGGCCGTTCTTTGAAACGTGGTAGAACAACTTTGCATTGGAATGTAAAACAGCGACACGAGACTGAATAGTTTCATCCAGAAGCCCCATTACAATTTCGCCGCCCTTCGACGGTATTCTTCTCTCCCACCCCTCCCCTTCCTCTTTCCCCTCTCCTCCGGACGCTTTGCGTCAGCGCGAAGCCAAGGGGCCGCCGCCGCCGCACAGCGATGGCAGCGCCTGTAAGGGATGGTGGACATTAATTAGCGCTGTGTTTCCGGGGCTTCGCGGTCGCCCCCTTTGTTCTCTTCCCGTGACAAATTGTACATAATCAGCCCCAGAGAGCCGCCGAGACCGACTCTGCAGCGCGATAGAGCCGGGCGCGCAGGGCCAGCGTCTGTGGCTTCTTTGAAGGACGCCGTCTTCAAGGGATGCGCCCGCTGCGAGGCAGAAGTTTGCGAGAGAACAGACGGCCGCCTGGAGGTCGGCGGTCGGAATACACAACGAGTGGCGACGCTGGAGAGAAGGTTCTTGGAATTCTTGGAAGTATTGTCCGAGCCGTGTACCTGATATTGTTGAGAGTTTTAGGGATGTTGGATCTACGGTTTAGTTTGTTCGGCCCGCAGATCTTCGGGTTGAATCTTCCTGATGAAATTATTAATCAAATGGAATTTATTTGATTAAGGATTATTCCAATGCAGCAGTGTAATATACGTAAAATCTAGACCGTGAGGTCATGAGAGGGAGTTCTGCCGGCCGCAGACTTTTTTTTACACTAGTGTAACAGCTGATTGGAAGATGACAATAGACCTGAATGAAAATTCTAGTGGCTGACTAGAATTCTAGACTCTGATCGGTTGTTTTGTTCTTCACACACTAATTCCTGGCGGATGCCGGAGCTGTATTCTAGATAATGGTAGAGTCCCTAGATACAGAGAGTAGCGCATTCCATTGTTCCACCGATCCCGCCATATATCCGGTTGTCAGGAAAATTGGAAATGTATGGTAGTCTTGGTGTTGAGAACCATGAATCTATCTCAAATCAATATTAATATTCTTAAAAATCTCCATTACATCACCAATTGTTATAATTTCTGTTGAACTTCTGAATTCTGCTTGATGGGGCTATCGGGTGGGAGGATATTAAATGGCGGTTGTTGCGCTACTCTCTGTATCTAGGGCCACAGATAGTGTGCAATCTTTTCTCACTCATACAGTTCTCATTCCCAGTCTTAGGTTTAAACGATGACTGGAACCCTTTCCTCATTTGGTCCATCTCTCATTAATAGAGATATGCGACCTGCTTTGGAGGCCTCGATTGTAAGAGGACATAGAAAATATTCCTCAAAACAGTTTCTCATGAGGAAAATAACTAAAGTAATGAAAGACAAAAATCCATCAAATTCTGCGTAAGGTATTATTGGTGTATAATAGGTATATTAGATTATTTTATGAATCCCAAACATGGAACTTAATTTCACTCACGACAAGCTCTTTCCTCTGTATGTATATTATCTTGTATATTTATAAATTTAACTGCAAAGCCATAACTTGTCTATGAATGAGTATTGTTTATCCTTGAAACGATATTTTTTTACGAGGTACCATTTACATTTCAAATGATAAAGGTGAACGTAAAGAAAAAGTATTTTCAGTCAAACGGCTCGTAATTTTATGAGAATTGTAAGTTATTCTCGAATCCCGGGTAATAATCGAGAACATTCAGATTTATTTTGGAACCCGGAGACGTGATGGACGACTCGTACGGGAAGTTGTAGTCGTGCTCGGCGGCGCCTGGCAGAATAACGAGTAGGTCACGCTCCCTCCGGAAACCAAGCGACAAAACCGACGCAGCTCTGCATGACAGCGCGGCTGACGGGGAGGTGGCGGGGAGGCTAGAGGGACCAGGTACAGTGGGTCGAAATGTCACCAAATGAAAAGCTTGTAGTGGTTTTTTACAAGCTAACTTTTCAATGTGACACACACACATTTTACCAAACAAACTGACATGAAAATCGAGAGCCAGGAAACAATTCAAAGTAATTAACAGAACCAATATCAATTAGCCCGTTACCGTGCTAGCTCAGCCTATTTGGTAGGTTCCTGCTCAGTTACAGTTCGCTTTCCTGCAATCAGCAAAATTGCCACTGAATCCGCCCTCCGTACGGAGTAGCGCGAAATCTGGAAGTATTTCTTTATCTATTTGCACAAATAACGTGCTGGATTGCACAATAATAATTCAATGAATTTCGTATAAACAGAATAACAGATTTATTCGAGATCCCTTTGTACTTCCCTCGTTACTTTCTAACCACAATTTTTTAATACCTTTCTATTCAAAACGTAATATTCGGTCATGACCTATTACTCAGTTCATACCAGAGCTCTCTTGGTTGTAATGGGAAGGCCCTCGTAGAACCAAACCCTGGCTTCCTCGACGTCTTCCGGGTCATATGCTTCGCTCTTCTTCAACAGTTTAAGTCTTTCCAATGAATACTTCTACGAAAATGGACTAATTAAAATTTCTCGCGTAATGATTATCTAATATACCACAACTTAATAATCGCCACACGATCCGCCTTTTACGGCACCCAGTGTCCGCTCACTAGTTATAAACAAGCTGAGCGCGCACCATAGTAACGCCCTAACAACCGCGTATGTTCAAGTTTTACGCCTTTTTCTTGTCGTTCGCTGTCCACTCTCTAACCCGCCATGTTTTGTATGTCACAATATATGATAAATTAAGCAACCCAAGTAAAGTATGACTTACAGAAGAGATGCGATAATCCATGGTAATTGGGTCAGATGGTACCTCGGATAACAAAAAACTCGAATTACACAAAAAGAGGAAAATGCATATCGAAATTTTCATCTACAATGTAAAACGAAGTCAAATTTAAAGTGCAGATATTATTAAAGTTACAGATACATACATTAAGTTTCAAATTACAGTAGGCCTTCTGCAATATACTATACTGCGATTTTTGTAGGAAGAGCTCTCAAGATAACTCAAATCCCATCTTCGCGATGGAATATGTCACGGCATTTCGCGTCTTTTCTCGGTCTTGCCGGTAGAAGTCGCATGATCGCAAGCACTGCTTCATACGGTCGCGATCGTGCGAAATCTAGCGGAACGACTGTGAATGATACGAAATGCCGTGACATATTCCATCGCGAAGATGGGATTTGAGTTATCTTGAGAGCTCTTCCTACAAAAATCGCAGTATACAATGTAGCACACAGACTGATACTGGCACAGCCAGACCTACACGTGGTCTTAAACGCAGTGTTGCCAAACCGTCAAGAGCCAATACTTGATTATAGCCGTTCATTTGCTTGTTTGGGTGACCTAGTGCAAATCAGGTTTTTTCTTTTTCATCTCGTATTGCGTGGAATGACGGATTGGTGAAGCTCGAATTATCACAAATCTACTGTGTAAAGACCACTGGCAATCTCCGTGGCGGCAACCGTTTGGCTTGGGACGAAAGGTTGTGAGTTGGAATCCGCAGTAAGAGATAGATGTTTTCACTTAGTGATTGTAGCGTGCAATACAATGGTAAAGTATCACATACTTCATAATACTATCCATTTCTTCATTCATTTAATAACTGATAGCTACATAGCGGCGTAAAACTTCCACCCGAAAGGTACATACCAACTAAAAATTAATGAATTCTGAACATTTCTCTTCAAAAGATCTTTTCATTACATTATATAAATCACGTCTAGGAAGATTTTCTATTAATTTGTGCAGAATGAAGACACTTGAAGTTATTTTATCGACTCTAACAATATCTTGTAATTTGATGAAGAATAACATGAATGAAAGATTTTTTCTTTTATGGGTTGTCATTGGATCGTCTTCAGAAATTAATTCGTAAACTGCAAAAACACTGCAGTTGACATCTCAACTCTTTTATTACTTAGAATTAACGACTGTTTCATGTATTTCTTTATCGGCAGACATTTAAGTTTATTTAATTAACGGCTTTTATTTGTGAATTTGCGTTTTTGATTGATACATGAAAGTGAATAAAGAAGAGGGTAAGATGCATTTTGTAATGTCTTTAACTTCTTTGTAAAGGGAAAATATTAAAAATTTCACTTCATTACGACATTTCTCGCTCTGAAGACACTTTGAAATTGTCAGAAACCATAAAAACGATAAAAAGGTGTATTTACACTTGACATGGTTTTGATTTTACTTTAATACTATTCTTCTTTTCTTATGGGACGAGTATTTGTTACGAAATAAACAGAAATGCGTTCTGCGCGCTTTTCATGTTTCGACCCACTGGGCTACATCGACGGACGACGCGGAGGGCGGCGCGCGGCGGCGAAGGGCCGGAGGCAGCGCCGAGGGCAAGGTACGTCCTGACAAAGGGCCGCCGTGCGGATCTGATACCCTGCGAAGGGCTCCCTGAGGACCCGGGAGGGAGCTGATATTTATATTTGGCGTGGCTGCGGACGGAGCGGGGTGGAGCTGGTGCGGGGAGTCGGAGACAAGGCTGCTGCATGCCAGAGTCGCCCCCATGGGTTTTGGGAAGCGTCTGAAAGCAAATAACTTTATTAATAACTACAGGCACCGTCTGAGTGTAGCTCAGAGCGAACATTGCCGCTGTCGCTGTAGTGACTCTGAGCGGGAGGCTTGGGATTCGAGTTCCAAATGTGGCTTATTTTCGATACACAGATAGGCCGATTGATTGATCGATTGTTCGTGATTCCGGGCACGTCAACTACAGTGGCCATTCTTCCCGTAAGTGTAGTGTATGTTTTCTTCGGGAGGTGGCGACCAGGTATCTCCCACCAGTGGGGCACCGCCCCAGCCGGGAAAGCTCTAAGCTCCCGACCGGTCTCCCGGCTTGTGTGGTAGTGTAGTGCATGTTAGTGTGTGTGTGTGTGTGCGTTAGGGGTGAGGATAGGACAAGGAAGAGGAAGGAAAGATCGCGCACCGTCCGTGGCCTGTTTGTTTGGGAACTGCTCCGGCATTCGCCTGGTGTTGATCGGAGAAACCATGGAAAACTACTGATTAGAGCAGTCGACCGCTAGGATTCTCCTCCAGAAAGCGACTGAATTTGACCCAGCCGAAAAGCTAGTGTCAAAAAATCCTGCTGCCGTCGGGAATCGAACCTAGGGTCTCCCGGTCAGAGGGACTGCAGTGACATCAGTTGATGCACTGAGCCATCTCTCGGCCGCTCTTCAGAACAGCCGGATACTAGAATTGTTCTCTGATCTGTAGTTTTTCGTTATTTCTCTGATGCTGGTTTCTCTGATGCAGGTGAACCCTAACAAAAGGACCTTGCGCGATCTTTCCTTCCTCTTCCTTATCCTCTCCTCACGTTTTACTTACACACTTACACTTAAATGCACTACACTACCAAATATGACGGGAGACCATTACGAAGCTTAGTTTGTTCCGGTTGGTGCGATGCATCGCTGAGGAGATACCTGGAGAAGGAATTCCCGCGCAAGCCGACGTGTAGGTCGTCGTCGGATCTCCCCATCCAGTGGGTAGAATCACCTCCACTTCCTGAAATAAAACCATTCACTACAATACGGAATCAATCAGCATAGGCCTCGACGTGGCTGGAAGAATCTCTCTGCATTTTTTACACACTCTAATGTCTTTTACCGAGTGCTGGCTCATATGCTAGTGAATTTGTTTCTTTCAAATGGGAAAGTGAGCAGGGATAGTTAGCACTGAAGCTCTATGTATACGAGGATGGAATGAGAGAAAAGTGGATAAGTATTATAGGCGGAAGAATATATTAACTAGTGGACGAACGGGAAAGTAGGGGCGGTGAAAATTGTATTGAGCTACAGGAGCAAAATCGTTGTTGGGAATAGTGCCAGTGTTACATCCCTTTCATGAAAATGACGGATTTAGTAATATCGAGGTTGACGAGGTTGCTTTGGCAGTCAAGCTCAACATTCATTGCGATGATGTGAAAGGTCGAGGCGTAGGCGACGGAATCTTGCGAATCGTTTAGCTTAGTGAGTTCGGTGCGTGTTTTCATGGAAGGTAGGAACAATGGAGGCACAAATGACAGTAGGGCAGAGGCTGTGGGAGAGAGAGGCAACGTGGGAGTGGGATGGGGCTACCAAGGCCGATGAAAGCATCTGGGAAGGCGAGTTTGTGGGGGCGGCGAAAGGTCGAGGCAAAGGGCCGAGGGAAAGGGTTGAGGAAAGGGCTCGAGGGCGCGGCTGTGGCGCAGTGCGGCGCTCTGTGCACCAAATATTTACGGCGCACAAGCCACGCGCCGCGCCGGCTGGGAAGGGCGACCGCGAAGGGCGCGTGCTGCTTCGTGAGGCGAAGGGTCGACGGAGGGTGCACCAGAGGGTTGCATGAGAGACTGCGTGCGGGAAAGAGTTCACAACGTACGGTTGTGAAGAAGTCGAGTATGCCGGAGGCGACCAGTTGGCTTAGATTGCTAAGGACTTCTGATGAAAGGTTCTAGCTGTAGAGAGCTGCTTTGGGATGAATAGATGGATGTTCAAATTTAGCGACTTAAAGTCAATGCATGGCGCGGCGTCGAAATAAAAACGAGGCAGGGAAGGACGGTACAGGGTGGACCTATCCCGATATGCATCCAGGAGTGATGAGCAAAGTCCGCAGACGTATTACTGCTGAATCACGTGAAAGAAATAATAATAAAAATCACCCATTGCCCACCGGATGCCGGCGGCCAACGTCCTCTTCCAAGAGCTACGCGACGTCGCCTCGAGTTAGGTATCGGTGACAGTTGATTCTGTTTGAGAACGATTGTTACCGACACTCGTGCACCAATCGTGTGGTGTTGTTTGAGCGTTGTTTTGTCCCCAGAAGCCACTACTGCAGAGTTTCTATTATTTACCGAACCTAGAGAGAGGAATTCTTCCCATAAGCCCCGGGAGGCAAACCCCACCTCCAAGGTAGTTTTGAATGCGGTACGTATCTAATCTGGAGTTGCAAATCTTTGACGATTGCAACCCAGAGACTGTTAATTCATATAGGATTTGATTGTGTTTGGCGGAAACGAGCACATCTAGTTTGATATTTTCTTTAAGCATTTTTCTTACCTAAGTGCTAATTTTTAACAACGGTCTTTTGATGTTGAGGGGACAGCTTTAACTGTCCTCTGCTGCGCCGGGGTTTTGACTTTTATTTCTTCCGCCAGATGTTGGTTAACTATATTCCAGATATCTGGTTGGGAGACCGTGAGATCTCGTTCGGACGAGAATTTGCCGGGATTAAATTTTGTCGGACACCTGCCAGGATTCCTTTTACACGCCACGAGCATGACATGGCTGCTGTGTATTTTCCGCCCTTTTCGAAAATCCACGCGCCTCAGCCGGCTTAGAACCCGCGCACCGGCGGTTCACAGGCCGCTAACACCCACCGAGGTGCGCGACCGCAGCCTGATGATCACCCTATCCCGGAGTCCGAACAGTCGGAGGGATTCGCATGGTGGTGCGTCGGAGTGACGGGTGGGCGGGGACGTGCCTTGCGTACACGCTGCCGCTTGTCCAGCCCGCGTCACGCAGCCGCTCCCAACGCACGGCGGCCCCCGCGCCGCGTCCGGCTCGCCGTGATTGTGAACGGGCGCCTGCGGCCCTGACGCGCGTTTCAATCACCTGCGCGCCCGCGCGGCCACCGCAATGCGGGATGAGCGAACGGAATACGTGACCGAATGCCAACGAAAGAATTGAAATTAAATTCATCTTTTTCCTCGTAAGAGTATGAAGCGGATTTTAAACACTTTTGCTATTTAAATTATCGCGGATATTTCAGTAAAAAAGAGGAAAAAAAAGTAAAATGGAATAGTGTGTCAATTACTATAGGAATAATTTGTTGCGTGTTGGGTGAAGAAGAACCAGAATCCTGACTATAATGTTTGTGAAGAATAAAATCTGACAGACTGACAGACTTTTTCTAAAATAATTCTTATTAATTTATAATTTTTAACAGCCATTTTAAGAGAGGGCGCAGATTCTAGTTTGATGTTTGGTGTGAACAGATCAATACACTACCAGTACTTTATAATATTTCAAAGGAAAAGACTCTTACGCTCGTCACTTGTCACTGATCGATCATGCTGGTAATGGCATTTAATCAGACAATTTAATATGGAAATCACATTTCCTGGTTATGATCAATAAGTGTACATATTGAAATATGAAAAGAAGTGTTGTTTGCCTTCACACCAGACTTCAATGATATTCGGTTCTCCGATGTCTCACTTCTAGAAAGATTTTTCTGGGAAGATGGAACATATGTTCACATAGATTGCACTCTCATTTGCACCGCTTAGCGTTATTTCGAAAATTTCACGGTTTCGTTTTGCAACTGATCCCTTCTGGATATTGGACACACTTTGAGGAAAAAAGTCAATGACCCAACTCGATTGGACCTGTGTTATACACAGTGACATTGATATATGTACTGTGTATCATGCGTATTGTGAATGGTTTTAATACGACACGTTTCAAATATAATACTTAGTCTATTTTTGCTTGACAAAGTTATTGCAACTCTGTCAGAGAGGCTCAGTCTTTGCCGAAGACAGAGGTGAAATAACCGACGAAAAGCAATTCCGACTTAATACATGAGCGGAGCGAGATTATATGACACCTGAAATGTATTTTTTATAATTACAACAGAGATAAAATGTTCTCTGTATTTAAGGCATACGCTCGGTTCCAGACATTCAGGGACATGGCTTGAAAAAATGTTAAAACATTGAAATTTTGCTTGGCGAAGCTGTCTCGAGAAAGATATGTTTCCCTCTTTGCATCCAACACTTCACAAGTATTTAATACTATTAAAAGATACTAAATGTGACTGTAACATTTGTTGCGTGAGTGAGACTGGTTTAGGTTTAAACTTCAAACTGGTTTTCTCCCTGAAAACGTTTGGTTCCAACTACTCTTGAAAAGATTCTTGTACTTTTCTTCAACATTGCATTCTCGTTTTAATCCATTACTGCCCAGAATAATTTTGTTCGCATAGCGCTCGCCCATTGTTGTCGCGTTCTTGCGCGCACAAGAGCCGTTGGAGACCTCTGGCAGCATGTTTTTGCAAAATTTAGTGCTAATTGTTGTGTTGCTAAATATTTACCACTAGAGCGCTCCCGAAGCGCTAAACGATGGTTATTGAGCTTTTTCTTGTATAAGGAGAAGCAAAACCGTTGAAACAAAGTCACTATATGCCCCGACAACTTCGGTTCTGACCAACCACCTTGCTTTACACTAGCCTCTCCCTCCGACTTAACCACACGCATATAGCAGCATACGGTTTTAGCGTTTGGTTCCAACTATTTTTGAAAAGATTCTTGTCCTTTTCTTCTTTAACATTGCTTTCTCGTTTTAAATTTTACTAGGTGGACCCTTCTGAACATACTGCACTTTGTAAATCATTGTTTTAAAGGAGAAAATATATCTTACTGGAACACAAATGATATCATTTCTGACAACCAGTGCTGCAAGGTGTATATGGAAAGAGATTTGAAAGATGATCTAGTGAATGGAGAGATTTTAACCACCCACAAGATATTTCATCCGTGCCTTTTGCGGGATTCCACCACACAGCCTGGATACGTAGGTGCAAGGGCCTCAAAGCCCTTGCGCCACCCAAACTAGCCGGGAATGGAAGAATGACGCTAGGAAGGTACACCATGGTTGTAGGGAGAGTTACTCTAGGTCACGACACTCAAGTAGATATCCATGAGCGAAGCGAGAATCGAAGCCGCGATCCTTGGAGCTGAGACGTCGAACGCGTACCCGATTCAACGATCGCCCTCGGTCCTGATCGCCTGAACTGCCGATAAAATTGGATGATTTTTAAAAACTGGTTTTGATGTTCAGTGTAATGAGAAACTCGATATTTCTATTTATAGTATTTCTATAGAATGTCATATATTTTCATTACAAAGACGACGCAACAATGGATTAGTAGAAAAAAAGGATTTCTATCCCCCCCCCAGCCGTTATATTATCTTACCTTTTTTGTCGCTTTCTGCATCACTATTTCTTTCATTTTCCCCAGTTCGTTTACCTTTTCCTCGTTTGTTCGATTGCTTTATCTTCATTTTTATCATCATTATCTTTTTCTCCATGTTCGATTCCTTTATTTTCACCCTCGTTTTCTTTAGATTTCTCTCCCATTTCTTTCCACTCTTCTCTCGCCCCTTCACTACGTGCACTGTCCCTCCCCCGTCTGCTGGGCCGTGTCCCCCGTGAGAGGCGGCGCGCCGGCGCGGCGCCCTGTCGTGGTAGGAGCGGCCCAGAGGCTGGGCGCTGCATGCAGATGGCGCACAGCGTATCCGCAGGCGCGCCGTGACACACCTTGGTCTCGCACAGGAGGCGCCGCCAGGGCTGCACAAAAGGCATTTAATGAAGCTCTTGGGTTCGATATTTAATGTAGAAACCGTCGCAGGCAGCAGAGTCACGCCAGCTTAATCCAATAGAGAGGGCAATGCCAATACAGCCTTCAACCAACACAACTTGCTTTTCGGGATGCTACCGCCATCTCAAGCTCTCCATCCACAAAAGGTCTGTCAGTACCAGCGACAGTAAAAGTCCAATCGGAAACAAAAAGTTAATCTTTCAAGTGAAAACGCGAGTGTAAACCACATACCATGGATTTAATGTACGAGTACAAAACATGTTCGACATATTTGACGAAGTCGGTGAAGGTCTCGAAAGCAGTGGATTTTCGAATCTCAAGTAAAATATCAAGGAGCAAATAAATCCAGCTAATAGAATTCCATCCATTTACTAAATAATATCAATATCGTCAGCAACTTCATATGTGAACTTGAAACTGAGATAACCAGCAATTTCTTTACAAATGTGAAAAACAATAAAATAAAAATAAAAATTCAAGCTCTCAAAAATAATTCAGAAACTTTATAAAATACATCACACAAACATTTTCACACTTATAAGGATCCCGCTGATAAAAAGAACTGAGCTGTTTTTAAAAATCTCCAACCAAATATTTCTGAAGTCGATATAAAGGATGACCTAAAATCACATCACCCTTCAATAATAAAAGCTAAAAGTAAACCAAGGAAAATAAATGAATCCCAGTGGTAGGAGCAGAATTAAGTGGCGCAAAATCCATTGAATCAATGTTAACAACAAATACAATTTGCAATCACAGAGTAATTACTGAAAAAATAAGGTCCAGTAGTGTGTCAGAGGAGTATATACTACAGCCATACTAAAAATCACTATAGTCACAGTATTCACAGTGCATTTGTGCTGTCAATATTTACACAGCACATTAACGAAAACCCACATGAATGAATTAACTACTTGCATCAACTGCAATGGGAAACACGAAGCAGATATTAGAGTACATTCGTGCACCTATTACGAGGATATTAGCAATAAAAAATTAACCGACTAGCTAGGAACAATACGTGTATAAATGCAAATTGCAACGCCCCCACCACACACTCATCCCTTTCAGAATTCCCAAATCTGCAGCAAGTTAATGCAATCGAAAATTTCACTCAACTCTCAAACACCCTAAATCAAAACCAGCCCATAAATCAAAACGACGACGTAATAACTCCCAGTCACCTCACACTACCTCACATCAGACAATGAATTTTAGAGAAATTATTTTGAATACTTTTTAAAAAAATTTGTGAGTGAATCACATTTCTCTAAATTTCTCCATTTTGTGGTATTTTTTGAAGTCTGGTCAATAGGTAATTAAATATTTTAATGTTGATTTATTGGCATGTAAACAACCAATAAATGACTAAGCGAAATTGCCGAAACCTCGGCATAGCGAATTTATTACGAAAGCATGGAATTGAATTAAATGCAACAAACCCACGAAACGAAAATAATTTACCCAACTAACTATAGTAATTTTGGTAGTCTCTTTTAATAAATAAATTGTTAATACTATATGAACAAAATGGCACTTTTTACTTTTAACTTTCACTTTGCATGTAATGGCTAACTACAAACTTAAAATGCCTATAATTTATGGTGAATATTCAAAAATGTATAACTAACTTGATCCGTGTCAAAATGTCTAGATTTGTAAATAATTATTTTAAATGCTAAAATAAATTGTAAAAATGAAAACTACATTTAGCGGTAATGGCTCTCGTTGATTGACTCTGATCCCCACTAATGGTTCATTCACATATCTATCAACTATCTAATTTGGCGTCTGTGTATTGATGCATAATCATTACGAACAAAATGGCGTTTATGTAGGTCTTCACAATTACATACTATTAGTGATATACTACATATTTTATTATTCTGATAGTAATATAGGGCCAATTTCCCTCGCGTTTCTCTTGCATTTTGATGTCCACGTTCATCGACCCAAGCGATTTATATAAAACAAAGTTGAATTGCAAAGTGCTTTGCATAATTTCCTACACATTTTTACGCTGCAATGATTTTGGGGGCAGTTTGATTCACTTCGCTTCAAAAGCTACTACTGAATCATTACTATATAATTATATTAAAGAGAAAACCCGTCTCACAAATTTTACTCTCTCATTTTGGACATCCGGATCGAAATCCAATTAGGTCGTACTGTGGACACCACTGAATCACGATATCGCAAAATAAACTAACATTCAAGAGTTACATCACGCAGCATCAACTAACGCACTATACATACTAATTGTGGAATAGAAAAAATAAGTTCATAATAATCATGACACACCGCACATTAATTACGAACCGTTGAATCAGAAACAATTGATATGGTTATCACTTCCTTTCAACTTAAATACCATGAAAGTACGTATACAAGCATGTCTATAAGGAATCTTTTTATAGCTTACTTCCAGGATAAGAAAAAAAACACTTAGGAAACGTGTGGACATCGATAACCAGATGTTAAATGGTTAATACGCACAGTTTTTGAGTGATGCCGAACGATTTGTCAAGAAACAGGTGCGTTGCGGGTTGCATTGCGACACTAAGCCTCCTTTATTTTCAAATTATCAACATTTTAAATTCTACTCCTTAAACTGGAAACAAAAATGAGCGCGAACAGCGAACGAAGAAACCCTCGCCCGGGAGCGGTCGTTCGCACACTTGGATAACTTGCCTATAACGTACTGAAAGCACCACCAGCGGATATTCGAAGTTGATAGTGTTCCGGATGGGTGTTCGGTTCGTGCATGCTTGGCGGTCACTCAAATGAACCAACAAACATTGGATCGTCCCTTACAGAGGGGAGAACGGTGAACATTTGTGGCGGGCTAAGTTGGAAAAGAGATGTAGAAATGGTAATGTATTATAAAAGATGATAAAGAGCTACTTTTTCTTTGGAGGAAGGTATTACCACTCGAGCAACGGTAAGAGCAAATTAAGTACCTTTCTCAAGCAATTAACGTCATGTGTAATATGTGTTTTATTACATTCCAATTTCCAGCAATATACAAATTTAAAAAAATATGTTAGGTTACGTCAGGGCAAATATTTTGCTGGCGAGCTGCGAGGAGCGCATGCGGAGCATATAATAACATTTTTTATCATTCGTAAGTGATAAAGAGGTGGCAGCATATTTTTATCATTAAGGTACGTCTTTAATCTAATGAATAAAATAAAATATGTGTAAAACCGTTATCACACTTGTCCATTCACTTCAGAAAGATATAGTATAATTTTGGTAATATACTTTACTACGCACAAAGCAACCGAAAAAAATGAGAAGTTTTACGTTAAAATAACTATGAGTACTGAAGTAATAAGTACTGATAAACCAAAATACATTCTTGTATAGTGTATGTGCATATGACATACCTTTTGCTATTATTCTGCTTCATCTGAAGCACCCATGAAACCTCCTGCAACTCGAAAACACACAAAACGTTCTCTATCAAAGTATTTTCTTTGCTTCTTTCTGTCTCTTTTCTCTTGTTTACATTTCATTATTGTCTGAGAAAGTAGCATCTTCTATTTGCTTCTCATTAAATTCCGGTATAGATGTTTTCTAGACCCATGATCTAATTTGTGACGTAGACTTGTTGCCAAAAAATCAATGTCATTAATGGAGTTCTCATAATTGCATTCCGATTTAATCTGTTTAATTTAATTTATTAGCTTAAAGAGCGAATTTACCTTACCTGTTCATTTCATCTAAAAATTTGCAATGAAAATCGTTAGAAATGGAAATTCAGCGGAATTTATTTCACTCGACAAGAAAAGCAATTTTCCAGGAAACCTCAGTGTATTTTAATGAAAAGCAATGTTATTAAACAAAATTTCAACTCGAGCGATCCATCACGAAACCTATTTATCGAATGAAATTTGTCATATTCTTATTACATTTTACTATTATTAATACTAAAACGTTTATACAAATATTATTGAACTATAGTGTTTTCATAATACTGGACTAAAGTTGCCTTGAAAGGGATCTAATTTTCATTGTTAATCTTCAATCTTATATATTCTCAAGCTCAAGTATTTATATTCAAAAGAAGATTGAAAATACATGTAACAAAAAACTACCAATCTTTTTTGTTCAATGTTACTTGGGATACTAGATAATGGAAAAAAAGTATATCTATGAAAATAATTGTCGGGGGCAATTATTTGCGTGACCTACCCGTCGCAGATAGGATTTTCGGCCTCTCCTAACAAACACCAATTGTGACAAACAATATACCTCTCCAAGAATCTCCATGTAGTCTTCATACACACTTGGAATCCTTTTTATTCAAATAGTAAATAGAAGCTTGCAGGACCAGAATCTTGAGATCTGGCACTAAAGTGTGATATACCAATATATTATATATTTTTGTTAATAGCATTTGCTGTAAATGGGTTGGGTAAAAGGGTCTGTAAATGGCAATATACAGCCTTAGCAACGCCGGCGTAGTGGTTGGCAAGGTCAATAAACTGCATTCAGACCTTGAATAGGTAGGGGCGCTGGCTAGAAAGACATATAAAATAATGTGGGATTGGTCTGAAAAGGAATGACTATCGAGGGCGTGGCTACTTGATTTTGCAAGAAGTGAATGGATTGGCTAAGGGAGAATAGACTGTCGAATTTTGTCGTTTTGTTTAGAAAAATAAGAACGAAGGACGGATACCGAGGCGTTGAGGGCTAAAAACGGAGGAGAAAATCACATTCTGATAGAAGTCGTCGAGTAGTACAGATCGCTCGCGAGATTAACATAAGGGGAGTGGGACTTGTAAGTTTTGACGTGAGACTCAATAGTTTTTCGGACTCTGAAAGTTAATGTGCAGAAGTAAATTCGCGTAGGACTTGGGAAGTTTTTTTATATTGCGGTTTTGGACTTTTATGTTTTAACGCGTAGTTGGGGAGAACTGGAAACTGTAAATATCACGTAAGAACCAGTAGATATTCTAGGCAGTGAGGGCTGGATTCGTTGGCTGTGTCGCAAGATCAGAAGAAAGAAGCTGGACTTGGGATTATCTGCATTCAAGTGGGAAGATACTGCGGGGCGTCATAGATCAAGAGAACGTTAGATAAGTACTGCAGTACAAAGGTTTTATTTTAAAAGGTCATGAACTAAAGGCAGAACGATTGTCAAATTGTTGAATAACTTGTTAAATTTTTTCTTTTGGAAATGAAAAGATTTTCATTTGGTCAATCACTATTGTTAAGTAGTTATATATATATATATATATATATATATATATATATATATATATATATATATATATAATTATTTCCTTTCAGATTCCTCGCCATACTGTATAGTTGGCAGATCAAGTAATCGGCTATCTAGACGATAGCGATTATCTATTACGGGGCCCATTGACCCAGCTAGCCGGACATTTATCTATTTGTTAAAATTAGCTGTGGAAGCATTGGTTTTAATTAACGTAACCTGTTCCTGGCGCCCAAAATTTTACTATAAATTCGAAACGGGTCACGATTATAACCGTCCTAAGGTGAATGATGTCAACGATCTCGTAATAGTTTATGACGAGACATTGTTGGTACATTTAAAAAGTGATAGCAATTTCGGGGAGTAGGGCTCCGGATTCGCTTGGGCTTGTTCTGTGTTTCTGTCACGGTGGGCACTCGTACTCATTCCCTTTCCAAACTTATTTTCTGCCCTGTACGGGTGAGATAGAATCATGATACAGAGCTTTTAATGTAGTATTTGCACTGTGACTCCTGAAAATATCCTTATATTACGTACAGCGTTTCATTAGGAACAATATACAAGATGACGCATGTATCGAGTATCTGCAAAAAGGTGGAATTTGTAATCCGAAAACCTGTAATATCAAGTTGAACCACAACGCCAAGAAGACAAGTAATTTCTTAACCATCCTCTGTGATCTCGAAAATCTCCAGTAATATCTCGAGTATGCTTGGTCTAGTCATGGTTCGAATTGGGTTGGATTTCCATAGACCGAAGAATCATCAGTTTTCGAAGAGTCAACCCATACATGTCGCATTGGGCCAGCGTCATTCGATGGGAGTAGGCCGCTGGAGAAGTGTGTCGGGTGCCGCTCTGTGCAAGGGTCGTCTTTTGCGGCCCGCTTGCGCCCGCGCCTCCGGTGAGCCCGCATCCTGTGAATCACCCGGTTACGCGATGCTGCACATCCGCGCAGCCGCTGCTTGAGGAGGCGACCAGTGGCGCGCGCGGAGATCCACGCAGATAAGCCGACCGGTCCGCCCCCCCTCCCCCGCCTGCGTGGCACACGCAACGCCGTCGTCGATTCAGACCGTCCTTTGCACGTGGCGAAGCGCGCAGGAAAAAGGAGGGGGCAGAGACCTGTGAGATTTGCATTTGTGGTTGCATTTGTGGTCCTTTCAACATCTGAAGGGGGCTTGTTACTATTTCCCATTGATTCTTAGTAACTGATTCTAAGTAATTGTTCCCATGTGGTCTTGTGCGGACATTTTGCACTTTGTAAAATTTCTCGAATACGTATATAAATACGCAGTAATACACGTAATGTATAGAAAGTTATGTAATGTTGCGTAAAAAACCGATTTCGGGATTTCAACGAAAATACACGTTTTGGGGTTCCGTGATACCAAAAAATTTTTGTTTTTGCTTCCTCGTGTATGTACGTATATACCGATTAATATACGTAGTATACAGAAAGTTATGTAATGCCTTACGAGGTTCTATGCATTTCGTTGACATAAATGATGTGCCATGATCGATTACTCATGTTATGTTTAATGTAATTTGTTGGTGTGTTTACTTTTTCTTCTGGTCATGTACCGGGCACTACGCGATCTTTTTCACCCTTGACTACTAAATATTGTCAATATAAGTGTGTCATATTCATGCGGAACTAATGTTCCCCCTAAGTATTTTGAAGAATGTATATCTACATTAGTTGAATACTTTAGTACTCTTGGCCTTGGCAGTCATAGAACATTTTCATCCAGACATCAGTGTCTGGATGAAATATTTTGACTCAACATTAAATATTAACTGCGTGTGGATTGTTTGAATACCGCGAGTGAATGAATTGTGTGTTCTGTCCTTTGTGAAATAACTTTCACCATGCTGATGCTCTGCATCCAAAAGAGAAATTTTCACGAACTCATCCTGACATCTGGTTCTTCTTTTGTGATGAAATTGGAAAGAACGGACCAGTAAATACCGTGCCCTAGTCGTGACGTTATTAACTCTGTTCGAAGTCTGTGTTCGTATTCTTCTCCTTCAAATAGAACATGAGGAAAAGTGACCAATTGTAAAAGGCAAAATGTAGGAACAATGCATAATATTATTCTGTGAAGGACGAAAGTTCATTTTATGTGGTGGGAACTCATGCTTTTTTTTCTGTATTGCCCTCAAGCGTGTCTTTCAGGAATGAATACAAATTAGTATTTTAATTATTTTAGCATTTTCCCACTAATGGCATCAAATACTGTCGTTTCAACTGATACCAGTCTTGGATGTAATAAATAATCATCATTAACAACTTACATACAATTTACAAATTCAACTGAATCAGTGATTGTTAAATTTTACTAGTCTTAAAACACGTTGGAAGTTACTTGAAATATTTTAATTTCTTATCACGCGTGTATTAATTTTATATTTATATACCATTATTTTTCTGTTAATTTATCTCCGTTTTATAATGACATGTGCATTCGCAGTAATATATTATTAATTTAAATGTGTGATTACAGAGAATATTTGGCAAAATTCAACGAATATATTTAATACGTTGTAATTGTAAAACATTATCAGGCCATTGACCAATCGACAGCTACTGCGGACCCACCTAGGTATCGTCTGTTGGAAGGACGTTAATTTTGGAAATATTGTATCCAGCCGTTAAATTTCATCCAATACTCCCAGCTGTCAACCATTGAAAATAATAATGTAATAATGAATTGTTTTACTAAGGATGAAGAATACTGATAATATGGAAGAAAATAGTACGACGAATTGAAATGTAACCTCTGACAGTCGAAAATGTTTTGCCAATTCATTTTTTGTATTGCGTTTTGAATTTTGTACTGATGATTGAGAAATGAAAAGGAATTCCAAACCAGATATAACTTCGACAAGAAGTTGACCGCACCTAATTGCTAATACCTTTACATTTTGTGAAGGTCGCTTCCACTCTACTAATCTCCGGCAAGGGCTCACTGCAGTTATTACGCCACAATGCTGTCATTAGCAAAGGGAATTTATCGTCCTTCAAAGGAAATTATCGGGCAACTTCATCTGCCCGAGCAATCTCCTTGTTCCGAAGCAGTGGGCCCTGCTAGTTCCCAAAGGAACAACAGAAGCGAGTACAACAGTCCACTTAGCGGGCGGATGCTCCCCGAGCTGCAAAGCTCCCGCCGCGCCCAAGCGAATGAGCCGGCTGCTTAAGTGGCTGGACCAACTTCAGCTGGTGCCTCCTCGCCCAGAGTTCCCAGAAAGCAGGCGGTGAGGGCGGCGACGGCGATGGCACCTGGAGGGAGGGCGTTGCTAGAGGGGAGGGGGCGGACGAGTGGGGGTGGCGGCGGGGACGGCGACGGCAGTGGCCGAGGCAGCAGCGACAGCGGGTTCGATGGCGAGGGCGAGGATAGAACTGCAAACGGAAGTTGCACGATGGCGTCGCAGCCCCGCTCCTTCCTCTTGCTGTGCAACAGGGTCGCGCTGGACTGAATGTATCCGCGGCCTGAGCGTCTAGGTCCATATCTTCAGTGTCCGAACTTAGAAAAAAGAGTGAAAAAGTTTGGTGGATCAAACTAGCAACGAACATAAGATCAGGGTCGGGGAGAGGAAAAGTGAGACTAGGATATTTTGTTGGGGGTCTCTAAATAAATAAAAGATACGATCTAGTTGTGATATGTTTAAGAAACATTGATTCAGAGTGAAAAATTGAAAAAATTGATTCATAAACATGAGATTAAGAGATAAAATTAAGCAAAAAATTTGGCATTTTCATTTAATTTTTGAAAATATTTAGCTTTTTGAAATATTTAAAGAACAAAAGTTTTGAGTTTTTCCAATAAAAAAATAAATATATTAATTTGACTTCCCTTAGTGATTTTGCACAGACATTTTGAATCGAGCTTTATGTTTCAAGTCTTATCTAGTACCTAATACCTGAAAATGTTCAGAAAACAATTATCCTAGAATGATATAATACTCTTCTAAATTGATTTATTTTGGGTTGGTTATGCCAATGAATATAAACTCTCAGTGCGAGTAAGACGAGTTCCACTGCAACTCGACGTGCGTTTGGACGTTGCGAGTAATTACCCAGGGCGCTGTGCATGGCTAACTAGCCAACTTGCCTGCGTTGTCATCAGCATGAGGGTTTTACCTGTGGAAAACGGAACGAACTTCTATTTATACTGGGAAGCTATAATCTATTTATGTACTAGTGTAACATCTTATATAATGATATGGAGGATAAAGGGCATCCTTTAAGAGACGCTTGCTTATCTCATTCAGCAAAGATTTTTACTGCTAGAGAGCGGATGTAGTAATTAACGTCCGTGGCTTTCTCATTAACGTATTGTTCTGTTTTTCTAGTGCCCTTCTCTCATTTACATTTACTTCTTTTTATCCGACATATCACGTGCTAGAGCTGGATGACATACAAGAATATCATGAACACATTGTACGTAATGATACATATGTGAAGCGTAGTAACAACCTGATAAATTACATAAAAACGTCGATTATATTATATTTTGGTTGTTACAATCGTGTCCCCGCAATTTGCACACTATAAGATGTTTCCGTTGCAGTCACTGCTTATTAGAGCTATGAAGAAAATAGGACTAAAATGAATGGAATTCATAAGACTAAAATGCTCATAAATCCATAAAATACACAGACATTTAAATGAATCTTGAAAATATCATATACTAATGAAAAAATAATTTATTGTTCACATTTTTATCTCATAGAGTCAATTTATGGAGAACAAAAGTCAATCTCATCTATTTATTTTACGTATAGTTCTCTCAGCCATTGGTATTTCAGAGTACTTTGGTAAATTGAAGAGTACATTTCCGCTCAGCGTATACTGGATTTTTTTGTCAGTCAGAACTACTTCCAGAATTTCTTTGTACTTTGCAGAATATGTAGTTCCCAAATCTAACATTTCTTGCTCTTGATCCAACCTTTATTAGTAAACCATGCGTTATATACTATACGTCTTTCTATACAGTCCCTTCAGTTGTCCGTATAAAAGTTCGCTTCTATCACCTTTCTGTCGCCAGATATCAACATCATTTCATTCGCCCAATATAATCAAATACGCAAAGAAAATATTTCTATCAGTTTTATCCACAATTTATTTCCCTTTCGTGTGCATCTCATCCACAGATCGTTGAAATTATTTATTATAATGAGATGCATCTCTACGTCGTTTGTATAATAGTTATCTTCAAATACACAAAAAATTATAATAATATATGATGAGAAATTATAAAATATGCAAAGTTGTATGATGCTGAACCTTCATTATTTTACGTTTAATACTTTCGCCGAGACTCATTTCTTGAATTCTTGAGGAATATGAGCATTAACAAAAAAATGCAATTATACAAATTTCCCAGGTATAATTATCACAACGTATGTGCTCACACGGACGTACTTGCATGAGTGCATTTCATGTCCTTCATTCATATGAGGCTTTCGGCTTCAGGCTTTCGACAAATACCTAGTTTATTTCTTTTGCCACTTTGAATAAAGTCTTGCTTTTTCTTCCATGTTTTTCCCTCTTTGATACTAATAAGCCATGTTACCGCTACGGTGGTGCTGAGAGAAAGAGATTATGCGGGTCTAATTATACTTGAACTGTAACTTGACGTTGCTTCCTACCCTTCCAAAAGGTGTTGACCTGTGCTGTATAGCAAGTGCAAATCGACCAGTGTAATGTACGGTAATAACCCAACTTTTACTGACAAAGTTCCATCAACGGTTTATTTATCTACGGTAAAAACACGATCTCTTGAAATCGTGGAATTGTATTGATTCTCAGCTTCAAAACACGCTATTTATTCATTCTGTATTGCCTGCATTTCTTTTTCGAAACAAAGGGCATTTCTTCCGTTACGTTTTTCGAGTGTAATCAATCACAATGTAAAATTGATCTATATGCTTTCGTTACTTTGATACGTTACAATTCAAAGAATTTTATTTCTTCTGTTCCTATTGCTTTATGGGCAACCTACGTTGTAGCAAGTAGCGCGGTAGTTGTTGGTCTCTTGAGTTTGAGTACCCAGTATCAGTTCCCGTCATTCAATGCGAATTTCATGTTGACAAAATAGGATCATGGAAAAGTTTCCTTGGACTTCTCTCGCTACTTCTGATTCTCATTTCCTCAACTGCTGCATCAACATCCACTTCTACATCTACATCAGTATTATCGACTCATTGAGCATTAACAATGGGTCAACGATTTAGAGGGAAAACTTGGATATTGGAACATTACGAAATTCACTTTGGTTTTGAACTAGGGCCTTCAAAAAGGTATTTGTGGGAATCTCAAAACCTTTGTGAAGTAATAGTGTGATTTTCTCTGCTAGATGTCATTCACATACAAGGAAAAATATAGACTTAACTTCGAATCTAACACAACCGATGGAATGATTTGTTGGGGATTATAGCATTTTATCGGAGTAACGCGTGAGCCAAAAGAAATAAATCAGATGATTCAGAGAAGTAATTTTAGTTTTTCAGAATCAGGTGGTGTGACCTTACAGGTTGTATTCGATGGGAAGAATAGCAGTAACTCACGAAATTGCCGATTGGATAGGACGTTTGTGGTTTAACCGAAACTCTGTGGTTCTTTGTTCGTAGCTGATGTTTTTTTGCTTGCAGCAAAGAGATGATACTTCTCTACGTATGAATAGAAGCTGCCATGCCAGTGATCTGACGAGATGGAATTTCAACGGACAAGTTGGAATTCATGTGGAACCCAGGAGAGGGGTCGCTGTCAAAACGTCGAGTAAAATAGTTTCTGAAATATGTATTAATTACCATCGGGCATCTCTAATAAATTTGACAATTTATTCAGTTTTAAACTAGCTTTTTTATTGTCGTATGGTCATGTTAAGAAGAAATGTGTTTTCTAAAACTACTATAAAATGGTAAATAGTGAGTAGTAAAGTAGTAAATAGTGAGAACTATTCTCACCTCTAGAATGCACATTTGAAGAAGCTATTCCGTTGTTCCTATCTGACGGTGTATGTAGCGTGAAAGTTTAACGTTACCTCCTTGTGCAATTTAAACTCGTTACTAATAATAACTTTGCAGCAACGTCATGTTTATTAACGATGAGCATGGCCACTTCCGTAGTAAACCATTGCGTTTTATGCGTTTATTTTCTGTGACCTTCTAACGACATACATTATATAAATCCTTCATGAAAAATTGATATCACAGCGTACGCCGTTAACAAGTTAAACAGAAGTTTGACGGCCTTAAACCAAACTGCATACATCTAATTAAGTCATTCATTCGCCGTGCTGACGCTGCGTGTTTTATGAACAGACTCCGCAAGGCCTAACATATGCCACGTTGCGTGTAATTTCTCTCCACAGCGCGCTGGAAATTAAAGCTGATCCACCTGCAGGGCCGCTTGAACTACGGGCGCCGTGAGGCTTCTAGCTAAAATTCTACTCTGAGGTTTCTCATTAACAGTACTTCTTTGATAGTTCCCTTAAGCACCGTAAGAAATTAAACGAATCAGAAGACATCACTTACGAGACGATATTAAACGAATCTTGAGATATTTTGTAAATATCGAACCTATGCAACAAATAGAGAAGAAAGGAAATTTATTTAAGAAACAACAGATTTCTGCCTATATAAAATGCTAAGGATTTTCGTTTACAAAGAACTTTGAGCTTTCTGCTCTAACATTTTTGAGCTTTTCGTTTTAAATTAACGGTAGTGAGCCCCAAATTTGTTGTCGCTTGCTGTTATTAACCAGTTTTATGGTACAGACATTAAATTGTAATATCTTAAAATTAACAGAATGAACGATTATCTGCCGCCGTTTGTTCATTACATCATTTCCAAGAACAACCACATGTGCGTTACATATACGTAATTACCTACCCCATTCTTTGTATTAGTTTAATTATGTTGAATTAGTTGAACTAATATTAGTTGAATTAAGAATAAATGATAACAACGAGCGTTGTTGAGAAAATGTAACCAGAAATATTCGATCCTCGCTGTATTAGAAGCAGTTTTGCATGTTGTGATTGTTGTTGGAATTGGTTAGAGAAAGGGGGAGGAAAGCGAAGAGTGGGTGGGGATGCGGAGGACTGTAATGGGCCTTCTCTAACCAACGTGATGCACGCCGCGCCGGGCCGTGCTGCCCGGGACGGGGGAGAGGGATTGGGCTGGTTGATTGGATGGACTCTGAGTTGACGGGGTAAATTAATGAAGAAATTGACCTTGCAGAAGTTTATTTTCCTTTTTGTACAGCTGTGCGGTCCTTCTGACTGGAGTGACCTGCTTTGCCTGCGTTGCCGTCTGCGTTGCGTAGTGGAGATGTTGCAGGAATACAGGTCCCGCACAGTGTGGGTCGGGCCCGTAAACAGCCTCCCTGCAGCGCACGCGGCCCTCCTGAGATGGGTCGGACCAGTCACGGCACCCTCAGGTGTGAGAGGCACCGTTCGGCGCAGCTCACACCGACGCACCGCACCCGCACCGACAAATGAGCATCTTGCCGAACTGCCGCGGGCAGCGTTACGCGTTGCGCGAAGCGCAATAACTAATGGGATGCTTGATCCTCTACTGCCGAGGGCAGTGTTGCGACACGCGCGAAGCGCACTGGCTCTATACGTGGATCTCCACTGCCGAGGGCAGCTTTGAGAGATGCGCGAAGCGCACACTCGATCACGCGCAGAGAAAAATGTGAAAAACGTTGTTCCCGGGCTCGCGGAGCGTCGACCAGTGCAGTCTCCCTGGGAATGTGCCGTTAGAGGCTGTATAGCAGACACGGGGGGAAGGGCCTTCTGGAGGGGGTAGCAGGCCCTTCGGCGGCCTGTGGGTGGCCGCCGGGGAAGGGGGAGGCGGCGCCGTGGGCGCGCCGGCTCCGTGCGGCGGGTGCCAGCAGGAGGAAAAGACGCCTGCGAGGGCTTTGCGGTGTGTACGGAACATAGACTCCCGGGCTCGAAGCCGAAGGCGAGAATGAGAAGTGGGGGGTGAATTAATTGTTCCGTACACGACGCGAACGCCCGAGTTACATTTCTGATGGAAGTAGGCATAGGCGATGCACTGCGCGTACATATTCACCTGTGGCAGTTTATTCTTGAATCTCCGCGACGCGAAGAGAAACAAATACAATACGTTTTGCGGGTGGCGTTTGTATCCAAGCGCAAACAGTTGTGGAATCTGTGTAGAGATGCACAGAACTAATTTTGCATTTTAATGAAGCTATCACTTTTGTCACAAGTCGGGCTAGTTGATTAGCAGCGCATAACTCGAGTTGAGCAATAGGGCGTGGGCGAAGCGGCGCCACACGAGACTTTGCACAAAGTAAAGTGGCGACACATTTACTTGCAGTAACAGTCCTGACATAAACACAAGCGCCGTAGGCCTTTTGTGAGGCATCCGCAAACCCGTGAAGCTCTATGGGCTGCGAACTTGGCGAGGTGCATACACACCTGGGTACCGAGATGGTTACAGCTTCTGCAAGCTGTGAAATCATAGTCTTAAATTTACAATTTATGTCTTGGGGCACACGCTCGTCCCACTGAATATTAACTTTCCACAGTTCTTGCAGTCAGATTTTGGCATGATAGGCCGCGAGTTAAGAATTGCTTTGATTTTAGCAGTCAAAGTGGCGAGTTCTTTGAATGTGAAATTTCGATTTTTGACTGTTTTTCTTAAAATTGTCCTTTGACAGGTTTGCTTCGAGCGCGTAAAATTGGGACAAAGCGCGCGATCGAGAACTTCCTAGCTTCGGCGCGTCTTTTTTGAAAGGAAGGGCTACAATATACCGCCCTTCTGGAGAGCGCGACGTCGATTCTGCATACACCTTCTCGCAATATTGTTCCTCGGGAGATAATGGAACATTGGTTGGTACCTCTTCAAGTTGCCAGAATTTCTGCAGTTGCTGTGAGACCCTTTCTATAGAATAAGTGAAATTAGATCTCACTGCGCACTTACGCGTGTCTGCAGTGGTTAATGGCACGTTTCCGGACACGATCCATCCCAGTTCGGTGTTCTGGAGAATAGGCATTCCCTTTGATAACGGAATTTTGCCTGTTAACATGATTTCTGCTGCAATGGCGGCGCCGAGTAAAATATCAATCGATTTTTTGACATTAAACCGCGGATCCGCAAGCGGGAGGTTTGGTGGTATTTTCCACTCCCCGCAAGCGAATGAGACCGGTGGAAGGTCTGTGGTGATGGCGGGCATTACAATGAAAGCTTCTTGACAATGCCATTGGGTGACACGCGAAGCTATCATGAGTGAAGCGATGTTTCGCGAGCTCGTAGTGCCTGTACCCACAGTTTGGATCTCAACCGATCCCGCTGTACTTGCAATGTCAAGCTGCTTGATTAGTGCCTCTGACACTAGGTTACAATTCGAACCACTGTCCAACAGGGCAGTGCATGCATGAAGGTTACCGCAGCGGTCGCTTACTAGAATTTCAGCTGTCGGTAAAAGACACGGTGTAAGGCGGCTCGAAAAAGAATTTACATTCGCACTAAACGAATTTACGTGCGTCGAGGGCGAGGATTGCACCGCGACGGAGCTATTAGAATTGTTTTCTACAGCTCTCCCGGGCAAATCGGCGACACTGTTTTGAGCACCCCTAGCATTCCAGAATTCCTGTGAATGACCGTCGGGGGGCAATGTCTGGGTGCAGGTACTTGGGCCCAGTGGCCGCGAAACAATAGCCGGCGAAAAGTTTCCTTCTTCGCGGACTGCGGGCGAGCGCTGTTGGCTGCACTTGGAAGTGAAAGGCGCGTAGTTTCCTAGCGCCGGCAACTGAGCGTTGCAAATCGCAATATTTACTTTTGACTCAAAATACCCGTGCAGCAGTGTATGGTGATTGGCATTACACTGACGACATGTGAATGATGAGCAATTATGTGATTTTGAGTATTTCTTAAGGCAATTATGACACAGCCGCTGTTGACGGACATGAGAAAACCTTGCCTCTTGTGATAGTTCGCGGAATTTGTTACATTGATGAAGCATGTGTCCGTGGGCACAAAAGGAACATTTATTTCCGCTATTGTTGCTCGCATTGTTAGGTGGTCCCTGCCAATTACGGGCCACGACTTGTTTGGGTTCAGGGGGCGGTTTACTGTTTTGGACAGGCGTACCGGCACTGTTAATTGCAGCGATTTTGTACTGCCGTTCACAAAAGTTGTAAAAGTCCTTCAGTTGAGGATTTTTATCTAATGGCGCGTTTCGTTCCCATTCTTGCACCACTGCGGGAGGACAATGCGCAAGAATGCGATGAAGAATGAGTAATTCACTCAAAGGAACTTCTAACTCTAAATTGTCGAGAGCCGTGGCATGGGTTTGATAATGGTCAACGAATTGTCGCCATGTTTGTGGATTAGTAGAATCCAACACAGGAGGGCATTCTAATGCGGTGATGTGGGCGGTTGCTAGCAAACGCGGGTTTTGGTATCGCAAATTTAGAGCGTGCCACGCTAATGCAAAGCTATTCGGCCCACTGGGGAATTGTAAAACAATTTGTTTGCATTCTGCGGGAAGAGCTTGGACAAGGTAGTGCCATTTTTCAAGATCGGTGGCATTCTTATTTTCAATTATCAGCGCAGTAAATAGATCTTTGAAACCTTGCCAATCTTCATCACGGCCGGAGAACCGAGGACTAGGAAGCTCAGGAAGCCTGACTACACTGGACGGCATTTCATGTGAAGAGCGATGTGAGTCTGCCACAGATGGTGTAGTCTCACGGAATGCAGAATGTTTCCGTAATGAAGCATTTACCTTCGAGATTAAAGCGAAATAACGGTTTTCAAAATCGAATTCTTGTTCTGCATCTGGGAAATTGTCTGATAGCTGTTTGGAATCATCTTCGTAGGTTTGCCAAACTTTAAGAATACGTTCTTTACGAGAAACTAATTGTTCGTACGTTTCCTCATCGACTACTTCGAAGCTTTGAATAAAACGTGCCTGGTTGTCTATGATTTTAACTGCCGCCGAGCATGCGGCTTCAAGCTTTTTCCGGAGTTTTTCTGCCTTTTCTGCCATATTAAATTCTTGTTTCTAACTATGATTAATAATTAATTTCTGGACTAAGATTAGGACTCGTGCGGTACGCTAACACGCACCCGAACACCTGGGAATAACCTTGAAAACTATGATTAAGAAATCGATCAATGACTGTGCGGGAACCTGCATTCCTGTAACATATTGAACACACGCATGCCACACACCTTATAACTAAACTTACTCACTAACACAAATTAATTGCATCATCAAACATAAATTAATGAAAAATTTGTTTAACACTGAAGAGAAAAAGTATCATTGAATTGTCTTTGCACAAACCTAGATTAACAATAAATAGCGGTAACACTGAAGAGAAAAAGTATCATTGCATTGTCTTTGCACAAACCTAAATTAACAATAAATAGCGTTAACACTGAAGAGAAAAAGTATCATTGCATTGTCTTTGCACAAACCTAAATTAACAATAAATAGCGGTAACACTGAAGCGAAAATCAACTCTGAATTGCATATCACATAACATTTAAATTAATAATGAATTGGTTTAACACTGAGTTGAAACATAACACCGCATTGACTTTGCATTAGAGCAAAGGAAATACTACTGATTAGAATGATTACTTACAAATTAAGCTTGCCCTGACGATTAAAAAATGAGTGTTCACTAACAAAGTTAAATCATATAAATAAATTGAACTACACACAGACAAGCTATTACTTTAAGACACAGAATTGAAATTAAAGATTATATCTGACTACAATACACAAATTACACTGTTCAACATAGAAAACATTATTACCCTTTGAAACTCTGCAAAGTAAATAAGCATGTGCAATGACTAGAATTTAGCAAAAATTGTCAACTCAGATATCCCGGACGGAGGACCAACTTGGTTAGAGAAAGGGGGAGGAAAGCGAAGAGTGGGTGGGGATGCGGAGGACTGTAATGGGCCTTCTCTAACCAACGTGATGCACGCCGCGCCGGGCCGTGCTGCCCGGGACGGGGGAGAGGGATTGGGCTGGTTGATTGGATGGACTCTGAGTTGACGGGGTAAATTAATGAAGAAATTGACCTTGCAGAAGTTTATTTTCCTTTTTGTACAGCTGTGCGGTCCTTCTGACTGGAGTGACCTGCTTTGCCTGCGTTGCCGTCTGCGTTGCGTAGTGGAGATGTTGCAGGAATACAGGTCCCGCACAGTGTGGGTCGGGCCCGTAAACAGCCTCCCTGCAGCGCACGCGGCCCTCCTGAGATGGGTCGGACCAGTCACGGCACCCTCAGGTGTGAGAGGCACCGTTCGGCGCAGCTCACACCGACGCACCGCACCCGCACCGACAAATGAGCATCTTGCCGAACTGCCGCGGGCAGCGTTACGCGTTGCGCGAAGCGCAATAACTAATGGGATGCTTGATCCTCTACTGCCGAGGGCAGTGTTGCGACACGCGCGAAGCGCACTGGCTCTATACGTGGATCTCCACTGCCGAGGGCAGCTTTGAGAGATGCGCGAAGCGCACACTCGATCACGCGCAGAGAAAAATGTGAAAAACGTTGTTCCCGGGCTCGCGGAGCGTCGACCAGTGCAGTCTCCCTGGGAATGTGCCGTTAGAGGCTGTATAGCAGACACGGGGGGAAGGGCCTTCTGGAGGGGGTAGCAGGCCCTTCGGCGGCCTGTGGGTGGCCGCCGGGGAAGGGGGAGGCGGCGCCGTGGGCGCGCCGGCTCCGTGCGGCGGGTGCCAGCAGGAGGAAAAGACGCCTGCGAGGGCTTTGCGGTGTGTACGGAACAGGAATGTTGCATGTTGTTGGAATTTTTGCTGTTGTGGTCCACTACAAGAATGTACAGATCTGGGTAAATATAAATATTTCAATTACATTTATAATAACAATTATTACAAATATTACAATTACATAAATATTTCAGAATCATGTTTAAACCTGTTTTCACAGCGAATAGTAATTACATTCTTCCAGAATTTGTAAACTTCCCTGATCTCATTAGTTATGGAGAAGGACAGAATGACATGAAACAATTTCTTTGAGGTTTCCGTTTGGTGCGTATATAGTACTTTTATACTCTTCTTTTAGTGCGATGTCATCGTTCGGGTTTAGCAAGTTATTACAATATTTATTTCTCTCGAAACTACCATAACCTGATTGCTCGTTTTGCTCGCGTTAACTACGCCGCTTCAAGTTTAGACATGGCAAGGCTCCGGTCTTCGGCCTCCTCTATTAATATAAAGCTTCCTTGAGGGCGCGCAAGGCTATGTTCCACGCAAAGCAAGCAAATAACAAGATTCTATTTTAACACGTACTCCATTTTGCGTTAATATCTAATCACTGTTCCCTGTAGGTATTTCATTCGCTTATTCAAGATATGTGAAGGAGTTTGTTCAGAAAAGGCTGCCGCCCAATTATTATCGAAATTGACATAACGGTAGGGAGGGGGGCACAAGTTCAAATATTTATTTATTTAACATCTGTCTAAGCATTTCTTTACGGAGGAAACATTATAAGATTAGAAGAGTTTTCTCGAAAAGGGGGCGTCGGTACATACCTTCATTATCTACACGTCGACTTCTTTGAACTTATATAAAGACAAGTGGAACCCAGCAGACATTGTTCGGCCCTTCATCGTCCTCTTTCTCCTTCCCTCTTACTTTCTTTCTCCGTCTCCCCCTCTCTCCGTATTTCCCTTTCTCTCCGTCTCTCTCTTTTCGTCTCTCTCTGTCCCTTTCTGTCTGACTGTCTCTCTGTCTCTCTCTGTCTCTGCCTCTCTCTGTCCCTCTCATTTACATTTAGTTGCAGATTCTGCACGTCTCTGAGCATGTGGGGTAATATCGAGAAGCGCCGAACCAGCTCTAAATGTAATAGTTCTCAGCAATAATGTTCAAGAAAATCTCATTATGTAGATTACGATATGAGAAACGTTTCTTGGCCCTCAAAATTACAGTTTTATTGCCCTAAAAGCTTAGTTTAGGACTTACTTAACGATGTAAATTTTAAAAAAAGTTGCCAAGTGTTGTGGGTTGCATTTGACATGAATCTTTACTTTATTCTACTGTACCATCTAGTGGAGTTACAACAAAATTAACATAATATAAACCTTTCGGGTGAAAAAGCACTTAGATGTGCCAACTTTCATGGAGATCGGTTGCACGGTGATTGAGTTAACCGCTCTTACACATACCAACACCCATTTATATATGGGTCATTCCACGTAAAACCGGACAGAAAAAAACCTGAGGTGTTTCAAATTCTCTAATATTTTTTTTTACACTATCTATTATGAAAAGTAAGAGACACGTATTTTTTGTTTGGCCAAGAATACATTGTTTTTTAAGTTACAATTATTGAAATATATTAATTTTTCTCCAATGTCGAGATGTTTAATAATTTTTAACTCCAAATGTATTTCTTGTAAAAACTTAAACGTGATCTCAAATTAAAGCTAAAGAAGCAATCTTTCAACAAGTGTTTATAAATAATTGCATATTTTTTATATTGTGTTTTTTAAATTGTTTATAATTTTTAAAACGAGTTTTTTAAGATGATCCCCATGATTTTTTGTTTTAAACTCGACGGCAATAAATTCTTTAGACTTTCATCTCCATCTCTGCAAATTTTCAAAACGGCTTCTGTTTTAGAACACACGTAAAAAAATAATATTCAACGGAGCGCAGAGCATTTTCTCGACCGCCGCGGCGCGCCGCCGCTGCCATACCGCTTTGTCAATGCTCCCTGTGTCTTCCTCCACTGGACTTACGGCCTTGCGCAACACTGCCCACGCCCTTTCATCGATGTCAGCAAGTCGTTTACCACCCAAGGCAATGGCAGGAAGTCGACCAAGCAATACAAACATTGGAATCAGTTTACATCCAAGAGTTTGTGACACAGTGCAAATAATATCCTCGTTTGTGACGCGTGTGTGAGTGCCCGTGCGCTTCTTTCTTTCTTTCTAGGAGAGTGACAAAAAATAATTGAAGATGTCAGGTACAATGAAGATACGCTTTGATTCATGTTTCAATCCTTTCAATCTAGAAAAGTATGGTAGAACTGAATGTAAAAATTTAAGACATGTAATACGAAGTAGCCTTCAAAAGTTGGGCACACAATACTTACAAATTACGCCGAACTTGAAAATTTGTAACATATGCAGATGGAGAACTTCAAAATGGTTTATAAAATGAATGTCAAACTTCTAAAGGTACCATTGAAACATTTTTCAGCAAACCTGGTACAAGTCATCAGAGTAGAAATTCTGAAGAAGACAATAATACGTAATTGAACATTGAAATGAGAGATAATGGTGATCTAACTCCTAGTGAAGAATTTTGATATAGAAGAGGTAGAAGAAGAATAAGAAAATGAATACATCATAGAAGAATTGAAAAAAAGATACAAAACTACTGATGATGATAAAACTTAAAATTTTAACGATTTTCGAAGATTGGTCTTTTCCTAAAGTTAAAAAACATTTCGATGCATCTACTCACATGATAACTGTTTGTAAAACAACTAGCAACAAAGGAATATTGTCAACTCCACATGTGAAATCCAGAAGAGCTATCGTCGCTTCTCTACACCAATATGTTGTGGCTTTTTATTGTTCAGATGACGTTAGCCGTATAATGAGTAAATAAAGGAAAAAAATAATTTTATTTCAGTAAGAGAGAATGGGGGATATTCACAAACAAAAGAGGATTATACTGAGCAACATGAAAGAAACCTACTGACAATTTAAGGAAAAGTCTCCCCAGCTAAAGATCAGATTTTCAAAGTTCGCTGAAATAAGACTGAAACACTGCATTTTACCAGAAGCTAACGGTACACATACAGTATGTGTTTGTGTATATCACGAAAAATATGAGTAAAGTTAATGTTTGACGGAGGAGGTTTCGCAAAGTTAACATATGATGTTGGAGCATTGAAGGATTGTCGGTACTACCTAACAAAAGTTATTTTTGACACTCAAAGAGCTGACTGTTACTTTAAAATGTGTGACAAATGTCCTGGAATAGAACGACTTAAAATGTTTCGTTGAACGCTTCACGTTGAACTATTCAAGTACATCATGATCCGATTACGACTCCCAAGAAGTTCTATGAGTGGTACAAAAACATACAAAACATAGTGATTTTCTTCTTCACCAAAGAAGATCATGAAGAAGAAAGAATTCACTTAAAAGTCATAGAACTGCAGCAAAATGGCTACGTGGTACACGTTCGTTACATTCCTTTGTTCCTATTTGTGAAGATAAAGAAATAATTAAAACATGCTCCTTGAAAGAAAGTGCACATCTTGTCCAAGTTATATAAAGAGAAACTTAAAAAGACGTAAATCTGATACAACTTCATATTTTATATGTTTTGGAATATTAACAAGAACTCATTGCTCAGTGAACATTTACACTTATCTTCCTGTTGTGAAGCTTGTTCCCCCCAGCGTTTCATTCGATAGCGGCACATACAACGACGGGCGCATGAGGTTCTCGCGACGCTGTGAACGAGGAAAGATTTAAAAAATTCTCAAAAAGTTATTTTAACAGAAGCCATTTTGAAACTTCGCAGTCCTTTAGAAGAAAGTATGAACTTTCTTTTCGTTTTTTTCAGATTTTTAATTCGTGGTAAAATTAATAATGTTATAAATAAACATTTATAAACAAAAAATTAACATTAAAAAATAAAATTTTATAAACAATAAGATAAATTTCATGAAAGGTACAGATATAAGCTTTGATTTAAGAGGAACTCAAAACCAAAATTTTAAAATGATTTTGAGATACAAAATATTATACACGTCAGTGCGTATGAAGTTACGGAAAATTTAAAAAAATAAAATGACGAAAATATAAATATTTGAGCAAAACTAAAAAACACGTGTTGTATAGTTTGTTTTCATGAACCTGTAAAAAAATAATCAGAAAGACATCAGACATCGAGGTCAATTTTCCTTCAAATTCGTCCGATTTTGCGTGGAATGACCCACATATATATATATATATATATATATATATATATATATATATATATATATATATAAAGGGAGAGGGAGAGAGAGAGAGATTTCTTATGAAAATATCGATGTTTTGAAAACGTGAACATCGATGTCGCCCCCTTCCGGCTAACCGGTAGTGTTTCCGCTAGGCGTACGCTATGCGCTGGCGCTGCGGTCTCTTCTTGCAGGAGGCCGCTCGGCGCCCGACCTTGAAGGTCACCGCCAGCGCTCCGGTCGTTGTATCGCGCAGACCTTCGCCAACGCAGCGGACTGGAAGAGAAAGGTGCGGGCGGCGCGGAGGTCACGTGGTGTTTGCGGACGCCGGTGAAGATTGAGGCAACTTTAGGGAGTTGCTGCCGTGGCACGCCGAAGGATTGTTATCTGTAAAACAGATCTGCGAAGGAAATCTTTATTTGGTGAAGTTTCGAGTATAAAACACATTACAAATGGAGCAGAGATAAGGTCTTTCATTTACTAAATCTTTGGATGTGCATGGGAGCTCTGTTGCAGTGAAAATGTTCTGGACACAATCATTATCATATCTTACAAGGAAATTTTTCGCCATAGTTTCCCCGTGGTATTTGATCAACGCCTCCTTTACATATGTGAAATTAATTTGCATATTTCCAATTCTTTTAGATTCGTATTAGAGAAACAAGGTATTTTTTAGAAGAAGATAACGTATGGTAACACAATCATCTGTAGTAATTAGCGACGAACAGAAAAAAGTCATGGTTCTGATTTACTCTCTCCTAATTCCGTGGTGTGAATAGCCATTGAATTTTTTAGTCCTTCTGCCTTTTTTGAATGTTTTAGAAATCTGCGTACCTGAAAAAGGTTCTGCCTACCGTTCTACTTCTTTTTTAATAATATATCGATGATGAAGTGATCAAGTGATTTATGAATTTTGAACGTTTGAAACAAGAAGCAATGTAATAATTTACGTCTTCAAATCAAATCAACAAATATTGAGAAAATCCAATATTTTTTCGGAATTACTGCACTTAAGAATAACACATGAAAGTCTTAATTGTAGTAGATATTGAACGATTATGTATGATGTAGGGAGACAATGGTTTTTGAACATTATGCATTTGTTGATTCTTCACTGGCTTTCTTAACATTCTACGTCAATATGAAAGTTTTACAAAAAATCAAATGTGTGAGTTTACTTGGAAATCATCCACAATAATTGTAACTTGTCACATATGCAAATTAAACTTAAATTAATAGTTACATTTCTAAACTACATCGTTGATGTAATGGCTTTATTGAACATGAATATTTCTCCTAGTCTGCAGAAAGGAACGTTCAAAATAATGTGAATGGTTTACTGAAATAATACAACATGCAGATTTGGGTGACTGTTTTTACATCTGGTTCGAACATATTTCTCTCATTTGATTACTCGCCTCCCTTCGCGGCGGTGGCAGCTTCCCTGCGGTGTCACCTTCCAGGGAACGACCTCCTGGGCGGTACGGAGTTCGATTCCCTGGACCGGCTTATCCGGTCCGAGTCTACAGCGGCTGCTCGTCCGGGTGAAACAGTCAGCCTTTCTCGAGGAGCTGTTTTCTTACGACGGATGAACCCTGTGCACCCCAATTAACGCTGTCCATCCTTGATGAAATGCTGCTTGTTAATGTTGAGTGGATTTTCTCTCGTATCGTTTCAAGTCGTTTCAGCGCGACTTCTTTCATTGTGGAAAAGATTAATATATTTTTCATTTCATGATCTGGAATTTTAAGATCATGCCATTAATGTTCCATGGGGCGATTCTGAGTGTAATATAGTAAGTATATGGATTTCAGCACGATAACACAACTGTACTTCTATGCTTTTAATGTTCGAGAAATTTTAAAGATGCAAAAGTATTTTTTCTGCATTTTGCTACGTGCAAGTATGGCTTCTAATGCGACTTTTGTAATTCATACATACATACATACAAACAGGTATACTTCAAATTAAAAAAATTATGTAAATATTAGTGTTACACATTCGCAATATTATATGTAGTATGTACAATATATAATATTGTATATTTACCCCAGCGCATTCATACGAGCATTGTGTTCAAAAGTGTAGATTTGTTGATTAAATATTACATATTTAGAATCTTATTGAATATTACATTTAATTTTATTAATGCCTCACAGAATATTACAATTATTGGACTGAAATCTATATACTATGAAGTAACACGTCAGCGGTGCACAGGAAAAGTGAAAATGGACATTTTGCAGAACAATTTTATTTGAGCGGAGACATTTTTACGTCATAGTTTCATTCTTTGGTACGTAGGTTGTCGCCGAATCTTTATGAATACTTTAATAATATAGTTTAGTAATGCCGCTTAGATGCACCATTTTAGAGACATATTTTTTACACGATTTTTGAGATGTCGCTTTTCTTATGCGCCGACTGTTAGGAACATATAGAGTTACAAAGAGTCTGATAAAAAACCTTCCTTAATTGTGGCTACCACGGCCACGGCCAAGGGTAGGCGTTGGTCGCGAACTCCTTCGGAGCAGAGGCAGTAAAAAAGAGTGCCTCCGGTGATGGTACTGGTGGTGACGGTGGTGGTGACTGGCGGTGGTGGTGATGGCGATAGTGGTGAATGTGGCGGTTGTGGTGTTGTCAGTGGGGAGACAGCGGCGGCGGCGGCGGTGGTGGTGGTGACTGTGGCGGTGATGGTGATGACAGGGAGGATGGCGGTGGCAGGGGCATTGGTGTGGGCGATGACTGCGGCGGTGGTGGGGTTGACGGCAGGGGAAATGGCGGCGGCAGCAGTGATGGTGGAGACTGCG
This sequence comes from Acheta domesticus, assembly GCA_031308135.1. Taxonomy (NCBI): domain Eukaryota; kingdom Metazoa; phylum Arthropoda; class Insecta; order Orthoptera; family Gryllidae; genus Acheta; species Acheta domesticus. Next base: position 129,871,521 of record JAHLJT010009419.1, read on the forward strand.
GCGTTGGTGATGGGATGATGGCGGCGACTGCGGCGGTGGTGGCGGAGACGGAGACTGCGGCTTTGGGATAATGGTGAAGGCGGTGGCGGTGGAAGTGGCGACGCCGGGGAAGGGGCTATAAAAGGCGGCGGCGCGGCGGGGCGGCGCTGGTGGCAGGCGATCTCTCCTTCACATGACAGCCACGGGGGGCGGGGCGGAGCGCCGTCGCGCCGCGTTAGCGCATCACGAGCGTCCTTCGCAGCGCTGTTCCCGCCGCCGCCGCCGCCGCTGAGTCACTTCCCTAACGGCCGCGGGATTCAAACCTGCTCTCCCCCGCCGCCTCTCGCCAGCCATGCGCCAGGGAGCCCCACCGACGGCGATTTCAAAACACGCGCCCCGAGCTTCCTGAAATATTACGCAAATGCGAGGTAGAACAAGACCGACACTAGATTCTAAAAGTTGTCTTATGTACAGTGGAGTTGTCTTATTGACAGTATCAATGCTTTGCTAGCATCCTATCTCTAATATGGGTTAGCACCAGCCCAATTGAAAATACAAAGGTCGCATTTTTCTAAAATTCTTTATTTGGTTTTACCAATTTTACTCTTTTTACAAATATTTATTGGTCATTTGTTTAAGACATTCATTTCAAACCGTCTTTATCTAGAATTCATGTGACTCAGTATGTCTGTTCTTTTATCCAACACTTGAGATGTAATGTTAACACGAAGCCTCCGGGTAAAACGATACGTACTATGTAATCGTAACCTTGACGTCAATTTGAAGACAAGTGGGTAAATGCTTTATTTTTTGGAGTGGAGTTTTTGACGTCATGAGCCAAAACTTTTACTTTTTGTTCTGCGATGATTCTTTCTTTTATATTCTTTCACATTAATGCCAATAATGAATGCGTTCTAAATTACATCGTTATTAAAAATGGACATTTTGCAGAAACATTTTATTTAAGCGCAGACATTTTTACATCTTTACTCTTTGGTACACAGGCTGTCGCTGAATCTTTAAGAATGCTTTGGTAATAAAGTTTAGTAATATAGTTAAGATGCAAAGTTTTTTAGGCATATTTATTCACACGATTTTTGAGATGCCGCTTTTCTGTGCGCCAACTATATAGGGACATATCGAGTTACAAAATGTCTGATAAAAACCTTCCTTAATTGTGGCTACCACGGCCATGGCCAAGGAAAGGCGTTGGTCGCGATCCGATACATGGCAAAAGTAGAAACCGATATTTCTTCAATTAAAATTGCAATGCATTTCTTTTATCTTTTTGAACCTTCTGATTACTAATGATCGTTCGGAAAATTGGAACGAAGTCCTCTCACAAATTCTTCAGATTGAAATCCTTTAAAAAATAAGGGGTAACTACTTCACAAAACGCACACTGAATGATGAAATATTATATTTTACAATACTGTTTTTTCTCACTATAAATTGTTTTAATTAAATGTTTAGTATACATTTCAACTCTCAGGAAGTGAGCTTGAAAGTTTGTCCTTGTCATCAATTCTTTCGTCTGAATATCAAGGCAATACCACTTTATTGACATTATTGAATTTACACATCCGAATTGTGTACCTTGCATGTCGCGAACTTCATTGAAGCTGCATTAACGTTCCCTATTTGGACGCTTGATAACATTTGCACTCTCTAAATCATTATTTTAAAAGTGAAAATGCCTTCTTACTAGAATCCAAATTCGAACTAGCAGGCTCTGAATTCTGCATTACATTATGTAGGGTCGGTGAACATCGTACTGTCTCTGTGCAAATATTCTAGCATTGCTAACCGTTTATTAACAAATAGACAACTTTACTGTTAGATCCATTGCACAAAATATAAAAAAAAATGTTTTTTCCAGGATTCTAACTACTCGTACTCTGAAGCACAGGTTCCTACCTAAAAGAGAAAAAATTCACAAAATGCAGTACAAAGCTCCAGAGGATTTGATTTTGTATGTTCTAATAAAACCAAGAAACGCGATTGTAAGCCTCTAGACCGCGCCATTTTCGAGTTATGCATGATAACGCGTGCCGCTGCAGTGAGTTGCAGGTTGCATGTGCGCCTGGTGCATGACCAAAGTATGCTTCACAGAGCCCTATATTTGTCGACGTAAAACCTGATTGATGCACCCTGTAGGAGGTAATTCTCTATCTGGCAGTTACTCGTTTACGGGAAATTCTGATGATGGAATCTTGTACATTGAACAAAACCGGCAATTTTCTTTAACGTGTTATGTAGTATATAGATGGGGTATCAGAGAGACGAGATAAAGACTGAATGTCTCTTAGAGGCGCCCCATTTTATGAATGATATTTCTAAGGAAAACATTATTTACGTCGCATTTTTTGAAAGAAAGGAATGCTATTGGCAAGCGGTCTCCTCTAACGTAAAGCGTAGTAACACATTGAGTTGTACACTTCATACAAAAACGTATTGGAAAACAGCGATATAAGGGATATGTTGTTACGCGAATGTTAACCAAAAATAAATTATTCTACCTTCTTAAAATCATGGTATGAGATCTATTGAATATTCCCGTAAACTCTCTGTTTTTCATCTGTGTTGGGAAACAATGGCGCCGTCGTGCCGGGCGCTTGCCGGCGGCGCGAGGCCGGTTCGAGGGAGAGGGGAGGGAGTGCAGGCGCTCGCGGGGGAGGAGGTACCGCCTCTCCACCTCCTCCTCCTCCTCCTCCTCCGAGGCCGTTAGGGCTGCGGTGACCGGTTTGAATCCCGAGCAGGTTCCTCCGCTGCGGCCGTTGCAGCCTTAGTTGTTATTGCCACCATTCGCACCATCGGCGGCCGTTGCGACTGACTTTGCATCCTCAACCATGAGTATTATTTCCTCCGATGTTTTAATTCATCACTCGAAAATAGAGATTGTGTCTGAAACTTCCCAACGAGTATGATGAGTAGGAAATTTCCCACCGAGTTGAAAAGGAATAAAGGAGATTCGACTATCTTCTTTGTACATTACTATTGAATGTAAAAACAAAAGGAATACGTGGCGGTTTCGTTTCGATTGTTTCAGTACTTTTCAAAAAATATCACCTTCGATTAAACATATTCATATATTACTTTGTTTTTTACGTTAATTGTTTTTATGAATTTCTTTCTCATAAACAGCTACAAAGCTAAAGCGTGTACCTTTGCGTGTACAGCTTATTTTGTTTAAAGGTATATTTTCAGGAAAAAACGCCCTTTACATCGCAGGATATCCATCAAATGTTCTCATAGTATATTTTTCCATCCTAACTGGTATTTGCCATGCATAGTGCGAAGTTATCGCCACACTCCAGGCCTTTTCCTTTGAGGTGCTCTGCAAAACAAGCGCGAAAAGGGCCCGCTCATGTACGGCCATCGTTGTGCCGCATCTTGTTCTCCCGGCCACCGCAGCCTCCATTTCCTGCCCGCATCGGGCGTCGATCCGCTGAGAGTTCCGGAAACTCGATCTCCGTAACGAACTGGATAGAGCGGCGCGCGAGGGTCCCATTTGCGGCCTGAGCGGGCGCGAAGCGGCGACGGCGTTGCCGCAGGTTGCGGAGGCCGCTGCTGCGAAGGCAGCGGTAGCGCGCGGGGGAATGAAGGTTGTGCCTATAGGCGAAAGGGTTTCCAGTTTCCATCAAAGAGAAAAAAGGGAGGTTATGAAATACTGCAATTTCATCACCAGGCCGCGTTCGGAAATACACTCAAAGTACACGAAATATTGTGAACTTTTAGGGAGTTTTGCACGACATAGCGTACAGCAATCGACTGCAATCTCGATCTTCTGCGCATGAGCAGATGCTCAAGTGTTGCGAAACTCGAAATGCGCATGAGCAGGAGATCGATAATGCTGAAAAGCTCTGCGAGAACTCCCTTTTATACTCCGTATTGTAGATAATGTTTTTACATCATAACCGCAATACTTTCAGTGGATTACTAAACGTGCTCTGTCTTCGAATACTACACTGAAGTGCAATGTGAGTTTGTTTCTTTCCAAAATACAAAACGTAAATCTATCTCGTTACAAATAACATTGAAGATGTTAAACATTTCAAAATTTAAGCATTATATAATGACATTTATTAATATTATGTGTACAGTTATGTGAGTGGCGACGCTTATTAAACCTAAACTTAAGTTAACCTTACAAACTATCTTATACTAACCTATCAAAGCATTATTGTAATTGTATAATTTATTTAATTTGTTTGGAAAAGGAGGGCATTTTATTAATGGACAATTCGTAATAAGGGGGACGGTTAATAATCCTGAAAGTTTTGCAATGCGTATACGAGCAATTCATAATAAGAAACATTTCTGTGGTAAAGAGAAGCAAAATTAATAACACACAGACTCGGTGTAACTCGGCACATTTCTCAACCATGCACTCATTAAGAGCTCAGGACGTTTATGTTGTATCGTGAACATTTAATGTGCAAAGGTTTTGATAATGATTAGAGATGGCATTCAATTATGCTATGATTGTTATGTTGAAGTCGAAATGTTAAATTAATATTTTAAATATGAATATTCATGTTTTCCTCTGGGGATCAGAATACTACCATCATTAACCTGGTTCGAGCGCCGAATGATTGTTTGTCGATAATGCAACGTTTAAATTAAGCCGTCATTTTAGTTGTGTCAGATCGTGCATGATTATTAGGTCAGGCCACCCAAACTTCGCCCACCTTATTAAAATATTCTGATTTGGGTCGTGACAAAATTCAGATAAGCAAGTGAAACGTTGAAATATTTGATTCAGATATTATCGTTTGACGAGTTTTCGATACTTATATTTGGTCTCACTGCATGTGCACACCACTGTGGCTACAATGATCAGAAGGTATTTAACGTCGTTTTAGTCACATCCTTTCGAGAATGAACTATGCGTAAGTTTCAATAAATGGGAATAGAGGCATGAAGTTATATTGTATTTGTGTTCTAGTGATGTGCCAAACTGGCAAACTATTGAAACTGATGAAAAGTAGGATTTCAAAAGCCTTTTACTAATAACTCATTTCCTAATTGAGACCAGTGAAGTTTGATAACCTTTTAGCCTGCTGTTTCAAAAAATTGCTAATTATAGTGGGCTTTTAAAACCACCTAAAGCAAATTAACATTCGAGTGTTGTATTAATGCTACTCTTTTGTTCACTGTAACAAACACTTTTTAAAAATGTCTGGCGAGCTCATTCCGCTCCAGCTTGTTACTCGGGGTAGGCGCAGAGCACACAGATGCGAGAATTAAGTCGCATGCAGCGCCGTGAGCGCGACGCAATTATCTTCAGCGAAGTTCCCTTATCTCGTATGTGCGTAGCCTCCGCCTCTCCAGTGGAGCGATGAGAAAGGCACGTGGGAAACTGGCGTCTGTCACTTGTTTTCTCCGCTGCTTAAAAGGTTTCATGACGTCCCATTGAAGGTGCTCATGAGCGTCATGGAGGTGCTAGTGCTTTCTGAATCTCTGCATCACTCTTCATTCAAGCAACGTTTCCGTGTTTCATTGCAGGAAACGAAATAAAAAAATGTCTTACCTTTTCATACACAAATCTTTTCAGGTCATTTAAGGGGAAGTCGTACACGTCATATGATAAAAATTTTCAATTTTCGTTTTTTTTGTGTTTTTTAATCTTTAATATTCACTTAACATAGTGCAATATACATTTTCGAGATATTTTGTTTCTAAGGGCTTGAAAATGCCATTTAAATATCTATCCGCGCAAAGTGTCACGCCCATTTTTACGTCACCTGCCACTTTACACTTATTTTTTAAGTTTTCGAAGTCTCTTTTAGGGAAATTTCTTTCATGGTTGTATTCACAGTTGTGTGGCAAAACTGCTTCTCGATAGTCATTTGTATCCTGGCATTTTGGTGGCATTGTTTCCGTTAATATTGTGCGTTAATACCTACTAGTAATAGTAGATATTGGTTGTAGTATGTTTGTTGTGAATGGTTTTATATAGTATCTTCGTCACTACAACACACTACTACACATTTCTACCTAGTCACAGGGTCAAAACGGCAGAAGAGGAAGTAGAAAAATATTGAAACGAAATAAAATTGTAGGAACAAAAGAGAAGTTCAGAGAATGATGAGTAAGACACTGATGAGCCAGAATATTCACCAGTTTGTCTTAGAGTTATGTTGTCACAAAACCTGCATTTCCCGAAAATTATTATTGTCTTTAATTACATTTCTCTCAGAAACTATTGCACATATATCTATGAAATTTTCACCCCTTATGTACCATGTATTTGCTGTCATTTTTGTTCTATGTAGAAGAATTCAATTATTCAAAACTCATATATTGAGTATATTTACAAAATATGTTTAAAAAAAAGTATGTTGGGAAAAAATATTAAACAACGAAAAAAAACGTGTATGAAGAACATTTCTTTAAACTAGTGTGTAAAAATTTTAAAGAGCTTCATAAAATAATTTTAAAGATACAGGTACATAAAAACAACACAATTAAAACTGTAGTGCCAGGCTATATTAATACTATATACCCTTTATATATGTAGGAATTTGCTATAAAACAGATGTGGGTAGCTTGAAATATTCCTGTAGTTTGCATTCTTATATATTATTGATGATGCTTATATTTTTTTTTTTATTTGCTGAATGTGTGGTACTGTGTCTCATAAGCCCTTCGGGATTTTAATATTAAGTTCTAAATTGACTTCCGGAGAATTGGACCATTTAATGAGCTTATTGGTATTCAGAAAAACAAAAACAACCATGAACCAATTATGTTACTCCAAAAATGTATTATCGTTGTAGATTTGACGAACGTTGAGACACGAAAGTTTCCCTGAAAATAATTTCAGTCATTCTCACTGTACTAAATAGAAGGGCAAATGGACAAATTTGAAACGAAGTATGTTTGTAAGCATTTCGTCTCTTTATACATAACTAGGTTTAATTTAACTCAACAGTGTGTTGTGCTTAGAACAAAGCAACAACGCCTTCAATGTGACGACAGAGTAAACTTTCTTCCGTGCGACATTGTAGAAACAAACGCCAGAGATTCATTACAGGAGCTTCCCACGGAATGTTTTTGCATGCACTGAGACGTCCGTGTTGCAAAGCACTCATACTGATATGACGCATCTTTTATTTTGCTTGCGACCATTTCAGTAGTTATGCATGTGTGTGTATGTAATGCCGGGTTGCGTACCAGTCGGCGTTTCGAGGTGAATCACATCAACATTGGATGGCCGTGAAGTAGATTGCAGTGATTATGTGACATTCAATCGCTTTTTGTTGATATTAATTTTACATGATTTATCCATTGAAAATAATCCTTTTTCAGGCATTTTATTTATTATAATATTTTTTATATAAAATATATTGTTATTTATTTTTCTGTATTTTTAATTTTATAGTTCTTGGTTCAATTTATTAAAGTATTACAGTTATTTAATAGTATTAATTTATTTAAATTCCATAATAATATTGATAGTTGTGGAATAGTAATCGACGACCATACTTTGGTACGATACCGAACTAGAAATGTATTTCTTTTCAATTTTCTTGTTCATTATAATGTTAGAGACAAAACTGATTCTCAGTTCTGCCATTTGAAACTAAAACAAACAGAAGGGCTTATTTTTATATTAATATTTACAGAAGGCGAGAAACTACGTCTCACTCATTCGTGTTTTAGGAAGCAAATGCATTTTTCCTTGTAATAGTGTCAGTATAAGTTATATTGTTCGCATGGTGTAACACACAAAGCCCGTAGCGTAACGAAATGAGAGCGGGCCCGACCGCAAAAGTTTTGTCCAGGCCCCCTTCACAATCATGTATAGCAAATCCAGTAATACCTTAAATAATAAAAGTATCTTTTAACAAATTCGAATCCGTCAGTCAGTGATTAATAAAAAAATCTGCCTTTATTATTTAATTTTATGAAGTGAAGATTGTTATAAAACCTAAGTGAATTGCTTACGTTTTTACTTTCTCGCCTTACACTGTCTTCGTAAGAAGAAAAAGTAATGTGTGCCGGAAAACGGCGAATTTTCGACATACAAGTACTTGTAAAACCCTTGTAGCTAGGCTCTGGTAACGAAAAAGAGGATATCTTGTTCCTAACTATAGAAAAAAATCCTCTAACACGGGGTGAAGCCAGAATCCATGTTTTGTTGGTTCTTGATACCGAAAAATCGGTTGACGGCAAAACGTCCGTCAGCCCCTCTGTGATCAAGGCTAGCGCCCAAACCGTTCAGCCGATTTCTTTCAAAATTGATATTTACCAATCTTTCTGGTTGTCGTGGTTTCTGGAATTTGAAACTGATATTTTAATTTGGGGGTATTTTATATAAAGCTCCTCGGACATTTTGAAAATAAAAAAAAATTGGTTCCAAATTTTTTGATTACATTTTGTTGTTAAATAGCGCGCAGGACGTTTAAGAGAATTATGGAGGTAACAATTTCGTTGAAATCACCGATTTTTCGAAAATTGCCAAAAACCAATTTGGAAACTACAAAATTGAAAATGACATTTTTGCCTCAGACAATGTCTGTTGTACAAAATTAGCTCTTTAAATAAGGTACAATTTTTTTTAAAAAACGAGACATTTTCGTAAATTTCAAACACAAATTACGCAAAAACGAATTTTTTTCAAAAACAGCTCCATATGTTTTCTTTAAATTTTCTCCACTTATGTAGTGAGGGATGGGAAAAAATAAGACGCTAGTCCTATTTTCGGGTATCTTCGGATTTTTCAAACATTACAAAAAGAATTTAAAAACTACAAAATTGAAGATACAGATTTTTGCTTTAGACAATACCTATTGATCGAAATTATCTCTTTAAAAAAGGTTATGTATAATTTTTTGTTAAATTTAGTAGTTTTCCTCCTATGTTCTGTTTGAAATTAATGAAACATATTATGGGCATTACGTATTATATAACAAAAATATAGTAATATTGCAAGAAAGTATGTGCTGCTATTGCTTCACTAGATTGATTTAGGATTACATAAGCAACCGAAGCGGTTAAAATAGTTCTGGAAGATGGTGTTTTTAATATTTTATTGTATCAACTATCAGAAAGTATCAGAGAAAGTTTCAAATAATTAATATTTCTTTGAATCGCAAAATCTTCAGCCTAAAAGTAGTCCCTCTTCTAGTTGGGCCTGCCCGCATTGTGCGCCTTGTGGGCCCGAACGTTACACCACTGCACAATGGCTAGTTCTCCAAGTTGTATCTTCTTTTCATAGTTTTCTTCGTTGCTATTCTTCATTGTCAAGAAATATCGATGCCACTTTGTTGTATGTTATTTCTATTGTATTTTTTTCATGTTAAGAATTACTACGTTATTTTACGAAAAAAAACTAATCGAAAAACACGCCTCTGAGATCACGTCCGAAATAAATATCACTTTGATGTCTTAAACACAGCAACATTTTAGCTTCAATGAGAGAAAAAAAAGAACGCTATTGAGGAATCGTATTAGACGTCCCCCATCTTTTGGCGCTCGGGGAGATTTACAGAGACCGTTCAGCCCTCGGCACTCGCTGTAAGCGCCTTTATCGCCACATAAATCCGCGACCCTTCGTCGCACCAGCCAGCCAGCGCGCCGATCGAGCGCGGCGCGAAACGCGCACCCGCCCGGCCACCGCCGAGAGCTTGCGAATGAAAGCGAGCTCCGTGCGGGAAGTGATTTTGTAGCGCCGCCGGCTCAAAAAGTTCGGGTTGCTCTCGAATGTTTAGAATCGAATTTCATATCTTGAAGAGCTTACCATTAAGGGTACGACAATGCTTGGTACGTATTTAACTGTCCGTTTGACATAATAATAATAATAATAATAATAATAAATAAACATAATGCGATGAGGTAAAAGGAACTCCATGACAATAAGATACCTTGTCTTTCTTGGAATCTGAGCAGAAAGTACAACGTGCAGGCAACCGATGAGTGGTGAACCTGTCATGAAATAACACTGCAGACTTCAAAAGAGAATATTCAGGTATTTCAGAATCCAACCAAACAATCAGGTGCATCATATCATGTCTGCTATTAACCTTGTGGAAGTAATGAATTTATTAGTTACCCTAAGCGAATCCCGTGTATCAGAACACGCTAAAACAAAAATTATATGACTTCTAAATTAAGCTGGAGAGGCACTGAAGTGAAAGGGTTACGGGTGTTTCCATCGTTTTTTACTGCAGATGATCGTACTGCTGGGTATCACTCGCATTCATGTATTGATACCTGTGGTTGTATAAAACGAATAATAACAATATGGTCATTCGTACATCTTCGAACATCTCAACAGGTTACAATATATACAGCGCTTTAACGTAAGCAAAGAATTAAAAAAAATCAATTCCCTTTTCGAACTGAGTGAACTCAACGACTTCCGCAGGGTTCTGTGATATTCCTTATTCATCTCCCATCCCACATCCCCTTCCATAAATCTTGAAATATTAAACGTTCAAGCGCTCCACTATCTCATTGTGCTCGGAAATTCCCCCCGCGCTGCTGCTCCGAAAGTAATTGACTTGCGGCCGCAGCAGAAGGGTTTCGTGCTCGTGGGAATTCTCCCTTCTCCACCTCTGGCGGGACCGCGCGGCGCGGAGCGGCGTCTCCCCGGAGGCTGGCCACAGCGCTCGCTGCGGCGCGCCCGACCGCGGACCCCATCCCCCTCCCCCCGATCACCCCCTCCCCCTCCCTTCCCCGCCCGCGCGCGGTTTCGCCCGCCTCACGATCGACCGCCGCCATTAGCAGGAGGAAATGTCAATTAGCAAGGCGCCGCCACGCCACGCCGCTCGGTGGAAGTGGGGGTGGAGAGAGGCGGGGGAGGAAAAACAGGCCCCGCGCGAGCGCCCGCCCGGGCTGTCCCATACGCCACGGGGCGTGCGGCTCACTACCCTTTGGACGCCGCGGTCCAAATGGAGGGCTCCCCTTTGGTCTGTGGGGCGTGGCGGATTCATACGTCACGCGAAAGTCTCTTTGAGGGCTGGTGTTAGGGTTGCTTGAAGTTCCGTAGTGAATGGTGCTTATTGATGGCATGTGAATGGTACTCGTAAGTGGAGAGTGTGTTCATCAAAAAAGTAGCTGACTTTTGATATGTGGGTCAGTCAAATTGTATTGTGTGACTGTTAACTCATTTGAATAGAATAATATTCTTGTTTGTTTTCATGAAGGTAAAATGAGTTGCGAGTCGTAAAATGGAGTCTACTTGTTTAGTAGAGGTATGACGGAGTCTTAGATGTAAAAGCCACATTTAAGCCCGGCATTTTGACCCTATTTGCTTTTCTTGATGTTCTAAACGTATTTTTTAAAATAATGTGGACACTGTCGTGGATAATTTAAAAAATAGTTACTATTCCACTAAAAATTAAATATCGGTGGGGTCACGGTATTATTCCCTTCTACTAAATCTGAGACTATTGCACAAACTCATGATTGTGTACGTTGTCTGTACATTAATTGCTGATGACGATTTAACGCCAAAAAATTGTTTTCTTAGAATTAACAACCCAACGAGCATTTCGGAAGTCGTGGAAGTTTATTACAAGAAAGTATTGTGGTTTGAAAGTGCCATTCCACTATATTTCTTGAAAAGAAGTGAATTTGGTTACAAGTCTTGCCGCCTTTTTCATTGAGTGTACATTTTTGATTGTTGTAATGATTGTAACGATGCAAATGGAAATACTTCTCTAACAATTTATATTTTATTTACTCTACTCTACTTTATTCATTTTGTGCATTATTTCAATTCCACATGCGTTTTTAGAAACATTTGGAAATCATCTCTACACAATCATGCAAGCCCGTACACAACACGGAAATCAATTCACAAAGCTCCATCAAATCGCAAAATGTATACCTTGGTGGAGAACGTCCTTCCCAAAGGGAACTGGCGGGGGTACTGGCGACGTATAATCCGAAATGAAATGTCAGCTCGTGCCCACTTTCCCGAGTGGAGCGATCGCGCGGATTCACGGCTCCGAGAGCACACAAAGCTGCTGCGCCGCCAATGGGACAGTCGTCGCGTGCCTCGGGTGCCTTTGATCTCGCAGCGGGCGCCAATCGAATGGCAACGCCCCGCGCCGCCCCCCGCGCCCCTCGTCGCACCCTGCCACGCGCCGCCCCTCGCGCCACCCGCCTGCCTGCGGCGTCAGCGCTCGGCCGCTGGCTTTCCGCTGTGGCGTCGCGCAGGCAGGCGAGTGGCTCTTGCAAGGGTCGGCGCACGCACGTACGCACGCACGCACGGCGCTCGAAATGGCTTCGTGCGGATTAGAGAGGGGATGTGCGTGTTACGATAATGGCTCTTTGTTCTTGCCCTTCCTCTCGCTAAACTCTTGGTCTTGTTTTTACTTTCTCGCTACGGAGTAGAGAGAAAGTTATGTTACGGTGCGAGAAAAAATGGCGAATTTTCGGTAGAAAAAACTCTTTATTACAGGGTCCTGGTAACGAAAAAGTGGATAAATCAGTTTAATAAATTTAGGGAAAAAATTTTGTAACACGTATAGCCAGAATCCATATTTTATGGGTCCTTGACTCCTAAAAATCGAATGACGGCAAAACGTCCGTCTTTCGCCTATCTGCCCCTCTGTCTGTCCTGCGAATACCGATAGCGGCTAAACCGTTCTGTCGATTTTCTCCATAACTGATATGCCCCAATCGATCTGGCTGATGTTGCGATCTCTTTGATTTGGATCCGATATTTTAATTTTGAGGGGTAGCCTATGTAGCCCCTGAGACATTGTCCAAATTTTCAAGAAAATGGCTCCATCGTTTATTATTATTATTATTATTATTATTATTATTATTTTGTTGGATAGTGTGAAGGATTTTTAAGAGAATGGTGCAGGTCTCATATTCGTTAAAATCTTATTTTTCGAAAATTGCAAAAGTTAAAAGTTTCTTCGGAGTCTTCGTACAACTAAAATATTGAAGATAAAGATTTTTTAATGAAATCTGTTCCTTAAAGATTGGTTTTGAAATAAGGTCAGGTACAATTTTTCGAAAATTCCCGTATTTTTGCGTAATTTGGCCTGAAAGTACGGGCGAGAATGTACTACGTGCTGTTACAGTACTGCTAGTTATTTTTCATTTCCCTTTCTTTCTTCGTACTTCCTTCTTTTATCTCATTCGTTCATTTTTCTTTATTCAAAATTCATCAGTTTCAAATTTGCAAAACATCGAGTTCGACCAGATCGATTGGGTAAAATCAGTTTTGGAGGAAGTCATCTGAACGGATTAGGCGCTTTTGTTGATCAGACGGTCGGAAAAAGACTGGTAAACAAATATTTTGAGGTAAACTAACTTTTAGGTATAAATAACAGCACAATGTAGATTGTTGACTATACAAGGTGCTAGAGGAAGTAATTTACTACACATAAAAGAAGAAACATCCACATTTTCTATATCAGGCTTCCACCATACGAGTTTTTTCTGCCGAAAAATCGCCACTTTCCGCTGGAGCATTACAATACATTCTCTTTATCACGAAGGAACATGATAGGCCAGAAAATAAAATGGATTTCACTACTAAAATAAGGCACTTACATTCATATTAGTTTTATTTCTTCCATGAAAAGTTAAATCGTAGCCCAAACAACAAATATATATTTTGAATGCACGATTGAATTATTCTTTCACCACAAAAACATATTACAGCGGATTATGTGAGGTTACATCACTGAGTTTATTGTTTAATTACTGAGTGTTTATAGCTGGTGTGACACGGGTGTAAGTAATGCTGATTTATTGGATGTTTCTATTTTATTGTCTATGTAATTCAACAACTTAATTTCATGGTTAGAGGAATAAGTAAACAGAAAGTCGTCATAATGTATCTTTTATACAATGAAACAATTTCCCTGCGCTTTATCGAAAAGTAGTTTTAAGATCGAGCATATTTATTTTCCTTTATCCATCAAATATTCTAATTGGCCTCACAATTACAAGTATTCATGCACAAGTCTGTGATAATTTTTTTTATTGTTTGCATATTTGTTTGTAAGTACTACTTACGTTTACGTTCAGTTATGTAATTTCTTCACAATTCAAATATTAGCCTTGTTCGTGAAGGTGAATTTTGGCTGATTTATGCGCAAAATTGACGAGACAAATATGGAATGTAATTTAGTAGATTTTATGGTAATACAGAATGCGTAAAAATATCAACGGAGACTGGGAACCGAACCCACTATTCCCCGAGCTCTGGAAACGACTTTGACTCTGAGCCATCCATTGGCTCTTTTAACACACATTTTGTAACAAGATATTTTATATTAACAAAACTTGAAAGTAACATTACGTATACAGAAATTTATACCTCTGTCTATTACTATTTACCTCTCAATGAGCATTAAAATATTTTATATGCTCTTCAATACAATAAATTTAATAAATCGGTCTAGAGACCGTAGTTTTGAAAAATCAGATTAGACAGCGCAGTTGGTAGGCAGGGTTGTCGATCACCATAAAGTTCTCGGGCCAAGGCATTTTTGAAGCGAAATACTACATTTCTAAGGGTGTACTTAATTCATAAACTCGAGCAGACACTCAAGAAACAGAACTAATGTTGGATACTGTTGAAACGAATGTGTTAAGACGTGTTTAAAAAAATATGTTCTGGACAAAATATGTAAGAAGCAATGAAAGAAAATAATGTAAAAATATAGGGACTGGTTGAAAAGAAGCTGGAATGGTACAAACATGCATAAAGGATTGAGATCAGAAGATCGAGCAGTGATGAGAAACCAAATGGAAAAAGGAGCCGGGAGGTCGAGGAAAAAAGGAGAGATGACGTTTATGAACAGAACCGAACAGTCTCTACGTCTCTGAGGACAAGGAAAAGGAGGAGGAGATGAAGACTATTTATGTGGGACAAAACTGATTTAACAGAGGCCTGTGTCCTCCATCAGCGTTCCAACTCCCGGTAGAACGAGCGGCTCGCCCGATCTCTACTCCTCCCGTTCCGCTCTACACCGCCCTGTCCCACCCCATCGCACCCCACCCTATCCCATCCCAGCCCACCCTGCCCCGGTCCGTCTCGCGCCGCGCCACCAAATTCCGCTCCGCTCCTCCCCGCCCCGCCCTGACCACCCCTTCCCCGCCCCCCTCCGCCCGGCCCCGCCCCCTCCGCCTTGCCCCGCCCCGCCCCTCCCCGCTCACCCACCCCCCCACCCACCCCGCCCTGCCACGCCTTGCCCCTCCCCGCCTCGCCCACTCCACCTAGCCCTCCGCCCCGTTTCGTTTCGCCCTCAACCCACAGCGTCATCGGATTCAAATCAAGGGCTGGCGGCGGGCTGCGGGGAATCCCCTTTACGGCCGCGGCGGCCGCTCAGACGCGCCGTTCCCCACGGCTCGGGAACCAATCTCCGCGCGGTAACGCTCGCACGCCGCCCCGCCCCTCTCTGCCACCGCCGCGCCGGGGCAGTGGTGTCCAACTCCAAGGGGAAGCAGGTCACAAGCTCCTACAAGGAATTCTTCAGTTCAAGCAAACACAGCAGATTTTTACTTTCTCGTCTTTTATTATATACTCATTTTCCGAAATTTCAATGCTTATTAAGTTAAGAAACTAGCCTCAAAGTTCCATTTTATTTGTATAATAATTTATTAACAAAGCAATGATCGACATCTTTGCCCATTTAATTAAATTCCCTTCAGGAGAAAGTCTTCTTACCACAGATTAGCAGTTTATCATTCTTCTTTCCACTTCATGATTTTCTAGAACGTTTATTGGCTTGCGTGAAATGGGTGTATAAGGTATTTACTACAATTTCTGATGATCATACAAACTCGAAAGTGTTATGTAGTTCAAAGAGGTAACGCATTTCTTTAATATTATTGACTTTCAATTCTGTAGCTGACCTTCAAATTTGATGTCAGTTGCTGTTGCTGATGACAGTTGTTTGGATGACAGTGCTGATGACGATGAGCCACATGCGGCCCTTGGGGGGCGTATTTGGTCTCTTTGAAGTGCACCGTCTCGTTAACCGCCCTGCCTCAGCGCCAGCGTCGGGTCGTGGGCGGATGTCCTCGGTCGCCTGGATTTCGTCCACCGCCTTCAAAATTGCTCCGAAATCCGCCTGCACGACGACGTTAGGGGGCACGGGTTATACGAATCTTGCCCTGCGCGCAGAATGATACCTCTTGCACATTGCACTTCGTGCATTTCGGTATGTCGCTGTAATATGGTGTTAGAATTGCCGAAAGATCGAAATAATGGGAGAAAGATATTTCGAAAGCAACATACACAACATAATGTATAACGAAAAGAAGTGAATGTGTTTGTCAATTATTTTTAAAGTGGTATGTGGTTCCGCAATAGATATTTTTATTTAATGTTCATGAAATTATTGTTCTGTTGTTTTGCACGATTGAGATTGAGTTTTTTTATCGATATCGGTAGATCGAGGAAAAAACAACAAAACAACAACATAACAATTGAGGTTGTGTAAAAGACAAGCATTTCACTCAATGAATATTAACATTTTTTATCACATCAAGTAAACGCTTTTGTATGATCACATCGATGTATTTATTAATAATGACACTAAACTTATAGATTTCATGAAGCTCAGATCACATTTGTTATGGAATGGAGGCATCAGGAATATAGGAAAGGCGCAGAATCAGCGGGGATAATGATCAATAATGTAGTGAGAACGCGAAAAGACGACGTGAGATGAAGATTGGCAGTGAGTATGGATACTTCTTACTATGTACAGAGTAATCCTTGGGTCAACATTTCACATTTCCTCAATTGATTGCAACACTGACATATATCGGAATATGGAACTAGTTTTACTTATTCATTCTAGTAGTAATACTGCAACATTACTTTGCAAAATCTCGTATGTAGCTTCTGTACACATTATGAAATAGAATTAAATGATGGAGGCGGATGGATGTGATTGATAATTGACGTCAGAAGAGAATCGACCATCTTTCCAATAAGGAAGACCCATAAGAAGGTTACCAGACTATGGAATGTGCTGGACTCTCAGTTATAGTCGGCGTTGCTCCTAAATATCTGCAATAAACACTCAGACTCATCGAAAATTCTCAAACGCATAGCAAAATCACATAGAATACGATTGGTAGTTGGAGATATGAGTAAGAGCTTATCTTTATTCCTTTTGAAACTTTTTCTCCAATAATTTGACGTGGTAAGTCTTGTAGCTTCTTAGCGATATTTGTCCGAGGTCCTTCAATAAATATAAAAATTCTTTAAGGCTCAAAGAAAATCAGAACCGAATTCTGCACAAGACGATATGCATAAGACGATTCTTATGACTATATTCGAGGCAAAATTACACTAATAGATTATTCTGTGTTTGCCGCTATAGATTTATATTAGTGTCTTCCCGTGATTCTTTACCATCTCTCTCTCTCTCTGTCTCTCTCCCCATCTTTCTTTCCTCCAACTCTCCCACTCTGTCTTTTCAGAAAATGATATTTGCTGTAGAACGTGAATAAATAACGCTAACTGAAACAACTCCTCAATTTGACTTATTAACTGCGTTGCTATCTGTGATGTTGACTAAAATTTTTCTGAATTATTTTCAGAGACGATCTTAGTGACACAACAGTATAGTGTAATCAACACAACTTGTACTGCATACTACAAATCTTGTACTCCCTACGAATCTTGAACTCAAACGCAGTGACGCAAAATCCACAGGTCACTCGATCATACGTTTCTTACCGTTACACGAGATGCTCGTCATATACAAAATACTTTACAACTCCGAGGTCGAAATGCGGAACAAACACAGAATACATTAGCAGGTGACAAAAAGCGCCACCTCTTTGCCCCCAAGCGACAAGTGGTTGCCTCGTTTCCTGGCGCGTTAAGTTTCGCTGTTCCTTGTTTTGTGCCCCAGTAAATACGCTCAACACGAAGTTGAGAGTGCGTGCTTTTGCAGCCTCGCCCCTCTAATGAGCGGTGCTAGACTACGAAGATGAGTTTAGACTGGTTTCTCTTCCTTGTTTACGACGTGCACAACAGTATTTCCTTTCCTTCGGAGTGTCTGTTGCATCTCACGCGATCTATTTATAGGCTTGGTTTCTCCATTTTTTTTGTTCCCGTTCGAACGAAATTGAAATTGGAGGTCCATGTTTCGCTTGCAGTTACAGTATAAATCGTGTTATATATTAAATAAACGATTGAAGTTTTTGGCAAATTTAAAACACAGGTGTTGGAACACTGATGACTCAGAAAAAGATTAGAATGTGTGTATCACAATATAGATCATATCCTAATGCTCCGATTACTCTTCCCTTGATTTATTAATTTATTTCTCGTGACCGTGAAATATTTGTCACTTATGTCTTGTTGAAATAATTCTTAATTAAATTTGTGTTGAACTGAGAACCCTCACTGGACACTAAAAAACAAAGTATTTCCACTAAAATGTTGACAAAATAGCTTCTTAAGTACTAAAGAAGTACTGATATGTATCCATGCATAAAGAGGAATGTAAAGGTAGAATAAAATATTTGCCAGTGTACTTCAGTACTTTTCATTGATCCAGTGAAACAGGTCAATATTTATTCTTGTTGATTTTAGAATTAATCAAAGGATTGAATGATGATGATGATGGCGAAGGGTTGCGAAAATCACCGTTTCATCAGGAGGAGACCCAACTTTTACTTAATGTGACGTTGCAAGTGTTTGTGCTCTTTAAGTTCTGACAAATAGAATGCAAGCGATTTCTCGTCAGACAAGCTCCAGAAGTGAGATTAGAAACGACTATGAGAACAGTGGAGAACGCTTTTCATTCCACTCTCATACTGGCTCTGGAGAAACGAACAAAGGTGTGGTTGAGACACAAAAAAATTCTCGTCTGACATGTCTCACATAGCGCCCACGCCGTCTTCAAGAGGAACTTATGTTCCTCAGCGTGAGAAATTTCAAGGCCGTCTCAACAATGCTCCCCGGCCAAACGGCGAGAGTCCCTCAAGAAGACAAGATACTAAACGGAGAAAAGTGTACCCAGAGATTTCTACTTCCTCCACGCTTCGCGCTGTTGCCGTTCTTTCGCGTACAAAAACGTCCAGCTTTATGATCTATTCAAATCCCGCGTTCGGCGTACACATGCATGTCCAATAAGAGCAGTTCTCTTCGTCCCTCGACCTGGCTCAAGGAGAGCTTGTTTAATACATATTAATGAGCGCCTGTCTGGAGGACTGGTCGCTGCCGGGAACTGAAGACCGGGGTTCATGACCTGCACCGGACAGACCAGGAAGCTCCAGCTTCGTTAATACTGGTTCGGCAAAAACTCACTGCACTCACTCACTGCGAGGAGACGGAGAGCGAGAGCTGGCGGTAGATGGAGGAACGAGAGAACTCCCTTTTGGCGACATCCAATGACGTCCGAACGGGAACCTGGACAGTTAGGAAACGAGAGGCTGCTGACTGTCTCGTCAAGTTAACCTTTCCGCAAATCTTTAATGCATTTTTTAAGTGAGACTCAATTGAAAGATTTTTCATCTTAAAATGTGTAAATCATGAATTTTTGTTGTACCAAGTTCGTTTTTGGCAATCGTCTCGCAGTTATTCCTGCTTTGGCCCGTCTTGTAGGGCACAACGAAATGTGGTAACGAACCCCAAAAATCATTTATTATTATTATTATTATTATTAATACTATTATTATTATTACTATTATTACTATTATTATTACTATTATTATTATTATTACTATTATTATTACCACCACTTACAAATATTGAAACATTGGATGACAAGTATTTTTACATGATTCACAACCACGTGTTACATCATTATAATACAACAAAACTGTTTACGCCACATGTTGTTACTCGTACTTTCACATGCCAATATCGTGTTATTTTTGTGTGCCTTTGGCGATTACAAAATTTAAAATTAATGATCGTAAGGACATCGATTTTAATCCCGTTTGTGAAGGTGCTAGCAGGGGTAACAGACGCGGTTATGCAATGATAATGATGGAAGTGGTAGTAGTATTAGCGAATTTGTGGTAGTTTTAAAGACTCGAAAATAGCAACGGCTCTAGTGCAGATACCGGCGATGGGAAGGAAAAGCTGTAGGGACGTCGTTGGGCAAACCGAGAAGGTGGGTATGTACCTGTAAATAAGAACATGACATTGCCTCCGAACGAGCGTGGAGAGTGGAGGCCGTTATGAGATGGCGATCTTCGAGAAATTAGCCGCCGTGTGTGCAAAGCCCCGGCGTTAGGGGAAATCGGGGACGTGTTCCGGATACGACATTGCGGGATGAGTTTGGAGAGCAACACCTGTCTGAAATCGTCCCAATTACGGTGCCCGCAACACTAGTACAAAGAGCGAGAGTAGCGTTTGTAACATATAGGTACTCGCTTTAGGCTCTAAGCATTACAACACGTCTCATTAAGTACGCTATCATTAGTCCGTTGCATTTCTTTTCGTAACTTAATTTGATTTGTAATTGCAGCGCAATATTTAGATTTCGTAAGACGGAATGATAAAAAATTGACAATCTTCTTAAAACAAATGCAAAGCAAATGCAAATTACTGATCAATAATGACATTTTAATTAATAAAATTACGAATAAAAAAAGATCAAAGCTGGAATGATGATTGGTCATTGTATCCAAAGCTTGAAAATGTGTTTCTGACCAGAAGAATTTGTCATTTAGAGATATCACTAAAAACAGTAGTTCAATGTATCATTAGATTTGGTGTATTAAAAAAGAAAAATGAATACGTATTCAGGGTATCTGGAACATTGTAAACGGAAGTTATTAATTGTAGTGACAGTCAATGCTTCCTCTGTATCACATGTATAGTATTAATCGCGTAAGTATTATTGCTTTGCAAACAATTTTAATGTCACGAAAGGTCGATTTCAACTGTTACAATTTGATTCTTCAATGCTCTAAGAAATTGTCCTATTATGTGTAACAAGCCAACAAAGAAACAGCGTTCATGAACGGTTGCCAGCCAAATGTGGGAAATTACTGCTAGTTGTTTACGACACATGTAATCCGTAACTTACAATCGTTGACCTCGTAACTCACATGGAGCGAATTCTGGATATACTAGTGTTACTTGTCATGTACTATCGTTCCACTGTGTACTCATGTTTTATAGTCCCCAACTACATTCACTGGAAAGAAACGTACAAACACGGTCCCATCGTGTACTCGGAATAACTTTACATAACACTTCCATTTACATTAATCCTGATGTTAT
The DNA here is from genome assembly GCA_031308135.1 of Acheta domesticus. Classification (NCBI taxonomy): domain Eukaryota; kingdom Metazoa; phylum Arthropoda; class Insecta; order Orthoptera; family Gryllidae; genus Acheta; species Acheta domesticus. The sequence continues at coordinate 129,892,690 of JAHLJT010009419.1, forward strand.
TATAATCCATACATTGTCCCATAATGGAAAGCAACTTCATATTTAATACAGTAAGTATGGAATTTCACTAGACGTGATAATAATTACAATTTCTCAGAATGGAATATATTCTTCATTCTTCTCATTTCCTTTCTCAAATTGTGCAAAAAATTCATTATTCGTTGGATATATGTGTCCCTAATCAATCGCTACTTTAAAACGCTTACAAAAACCTTTTTTTGTTTACGTTGGGCAATGATTTAATAACGGTGATGGATTACATTTATATTGAACCAAGCTAAGTTGTGTATTTACCAAAAGCAAATGAACCAGCTTCACTCTTCGTTAAGTGAGTGTTAATAGTTAATATTACGAGTATTAGCATTTGTCTGCTTCTTTTCGATGTCATCTGCGTTCTTTTATGGAAAATATGCACTGCTATTTGCAATATATTCAAGTACTCTTACATGTAACGTATGCATCATAATAATGGAATGTTATTTCGATTGATTGATCTTTCTCGTCACGGCAACGGCTATGGTGATTATTCCCGTAAATGTAGTGCATGCTTTTCATAGGCAGGTGGCAGTGATCTTTCCTCACTGGACCGTGAGAACCAGTGTCGACCTACCATTGGCTAGCGGGGTTTTCCCTAACCAGGTATCTCTCATCAGCGTGGCTTCGCCCTAGCTGGGACAAGCTCTAAGTTCCCTACTGGTCTCCCGTCATGTGTGGTAGTGTAGTGCATACAAGTGTACGTGTGAAAAGGGAGAGGATAGGAAAAGGAAGAGGAAAGAAAGACTGCGCGCAGTCCATGGCTTATTTATTAGCGTACAGTTCCGACATTCAGTGGTACTGATCACAGAAACCATGAAAAACTACCGAGCAGTGCAGCCGACCGTTAGAATTCTCCTCCAGATAGGAGCGGCTGAATTCTACTTAGCTATGTATCCAGAGTCGAAAATCCACCTTCGTGACTCGAACCCCAGGACCTCCTGGTCGGAGTTGCTGCAGGGTCAGCGGCAATGCTGGGCGGGACTTGCGCGGTCTACATAAAAATCTGCTTTTGCGCTGAAAGCGCCCTCTTGCGGCCCCGATGCACCGCCTTTCCCTCCTCGCGCCCTTGGCACCGCCAGCCCTTCGCCTCCCACGCGCCGCCGGGGGGCGGGCCCGTTTCCAGCCTGAAATATGTCGCCGCCAGATTAGGCAGGCGGCCCGCGTGAAGGCGTATTTCAGTATTTTGAGAATATGTGCGGCGCGAAGGGATTTTGGGCGAGGCGCGGTGAGGATGAGGGTGAGGGTGGGGGTTGGGGGAATGGGCGCCCGTGAGTGATCTGAGTACCTAACTTTCTGCTGGGAGCGTAATTGATGTCGCCTGTAATCCCAACGGAGCGGCTTAAATCTTCTTGAAATGTGATCGTACCCCTGTGGGTAATTTTGCCGCAGAAATTACCACCGTACTCGGTGGAACGTATGTTGAATTTTAGGTCAGGTTGCAATAATAAAGGTGAAGGGCTAATAGAGCTGAACATTTCTTAATACAAGCAAGTAAGGTTAAATAATTTGTGACTGCGAAACATGTTTTAGGTTTCAGTGAATTTTTCATTCTTCAATCGGAAGGAATTTACATTTTCAAACTCGCTACGTCATTTTATATCCTTACATTCCATATCCTTACATATCCTTAAAAAATACAAAATTTTAAGTGGAAAAAATGTGGTCAGCTTGTCTTTTTCATTTGAAATCTTAATTTGATGTTAACTTTGGATGGAATTATATTAAATTGTACTGATAAAAGTAGTGGAACATTTTTGTGGATTTCTTTTAGGTGTAATTAGTCGTTGTACTTCCCTCCCGAAAAAAATCCGTTGTAATCCAAATTACATAGTTTTAAAGGTCTATCGTTTGCAAGTGGAACATGCAAAACTAATACAATGACAACGTAACTTGAAAGCAAGTGTATATTCTCTAGAATAGTCGCTGAAGTTGGAACAGAGCGCATGAACGTAATGCCCGTGCAATGGGCTAGCATGGAAAGGGAAACACATCCAACCTAACACAATTAAAATAACCTGTTATGGCGGATGTCTGGAGCAGCCATGCGGAAACTTGCCCTCGTTAATTATCTGCATAGCCCCACTTTGCCTAATCCCTAACATAATTAAACGGCGTCGGGCGAATTGGATGTGGGATGAATTATGCGTAATTAGCGCTTGCGCGGTGCACCGCCGCAGTTCGAGAGCCTGCGGCGGTGGCGCGCAGCGTTCGGCTTCCCTTCCTCCGTCCCGGTCGCCCCCTTTCCTCCCTGTCCATCCAAACCCCCTCTGTCCTCCCGGCTCCTCCCTGACCTCATCCCTACCTTCTCGGCTCCTCCCGGTCCTCCTGGCCTCTCCCTGTCCTCCCGGCCCCTCTCTGCCTTCCTGCACTCGCTCATAGCTCACGCACGTCCTCATCAATTCCCTTGCAATTGCGTAACAGCTCGAGCTGTTTTAAGGACCGTGAAGACTCAAATGTTTGTTGACACAGATTTATTGATTCTTAGCTGAACCCTTGCGAAAATTTCGCACATTTGTGCACAATACTGAAACTGAAATACTGTAATTTTTAAACCTACATTCAATTCTTAAAGTTTTAAATGAAATATTTTCTGAAGAATTTTTTAAACACAATATTTTTTGCATTATTTTAGCACATTTTTTGAATTAACATCAGTAATGCACTAACAAGGGGATAATTTTGATTATCTTCAAGGGGGCTGCAGCGTGTTGCGGGTTGCATCTGCACATTATATATATTGTATTTAATTTAATACGTTTGTAACACATTACAATTTTCGTATGATGTTTTATTGTAGTATTGAATGTAAAAATTATATACATTAATTTGAAGAGGTTTAATTATATGAGTAATAATTATGTAAGTCAGTGAACTGTTGTCAATCTGTTATGAAATTGTTTTAATGTATTAAGTAAACTCCTGTACAACTCTCATCTAAAAAATCTTATGAGCATTTTCACGTGCATACAAAATATTTGAACATATAGCGTTAAAGTACAAACATGTTAAACATAATGTTTCAGCGAATTTTCAGATGTAATATACTGTTGTATATTTTCAAAATAATTCAAACAGTGCAAGTACTGATTACAATATTGTTAAAATCACACAGGTCATGTTTCGGATAATGAGGATGTCTCTAAAAATACTGAAGAAACATTTTAGGTACATGGTTGAGACTCATCTCAGTATTAAACGTATTTATTTTCTTAACTTTTTTATTTCGCGCTATTTCTACCTTTCAAAATTTTGCGGTTGGTGTACTTATATTTAAAAAACATAATGTGTGTAAGATCACATGCGATGTGCTCTACCGTAACAATAATGTTGGAAATATTGAATAACTATTTCCAAGAAAGAGACGGTTCTTTTCGATTAGACACTAATCGTTGGGATCAGAAATGTAAAAAATACAAGAAAATACTAAGTAATTCGTTCTTTTGTTTCATTTGGGTGAGAAGTTGCTTGAACGATACTCTCCAAAATTCCAATGATTTTTTTTACCTTCCAAGATAATGGAAGTTCTTAATATTGGAATTTTAAGAAAGTTTGCAAAATCCTGGTGTATATGCCAGTGGTGTATATATTACGTTGGAGGCACTTTCATACCCAATGCAATGATGGAGTTATCATCGAAATTACATCTGTCTTCAAGGTTTCATAAACTGACTTTAATTAGAACTATATATTTTTTACATTTTACCTCAATGCATGTTATATTCGCGTGCAACATGCATGTGCGCTCCCCCCACATCTACAGCATAATCATGCACTGGCATCGAAGTTTTTACGTCCTCACATTTTCATGTACAAACTAGTTGAAAGTACAAACATTTTGTATGACGCGATTTGACAGTAGCTGCTACGATAGATCAGCTGTAACACCGTAGTGTCTGCAGTATCAAATACTGAGAGGTTGTAGGGTTGGACTCTCAACGGTAATAGATTTTCTACATTTGCTACATATCTGGGTCGGATTCCACCACTGCCTGGAGGAAAAATCTACTACTCTAATCGTAAGTTTGTCTTGATTTTTTTTTTCGAGAAATTGTTTTCACGTGTTCTTCGAAGCGAATGCCAAAGACATGCCCTAAAAGAATAACGGATCGCGCACTATCTTTCCGTCCTCATCCTTTCCCCATCCTATCCCCTTAAAGACGCTCTAACATGTATTATTCTACCATGTCGGGAGATCAGTCGTATCGTAACGTTCGCCCGGCGTTCTTCCCTGGGGGTGGGGGTAGCGGGGGAAGGAGAACCTCGCAAGCTGAAGTGTAGGTCGTCGCTTGATTTCACGTTCTAGATGGAGAGGAGCTACTCTCTGGATGTAACACGCACTACACTTGTGATTAATGTCCGGAGTAGTTGACGGGCCTAGAACCAATACTGACTCACTCACCAATTTGCCAGTATAAAACAGTGTAGTTTAAATAAAAGTCTACAAAAAATACTGCAATTTCACCTCTTTGTTTCTCGCGTAAGCAGTTGGGAGAACGTGTAATTTCCCTTTATTTTTTTGCGTCCTGCCCCGCAATGCCGTCCGCTCCGCCGCGCCCGGCGCTGGTGGCCCGGGGCGTGGCATCGCGTCGCGTCGGTGCGGCTGCTCTTGCGGGAGGGAGGCGGCCGCACCGCGGGGCCCAAGTGCCCTGCGCCGCCGGCGGCGGTGGCGCTAATCGGACGTAAATGATGCACGTCGCCCCTAATCGAGGCGACGCTGGCGCTGTCGGCGGCGCGCGTGCGCACCTGGGCTCCGCGCAGGCGTGGTGCGGCCGGGGCGCCCGGGGGGTCGAAACACCGGGCGGGAGGATGGCGCCCCAGGTGCCGTTCCGATGCACCGACATCCTAAGGGTGTTAATTCGCTTTTTTTGTCCGGGGTTTTGTTCGGTTTAGAAAGGGTGTTTGGCGAAATAACATGAAAAATATCACTTTAAGTTGAACAACCCACTTTGTATAGGTAGGTACAGTTAGGAGGAGGTAATCGGGGGTAACTGAGAGGTCTCAAGCATATTATGGCGCTTTGATTCTGGATGAATCTTAGTAATTATTCACTCGACAATTCGATTCTCAAAGGATAATGTTTTATTATTGAAGGCTCAGTGACTGTCAATTTTAAAAGATATAGAAGAGTGTTCAGAGAGAACACTGAGTAATGTAAGGCACATTGAGCAGACTCGTTTATCTGAAGCTTTTGATATAATTTATGGATAACCTATACTTCGAACGAAATGGAAATGACGCATTGTTTGCAAATACAAAAAAATGTACTATTTAATGATAATGATTTGTTGATATCTCTTCTTCTGAATCTTTGGTGCAGGTCTATTAATTTTGCTCTAGCCAGTTCTAGAATGTTAAATATAAAGATTTTAATTTTTATAAATAATTTCCCTCCATCGAAATATTCACGTCCTTTGATTACGCCAAAATTAGATTTGCATTAGCAATTATTTTCAGCGAAACAACACTTAAATTGTGGAACGTTGAACATCACTGCACCGGCGATGCCTATTACTTAACAAATGGTTCAGAGAGACGCACTCACTCAACATCTTTGTACTTTGCATAGTGAGTGTCATCTTCCTCGCTGCTTGCGAAACGCTTCGCCGGAGGTTGGTTACCGCACGCTTCCTTCCCCGGGCCACTGCTCGATGTTTATTCATGAGCACACAGCAACTTCGCGTCTGTGTGTCTGGGGCCCTCGATATCTATCACCGGAGAGGGCGGTTCCCTTAAGGTCGCCGGCGAGACGGTGACGTGTTCCGGTGCTCGAAGCGCGGGTAGCGCCCACCATCAATATTTACTGCCGGTAATGCGCAGACAGCTTCCAGCGGCGCCGGCGGAGGTGGAAGGGTTCATTGCAGGGGGGTTGGCATCAAGGTTGGGAACTGTGCAAGAGAAGAGAAGATGGTTCTTGGAACGGCAACTTGTGTGATCCCCCCCCCCCCACACCTTTGAGGACGTACGAAGATATATACGACGATTTTTCCATAGCTGCCTCTCAAGGCCCGTCTTCACGATGGAATACATCACGGCATTTCACTTCTTTTTCGGTCATGCAGCTAAATATCGCATGATCAAGCAGTGCTTCATAAGGTTGCGATCATGCAACATCTAGCGGCACGACCGAGAAAGAAGCGAAATTACATTATATATTCCATCGTGAAGACGAGTCTTGAGAGGAAGCTTTATAAAAATCGCACTATAATAAGAGTTTAGTGTCGCAGTGACTATTATACAATTATTTTTCGATGGTAAGTGCTGTAGATCTGTTTTAAAAGAAATGCCACCTTCGAGTGGTCTGTTACCATTAGAAGCCATTTAAAGACGCACAAAAAATACGCAGCTCAAAATGAAGATGGGAAAGAAAATACATGCAACCATCTCAGGTCCAGCAAGTCCAAACGACATTATTCTAACTTCATGACTGATGACGTTATTGAGTGGAGAACGCTTTCCAACTAAGAAGACATTAACTCATAACGGGGTCAATTATACCTATTAACTAGTCGGATTCAGCGAGTTATGTTCAATGCCTTTCTCGTTATTGCAAATCGTAATTAGAGATGGGTGGAACTGAGTGACAACATTGAACAATGTTAGTAGTTGGAAATATGTATATTCTCTTTGAGAATAATTAAGCAGTCATTTCAATTTTCGTGTTCTTCGATAAGTCGTTAGCTTTAGCTTCTGTAAGTGTGCCCGATACAGAATAGTATTGATAAGTACATTCCAAAAGCTGAAATAACAGATCCTATAATGAATGACATGCAAGTAATTCTTAGAAATGTACGGGAATGGAGTGAACAACTATAATAATCTGTCTTACTGTATTTGAGACGGTGGTGGTAGCTGTTTGCGCTGGAGGCAACGATCGTGCAGGTAATATCTGTTGACTGGCTTTGCGAGGAACAGGAAGAAAGTTTCATTAAAAATTAATCAAGCTAATCAGAGCGAGATCTAGACGATCAAAAACGTAGCAGCGAAATAAATGATGGAGAAATTTCCGAAAACGTCGGCAACAAAGAGCATGGTGAATGCTTCCATAAAAACGAAATCAAGGACTATTTGAGGAGCGAGAGTGAGGGAGAGGGGGAGGAGGTGATACGAGACACCCCACTGAGAACGGAGGCGGCCACAGTGGCGCGGCGGGCGGCGGCTATGGAAATTTGATTAGAACGCCCACAGAGGGGCGTCCGCTCGCCCGCGCTATGCAAATACGCGTTAATGAAGCGATCGCCCGAGGAGAGAGTTTGACGACGACGACGACGACGGAGACACGGCACAGAGAAGAGCGCGGACGAGGTTGAGGCGTCGCCACAGGAAGCGGGAGAACGAGGAAGACGCTTGACGAACAAGGGTTCCTGACTTCGTGATGGCGAGGGAAGCGATAATAAGACATAGGGAACCTCGAAAATACGGGTAATTGGCGGCGAAGGAAATTATGATGGTGATGGCTTCATTGATGGAGGCTAAGGCTGAGACACGTCGGAGGCGACGGTAATGTACGCTGTTAATTTAGCGGCACGAAAGCAGCGATGAATGGAAAGAGTGACCGTAAGAGCCAAGATGGTGGATAGACACGAGATGGAGCGAGTGCTGGACAGGAAGACAAAGCGCTAAAGTGGGCTCATATTCACACGTCCATAGCGATACAATTTGCTGCCGGACAGGTAGGGACGGAGAAGTGATTCTAAAATCAGAGATTGGGTAAAATATTTTGTTTGTTCTAATGACATTTTAAAAATGAAAGCCTTGAAAGAGTACTCAATAAACCACCGGAATACACAAATTGTCAAATGTTAAGACTTAACAGTTATTATAACACGCATCAGTGTAATAATTTCACAATGCATTGCTTAATTATTCTACGACAGAATATTCATTGCATGCAAAATTCAATAAAATTACTTCTACTTATTATAACTTATTATTATTACTACTTATTACTACTAATTATTACTACTTTAAAGGTGCCGACGTTTCGGTCGCCATTCTGCGACCTTCCTCAGGGCGTAAGGAAGGTCGCAGAATGGCGACCGAAACGTCGGCACCTTTGCCATGGATGCGGCGTCACCCGGACAGCCAACTTAATATTGACTCCGGCCGCGGAAGCCTACGCTCTCAAATTACTTCAAGTTTCGGTGAAAAAGTACACATTAAAAATGAAGTGATGAATTAATGTCCTTATAGTATAAAGACGGATTTCAGGATTTTAAGTTGACATAGCTTTGTGGAATGACAAAATGTCGTAAAAATAGTTTCATTATTTCAGAAAGTCAGAAATGGGTGGTAGATCAAAGAAGGCTGTAGTGTAACGCGGTCGTGCCGTCGCCGAAGTTTCCAAGTAGCAGAGACTGTGCGAAGGTGTCTAGTTTCAGAGGTAGCGAGGATAACACGGCGGGGGCCCGGGTGACGTGGGAACGCAGCAGGGGTTAACGGGAGGGGGTTGGCCGTGTTCGGAGCGCGGCGGCGGCGCGATGCAGCGAGGCGCGTTCCCGAGCGACAATGCGGCCCGGGGCGGAGGCGTCTGCTTCATTAGCCGCGGCGGCAGCGGCGGCGGCGTCGCACGCGACGAGCAAAACTGGGGCGGCGCCGCGGGACGCTTGCTGCGGGCGCGTCGCACGGAGGAGGCAGCTGCGGGCGGCGCCTCTGGGACAGGCAGGCGGACCGGGGAGGGGAGTCCCGCTGCGATAGCTCAACGGCATCATTGCGTCTGCTGCGTCACTTGCTGAAGATCATAGGTTGATGGATTGATATTTTCGGGGTCACCAATTTCTGTGGTCATTAGCCCCGTTAATTTAGTGATCTTTTTAATCATGAAAGGTAGCGGCGTTACTAATCTGCTGGATGGTGAGATCCAGCGCTGCCTAACAGGTAGACTTATGGGGATTTTCCTCTCCAGGTATCTCTCCCCAGTGGGACACTGCTCCAGCCGAGACAAACTCTATTCTCCTGACAAGTGGGGCAGTGGAGTGCAAGTGTGTGTGTGTGTGTGTGTGTGTGTGTGTGTGTGTGTGTGTGTGTGTGTGTGTATGTAAGGGGTGGGGATGATACAGGGTAATACAAGAAAGAGGAAGGAAAGATTGCGCGCGGTCCGTGGGTCGGTCATTAAGGTACTGTTCCGGCATCCGCTGTGTACTGATTGGAGAAACCACGTAAAACGTCCGATAAGAGCAACCGGCCGCTAGAATTCTCCCGCAGACAGCCACTGAATTCGATCTATAGCATAGCCAGTGTCGAAAATACGGCCACCATTGAGACTCGAACCGAGGACCTCCCGTTCAAACTTGTTGCAGAGATAGGAATGCTTGGAACTGATCCTAACTCAGCCGGCGGGAGGTCCTAGGGCAGTGTTGTCAAGGTCGATGTCACGAGCGGGAGTCCGTGGCACGTGTGCCACGACGAAATCCCTCTCCACGCAGTTTATTACCCCGCCACAAGAGATAACGCCATCACTATTGTAAAGCGGCTAATAGTTTCCTTCCCCGTCGCTAGTTGCGCAGAGAAGCTCGTGGCATGCTACGATGCCACGAAGCGTGCAATTGCCACCAGTAGAAGACCTTGACACCACTGTCTTAGGGTTCGAGCGTCGATAATAAAGAATTTTAGGCGCTAGGTACTACATTGCTAAGTCGAATTCCTCAATATCTAGAAGATATATCTAGCAGCCGGATTCTTTGATCAGATGTTTTCTGTGGTTTCTCCGATCAGTTCTAGGTGAATTTCAGGGCAGAAGAGCACAGATTGCGCACGATCTTTTCTCTCTCGTCCTTCCCTCTTCTCTCCTTACACAGTTACACTTACATCCACTACACTACCACACATGTCGGAAGACCTGTCGGGGATCTTAGAGCTTGCCCCTCTTTGGGACAGTGCACCAAGATACATCACCACCTCTCCGGATATACGTACGCGTCGGAATAAATAGTTATGCCACATCACGGGTATACACTTACATTTTCGTGATTAATGACCTCAGTAGATGAGGTGCCCGGAATGAGCACTCCCACTCAGAAGGCAGTGATTCGATTAGGGGACTAAATAGATTTATTTTGTTAACGGATATAATTATTAGAGGTGAGAGGTATCCAGACCATATTAGGCACAAGAAAAGTGGTAAAATTGAAATCCGGCGTTTAAAATCGGTTTTCCGGCGCATGATTGTAATTCCTACGAAGGAAGGGCGAGAAAGTAAAAATTGTCGATTTTTGCCATGTGTCACTTTTTGTAATGTGAAAAATGTGTGAAAAGGAATGTCATACCTCTTGAGATACAACAGGATGGAGGAAGTGAAAGCCGATTAAAAGGCAAATGAAATAAAATTAAATAAAATTTTCGACTCTGAGAAGTACAGGATAGAGCATAGAACTAGAAGATCATAAGTGAATCGACAAGATTAATATACTTCAGATATTCAGAAGTGGAGAAAAACAGAAGCAATAGAATGAAGACATAGGGAGAAAAAATTATTTGGGGTATAAGGAACTTAACTACTTATCCATTGTAAAATTTTTCATCTTTATAAAAATTCGGGCAACGCCATGTTGGCCAGCTGTCTAGAAGATGGTAATGAATGCCCGAGCATTGCCAAATTTCTCGAAAATTCAACAGCATTTGCTGATCAATTTATTTTAATATAATACTTTCGTAATTAATAAATCACACTATATAGTCCTTTGTCTGTTTTGTTTTTATTTTTAAAATCTACTACAATAAAGTGTATGACTGTTAAAGATTCTGTTTTAGCCCGCTCTTGCTATCCCATTTTATATCTTTGTGTCTGTGCTAAGTTTGATCCACTTGGCCAAGTTTGGTAATCCTATTTTTCTTCCTTCCGTTACTCTTAAATACTAGTCTTTACACTACGTTTGGGAGTGGAGATTATTGTGAAACAAAGCAGCAAATTATAAGGTCGTAAGGGTCGTACATGAGAAGTTTTCAAAGCGCATTTCACTGGTAACTGGCTTCGAGTTGGCTATACTGAGTCGCAAATTAAATGTGGTATGAAAGTAATGGATGCTCATAAAGAGTTGGAGGACGATTTATCATACAGTTTTTGCGTAAATGTTAATATATGAAGAAGATTTTAAATCGTGCAACATTAATAAGGCAGTACAAGCCACGAATAACGTAATGACGTAATGACAAGATCTTGAGGTTCTTTTGAAAACAAGGTAAAAAGTAGGTCATCTGAACATCACTGAATGATATCCGTCCAGTTGTTTCTTTCATTCTGAGATGTATGCAATTTTGATCGAATGATAAAGTGCTTTTGAAAACGTCTGCTTGCAACGATGCCAAATTCAACGTTCATGAATATAATGGCGCCTCAGAGCGTCCGGTTCAAATTAAAGGGTCTAATTTTAAGGAAATTACTATTGAATGATCTTGTGAAAAGACAATGTTATTTTCTAATTCGAATTAGCTGTATATCTCTAAATATCTATAAATATCTCTAAAAATGAACTGACTTATATGCATTTTAAAATTTCTTTTTAAAAATGAAATAATAAGTAGTGTTACTTGACATTGAGACATTAGCATTTGTGGCGTAACTTAATTATTGATGTTAATAAAAACTGAAAATATTCATTGTTTTGAATACAGATGTTTTTCTCAGAAACATGAACCGGAAATTATTACGGTTCCATTTCTTTCTTTTGCGTTTCTGAGTTACGGCTTCCTTTAGACATTAACCTTTTTGTAAAAGGAAAGTAAGAAGTTGCAAAGGAATTGATCCGGGATAGGATTCTCATTTATTTTCTTCAAAAAACCTAATTTATATATGAAAAGTGCTCTACGAGTGTTTTATTGAGAAAATGCTTTTGTATTTTACATTTATTTTCCTAAATATCATATCTTCTAACTCTTTATTTTGGAATTGAAAATTTGTGAACAATTACAACTTTGCCTCTTTTATGCAAACACTGATCATTTATTTAACTGTTTTAAAACAGAAAATTTAAACAAGATTACTTTCATTACCGAAGCAAGACATACCAGCAATTTCCATTTCCAGTGTAAATCCATATTTTGCAGTCTGGTTTGCAGTCGGGTTGCTGGCTTTTTTCTTTCGTGTTTAGAAGCTGTTAATGTTCCTCTACCACCACCAACGTATGCTATATTATGTCACTCTTAATGGGTACATGATGAGTTGAAGGTTGGAAGAAGGTGAACTAAGCGCCGACATGCACCGTCAGTGGACCGTTTTACGAAGTGTGCCTGCGTAACGAGTTATGTTAGCAGAGAAAAGGCGGGTGCCGTCCCACCACGCTGCCCTGGGCGCAGTCGCACTCATTTCTCTCAGCACCTGTCGTCTTCGCACAGTGCTCTGGGAGTTTCTTTTTAGAGTCAATAATTATAAGCCTCGTTTAGTATAAACCGGATACAGGCCCTGATGTGGAAGGAGTTGTAATAAAGAATAAATCTTATTGATTGGCACAGGCACCACTTTCTTCTTTTCCGAGCTTGTTTGAACGCAATCTCTATTATCTTTTTGAATTTTGGTTTTGTAATTTTATTATTTTTTACTGAGTATTTTTTATTCAATATTACTTCATTTTTACTAATAATTCGTAATCACGGAAATGCCATGGGACAGTAGATTACATCTATTCTTTTTTAAAAGATTTAATTTTTACTTTCTCGTATACGTACGTATACACGGAGTGATATACGTAGTATAGGGAAAGTCATGTAATGCTGCGCGAAAAAATGGCCAATTTTCGTCGGAAAAAAATTAATTGCCGGGCCGTGAAAACGAAAAAGTGGATAAAACCAGTTGCTAAATTAAGAAAAAAATCCCTTAACACGTGGTGTAGCTAGAAACCCTGTTTTCTAGGTCCTTGATACCGAAAAACCAATTGAAAGGAAAACGTCCGTCTGTCCGTCCGTCCGTCTGTCCGTCTGTGAACACTGCTAGCGCCTAAACCATACGTACGATTTCTTCCAAAATGGATATTCCCCAGTCGATCTAATTTTAGTCAAAGCTTTGATATTTTGAAAAAGATTCTTCAAAATTTGGGGGTACTTTATATGAAGCCCCCCGGGGATTTTAAACCTTTTTTCAAAAACGGCTCCAAATTTTTTCTTTAAATTTCTTGTATGAATATAGTAAAATACACTTTTTAACATGACACAGGTCCGATTTTCACGGATAACTCTGAATTTTCGAAAATTGTGAAAGTTTGAATTTTTTTCGGCGTCTTTCTCCAGCTACAAAATTGAAGATAGAGATTTTTTCTTCAAATAAAATTTGTTCTGCTTATTGAGTTCTTTCATAAAGGTCATGTAAATGTTTCTCAAAATTTTAGTAGTTTTCGTGCAAGATTGCGTGCAATATGTGCAATTTAAAAAAAATTGATTTTCTCAAAAAGGGCTCGAAATTTTTTCTTTAAACTTTTGGCGAAGATAATGCTAAATAAACTCTATCAGATAACATAAACTTCATACTGGTCTACACGTTGTTTTTTTTTCAAAAATTACAAAAATGTAAATTTTTTGATTTGTGTCTCACGTCGTCAAAATTTACATTATAGATTTATTTATTTGCTTAGTGCGTTTCTTCACACTTTAGCTTCAAAGTATCTCCAATGATGGTTTTTGAAATATAAATAAGTGGTCCATAATAAAGAAACAAAATTAGCAAATTTCTGAAATGTTCGAACGAAATTTTCTCAAACACTATTGAAAATTTTTCGCCGAAATTCTCAACAATAACAAAAAGTGCAGTTCTCTCCCATATTACAGAAGCTTGATTTCGGCCACGATATTTGGGGCCCAAAAATCAAAATAATGCTGAAAAATGTAGGTGTTGTTTAATCACACACAAAATGAAAAGTAAGCATTGCACTGAAACGAAAAGTAAACCATCGCGTCAATTGAAAAGTTTTCTTAATATTTTGTTTTATAACATTTTCTCGAATTGTTGAAAAGATTCCTGAAAATGTGATTTTTTCCACCTGTTGTATTCGATCAAAGAGGGACAGTGATTTTGAAATTGAATTGGTTACCATGACAAGAAAGTTGTTATTAAACAATGCGTGTTTATTTCTCGATTAAGAAAATGAACACGATAAAGATTTATCACTGGAACGTAGAATTAAAAATAAGTGAGTGTGTGTGTATCAGTCAAAATATATATTAGTGTTGTGGATTTAGGGTCATCGTAGTGTATTACTTATATTGTGAGTTTGTTTCATGTGTATTTTTCAAATAATTTCATTACTGAAATCCATCGCTTGCTGTTTGTGCCGAAAGTCAAAGAAGTTCGTAAGGATTTGGCAATTTTACGTAAAATTTGACAATGAATGATAAAACTATAATTTGCATTTATAATTTTTTATTTGTAGTTAAAATATTTTGTTTAGACATTCTATTACTTTCGCTGTTTCAAAGTATTTGAAGTAATGTTCATTTGTGGTAATATTTACATTAGTGGCGATTTGTTCACATAATTGTATTTACGAGTACATTTGCTTTAAATAATGTCTAGTAAATTTTCTCGGGAACTCAACCGTTTTCTATAAAAACTAGCTCAAAATTTCGCATTTTCAGAAACACTCAAACACAATTTTCTCAAAAATTGTTCCAAATGTTTTCTTCAAACTTTTCGAACGGATAGTGCTCATTGTATTCTTTAATATGACGTAAAGTTAAATTTGGGGTATTATTTTATTTTTGCAAAAATTACATCAATGTAATTTTTTTGAAAGATCTCTCACATCTCCAGCATATATATACACACATTTCTAGCAAATTGTAAACACAATTGTATTTGTAAATTAATGTTCTTCAAATTACTTCAAATGAAGTGTTCCGAAAACTCAAACAATGTTCTGTGAAAAAGAGCTTCAAGTTTCGCATTTTTAGTACTGCTTAAACGCCATTTTCTTAAAAACGGCTAAAAGTTTTTCTAAAAAAATTTCCATTTAGGAAGAAGTTTAGTGTTCTTTAATATTCCAAAAATTAATATTTCCGTTTTACCATTAGGAAATTGAAAACCCAGGAAAATGTCAAAAAAATATACTTAGGAAGGAAATAGATAGCAGCTGGCACGAGTACGTGGCAATTACGAATATCTAGCCCAGACCCAAGGAAATAGAAAACTAATACTGGAAAGTCTGTGCCATTCTGTAGCACGACTAGTTTTATTATGGGGACCCACCTGAAGTGACTCAAAAGTTGAACTGCAAAGAAATGTGACGTTTAATGAAGACCAATTAAAATTATACGATGCCCTCGATCAAAAACTTTCAAGCTGTAGATATAAAAAACTAATTAATCTCATATTTCCTAGTTTTACATTTTCTTCAAAACAAACTTCGATTAGATATGCACAATTTTTGGATTGTCGAGTTTTCAACTGTCGAGACCTGATTTATTGAAATTAAATCTTGAGAGTCAACATGTTAAGACTGTTCTAGTTGGCGTTCGTCGTGTTGACTTTCTGATTGTCGACGTTTGACTTATAGAGGTTTGTCTTGTAGAGGTTTGTCTGGTAGAGGTTGGACTTGTAGAGGTTGGACTTGTAGAGGTTGGACTTGTAGAGGTTGGAATTGTTGAGGATCGACTTGTATAGGTTGGAATTGTTGAGGATCGACTGGAGGAAGGTCGAATTATAGACGTTCGAATTGTCGACGTTTTATGTAACAAGGCTTGACGCTTACAGATTAAAAACTAACCATTTATGTTGACTTACGAGAAACTTAATTGTTGTAATACTCTACGCCGCGTAACTCTTCACTTTAATCCCAGCCCACTGCGCGTCACGTCGTCGCAATGAAGACGCGTGTTCGTCAGGGCGCGACAGCTGTCGCTCCGCCGTGCAGCTGCTGTCGCGAGCCCGCTTTCCTTCTCGCCGCACTGACGCCCCTCGACCCCTCTCGACCCGCGCCCGCGCCGCGCGCGGTGCGAATTTTTCAATATCCCGGCTTTACGCCGCCGCTCCCAACGCGACGTCTTCCTTTTTGTGACGACGACGACGACGGCGACGACGACGTTGCTGCTGTCGTCGGGAGGTTCATAACGTAGGATTCAGCCTGCGCTGCCACCTCGACGAGGCGATTTTATGACTTGCGGCTCAGCGAGTCGTCCCCAATCGCGAGCGTCACCAGCCATTTCGGGAACACGGAGCGGCGGCGAAGTTTCACTGTGTGTTGGGGGTGAATTTCTGAGGAAGGAGTCTGCCCAAGAAGGGCATGATGCGTGTTAGGCGGGAAATTTAATGACTTTGCGAAAATACATGGATATAAATGTCATCTCTAAGGTTTCTTTTGGGAGGTGCATTCGCGTGCCACGACGTATTCCCCCAAACGTATTCATTACATTATGGTACTCAACTATTGCATACATTTTAGAGAAATTTTAATGCTTGAATTACAAAGTAAAATATTTGAAATTCAGAAATTCGTAATCTGCATTAGTAAAATGCAGAGTGAAGGGAGTGAGTGAAGCTTTATTTTATTGTCGTGAGGTAATGATTGAGGTGTTGAAATCCTACTCACAGGAATCGTTCCTTTTAATTTGTTATGAAAATAACCCTATTTATGTGGCTACACAGTTACTCTGAACATGTAAAATAGTAAAATTGTGGATGTAGCTATGATCTGTGTTCACAACATGGAAAATACTACAGATTGAAGTGAAAAATTTGCCATCCACTTTTGAAGCAAATATAGTTATAGCCAGGAAAGTTCAAAATTGTCACATTAAACATTTCAGCATTATACAACTTAGGTTAGTGATATTGAACGTTTGAGGTTCGCCAGAAGTATAGCAAAGTGTATAGTTCTTACCATAAAACGTACAAAGAGGCGGAATAAATTGTTAGTAATTTATGTCACATTGATAACATCTAGTGCCAAGCGTTTAAAAAGAAATGGTAGTCCAAGAACCATGCTATTTGCATCAACATGAAAAGTAAATTACGGTGTTATTCCACCCTAAATGGTGGTTGAATTTCAACACCTTGCAGTGTAAATAATTTATTTATTATTCCTAACTCCAGGAGGGATTACCTCGCCCAAAACCCTAAATGTTCAATTACAAACATTTTGACGAAGACTGTTAATACCTTATCATTACACAATATAAGATTTCAAATTTCTTTATTTTTAAAAAAAGTGAAAACATTGTGGGACGTATGCAAGAGAAGTTTGTGCTTATCAGGGAGCTGATTACCGGCTGCGTCCCGAAGTGTGTATCTGGTGCAAGTCGTAGTTTTGTAGTGAAGATGATTTTAAAATAGTAACCATACCAATAATAATAAAGAAGGACTTGTAAAATAAGGAAGTACATCGATTTGGCATATCAAATTAAAGAATAATGGAAGCAGGAACATTGCGTCCAGTACTGGCCTGATAGAAAAACACGTCGGAGAAAATTGACTCCTTTGATCTTGAAAATTGATTCTCTTCTTGAAAATTGACACTTGAAATTAATACAGAAGTCTTTTATCCTGAATACTTAATGCATTGTCCAAAACTGTCTATAATCAGATAATTAATAAATTTAACAGCAAAAACATACTTGGCGAAAAAGGCTGTTGTTATTTGAGAATCAGGCCTTTTTATGAACCAGAAATGTGATTCATAATAATAATAATAATAATAATATAAATAAATAAAGGTTTGCAATGACCATAGGCGACCAAGTCGTTAAACGAGAGCAGTAAAACCAAAGTCCAGGTGTTCATACCTTTCATTATCCTGACAACGTTTCGATGATCGTGTGTCCACCTCTTCAGGTTTCTAATAAAATAAATATATAACATATATTAGAATATGAAGAAAAAACTATTTATAATAAGATAAAAAGAAAATTAGCTATGGTTTTATGCATATATATATATATACATATATGTGTACAATGTATATATATATATTATATTATATATAATATAATATATAATTATATTATATTATGTACTATTAAGAACAAAAATACTTAAATTGTGCAGAAACTATATAATAACTATAACAATAACAATAACAACAAAATGCCGGCCCCGTGGACGGATGCGGCAACTGTCGTCTGCGACGTGGATGCTCCAGTTTCGAGTTCATGGTAGGCATGGTCGTATTTATGATTGTTCCTTCACCGCTCATCATCCTATCACCTCATAATTCACAGTTGAAGTCGTAGCTTCTCGTACCGAGGGATACAGCTGAAAAGCTGATCCGAAAAGTTACGTTAATCGTGTAGTTTGGTCAGAAATGGCCAATACACCAGTAACAATAATAATAGTAACAAAATAGTAACGATAAAACTATTAATAATGGTAGTAGTAATAGTACTATCTCGTGAGGAAGTAGCGATCCAATTGAGGCGTTGAGCGGCCGATCGTCTCTTAAAGAGGCCAGATTGCGGGGGCGCTCACCTCGCCGGAACGGAAGGGGCGTCTCCGAGCGTGAAGTCGCTCCGAGGAACGTGAGGCGGAGGCGGCGGCGCGGGATGACTGCGCGTCCTGCGGCTCCGCGGGCGGCCAGTCACGCCAGGGAACACCCAGCGACCGACACTTTTGCTCTGCGCAAACACGCCGCCTCGGGTTGGGGAAAGCACTTCGCGAAACGATGGAGAGTTCGCTACATATGCGTGTTTACAGTTTTCCGGAAGCATTTCGTACTTCAATCGTTATTTTTGTAGTACCGCTTCATTCCCTCGATTTTTTTTGAGACAAGAAATAAATAAACAAGGTATTAAAGGATCGACTAGAGGACCTGAAGGAAGACCTCGGAACAGACCAGACGGCAACTGATAAGACACTAAATTTCCTGAAAGAGGCGAATCTTTTCTATAAAATATAAATTGTACTTGTAACTGTATATGCAATTGTAATTGTCCTTGTAATTGTAAATTGTAATTGTATTTGTAACATTTCACAATAATCAGTAAAAAGGGGTAAAGGCCTTAGTTGTCAAGCTTTCAAACATAATAAAAAAGGATACACTAACTTATATGTCCGTAATACTCCAAATATTCCAAACCAATGGAAGCACTGCTTTATATGCACTACGGTATTATTTTATTTACAAAATACTGACCGATGATAATTTCACAATATGTTTCTTATGTCTCTTCGCAATTTTGGGAAGGAAAAAAGGAAGTTGCATGCTTTTTAAATGCAAGGTAATGGGTTTTCGAATGTTCTTACATATTTGTAGTTCTTTTACATCCTATTAATTGATCTTTAAAAGCGTTAAGAGGTAAAACATCTTCCAGGGACTGCAGAACTGGTATAACTCGAAAAATGCGAATGCTGTGTTATGACCGTAGTTTTACAGCAATTTGTCATAATTATTATTAACTGAACAAACCTTTTAGTAATGATTATCCCATATTTCACAAGTATTTGTGATAAATAATTTTCAAACTTCACATATTTCACAAGCACGTGATAAATAATTTTCAAACTTCAGCGAAACTTCAAACCACTTTATCTCAAAACTTAATTTTTCGAGTTGTGCAAGTGTTGCAGTCATGATCGAGATGCTTCGGTATTTAACAAAGTCGTAAACTTAAATTATTTTAATTACTATTCTAGAAGGATATTCACGGAAAGCCTCTGTTCTTGATAAGTCGAGAGTCCTCGTAAAAATAAAATCATCTCTGCAGCTTCTCCACGCGGCGGGACGGTTCAGCCAAAGAACCCTGCGGAACCCCTTGAAGACCTCGTGGGCCGTGGCGCGGCCTCCTCCACTTCCGGCGCGGGCGAGGCGGGGGGGGGGGAGGCCGTTGGTGGGCGATGACGATAATTTGCCAGACTAATTAGGCAGCGGCCCCCAAAAGGCGTGGGGGCCGCTGCGAAAGTGGAGAATCTCTACCACGGGGTGGATCGATGCGGAATTTCACTCGTGCGGATGTTTGAATGAGCGCTGTGAATAAAATCAAGCTCTAGAAAATCACTAATGAAAACAGCAGAATTGAAATTGTTTCCTTGCATCCTTTTTGTTACAAAATTATTGGTGAATGGAACTATAAATGGAATGATATGTTTAATTAAAATAACGCAATTGTTTGCTTGGCAATATGTTTTCTAAAATTAATTAATTTTGGGTATATGAGCATACACTCAATTACATTGAAAAATATACTCTCTACCTTTTTTTCAGAAAACATTAAAGCATACGTTAAATATTGTAAAATTAAAACTCACCTAAAATAAATTTTAAAAATTAAAGAAAAATAAAATAGTGAGTTGTAACTTACTACCATGCCGATAGATATATTACTTTTCTGAAGCACTGTATGGAATGTAAATACAATGTCTGCTGAAAAATAAATATTATACATTTAAATTCACCGTTTCAGTTCACTGAGATGATCATCCTTGAATTCATTAGCTTAACAACGGAGAAAATCTCTTGAGTATTTCGTAGAAAGTTTGATGGTTACTGCTCCTCCAGCAAGGCCATGGTACGAGTCAAAGACCGACCAAAATGAAATTGAAAATGAATTATTTAATAACTCATTAATTAAATGCTTAGAGTATATAAAAATGTATGATGCTCGTCTCTCATTTCGTGTAATATTTAATTGTACTTTGCATGGATCTCAAACGATCTGAAGGATTTTTCAATGCTTTTGAACGTACTGTACTCAAATGCCATGGAAAATGACAAAAGATCATTTTATTCAACATGAGATATAATTTATTTAAACTCTGCAATAACGTAGAAGCAATATTTATTTATAAATATTACCTACAATAAAATAATTGTTGGAATTGGCACATAAAACGCAGAGGTCTTTTTAACTAAATTTCTTCCCTAAGCTATTCCTTCATTCGCAACAATGCAAAAAAGCAATTGGAGAATGAACATCAGAAGGAAAAGCCTTTCCTTCTGAATGGAAGAGACCTAGTGTAAGTTATAAAATTTGCGTTAAGCAATTCATAATCTGATTAAGAAATTGTAATTTGCATATACTTTGTTTTAATTAAGTTCACTTAATTTCTGGTTGAATGCCGAGCAGAAGAGAAAATGAAGAGTTTAAATGAAGGACCAGAATGTAAATTCTGCATTAATTTGTGTACACGTGTTAATGTAAAAATCTATTTCACAAAAAAGCTTGTTAACGATAAGCGACAGCAGAAAAATGGCACAGCCTCAGAATTCACGCTTGTAGTACTTTCACGATCACCCAAACTCTTTCTGGGCTTCCTGCATGCTTCACAACGCAGAAAATCCGTTAAAGATCTCGTGGGCCGTGCCACCAACGTCCCCACTCCCCTTTCCCGCTGAAGGCGACGAGGCAAGGAGACCGAGAGCGGGGTGATGAGGATAATTCGCCCAGCTAATTAGATAGCGGGGCCGCGAGCGGCGGAAAAGCGATGGGAGGAGGTGGACCGAGGTTTCATGACACAATAACCTGGTGGTATTCCATTACAGAGGTTATTTTGCTTGATCCTCAGAGGACCAGAAACATCATCAGTCACACAATTAAATGGCTGCATGACGCGAACGTAATAGCGTCTGTGAATAACAATTCTATGAGTGAAATGTTTCAGTGACGGCAGTGTCTTTGTCCAAGCAATAAACAGTGCGTACCCATATTCGAAACAGTGTCCTTAAATTTGCATTGGAATGTTACAATCGAATACCCTCTTTAACCAACTTCAAAATTCTGCCTCTCTCACACTATACATACGTCACGTGGGTCCAGGAGTGCTTGTTGGTCGCTTCTGCTGACGGCCTACACAATTTTACACCCATCTTCTTGTATTACGGGTGGTATCGCAAGCGAAGTGATCGTGGGGGGGAGGGGGATTCTCTCTCCCTCGCGCTCTCCCCGCCCTGCGCGTGTTTCCTTTGCGTGCTTCCCGAAGCGGAAAATGCGCCGGCCATGACTCTGCATACATAAAATCGATCATCCGTATCGCTGGGCCGGGGCGCGGACGAACAATCTGTGTAAATCTGCGGCGGAGCGATTTCCATTGTGCGCCGCAGGGCGCCTGAGCGGGCCCGATTGCTACGCGGCTCGCGTTGGCGCTCGTTGCCCTCACGAGATGGCGGGGTAGTTGAGGCTGGTAATAACGTTTTTTGCGACGATGATAGGACCAATATGGTGTTTATTAAACTTTCACGTCCGAGGTTTAGGTTTCTGCTTTGTTATTTTGCAGTACGACGCCGCCTCGTACGTTTGTGAAGTAAAGGATTATTGAAATCGGTTTTACTTACCATCTTAGTATACTCGATATACGAGTATTGTTTCGAAAGTCAGAATCCATTTTTAAACTAGTATGAGATTTAAAATGATTATTTTCCTTCAGTAGATTTTTAAATAAACTCTTTTTTGTAGAATTCAATGCATATTTCGAATGTAATTATATAATACGTAGTTTAGGGTGTGATTATGAAGAATAATCTGCGATGTAATATCTATTCCACCAAAAGAAATGTTAAAACGTATGTTTCGCAAGTGAGAGGATGTCTGAAATGATGTCCTTCTCGAAGAATGTATTATTTGATTGGAAATGAAAGTAGGATACCACATAATCATGTTGCATTGTTTCCTACAATTGTAATGAAATTAGTCCCTTCTAATTTAATATTATATCCTTTTAAATATATCAAGCCGTGCACTCTCTGATACGATCATCCGTAAAATAGAAATATCGCCTTCAAAATATTTTCTCCAATTTATAATTTTCATTTTATCCTGTTCTCCTATTGTATTAATAAATACTTAAATTATATATTCTAAACCTTAAAAAATAATAGTAATGTAAGATAAAATTAATGTAAATTAATATATTTATTTCATTTTATGAATCCAATAGTTCTATATTCCCTAGTCTCTGACATTATCTTCCCTACGTTAAATTTTTGAGCTTTCTGCAAAGCGATTTAAACCATAAACAGTGATGTAGTAATTGACATGCGAAACATATATTTCCCATAGGAAAAAACCAACAAAGCAGGAGAAAGGACAATGGATCTACTACCAAATAGGTGAAATAACTAAAAATGTACATGTGATATTGACAGTAAATATTAAATCATAAATTGTAATTGAAGTGCATTGTATAGCAAACTATAGTTGTGTTGGTTCAAATAGCCTACTTTAATTTGTGTACTCCGTTAGCAGATCTAAAAGCTGATACATATCTTCTTAACAGAACCTAAAAAGAACGTAAAGAATGTTTCTTCCAATTGTCTGCCATAGCCTCTCGTTTATTTCGCCACAACGGTGGTACCGTGAATTCTACGTGCATACATAGGATTTTTTTTAAAAACTCGCTTTGGCCGCAATAGTCTGTCCACACCATATTACGAGCATCGTTGCCTGCGTCGGCACTGACAGGAACGTCTTCCCGGAGGCATCCTTCCGGGAAGGAAGGCGTTTCCTAAATCCGGGCGCCACACCGCTCCGCCTGGAACCCCACCCCCGCCGGGCCTCCTCTCATTTTGCGCAAGCCGTGTTGACTGGAGCCTTGGGGAACTCCGGGCAGGTCTTCTCCCGGTGTTAGCGTGGCGGCGTTGGAGCTTACGCCAGTAAGTCTTCGGCACACACTGCGTCGGCTGAGTGCAGCGGGCCTCGTCGTCGACGTCGTACATCTCGCCGGTAAGGCTTCGAGTTGGTCTCTAGACCGCGTCGCCGCGCCACTGGCGGCCCCTAGCTTTTATTTATTCATGGCGTTGGACGGCGCGGCAGCGGGAACGGGTCGCTTAAATTTAATTTCAGCGTTACGACTCCGCGGAGAATTCATATCAAACCGCCACGTCGGGCGCGCGA
Organism: Acheta domesticus; assembly: GCA_031308135.1. Taxonomy (NCBI): domain Eukaryota; kingdom Metazoa; phylum Arthropoda; class Insecta; order Orthoptera; family Gryllidae; genus Acheta; species Acheta domesticus. The sequence continues at coordinate 129,916,462 of JAHLJT010009419.1, forward strand.
ACGTCGCTAGCTAAATGAAGCTAAATACGTGTTATAAGTCTCCGGCGAGACTTTTTCTCTCTGGGTGTCACGAGGAAGTTTAATAGTGGCATCCATCTTGTCGAGCGTTGTGTGTTCTTTCTACGGTGACGTGTACCAAGATTAGAGGGTAATGACGATGAATAACTGCGAGTTCAGTCTTGATTTTTTATTTTTCTGTGTGCAGCCTTCTGTTGTGTGATTTCATTCGACATTTTTCTAATTAATTGTTCGTATCTTTCTGTTTCAGAACGCGTGCGTGTATGTTCAGCTTCTGGAATGGTTCAGGTTCCTCATCGAGTCAACGTCAAGCCCTGTGAACAAATGTTACCAAATATTCGCTCAGTGAAAGCACAATAAGAACGAAAGTGAGTGAGAACGTTCGTGGAAGGTGATGCGTATTCAGCTGCCTTTCTGCGACTTTGTTGCGTCAAAGTCCTGACGGAGAAGTTTCTCGGAGAAACTGAGGGGTTTAAACGTTGTGGTGTTTGTTGACGTGCAAGATGGCGGCTACTTCAATGCGTATTCCAGGGAAACATCAGACCCCACTGAAGACTCTCAACCGAGGGAACAACTTCCTTCGCTCCCACCGGACAGCTAATACAGGTAAGTGTTACTGTGCGTTTCATTTTTTTGTATGAACGTGGCTTTCCAGCATAAATTTAGTTGAACCACACCAGCAATTCAGTCTCACATTGTAAGATTAACAGATCAAAATTACTGCAAATTACAATTGGCATTTTCAAAATTACTCGTTTAACCAAATATTTTTAGTTTTCTGAAATAATTCAAATCTTAATTTATTGGAAAAACTAGCATAAATATGGACCTCATGTTACTGGGACGTCAATGATTCCGCTGCATCAGTGCTATTACGTTTTACAACTCGCTATAATTCGGTCGAGTAAGTATCTTGGCATAGCAAAGATAGTTAATCGGCTCCTTTTGATCCCTGAAGACTCGCATGTAATAGCTGAGTGGACGAAACCACGCGTTTGTTATACGCTCTTAGAAACAGTAAACATTAGAAGGTTACGAAAGCGAGAAGCCATTGAGAGTGTTATGCGGCTTCCTGTGCGAATCTTTGGAAAATAGAAAATCTCATTAGCATGAAACCGACAACGTGCTGACGCACGATCATATTTTTTTAACAACAGGTACCGGCCATTGTTCATAGCTACATCATGTGCAATACAGCAGTTCATCCACAATTATTGTCAGGGTGATTATTCCTCACCGTTGAGCTGCGATTACCCTTTCTAAAAGTATTCAGTTTGCGACGCTTTTGTAATAAACGAAATGCGCTCGCAGTATTGGTCCCAATTTTTGGTTCCAATTATGAAAGGAAGCGTAAAAAAGAAATTAACGAATCTGAGGGAATCCGTCACAGCCGGTTGCGCCCAATAAACCCGTCAATGTCACCCCGTTCCGCGCACCTGCATTTGTTTCCATTACGCCACAATTAACCAGCAATGGGAAGGCGACGGGCAGCGGAGGGGGAAAGGGGGCGTGAATGTGCGGCGTCGATTCGCGTCGCGACGCCTGATGGATGGACGTCTGTTGTTTTGGAAACGGTGCGTCGACGCGTCGACGAAGACGGATGGCGGCGCCGGCATGCGACGCGACGCGCGGGGGAGTGGGGGAGGGATGGAGGGGGGAGTGGAGGAGATGGGAGGGGTGGAAGGGGCGAGTGGTGGGAGGAGAGGGGATGACGAGGGCTGAAATGGCACCGAGAACGCAAGCTGGATATTGATCCGGTTAAGTGAAAATCACTGTGAACTAATCGCCAGGTTTGAATTAATTAATGATATTAGTAAGGAGCAGATTTCTCTCATTTTGCATATTTTCGTCCGTTGCTTCAGGGTGTAGCTAAGTGAAATTTCTTGACATTTTGCTAGAATATAATACTTTATAGATTAATATGTTAGTGCATACTTGTGTATATTTGACCTATTTTTTTTTGTTGATGCCTATTCGTTTAATTACATGAGCGTATTTTGCATATTTCGTTAAAGTAGAGACTTATCTGTAAAAAGTTTTATGTTTTCAGAAAATATTTTTATTTGTCAGCGTTCATTGATAAAAAGAACTTGCCACAATTTGAGTTTTTTCTTTTCTACAGATGGTAAAATACTTGTACAAATATAAGATATTTCGTGAAATCATATTTGTTAAACCAGAAAGAAAAAATGAAAGAAGACATAATGTACTTCACTAAGATGCATATTTACTTCAATTATGTCTTCCGCGAAGTAAGCTAGTTTATCAAAAGTATATCTTTTCATTCCATGCAAGTTTCTTCTTAATTTTATCAAGAAAAGTATGTACTGGAAATGAAATATTGTAAATTTTGTGTATTGTTATTTTCATTGTATATTAAAGTCCATATTTTAGAATTTTTAGGTCATAAAAGCATATTTCAATATTGTTAGGGCATAAAAATCCACTCCCTAGTTATTAGGAAAACGGTATATTTTTATAAAAGAACTCGCTAACATCATACAGAGCAGGGATTTTATTTATTTTTAATTTTTGCTCTCTCAGAGATTCGGTGTCGATCACATGTTTATTTCCTAGTAACTTCCAAGGATGTCGGTAATTAGAGAGCGAGATTTGTTTTGCAGAGAGTGATATTGTCTGTGATTTGGAAGCAACAACAGAAGACATGAAGTGTCCAATTTGAGTAAATAAAAATTAGTCAACATGAAATGAATGTCATGTTTCACTACTATAAATTTTTATTCATTTTTTCAAAGATGTTCGTATGTTTCTTGTGGACGAACCAAGGCATTACAAAATATATCCTTTGTTTGCAAATTTCACGTTCTCGATCTTATAACTTTACGAAGAATACTAACATATCTCTTATGAGTCTTGTAAATATTCCATAAGGGCTGCTATTGAATGCAATTTGAATGATACTATTGTATCACATAACTTTAGAACTTTTCAAATGATACAATAGTTAAGGATTTCTTCAATATAAATCAGATTTTAAGGAACCATATTTTAATAATTCTACTGCGATTGTGCAATTTAGGCCACTTCAATCCAGAGCGCGACCAGTGCGCGATGGAGACGTCGGAGGGGAGAACTGAGCTTGGGGAGGGGAGCGGAGCCGGACGGGGCGGGGGCGGAGGCGGGGGCAAGGGCGTCGCGAGCGAGGCGCCGCCATGGTGACGGCCGGCATGATTAGGATCAATTGAAACGGCCGCGCCGCCTCGCCCATGATGGATGCGCCGGCGGCGGCGGCGGCGGCGGCGGCGGCGTTGCGGAGCGATGCGGAGCGGCCCTGCTGTCGGATGCGGCGGGGGTGCGGCCCAGACCGTGCTTGGCGGGAGAGCGGGATGCAGATAGGGAGATACACACGGGGAATCTCAGATTAACGCTATTACTTGACCACACACTCATTGCTGCTGGCAATGAGTATGGGACATGCAAGTGTTAAAAGGGTGAATCCAATGAAAAGCTTAAAAATGGGATAATAATTCAAAATGTATAGTGGAGTGATTTGTTGTTTGGATACTTCTAGTGTAAACAGTGTCCAACATAAAGTGGCACGATTCACAAAATCTTAACTTTGTAAGAAGCAGAGGTGATAGGGTGGCAATAATTTCCGATCCGACGAAAATTTAAAAAAAAAAACAAACGCGGTGTACATATGTCTGCAGTTAACATCAAAAGATTTATTTTTAAGAGGCATTCATTTATTGCAATGCAAGTATTGATGTGCAATACTTGCATTGCACATCACGATGAACACGATACGAACTGACACATTCTTATTTCTTTTGGACACATTAAATTACCAGATAATTACCGAATTAAATTTTTTATTTGATTCACTCGCAAATAACATTTGAATCTGAAAAACTGGTATTATGAATCATCATGTAAAACAACGAATTGAATGAGAAGTATGGTAAATAGCTCATCAAGATGACAGTGGTGATGGGAGATTCGGAAGGGCGCAAGACGTCAAAGCAAAGCAAGACGGCAAAGAAGGTGAGAGAGAAATGAGATGTAGTTGAATGTAATATTTTTTCTTGATCTTGTGGTAGGGTATGGTTCATACATTTACTTTTTGCATCATCGGGAACTTAAATCGAAGATAAATTAAATAACAGATTAATTGTTTGGGAGGAGTTTTTACAGCATTCTGAAAGGTCATGGATTAAATGTATCTCAAGAGCTCTTTCCCATATATTCCTTAGTTCATTTACTTTAACTTTTAATTAATTACAAACACAAAACCTAAAATATACAAGATTGACTATTTGTCAAAATTTGACACATTAAAACTGTATCACAAGTGAACAATATTCTCGTAAAAAATTGAGAGAATGATATTAACTAAAAAACATAGTCTTTTTAGAAAACCATTGCAAGTGTCCAGGATGTATTCGTAATAGCTCAAATAGTGGATGAAATGTCAAAACGTAAAAATTCATCTAAAATCATAAAAAATATGTTATTTCCAAAAAATCTATATTGCAAATGATAATAGTTGTAAAAAGCAAACTTGTAGTTTTCGTAGGTAGTGAGTAAAAACAAATATCTCTCAACTGAGATGTATAAAGAAATATTCATGAGATAACTAAAATCTGCAAATTTCAGAAGATTGTAATTGATAAATTCACAGTTGAATTGACTTCCACGAAACACAAGTCCCAATTTTGAAACGGGTGCAATTTAGTTCATGACCAGATTGATAAAACCACGAACGTGTCTTCATCGGAGTGGCCTCATTCCCCGTTTGCGCCTCGCGGAGGATCAAAGGCGACTGGGCGAGCGGTCGGCGCCGGCCGCGGCGGCGAGCACGTGAGCGACCGCGGCGCGTGTATCTGATGCGCGCGCACGTGATGTATGGCCGCGACGCCCTGCCCGCCCCGCCGCCACCCCTTCCACCGCCACTGCAATGCCATCCCCGCTGCGCTCCCGCCTCCACCTCCACCCCCTCCGTGCTGGCTGAGTTTAGCTCAGAACAAACATTGTCTCGTCTCTGCAGCGGCTCTGGCCGGGAGGCCCGAGGGTTCTAGTCCCGAAGGAGGCAGATTTTCGAAACTAGATTGACAGCTAGGGTGGAGTCCCTAGATAAAGAGAGTAGCGCAACCACCACCATTTAATATCCTCTCACCCGATAGTCCCATCAAGCAGAATTCAGAAGTTGAACAGAAATGATAACAATTGGTGGCGTAATGCAGAATTTTGAGAATATTAATATTGGTTTGAGAGAGATTCATGGTTCTCAACACCCGGACTACCACACACTTCCAATTTTCCTGGCAACTGGATATAAAATGGCGGGATTGGAGGAACAATGGAATGCGCTACTCTCTGTAGCTTGGAACTCTAAGCTAGGTCGAATTCAGCCGCTCTCTGGAGGGAAATTCTCGCGGACGGCTGCTCTGATGGGTAGGTTTGCCAGGTGAAGGCGGGAGCATAGAGGACAAACGGGCCCGGACCGCGCGCGACCTTTTCTTCCTATTTCTATCAACTCCTCTTACATACACTACACTACCACACATCTCGGGAGATGCCTCGCTGAGATGCATAGAGGTAGAAATCCCCTGCAAGCCAATAAGTAGGTCGGTAGCGGATGTCACCCTCCAGCGGCAAAGTAACACCGTAACTTCCCGAAATAAAACGTTCTTTACACTAACGGACTAATGACCATGGTAGATGACGTACCCGGAAACATCAGTCAATCTCCCCGTTTGTTCACGCAGCGTTATGCATCTGCCCCGCGTGCAACGCATTCCGCGCTGTCGCTGCGCTCCGGTGCGCGTGCGCGGCAGAGGAATGGCCCTATTCGGGTTTTTGGAAGGGTGTGGTTATTCGACGGCAAAAGCAAATACGGCGGCGTGTCCATACGGCAAACAGTCCATACGGCCAGCTTGTGATTTTGAAATTTTAATATATCTACATAATCAACTATTTTTAATTTATTTATTTGTGTACGAAATGGCTTTATGGGTGTTTTTCACCAGCCTGATGTATCATGGCCACTCATACCACCGATATACCATCTCAACACCATTTTATCCATAACCGTTTTTTCCAACATCACCGTATGCTATCAAAGAGAGGAAGGTAAAAGTGAACACACAGTGACATCACCAGTCCAGAAAACGGGAGAAAATAAAACTGGGCGCATCTCTCTTGCGTAAATCCACAAATGAACAAGGCGCTCATCTCTAATCAATCAATTTATTTACTTGTTTGGGAAATTTATTTAGGTATATTTCGGGCGATTTCTGGTGAAGTAAACTCGTCCACCACACGTTTTTTTCATTTTTCTTACGACTGCTGTTTTGTATAAATCAACAGTCTTGCCAACAGTTCTCCGTAATCACGAGTAGATATCAAATAACGTTCTTCAGTGGAACACTCCATTCAGAGTTGTCTCGCTTAATCACATTAAATATTGCCGTTCTGATCGAGTATTATCCTCAGGGGAACACACAGATATTGCTATCCGCGGTCTGGGCTTATAATAGAAATGTCAATTGCGGGAGAGCTTCTTGGCTCGCAGTTCAGAGCCCGCCTTGGGAGATACTCGACGTTACAGAGGCATTGTTCGCATAGCTCGCGGGCAGCGCGCCCTTGTACGGATGCCTAAGGCTATTGGCGTTCTTCATTACTGGGACCGGAAGATCAACAATTCTGCTAGGGGTGCATTCAGCTGTTTCAGCATGCAATTCATGTAATCGAGATGGTGTCCCATCAAGGGGTTCTCGTTATTTAATATAATCTCTCATCATGCGTACGCATTCACTTTCCTAAAATCAACTTTCTATAGCATCGCATATCGATTTGTATCAAGTTTATTTGACATAGGTTTTTCTTTGGTTCTGAATAAATTTACAGAACGATTTTTAATTGCAGGGAATTGATGTGTAGTAACAGTGAAAAGAGTGTATTTAATATCAAATGTATAGTTTATATTTACTCTTTAACAAACCAATATATATTATGTAGAATGTAACTGGATATTTTGTGTAATAAAGGAACTACGAATCGTTCCATTATCACAATTGGTAAATACAAACAGGCTCGCCAGTCTGCTGCTACAGACAATTACCAAACAGCGCAGTGTTCGTAAATGCTGCGTTTTCCAAAACGATCGTTTTGGAGAGAAAGCTCTAAATACCCGCGCGTCCGTGCGTTCCGGGTCAGCCGCAGCGAAAGCGCAACCACAGTCGCTGGCGCAGGGAAGGGGGCGGGAGGCCGGGGAGGGGTCAGGAGGGGTCACTAGGAAGTTTGAAGTGGATGTCCGGCAGTGCAGTTACGAACTTGAAGGGACCGCTGTGAAAAGGAGAAATGCAGAAAGAAAGGGTTTCGGACGGATGAGTGTGGAACATGACCCAGGTTTGCCAGATGTGTTGCGAGCTCATTCCTCACCACTGCTATGGAATTTTTTCAAATAACCACCCCAATGAATGAAAATTTCCCAACTTTAAAACAAAAAATATTCTCCAAATTATGGACACTGACGTGAACTATCCTTGATGATTCCGTTAGCTGTCCCCTTAAATTCAAATAATTCAAATCAACCAATCATCATCCTGTGTGCTGCTCGAAGCCGAATGCTAATCTTCGTTTTTCTCGTGTCATGTTTCTCACCTTTCTTTATGTCTGTCGTGTATCTCTCTTTTTTGGTACATAAACATGAGAGAGAATAACGTCTGTTTCTTTCTTTTTCATAGAAATTGAGAGAATAATATTTCTATCTCGACTCCGGATGAAAATAATTTTCTCAAAAATCCTCAAACGGCAAATGGAAAGGCAAATGTAGGAGGCAGATCTAAAATTGAGAAAAACATTTGCAATTAGTAGAAAAGTGTACGGAAGGTTCGAATGATGTGATTTAGAACAAGGTCCGAGACGGTGAGGGAAGAGTGAAATAATGGAGAAGGGAAACAAACCAAGAAAGTGTGCTTCAGGGGGGAAATCATAAGTGATGACTTCAAAAACGAGATGGTGTGGGGCGAGTTAGTGCGAGCATGGTGGTGGGGACAGGCTCATAGGAAATGTGGCGCGTGGTGGGCCGAGGAGGAATTGTGCGAAGCGATGGTGCAAGTCGGAGCGATTGTTGGTTTGTGTGGGATGGCATGGCGTTCGGTGGAGAGGTACGTAAGATGGCGCGGGATGGTGTGGTAAATTGGAATGAAATGGGGTAGGGTGGTGCGGAGCTGGGTGTCGAGAGGTAGAGGTACGCGGCGGGGCGAGTAGGATGAAAGGGAACGGAATGGTGGTGGGAGGGCAGAACGCATTCGTTCGGCCGGACCCGGGCTGCGCGTTGTCATGGCGATGAACGCACGTGCCTATCGATTGAGCGACGCGACTCGGTCCGTGGTTTGACTTAGGCGCTGGCTGTTGTCACGGGTGGATTTTACCGCTCGATCCTCGAATATGCGCCAGCTACGAATTAAAACTATTGCAAATGTGTGCAATTAAATGTATCCGCCTTTCGAAGTTATCTTTCAACAATTATACAGATTTTTTGAAAAAAAGTGAATGACATCATTTAAAATTCTAAAAATAGGTTCTTATAGAGTTTTCTATTCGTTGCGCTAAACCCGACCCTAGTGCAGGGCAAATACGTCATCGCTCACGCGTGAATGGCAGCCATGAATGAAACGGATTCCGAAACCGAGTGCGTTTGCGCTACGCAATGAGATTATATACAGCCGTTTTGTTCTGCCACACTTACAGAACTCGAAAAATAAGACTTTTGAATTGTGATGGTTGTTATAATTTTTATATTATTATTATTATTATTATTATTATTATTATTATTATATTAATGAGATTTATAACCTGGTAATAATAAAAAAAAGTATTCTGCTGACAATTAATTAACATTGCAATGGTCATTTTCAATCGAGACGGAAGAAAAATCAAGAAGCAGAAGAGGACATTACAAATTGGTACGTGGAATGTCAGAGGAATAGCAAACAAATATCCGTTACGTTTTATGTGAATACTGATTATAATACGTTTTTCCTTTTTTTCTATCGTAAGAGTCCTCTTCTTTTAAACTATTTGTTTCTAGCAATTTGTAAATTTCTTGATTCCAAGTATTTGTTGGTCTTCCCTTTTTCCTTCTTCCTGGTGGATTCCAGTTACAAATTTGTTTGGGTATACGATTCACTTCCATACGATTTATGTGACCAAACCATCCTAATTGCTTAAAATGTACGTAATCTAAAATTGATTTTTTTAACTCTTTCCCTTACAATACTGTTTTTAATTATTATTATTATTATTATTATTATTATTATTATTATTATTATTTCTATTATTGTTTTAACATAACTTGTACGAAGTGTTTTGGTAAATCTTTACTCCTTAATTCATAAATTATTAACGTGTGATTCTTTATGGCTCGAAATTTGTTGAGTAAACTTTGTTCTTAGATAGCATAAAGTACGTTTAAAAATGACGCCGATCTCGTAGTTGAAATCCCTGAGTTTTGGAAAATTACAAAGGTTAAACATTTTTTCGGTGACTTTCTATGACTACAATTCAAGATATTGATTTATATCTTGAATGAAATCTGTTATTTAGCGACAGATCTAGAAATAACATCTTGTACAATTTTCCGAAAATCGTAATTTTTGCGTAATTTTGCAAGAAATATTGGAAATTCTAAACAATTATTTTTTCAAATGCGGCTCCATATTTTTTCTTTAAAGTTTTTCTACGCACGTAGCAATGAGCGTTAAAACATTGGTGCTAGTCTCATTTTTGGCGAGCTATCTTTATTTTCGAAAATTGCAAGAATAATAATTAGAGCAATTAATGCAAAGATAGAGATTAATTTCTTAAGTAAAATGTGTTCTAATTAATATTTTAAGAAATAGTCATGTACAATTTTTTGAAAAAGAGTAGAGTAGAAAAGTTTTTTCATAATTTCTACTTGAACGTATTATGCAATTTGTTTAAAACATCTCAAAAACGGCTTCAAATTTGTTCTTAATTTTTTTCCGTTGCACAGTAAAATACAATAAAGATTGCGCGGGACTAATTTTCTTTCTTTTAACTTATTGAATTTTTTAAAAAATTCCCAAAGCGAGAAGTAACGCGAGAAAGTATGTGCCGTTGGAACACCACGAGTTCAGTAAACGACGGTACGCCAAAAACGCTGCTTCGTTCGTGCCGCGCATATTATTATGTCGTCTCTTGTGGGCCGATCGCTGATAGCGCAATGTGGAGTCCACTGCCTGCGCACTGTATTGGGGCGTCGATTGCTCTCTCAGGTAGTTAGCGCGGAGATTACACTGTGGTCCCCGAAATCCCACTCGGAAATAGCGCACCGCTCAGATGGCGGCTGTTTACGTGACGAACGGCTGATTGCGTTGTGTGCGCAGTAAATGCAACTGCATTGCGAATTGATCACGTAATACTGCGAGTGAATGCGTAGGTCAGAAAATACATTGGCTGCGTTGGATTCATGCCTAATACGATTTTCTGTTTAATAGGAAATAAAATGGTGGGAAGTCTTACGCCAATCCCAAATTTACATAAATTATGAGTTTCAATTGAATTTGTGTTTCAAGAAACGTTGTCCAATGTAAGTTTTATATTTAGCGAATGATGTGCATGCAATATTTGTTTCGTTTTTACGCAAGATGATCATTGAGCTCTCGAGATGCGTCATTTAGTTGGCCAGTGAGTGTGATATTGCAATTTTATTTCATCTAATTCGACTATTGCAAGAAATCCAACTGAAATCCTTCTGGGAGAAATTTATTAGAGGTGCACTCGACTCGTGTATAAAAAACTCTACACGACACTCATAATCTGTGTCCACATGAACATGAACATTGGTAATCATAATATATTAATAATACAAAGCTAATGCTTTTTGGTGGTATAAAACACAATTTGAACATCAATACAAAATACTTTTGTATTTCTGATCATAAAATTTCTGGCATTAGAAAACGGAAATTCGCTTGCAAAAGAACTAATTGTTTTCAAAGACAAATAGATTTAGGAGACGGTAAACTCTGATGTAAACCAAAATTAACAGCAAAAATGTTGCATTCCCTCTCTCAGATCCCTGAAATTGGAACAGGTCTTCAGGAAATTCCAGGAGTTTCCCATGCTCCGTAACATTTTAGATCTGGCAGTAATGCATAAGTTATACATCATGATTATGTGCAATTCATTTGCAGAGTCTGAGAATACGCTTAAACAAGAGTTATTGCATAGACGGAGGTCTGACCAGTAAATTGGATGCTTGTGTAAACGTGTTACACAAATCCAGACGAACAGTTCCTCCTATGTCCACATAGTATCTTGTCGCAGTAATTACCTCTGCCAAATCTATACCCAGGATTCCGTCGACATGTGTATTGTTTCTCAGTCGCAACTCGCGCTTGGAGGGTGAATATCATGGTACAATAAAAAAAATTAGTTTGCTAAATCAGCACATACTTTATTGTATTATTTGTAACAGTTACAAAATACGTCATGCCTTAGTGTCTTCCTTTCTAGGCTATCAGATCCTTAATAGTGGTACTATTTGGGTTCGCTCAAACAACGTATCACATATTTTTGATTACGTCTTGCACACGTGTAAATATCAATCTAACTTTACGCCATAACAACAAACCGAAACGTAATGAAAATATATAATTTATTTATCTATTCTTCCTTTATTTGGATGACAGCTTCGACTTACATTCGAGACGGACAGAGGGATGGAGGCCAGACAAAAATAAACACTTTGCTAAAAGGACTCCTAAAACGTGTAATTGCGTCAAATTCTGCCCATCGATTTTTTGTAGCATTACGTAACTGTCCATTTAATACATATTTGAGACAGTAAATAAGAATCTGTAGCTACTTGTATTTTTGTATTTCTAAGTTTCTTCCTTTTATTCTTTCAGTTATTACGGTGTGCATGATTAGTGAGAGTAATACTTTTATATGAAGTCGTCAACTCTTTTAAAATATATTTTCAGCCAAACGTTTTGATTTAAATAGATAATCAGAATATTCCTATGAGTCTATTGTAACGTTTTTGAATGTGTTGGTTAAATATTTTGCCATCTTGTTGTGTAGTCTGCTTTTTTTAGATAACCAGTGTCCTTTGTGCCGTCTTCTAAAAGCAAACTTGAAGAAAGAACTTAGAGACAATGTCATTGAGCACACCAAAAAATATAAAAAGGTGCAGTTTTTATTTCTAACTAGCTGACCCGGCAAACGTTGTTTTGCCATATAAATTATTCCTAGTATTATTTTAGTAGAAAAAATGACTAACTTATTGTCAGTTTTTGAGGATGTAGTATATATGAGATGAAGAGGCATGGAGCGCTGTGAACAATGATGGAATATAAAAATAACACAATACCAAACATTTATATTTTTAATTTATTGTAATGTATTTTTCAAAATAATATACATCGCTAATTATAGTAATTTTACTAAAAAAATATCAATACCTCAACGCAATAGAGTGTACAATATTTTTTGTTATCCCATCTTTAGCTAACACAAATAAACTGGATGGTTTGCCCACTCGAGGGCGTCACGTATAATTGACCGTGTGAAAAACATGGTGTGCTCAAATCTAAGCCACTAACAGACATCGTTTGGCCTTGAGATTTATTGATAGTCATTGCAAATGCCGAGCTTAACGGAAATTGAGGACGTTTAAATTCAATTGGCACATCTGTGGGTATAAGAGGGATCCTTGACAGTAATATATTATCACCTCGAAATTTGCCATTTAAAATAATGGCTTCAAAAACGTTTTTCATTAACGTTTTTCATTACAGCCCTGCAAATTAATCATAAATTATTTAAAAATTACACCGAAATAGAAAAATGATAATTGTAAATGTCACAATTGCGATTGACGCCCAAACAATAAAAATAATGGCCGAAAACTGTAGTGAGTGAGAAACGGCTTAGTGTGTGAAAGATCTCATCCCTACTCCGTGCTGCTTTCTGGGTCAGAAGCAATGTTGCCAGATGTGAAACTTCGGATAGCGGAGTTTTAAGTTCGAAAATGCGTATTTCTTCTAAAGAATGCTTCTAATTTCAATATTCCGCAAAGTGCATCACTTCTCCGGCTTGAGTTAACGCAGTAAGAATCTGAACGACGATCCGTATGATTTGGCGTATTTGAAAACGACTAACCAACGTGTTGTCACCTATTTGTCCTCTGAATCTCTAACAGTAAGACAATAAAGGACGGAGTTCACGATAACACCTTGGTGCTTGCTCATCAATTTTCGAATACGCCAATTGGATAAAGCCCTAATGATTGGTAGATGATTGGTGTTTTATTGTTTTCTACTTTAATCGAATAGAGAGAGACAGCATTTTGAACATTCAAACTTTGTCGATCATAGTTAGCGTGATATCTAACGATCGTTGTAATAACTGAGGAAATGAAAAAATAGATTTTAATCCACTATCATGGAAATGTGGATTCTTTTGGCATCCGCATCGCTTAATGCGGATTAGGTGTTAAAAATGCGATAGAAACTGCGGAAATGCGGTACATCTGGCAACACTGGTCAGAAGTGACGCCGGTAGACGCCTCGCGGGGACTCTGATCAAGTGATAATTACATCACTACATCATGTAAATCAATCAGGGTTTTCTTTAAGTATTGTTGCACTGAATGGCAGTAACAACAAAAATATATATAACTTAAACATCTTAAAAGACGTCAGAAGATAATAATTAACGATAAGAAATCATTCTTCTCTAAAGGACAATCATTTAAACAATCGTTATAAAATACATGTACACATTTTTAACTGTTCAACAATGAATCCGTTCCCCATTTTGTACATTCGAGAATTTAATATCAACTTCCGAAGGTTAACTAAACATTAATTAATTAAGGCTAATTAAACATTTCGCAGCAACAAACATCACAAATTATTAAAACAAAGTTCCTTGTCCCAATGTCATTTCTACCTGTAGTAAAATAGTAATTGCTGTAACAGACATTTTTCCAGCTGAGCCCCTATATCTCTCTTTTCTCCTTCCCTCTCTCTCTTTCTCCGTCTTTCTCTCTTTCTCCGTCTCTCTCTCTCTCTCTCTTCCTCCGTCTCTTTCTTTTTCCGTCTCTCCCTTTTCTCCGTCTCTCTCTCTCTCTCCGTCTCTCCCTCCTTCTCCGTCTCTCTTTCTCCGTCTCTCTCTCTCCGCCTCACTCTCTTTCTCCGTCTCTCTCTCTCTCTCTCTCTCTCTCTCTCTCTTCGTGTTATTCATATTTAGTAGCAGATTCTGCACGTCGCTGAGCAGGTGCGTAATATAGAGAAACCCCCGTGGGTAGCGGGTGAAATACCGCCGATTGAAATACCTACAGTGTGTAGCGGGTTGCATAAACAGATTTGTCCTGGAAAATAAAAAAAATGTGGTGGACCACCCTTATCACTTAGAGGTATAAAAAATAGATAACAACCTATTCTCATACCTACTGAATATTCATATAAAATTTCATCAAAATCGGTCAAGCCGTTTAGGAGGAGTATAGTAACTAAAACTGTGACACGAGAATTTTATATATATATATAAAGATAAAGATTATCGTCCTATTTACATATATATTTATCAAAAGCACTTATCTGTCCGGTCGCATTAAAAAATTGTGGTTACGTGCTTTATTTTGAGCATTGTCTTAATAGATTTCAATAAACATGTTGTGTATGCTACCTTTTTGCCTGACTGTACACAAGAAAAATAGATTGTTATTTGTTTTTTCCTGTACATTCAATCTAACAACGAAAGTATGATGGGAAAGAATCAAATTACCTACTTTTAGCGTAGGAATTATATCAGCTCTACACACTACTTAAAAATCGTTGACAGGCACTAACATTGTAATGTATTGACGAATGCCACACCAATTCATTTGACAGACACAACCTACAAATTGGTTTGTATAATTTAGAAATCAGGAGAACTACATTGATTGTTACAGTGTTCTTGTAATATTTTAGATTACAAATCTACGTACTCTATTCTCAAGCTGGACAAGTATGACATATTTTCATGTGTAACTAGTCGTTGGAATGATCATTGTCTTGATTTTCCGATGGAGTGCACATATAATACGCCTTTAAATCTAATATGTCTTACAGTTCTCTTCAAAACGTTCAGGATTTGTTCATTTTCAAGATACTGACTTACCTGGAATTTTAAAATTCACTATTTCTACATATTATCTCGGTTGAACTGAATTAAAAATGCATTACTGTGGGAGAATAACCAGAATGTCTGAGTAGTGAAGTATCTGAAATAGTGAGTTAAAAATAACTACTCGTACAAACTCGTTATCTCGTGATTCATGTATTGTTTCATTCGAATTTTAACATTTGAACAAGGATGGACAAATTCAGAAAGAAAATGCTTGTGTATGTGCAACTCCGGTAACGTTCCATGAACACGCTCATTATCTTCGACGCCCATCCTCTTCTGTCGAGTGGGCGAAAATGAGGTCGAGAGGACTAATGACCAGACTATGTAGCTCTGACCTCGCTGTCCAATCAGCACACTCCCATCAGCAACATTGAGTATTAACGCAGTGCATCGAATGCCTTTTAGCCACAATTGTATGAATATATGCTTGCCGTGCGGATATTATTAGCTTAGTATTATACAACTGCGAAATATGTTCTCTGTTTGGATTTGATTTTATTCGAGAACGAGAAGGTCGATTTATTCTTTCGCATGTTAACGTGATTTTTAAAACCAAATAATCATTGTAATTATTGAGTAAGGGTTTTGTTCAAATGTGCTTATATGTAAAATGCTCTATATTGATTTAGCCATTCATTTGATGTTGACCTCTATATTATTGTCTCATTTCGTGAACTAATTTTTGGTCGAAAATAATGATAAAGTTGACGTTTAATGGAAATGAAGACAATTAACGAAGGGTAGTTATTTAAGACAGGAGTGGTAAAAGTGACTTTTATTTTCATAGTAGGAAAGGTTTGCGAACGAGGCCCGTAGACAGAGTACGATCAGTTGCGATCGCACGAAAGGAAATTGTTTTCCTAGTTGCATTCACAGACTTACCTGAATATTTGAAAATCGTCTTCTTTTTAGCATTAGTGCTAAAAATTGAACTTTTCCCCCACTTAACATACTTTGAAAGTCCAGCTTTTACTAGTGTATGTTTAAAATAATGCACTTGTTCACGGAACTATAAAGCATATTTTTGTTAAATGTTATCAGAATCTAAAACTAGTAAAACCTATTTTGGCCTTAAATTGACGGATTCACTATGTCAGAATAAAATAAATTCACCGGAATAAAATATTCATCTGTTTGAAAGTTAATTTGTGGTTTTCTTAAAACAAAATTAATTTATTAGTATATTTCAATTATGATATATCTGTATATAGTTGATTGTTTAATCGGCATCAATGTACGTTTAGTCGGCAAAATTCAAGACTCATTACCTCTAATATACGTTTCAGAAAAAACGAGAATCCATATCAGCCATTATTCTCAATATTTCAAACTTTACGAGGGTAATGTAATACACAGATAGATAATTTCATCGCATTACGATACATAATGATTTTTTACTTTGTCGCCGGTACAAGCGGCGGACCCTGATTCGTTTGCGATACGAGCGTTATTACCTGTTTCCACCTCATTGCGTAGCATTTGCTTTGAACTTGCTAACTAACCAGGCGAGAGATATCTATGGGCAGCGGTAAACACGGACTCTAACGTAATTTGATATAAACGTGTTTTGAAGATATGCTAAAAATATATCCGCATTGACTTCCATGTAGGAGGTTATAAACATAAATTTCTAGTATCAGATTCCTGTAATGTTTGTTTTTCATGATTCTGTGACCATGGTTAAATGCATTCAATCTCCATACTTCATTTTAAAGGGGAATTTTAGGGAGGCGACCTTTAGCAGAAAAGGTCAACGAGGTATTAGAAAATAGACAATATCTCTGATTGTGTGACACGTTGTGAATGCTATACTCTTTCTGGGCGTTAACAAGATAATAGATTAGGTTGACATTATCATGTTGTTCCCTTTCCTGGATAGGTCATTACAGTGGTCACTTTCCACTCTATAAATGACAACTGGTGGATTATGTGAGGTGAATAATAAAATATTAATAATTATTAGTTTCTCGAAATGCATTATTATGTAGAATACATGTACTTTAAGTTAACAAGGACTCTCATTACAGGGCTTTCATTATTTCATTATAAATCTTGTCTGTGCTGTGCATCGAAGGAGAAAAAGGTAAAACAAGTAATTTGTTATTACTGTCTAGAGAAGAAATGAACCCTAAATAGAGTGTTGTAAATCCATTTTCTCCTCTACTTACAGAGATCTGGGGTTATTACTGTGTGTTTAAACTGAACTAGCACCACAGTTTGCTCAAGGCATTAGACTTACTATAGGTGGATAATTAGAGAAGCAACCACATTTCATCACGTACTACGTGCCCTAGCTTCAGATGGTGACGCTTGTTTGTAGAATTAAACCACAACACAAACCACCGGGAACGGTGTAAACCTTTATCTTGTATTGGGGAAAGTTAAATAGATATCTTAAGTAGTGTGAACAATGTACAACAATGTAAATATGAAAATTGCCAGAGTACAAAATTATTAAGATATGCAATACAAACTTGGTCAGCGGGTAAAAAGCGCTTTCTTTTCTTTCATTTGTACACGTAAACTAGACCCAAGAGTAGAAGTCTAGCCAAGAATTCATTTTTATCGAAGGCGCGTGCACTTGTGAATTTTGGCATTTGGTGTAAGCTCCCCATAATGTATTCAGATGTTCAATTCATTTACTGTTCACTTATTCATTCATTGATCACGCCATTCACCCTCCATTTTTATATCTTTCCTTTGCATTGTCATTACTATATTTTCTTAATTTCTTTCTATTTGCTAACTCTCTTTATTTGTCATTATTTCTCACCGAAGAGCACATATTCTCCCTCGCTCATCTTCTTTATTTATTTTTGATTTTTGTTTGTATTCTTGCAACTTCATCTGTTTCTCTGTATTCTCCTCTCTCTGCCTCCGTCCTCCTTTTCTCCTTCCGCAGATTCATTGATGATTTCGGGTGCGTCAACGGCCAAGGTCATTAGTCCCGTGAGTGTGGTGCATGTGCTTTGCTCGGGAGGTGGCGGTGAACTTCCCCCGCTGGATGGTGAGATCCTGCGCTGTCCTACAGTTGGCTAGCGGGGTTTTCCCTAACCAGGTATCTCCCGCCAGCTGGGCACTGCTCCACCCGGGACAAGCTCTCACATGTAAGCTCTCGACCTCTCTCCCAGCATATATATAGCAGTGTGTTGCATGTAAGTATAGGTGTGTGTAAGTAGGGGTGGGATGGGACAAGGAATGGGAAGGAAAGATCACGTGTGGTCCATGGCCTGTTTGTTAGGGTACTGCTGCAGAATTCGCCTGGTATTGATAGCAGAAACCACGGAAGACTAGCGATCAGAACAACTAGCCGCTGGAATTCTCCTCCAGACAACAACAGATCCTGACCTAGATGTCTAATGTCGAATATCCTGTAACTGTCGAGACTTGAACCAAGGACCTCCCAGTGAGAGGCATTGCAGTGACATCAGTTGATGCCCTGAGCCACCTTTCCCGGTTCCTTCTTCTATTTCGTACTGCCCTCCTTAAGTGGGCCGCGGGCTGTTGCGGGCCCGCACCCGGCGACCATCAGGTGGCTTAAAGTCCCGCCAGTCCCATCCTCCCCTCCCCTTCATCCCCGCCCCGCCCACGCACGCACATTATTGATCAGGCGACGCACTCTCCGCCGCCCTGCTTCCCTGCCGCCGCAGCGTCCTGCGTCGCAGGCGGTGACCGTCCCTGCGACAGGCCTGGTAAATGGCCACTGAGAGGATCGGTTGCATTCGGTAGCACTCGGCTCCGTTCCCACCTCGCCGTTTCACTGCCGGAGAGCGTCCGATTCGATCGGTCTCGCGTTGTGCATGGCATTGTAATATCTTCTCTCTGACACTGAGTCAGAAAAGCAAGGTCCGCGGTGTACTAAATTCAGTATTTGCGTCCAATTTCAATTCTGAAAAATGTCTACGAATGTTAACGTTGTGACTTTGTATACTACAAGAACATATTGTATGTAACATGTAATAAATTAATATGTAATTGATGAATATAGAATACTTTGTAAATTAAATTCACATATTTTTACAGTAAGTGTGTGATTCAGTTGGACAAAACACAACAGAGCTGCGTTCTATGTTCCAATTCTCACCTTTTAAATTATAGTTCCCTTCCTTCGGTGTCTTGCGTCAATCACAAATTTTCTTTAAAGGGACTAATTTTATGCTTATTTGTAGTCTTTTGTATTATACAAAACAGGCTCGAGGAAGGAATTCTCGAAGCACTTCTGTTCAATATTGCTCCATTCTTATTTGTATTATTATTATTATTATTATTATTATTATTATTATTATTATTTACTCACCAAATAATTCATTAGCTAGTTTGTAAGTGATGATTGTTATGCTAAAAATCAATGAATATTATTAGTAATATAAGCAATCCTCGTCAGTGCCCAATAACACCTTGTTGTATGTAGTACGACGCGTCGTGGCGGCAGTATTTAACACAGAAAACTAGGTAAGAATACGTTACGTTATTGCATATAAAACTGCTGAACATAATTTCAAAGTAACATTAATGGGGAATAAAGATATAGTTAAAATAATTGATTTACATATTTTCAATTTTTGCCTGCCATTCTTCTTCATTCTGAATTCTTGCAAGTAGTCATTTGTTTCAGCAAGACTAGTTTATCCCGGCTCTGCATGTTTTAAAAAATTGTCTAAAGGTGTCAGCAGAAGATACTACAAAGTTTTGTATCTTGCTCAAGTGTTTTAACTAGAGTCGCCCGAGGTGTTCGAAGTACTTTTTTTGGTGCCGCGGAGAAGTTCGTGGGTGCAAAGGTCGCTTGTTTGTGTCGGGGCAGAAAACGAGGAGAAAGAAGAACTTTATTTTAATATAAATGATGTTTGTTTATTCCTTTCTCGCCTGCGACGGAAAGCATGCTCCAGAGAAATGTTTACAGAGGTACAAAATAACCACTCAGTCCTGAGGTAGTCTTAAGCGGCATGGAGTCATCCAAACAGTTGTTTTGCTTCGCTGCTTCTTAATTTTCCTTGAAAGCTTCCCCCCTTCTTTCTGCATAGAATTGAAAAGTGGACGACTCTAGGTTGCACTGAATCTGAAATACAAACCGTAAATTTCTTGTAACAAATATTTAGTTCAACAAACAACCTTGTTTCAAATGGCAGAGAAATAATAGTAATTATTGAATTCAATATGAAGATAAAACTATTAATGCCCATTTGGAAAATAAATGTTACTCGCCTTAGAAGTAGAATTTAATGTTCGTGTTTAAGAAAATGGATGAGTAATTTTATATGTTAATGTGATAAGTTTTTTAATGAAAAGTGAAAATTACAAGTTTAATAAGTTTCTCTTTGTGAATCTTCTGTGGTTTTTAATGTTGAAAGTAACTTTATCTTAATTTTTATTCTGATATTTCTGAATTCTCATTCTTTGTCGGTCTCTGTGCTTAACATTCCCTTCATATATTTATTTAATAAGAACTTTTTTTACATTTTGTATATTTTCTATATTTACCGATTTTAATTTTTAGGTAAGTCAAGCAAAAAAGTGATTTCTCAATAATCAGATATATTTTCGAATAATTTCTTTGTTAGTAGTTAACTGAAGAGAAAACGTCCGGGTGCAGCATTGGGATTTAGAGCATTTACGAATTAAATTCAACAATTGGAAACCAAAATACACCGGAATTTCTGGTGCGTATGTTTTCAATCACTAAGTTTATTATCTCAGTTAGTTCGTCACATTATCCGAGCTGAATGCATCCGGAGGCTAAACATTTAGAACAATTTCCTAGAAATTCATGGTTTCCACTCGACCTAGGATGCGATGCTCGCCTAACTCCACGACGCACGGCGCGGCGCACTGCCTGCAAATGTGTTCGCGACCTCTCCTTAGAGGGCCGTAGTAACCCGTTGCTTTAGATAACAGGGAGCATCGTGGCAGTGCTTGGCTGGTTGCATGTATAATTGATAGAGTACGTTCTCTTTCGGGTGTACTGTAAGTTTTTTTTTTTTTTAGGTGTGCTGTGAATCTTTTCTTGAAGCACTGCAATTTTTAAAATTATCGTATAATTCTGTCCAACTTATTTTTTTAAACGATTGATTGTTAGTGATTCGAGCGCATCAACTACAGAGCTAATTAGTCCTGTAAGTGTAGTACATGTTTTGTCACCGGGAGGTGGCAGTGATCTTCCCCGGCTGCATGGCGAAATCCGGCGCCGACCTACCGTCGAGTAGCGGGGTTTTCCCCCGTGGCCCGTTTGTAAGAGTACTGTTTTTTTAAGACAGTCAGTGTTTATAATAATTATGAGTAATAGGTTTTGTATATTATTTATTCTCGGCATTTCTAGCACGTTGTAGAGCTCATACTCACAAAGATCTACGAAGTTAGACCATTGCAATTATGAACATGCCATTGTAAGTTAATTATATCAATTTGATGAAAAGATTTATGTTTCACAGATGGTCACAAAGAATATACTGAAGTGTTTTAATTATAAATTGTGTATTAATTTGAGCATGTAATCATTATGAAACTGCTATGAACGAGTATAATAATCTCTTGTAAAATGTTTTTTATTATTCCTATATATTTTGTCACGTCTGGGATCATTGAAGATGTCATTTATTAATGTATTTATTCATATTTAATAATAAAGTAGTGGAATGCAGCAGAAAAAATGCCGCTGCACAAAATCACAGAAATGGTTCTCTAAAACGTAGCAGGTACACTACTACAGATGACAAATGAAATACTTTCTGTAACACTGCGATGAATTAAATATTTCAACAAACATGTCGTCACGATACCCGCAATTTGCACAGTACATACGAATACATTCGACACCTCTCACATGGCCGGAGTCTGCGAAGTTTTATCTCAATTTCAGCGCGCGTTGGAAATTAGTAATGTAGATTATTGTCCATGCTGTGTGAGTTTCTACTGGTGTTGAAATATTAGGTAGGGAAGTATTTTTGATAACCGGAGCTAAAATCGGGATATGTAGTAATTTCCACTGTTCCTTCGTTTATCAGCTACAGAACGCTCGGCATAAGAATTTCGGGCTATTTTTACCGTTGCAGACCGTTGTTTTATGTCCACGAATATAAGCAGAATATATTGTACCGAAAGTAAACCGTCTTCTTGGAGTCGTCAGAGATCCACTGTGCCATCGTTAGTAATGAGTTACGATAGCTTACTATCCCTCAGATAGAGTTTGCGCGTGGAATTTGTGCCCTCTATGACGTCACAGAGGAGGAAGACGGGTAAATGCTCTCTCAAAACCTTTGATATCCTAGCTTTTCGATCGGCAGCCTCAGCCAAAAGAAATTAACGTTTACATAACTAGTGCGTATTGAGCTAAGGTTTGTAATATGTGTTTTCTGAACAGCGATGGTAAATATAAAATAATCTTCAACATTGTGGAACAAAATAATATATTTAATAAACTTTGAAAACATTACAAATACTTGAAATATTAAAAATGGCCGTGCCAGAAAAATTATAAAAAATATTAATTTTAGTGATACGCAACAAATGTTGGAATAATAAAAAGTCATAAAGAAGACACGATGTATACACGTGTCTTCTTTATGATCCCGCCAGAACCACCCGGCCAGGACGACGGCTTATACTTAAATATTTCTATAGTGGCCGGTGACGTAAAGTTACACATCCTGCCCTATAAAATGAATATTTTTAATTAATTCGCGAACGTCCTACACAACCGGGCACATAGCCTCAGAAATATGCTTACCAGCGTTAAAAATATTCATTTTATTAGGCAGAAAGTGAAACAATGAGCTAATGTCATCGGCCACTGTAAAAACATCCAAGTATAGTGCCGATGTTATATTACAAGCCTACACGTAGATGGCGTAACTGCGCATGCGCAGTGTTTCTGTTCTCTTGTATCTCTCTCACATTTTAACGGTCGTCGGAGTGCATAGATATCTCGTGCGAACTCTACCACGAGGGAGCTTCTTGGGGCAGCAGCCATTGCTACGCAGTGCGCACGAGAAAAAGACCAAGATAAGCCCCTGGTTGCCCCGCAAAAATATATAAACGGGAACGTAGCGCGCAATAATGAAGATGAATGTAGTTAAGTGCATCTTAATTAGCTCGTTAGGTAAACACATTTCGCGGCGGTGCGGCGGCGGCATCCCGGGGTGTGGCTCTAAATGGCGGGGCTTGGGTTTCGACGCGGTTTCTCGGCGTCCACGTTGCATCGTATTGGGCGACGCGCGTCGCAGTCTGCGCCTCAACACTCGAGTGACCTAGAGAAAATTGAAATTGCTATATCTGAAAAGCTGTATCTGAAAAGCTGTATCTGAAAAGCTGTATCTGAAACGCTGTATCTGAAACGCTGTATCTGAAACGCTGTATCTGAAACGCTGTATCTGAAACGCTGTATCAGAAATGCTGTATCTGAAAAGCTGAATCTGAAAATCGGATCTGAAAAGCTGATATGGATGTATAAAAGTTTTGTTTTAATTTTACAAATTAAATGGAAGTTTTGTTGGTAGCATTGTACTGCATGGGGACAGTTTCAACAAAGTCTTTTGGGAGATTTGATGATTTTTACGAATTTGATGAATTAGATTCATTGATCTGGAATACTTGTGAGTTTATTGTGAAGTTTACTGAAATATCTACGTGTATTGCACTAGTATTTGGTCTTGCATGTATCCTCGTGTCGTCTGAATAAAATACGTTGAATTACTTTGATGAAAATTACTATTACAAAATGCAACACCTTTTTATTTGGTACGGGGAGAAGTGTCTGACTTTCATATAGGTATATACACAGTAATTAAAAAATGAAGCCTCATACTTGGATTTATTATAAATAACGATATTATTTTTGTCTGTTAATGCTTAATTAACAGATAATGCGGATCATTATCTACTTAAAGCTATAATTAAACAGAAATTACCTAAGATCTACTTAGAAAAAATCTATAAGAACAACAAAATAGAATAAGGCTAATATGCAAGACCCTTTAAAACTCAGAAACTAGCGGACGCTCTAAAAAACCGCCAAAGTGATGTAGGTAGTGATAGTAAAGATGTAAATGAGCATTGGAAAGATATAAAAAAGGAAATAGCAGATGCTGCTATTGAAAAAATCGGTAAGCAAAATAAAAGATCAAAAAATGAATGGTGGGATGAAGAATGTAGAAGTGCAATACATGAAAAGACTAAGGCAAGAGATAAAGCAATGTAAACTAAAACAAGAGCTAGCTACAAGTTTTATCAGTCTAAAAGAAAGGAAGCAAATACAATTTGTAAAAAGAAATAGAAAATGTGGATAAATCAGAAACTCGCAGCAATTGAACAGAGTTACAAGAACAACGAAACTAGAAAGTTTTTTGGCGAATGAAAATATAATCTGCAACAAAATAATCTCACCCCCATTCTATGTAAAGATGAAGAAGGAAATGTACTAGTACAGAAAACGCAAATCATGCAAAGATGGAAAGAATATTTTGAAAGTATTCTGAATATAAACAGTCCTAATGTAGAGAACAAAATAAATAATGCTACTGCTGATGATGGCGAAGATTGCGAGGAAAGTGCCCGGCCAACTTATAATGAAGTATGTTATATCATTAATAATCTTAAAGCTCAGGCAGCGGGCTCAGACAATATTCCGACAGAACTTATTAAGCATGGAGGAAGACTATTAAGAAAAGAACTGCATAAAATAATGCAGAAGATATGGGTGAATGAAAAGCTTTCAGAGCAGTGGACAGAAGGTATAATATGCCCCATATTTGAAAAAAGGAGATAGACAAAATTGCAGTAACTACAGACCGATAACTTTATTAAATGTTGCAAACAAAGTTTTTGCAAGTATTCTAAATAACAGATTCTGTAAAATAGTTAAAGAACAAATTAGTGACCATCAAGCAGGATTTAGAAAGAACAGATCAACTATAGACAACGTATTTATAGTAAGACAAATTTTTGAGAAATGTCTTGAATATAACATTAACCTATTCAATATGTTTATTGATTATACACATGCCTTTGCTTCTGTTCACAGGACTAAAATCAATGAGTGTCTTAAACTATTTAATGTTCCAAGCAAAGTAAGAAGACTGATCATGCTCACGTTATCCAATACAAAGGCAAAAATTAAAGTAAATAATGAATTAAGTAACGATTTTCAAATAACAACAGGAGTGAAACAAGGAAATCCATTGTCAGCCTCTCTATTTAGTATGATAATAGATGTAATTATGAAAAAACTGGACGTAAGGGGCAGTGTTACTACACGTGTAAAACTATGTATAGTATATGCCGATGACATTCTTTTAACAACCAGATCTAAGTCCGACCTTGTAGTATTCCAACACCTGAAAGAGCAATCTTTACAGTATGGACTAATCATAAATGACCAAAAGACCAAATTCATAAAATGTAAATCTGGCCCAACGACACTATATGGTATTAATATTGATAATCTTAATTACCAAGAATTTAACTCGTATAAATGCCTCGGGTCTAGTGTAGGTAATCATAATCATATAGAAGAAGAAATTAAAGAAAGAATAACTGGTAATAAAGCTTACTTTGTCAATCAAGCTTTCTTTCGAAGTAAATTGATATCTAAAAGTGCAAAATTAAGACTCTATATAGCAGTTATACGGCCCGTACTCACGTACGCAGCAGAAACATGGTCCTCAGAGAAGCAGACATATCAGAGGCTAATGATTTTTGAAAGAAAAATTTTAAGGAGGATTTTTGGAGCAGTTAAACAACCAAAAGGTATTTGGAGAATAAAATATAATACGGAGTTGGATAACATATTAAATCACAAAAATATTCTTAATCATATCAGATCGTTAAGATTAAGTTGGATGGGACATGTTTACAGAATGAATGATGATAGGCAAGTAAAGAAAGTCTTCGGATGGAATCCTATTGCAACCAGAGTTAAAGGAAGACCGAAGACAAGATGGAAAGATGATGTCATAAATGATCTCAAGACAATGAAAATAAAAAACTGGACCGTGAAAGTGAACAACAGAAAAGAATGGAAGGCCTTAGTTGAAGAGGCCAAAACAATTAGCAAATAATGTTGTGGAGCCTCACTAAGAAGAAGAATGCTTAATTACTAGAGAGTTTAAGAAAGTATCGAAGTTCATGTTTGCCACCAGATCGTTAATAAAAATTATTTAAAAATCTAATCAATTGGTAGACAATATTCTTAATTCAGTTCAAAATTCCTACAGCAGTACCTTCTCATTCGAGCCTTGGCCAAACGTCCTCGCTGGACTGCCGCCGACTTTCGTAGTCAACCAAGAGGAGAACCCTGTTGGTAAGGATAAAATCTCTTGACAGAAAGACGGTTCAACTGGAACTTCTTCCATTCTCATAGCTCTGCCAGGGAATATTTAGAGTTGAGGAGGAAATAATTATTATAATTGAACGATAACAGACAGTTTCGAGTAAGTTAATACGGATTTTGGAGAGATTGGTAGCTCCCAATATGCAGTTCAAAATCCTCTCATATGTAGGTATAAAATGGAAGAATCTTGAGGGCAATGGAATGCGCTACTCGCTATATGTAAGAAAACTAGGTGCAGTGGATCTGTCCGTTGTCCGGTTCTAAAGATCCGAGTGGGATTAGGAGGAGAAAGGATGGGTCGTGTGCGGTCCGTGGCCTATTGTTTAAGGTTGTGAACCAGCACCCACTAGGAAAAACATGCATCAAAGAATCCGCTTTATAGAAGTTTGTAGAATTTGCAACCAGGCAAATGGCATTTTCTGATCCAGAACTTAGTGATAAAAATCCACCACCCCCGAAAATAATACCAAGGACTTCTACGAAGTTCCAATTCCGGGCTTACATGTAATACGCTTTAATATTCCCCCTTTGAAAGGCAGAGTTAAAAATAGATATTTTATGGTAAAGTTTGTAAAACAATTTGCACGTTGATAAAAGTGATGTACTTAACTCTGCTCCCTGAGTTGCGCAGTATTTTCGGGCGTCCTGGGTCTCCTTCGCGATCGCGTGCCTCCAAGCCGGTCTTGTCTTGGGTCAGCAGTCCTTCACGCCGTATCTGGTCGCATGCGACCATGATTTTCTCTGGTATTTTTGGGCGTCCTTGAGATTAGAGCAGGCCATGATAACAGTCACGGCTCGCACGAGGACATTTTCTTGGAGTTTCTCAATTACTGAACGAAAGTGTCGTTTAGAACCATGAATGTGAGCGTTAGTATATACCCTTTTAAGAAATTATTTAATAAGATTATCTCCCTCCACTTTTACTACAAATGTTTGGTCCTCTGGGGTATTTTGGTAATTTCTAGTGAAACATTTTCTGGAAAATTCGTGTAGGAACAAAAAGCAATTACATTAAAAAGGCGAAGGTCCCGAGCTGCTAGCATTTTCTGGAGGTATCACCACAATCACCTGGGACGGGAAATTAAATAAGAATATTAATAGCGTTGACAGCGTTTCCTTGTGTGACATGGACACAGAGAATTAATTACAGTCGGTGATAATAAAAGAATGAACAACCGGGAACAAAGGGAATTGTAATGAGGAAGATATGAATTTTTTATTAGTTTTGTCTACGGAAGGCCTAAGTACAAAAGAAAAGGGATGACGTGCTCTCTTGTATGTTGATGAATAATATGATTTGATGTTTGCTTCATGCATGTTTTCTTTGCAGAAATAGTGTTTTATATCGTATTAGATTTAATTACGCTTGAGTGTTTTTAGTGTGGGTGCTATATCCAACCTCTTGTTATCAGAGGGACTCTGAATGTGAAAACTGAAAGCAATGAATATTAGGAAACGATATGTAATGCACTGAGTACTCAAGGAAAAGAGAAAATAACACGACATGAAAAGAAAGGTAGGAACACAAAGAAAAGGTGCAAGGTAGGAACTCAATTCTGTAAAGTAAGGAAATACTGGAATTTTAAGACAGAATTGTAATACAGAAACCTAATTTAAAAAATCTATTTCCTTTGGAAGATTGCTAATATGAGGTATCTGTCTCCGAATACGAGGTAGACCTTCATATTTTCATTCTGAATATGAGGGACAGATGATGTGTGAGAGAGAACAGAAAGTATTTTAGTTACAAGCTTTTAAAGAGGACAATGTAATGAGAGGCGATAATATCGGTATACATTTTGGTATAAGCTAAACGTTTTGTAACTGGGCGATGTGATTGATTTGAAGAATACTCTCAGACGGGGAATGTGGAAAGCTAGATTTTGTTGATTCAATTTCTTTAATTTAATTAACAACGAATTGATCGTAAAATGACCTATGCTCTTGTATAATTTAAATTACATTTTTTAATTGACTGTCTTCTATGCCTTTGTACGCTCCTATGATAAAAATGCTAAAATTACTTCACAGTGTTATGAAAGAAATTGACGGGGACCTACAAAACACGATCGTATTTTAAATTATATTTTTAGGACATCCACTCACAAACGAATTGAATTATGTTTATAAAGTAAGTTGATCCGTATCATAAGCTTAGACATTCTCATTAAGCAGCTGTGTATGTAACAGACAATCACAGTGACGGCAACACAGAAGGTTGT
Source organism: Acheta domesticus (assembly GCA_031308135.1). NCBI lineage: Eukaryota > Metazoa > Arthropoda > Insecta > Orthoptera > Gryllidae > Acheta > Acheta domesticus. The sequence continues at coordinate 129,945,196 of JAHLJT010009419.1, forward strand.
TACGAAAAGTATTAGTGAAAGGAGAAGAGTTCTGAAAGAAAAGTCTGCAGACGTGGAAGATGGGCGAGAGTAAGCTGATCTTCGGAAGAATCTTCTTCTCGGAACTTCCATAATTTGAATCATCGTTAAAGGGCGCAAAACTTCAGAGTTCCTTGAAAAACATTTAATAATGACGGGAAAATAAATTTTCACGTTTTATTTCGCTAATGTTCTTCTAAATAATTTATTGAAATGAAATAATCATGTTTCATTGACGAACTGAAGATGTTGGGAGTAAGAAGTACAAGTATTCCAGATAAATATAGTGGTCCAAGCAAATTTATATCGTGAGAGATCATAGTGTGAAATATTAGATATTAATTATGAAATAAATATTATGAAAGGATATATTTCAATAAAGCAATCTTTCTCTTTTATTATACTACGTTATTATAATGGATATACAAATAATAATTTAACAATTACCGAAAATGTTGTATTGCTATAAGTACAGAAATTTAAATCCCTTCTAATACTATTATGATACGTACTTTGCCTGATGTTAATACTGTATATTTGTTTTAAAAAAAACTTTTCAATTGAAAATTAATTTTAATTTCTAAACATATTTAAAGAAACGAGAAAACATGTACGAAATTCCGACAAAAGGTCTTCATTCTGCCGAAAACGGAGACCATTCTCAGTGAACTGTGATAAACACAAATAAAATAATTAAAATAATTAATTTTTTTCCGTGGAAAACAACCACGTTTTAATTGGTTTAAGTAACTACAACTGCTCGCCAGTTACCAAACTGTCTCATTATTTATCTAATTTAACTCACGAGTGAAAAGTTAGTTTGTTATCATGATTAGCAACATAAATGTCATTAATTGGCTTGATGAATTCAGTATTGGGACATATCTACGATTACGTTAAATGCAGGTATCTACGATACTTGCAATGGAACCTACCATTCCCAGGATGATGGGTATGCGGGGGGGTGCCTAAGAAACCTTTCAAAAACATTATTTTTGTTAGAATTAACATGTGTAACTACTCATATGTAATTTGGTTGAGGGGAACTTTTTACCATCTTATCCGGGGGTACCCTTTACTCCCCTAATAACGTAAATTTACTCTTGTATTATAATGCGGTAGTTCCTACTGACATTAAAGGATTGCTAGAATGGATCATAAAAATTCCTAGCAAACTTGATTACTTCAGAAACTATTTGTTAACTTTGGTTCTGAAAAACATCAATTTAATTTACGTTTGCATTTTCAAGATACCTTTCATTTGAAACACATTTTAGAGATTTCCTCGGGTGAACACAACACCAAAATTCGTGGAGGTGGCTGCAGATAGCTCTGCTGGTATAGTGGCTGTCGCTGCCGCCGCCGCCCCTGCCACCTGCAAAGTTCTTATCAGCTGCTTTGTGAACCAAGGCAAAGCCACAAAAGCGTTTCGCAAACACTTCACTTTTTCATAGTGGAAGTTCCCGCCTACCTCGAGTGCATAGGCTTCATTTTAGGAAACTGCCTTTTGAGACGAAATGCCGCTATGAACGGAACGTTTTAGATAGCGTTTCTGGATGCAATGAAATACAATATACGGATTTTTCCATTTATATCAGAAAATACATAAAAGAATGCCTCAGTCTCTGAAAAAACTTGATCGATTGCATAAGAAAATCTAACATTTTCTCCTTTTGAATTAATGTACTATGGGTGGGCTGTTTTAATAGATTGTGTGTAATAGGTCTGAAATCCTCCTTATTAAATTTCATGTTTCAAGTGTCTAGGGCATAAAATCTGCTCAAGGTGACAGTGTTTCCATAATTTTGAGAAATCATTTCAATAACTCTTCTTTTCTGTAAAGAGGTAATACTACATACCTTCATTTTGTGAATTGTTTCTATCTCTCTGCTCTCTCGCTGGTGTAAATCATTCTGCCTTCTAGAAAACGCCCATTGATGCCTGTTCCATTTCCACGTTCCTCTGCTAATCAATAACACAATTTATTCCTCTGAGACCGCGCTTTTCCTTCTCCCGGCAGAGCAATGCGAAGGAGGGTTGAAGGGAGGGGACCACGTGACGTCAGCTAATGCAAAACCAGCCCTAAGTTTCGCAATATCTGTTCTCTCGAGGACAGGAAGACAAGCAAGAAGGATATGGAGACTAGGAAACGTGCAGTGCATGTCTCTGTGCACCTCAGTGCTAGTCATGCATCCCTTGAAAATTGCTGACTTTTTTCGCAATGTGACTGCAGTTGCATTCCAGTAGTTTTCTTTAATAATTATGAATTAATACTCTATTATGTGACATCATGTTGCGCTCTCGTTAATTTAATAGACATGAATAGACGCTGGATTGATGTTACATTACATTAAACTACATTTTGTTTCAAAACCTGTGCTCTTAATACATTTTCTGATGATAAACATTCCGTTTGAAATGCCATGAAAATATAATTTTCAGAAAATAAGTCCTTTGTGATGTATTTCAAATCGCGGTAAACAATGAATTTAAAAATATTTTGTAAAAGTAATAATTGAAGGGTTTCTTTCAAGAATCAAATTAGTCCAAATTCGAAATGTTTCATGAGGTGCCAAAAGCTTCCTAGCCTAGACGTGCGTGATAATGAATTTAGGATTTTTCCTCATCTCCTATCTTTCATTGTGTGTGGCACTTACCAAAAGGAAATATTCGAGCAGATAGCGCCAGTTGTAGGAAATAATTTGGTGCAATATATCAAAATATGGACTTTTAGACTTGTCTGGTTCTTGTAAGAAATCTGTCAATTGAATATCTTATTCTTGTAATTCCTTCCAAAAATGAATAGTATAGTTGACCCGTGGATGACGCCGGATTTAAGCTGCCGCCCAAACACTTTTCTCCGCTTTGTCTGCTTCATTCGCAACACGCTGGAGCTAATAGAAGGCAACGCATGGGATTCGCAGATGTTCTCACGATTGTCTGCTGCAAGAGAAAATGGGATGCAGAGATTAGGGCCCTAGTTCCACGCACGTCGTTTGCCTCCGGCCGCTGGCCGCTCATAAAACGACGTGCCAACTATTTATAGTTCTGCAGTCAGGGTAATTGGAAAAGCCTCATTAGCTAAGTCCAATACTCAGACCGGTTTGAGAGTCCGGCGGAGACATTGTTGACTTGGGGTAAGATCTGTGCAAGCAATCGTGCACGGCTTGTGAGCCGTTCTTGAAAAGTTGTTCTTAGAAAATATGTAATTACTTCTTATCATAAAAGGTGATGTAACCGCGTTCGTTTTAGTGAAATTATCGCTATTAACTACTCTTAGAAGGGACCTTAAGAATTGACTACGTTTTATAATCTGGCCCACTAAAACTTGTGGAATCTAAACAATGAAACTAGCAAAATACTGATGAGAGAAAGAGTATGATTTATTTATTTCTGGGTACGTCGTTAAATTAATTTTTTCTTTTTTTGATGAGTTGTAACTGGTGGTTGTAACTGTTCTATACGAAACCAATAATCTAATTTATGCCGTCCAAATTTATTGGGTTTTGGTCGTATAAACTTTACTTGGAAACAAACCATCTCAGTTTATCGCATTCACTCAGTAGATATTCTGCCAAGGTGTAGGTTACATGTGGAAATTGTCTAAGAAATTGTCAACAATATTTAAATAATCTTTATCAGAATTAACAAAATGCACTGTTGATTCAGTTCATTTGTAATTAATCCCAATCGTATTAATTTTATAATTACAAAGATCAACCAAGAATCAGAACTAAAATAGCTTCAACCAAAGTGCACACCTCTCATTCATTAATATATGTACCAGAGATTATTTAGCTCAAGCAAACTAAAAAAATAATTCTTAAAGCAATGCTACACACAATATAGCACTCACACAATACAGCATATTCACCTTGGAAAATACGAAGGTGATGAAAATTCTTTCTCGGAAGAGACCCGTGGAAAGAGCCCTTACAGTTTGCTAAGAGAGCTGTAGACTTACAGCAGACGAAGCAGGCATGCCCCGTAGCATTAGGAAATCACTCAGTGCGAATGAAAATAAATTGCGCCTGCACAAAATTTCACTATTTAGTTCTAATGTACTAAAGAAGCAGTCGAAAATTAATCAATGAAGTATAATTTGTCTACTGATAGACTTCTTACTTCACAAGTGACAAGGAGGGAATTCAACACTGCATGAGGCCGACAAAGTCGGACGCACAGAAAGCCAAATTAACAAACGTATCCTTTATGACAAAGTATATTTTGTGCTCCAGGTAGGAAATATAAGCTTCCCTGACGGTGTGACATATTTCAAATATAGTTCGCTATTGAAAGCTATTTATTCGCTTACTTTTCCCCTCCTCCCTGGGTTTTGAGGGAGCCAAATGATAAGTACTCTTTCAGGGAGAACATCAAACCTATCACGAAGACCAGTATAATCATATCAACGTATATTACTTAAAATATTTTGCGTTCTATATTATCTAATTTAGTCACTTCCCGTATGATTAGCTTAAGTGCTTTTGTTGCGCATCACTCAAACAAATTAAAATCACATGTGTATAGAAAATGTTATCACCCTCATCTTCAAGCATTTTCGGACCAATAACTATCCGCAACAATATTGTATAGAATATTCACTTTCCGAGATCATTAGAATACACGCAGATTAATTAGAAGTGTGCTCAACTTTAGTATGTTATAGACCTCAGTTTAGTCAATATTTTGCATCCAGTTCAAATAACGACTTTCAATTCCGAAGAAAGTTGAAGGAATGGTGGCTTACTAAATTAAATAAGGCCTGATGCAGTTTCGGGGTGGGCAAATTCTCTTCCTCCTTCAAATTCTCCATCTTCGTCTTTTCTCCCAATATTCGCACTTCATAAAAAGTTTCCGCTTATAAAAGACGTTCCGGCGATGCAGGCCTGCCACTCAGAGCGTGAATAAGTTTTTTTTAAAGACGTTACTGAATGCCCATTGAACGCTTTACGATTACACTTCTTTATTTCGGGTCGCATTAAAGAGGAACTCGACGACCTCGTGCACAAAGGGTCAAAACGGCAATCGTCTTGGAAAAAATATTTGGACCAATTGCCGATTAAGTTTGAAGTGGAGTGCTTTCAAATAAATTGCGAAATATTCTTCACTTTCAATCTACACAAGTTTTTCAGAAATCGAAAGGAATATTTAGGCCTCTCACTCTCGGGAACGCTGCGAGGAGACTGCAAGAAGAGTGAAATTGTACCTCAAGAATAAAATACGTAACGGGATGAATTATTAAAATTTACTGTAACAGATGTGTTTTGTTATACTTTTAATGTTTTCATAATTCAAATACATTGAGACAGCAGACTTCTATTAAGCATTTAAATATCTATGATTACTTTCGATGACCTGATAGCCCTTGGATAATGTTGAATCTTTACCAAGCGTTGCTCTCTCTTGCTAATGCTACCCATCTTTGTCTATTAGGTCGCTCCCGGTTGCCCATGTTCCCCATACCAGTTGCCCATGTTCGACTCCGACCGTGGTGTTATTCATTTCTCCCTCGTCGCTTTTCTTCATTTTTGTTTTCTTGTCCTTATTCTTCTTCTCATCACTGATGGATTCTTTAGTTTCTTCTTAATCCTTTCTTGTTCCCTCTAACTGATGAACTTTGACAAAAATAAGAATCTACCTTCCTCTCCCTAGAAAATTCTAATTTCGTCCACAGGTTTTGAATAGGTCTATCACTGAAAACCTTGCATTTTAGTCCAAAGCCTCGCTCATTAAACTTCTTTAGAATAGTATACTTCGGTTTTTCTTTCTTGGCGCACGGGGGGGATGTCAATAAAATGGAATATTTCACGGTATTTCGCGTCATTCTCCGTTGTGCCGCCAGGAATCGCATGATAGCCAGCACTGCTCGATACAGCCGCGATCACGCGACTCTTAGCGGCACAACCGAGAACGACGCGAAATATCGTGAGATATTTCATTTTATTGACACATTCCCGTGCGCCAAGAAAGAAAATCCGAAATATAGTCGATTACAAACAGGAGAGAAAGCGGGAAAAATGAATTGCCAGAACTACACATATATGCCTAGAATGTAAAATCTCTTAAATACGAATAAAAATAATAAAGAACTTCATTAAGAGAGATGAACATAACTGAATTAATCTGAGAAACATAAAAGAAAGTAAAGGGAAGTGAAAATAGTTGAATATACAATAATTTATAGTGGAGCCTTACAAGCAGAAGAAGAGGAATAAGAAGAAGCAACTTCAGAGCTATAGAAGTAATTCATTGTTGGACTTGTATTTACTTTCAACCAAAATTGACAAGAGCATTTAACATCAACCTTTTGCAAATAGTTTGAATCCACTATTTTAATATTCTCTGTGGTGATTCACGTGGTGCCGGAACTAAAATAAATGGGTGTTCTTTTGTTATCACATGATATAATCTCTCAGACATGTCATATCGAACATAAGTATGAATATTTTTACTTCTTCATATTAGTGGCGAAGCTGAAAGGTAATCTGGGAGACTTAGAACACCCAAAATTTGTTGTTATGTGTGCCGTTTTTTCAATATTTTGTATTGAATCGTTAAAGCAAATTAAATGTTTTCGAATGATTCCCCAGTAACGAGCGACGGAATCAGTAGGATGGTCGCTGAGCGGGGAGCCTCCCAGTGGATAAAGACCGGCTGACTGTGCCGCGCAGACCCACAAGAGGGCGAGCGTTGCAGGCGCGCTATCTCCTTCTCTCTCACACTCCCTGCTCAGTGAGCCTAGGCTCCCTGACTCTAGCTTCGCCATTGCGTCGTATATGTCGTTTCTCGTGTGCGGAGGAATGTAGAACTTAGTATGAAGATATGTAATGCTGTGGCAAATCGATTTCGAGATTTTTACGGAAATACACGTTTTGGGGGTAGACTCTGAAACCGAATAAGTGTAGTATTTTCAAAACGTCTGTCCGTCTGTCCGCCCGTCTGCGAAAAACACTAGCGCCTAAATTATTGGTAGGATTGTTTTTCCAAAATGAATATTCCCCGGTCGATCTGTCCCGACTCGAAGCCCTGCATTTCGAAAAGAATTTCAAGTACCTCTGTCCAGGAGGTCCTAGAGTTCAAATCCCAATGGTGGCACTATTTCCGACACAAGCTACAAAGCTAGGTAGAATTCAGCTACTGCCTGGAGGAGGATTCTAGCGGCCGATTGCTCTGATCCGTAGTTTCCTGTGGTTTCTCCGATCAACAGCAGTTAATTATTGGAACACTACCCTAACAAATGGGCCACGGATCACGCGCTATCTTTTCTTTCCCTTCTTCATGTTATCATCACCCATTAATCTCCACGCACTTACACTCACATACTACCACTACACTATACTACCACTACTGAGCACTCGGGGGCTTAGAGCTTGTCCCGGTGCCCCTTGGTGGACGGTACCTGGTTGGGGAAAACTGCGCAAGCCGAGTTGTAGGTCGGCGCCAATCTCGTGATCCAGCAAGGGAAGTTAACTGCCATCTTCCACGTTAAAAACATGACTACACATTCGGGACTTCAAATAAAAATGTTTCTTCTCTAGTAATTATTTAATTAATGTCATGTTTATTATTTTCATATTATTAGTAGAATTCGCCCGAGTGAAATATGGGCAATATTAAAAAATATTAAGAACAATATTTTCTCAAAAACGAATTCAATTTTTTCTTTAGATAGTGCTAAATGCACTGAATAACATGACTTAAGCGTAATTTTGATCTTTTAACTTGATTTTCAAAATTACACCGTTGTAATGTTTTTAAATACAGTCATCGTCACCAGACAATATGTACGTTCAGGACATTTCTTAAGCATTTTCGCTTTTCTGAGTACAAATGATCCAAATAAATTTTATTAAGTTTCGGGAAAACTCGAAAGCTTTCGGTGATAATGAGCTTTATATTGCACATTTTCAAATACACTCAAACGACATTTTCTATAATAATCTTAAAGTCCTATTTCAATGCTACTATTAGGGATACGGGGGAAAATTGAGGAAATACGAAAAAAAATGTTTAGACGTCAATGGCAACTGAAAAGAAGATTGGGTAAAGCCGAAAAGGCAGCTTAGACTGAAGAGGTAAGGAAACTAACTGGCGCGAGAACGACTGTGCTCTTCTGTAGCACTACTAGTTTGTTGTGTACTACACTTGAAAATGTGAAATTACTATATATTTTCTTCATTTGCCTCTTGAAACATTTTCGCTCTTTATCACTTAACAAGGAAAGTAGAATTTCATAACCCATAGCTGACTCTGCACAAAACCGTGTAATTTTACGTGTTTATTCTATGAACAAAATTTTAATTAAAATGGTCGCTTTTTATGTTAATTTCTTTGCTACAATACGCTATTTTTAATATCTCTGACAAATTAGTATTTTTTCTCTGGAAATGTTTAATTTATTTTAACTGTACGCACTTTGTTGTCATAATGAAAACACAACCTAGATTTTCCGTATTTGTCTCCTTTTGTAATAATAATAATAATAATAACAATAACAACAAACTGTATAATTGGAGTTGAGTTGAAGCACTGAGAGAACATATACTGGAAAACTATTCCTATGCTTTTCCAACCGAAAGCAGTTTTCTTCGGTTACATTAGAATCTTAAATATCGAATTCTCTAATTAAAACTTTGAATGAAATATGTTTTCGAGAGTCAATTTTGTAATAAGTGACGATGTCAAGTAAAATCTACAAGAAATTTAGATTTGGGAAATTGTTATTTGATGATTTCGTAACTACGTCAGTGTTCTCAGGAAAATTATTAATCGATCCAACACAAATATAGTTTTTTCTCATTTTCATTCTTATCCTCCTCCCTCCTCCCATCAGCTGCATCAAGCTGAGTTGTTGATATATACTCGCTTTTAGTCACCTTAAAGTCATCGTTGACTCTAACATAGGACTTTTACTTCTCTAATCTCACGGTGAAAAAGGAAGATAATTAGAACACAAGCGTCGCGTTCGTCCATCAGGGCACTCCGAAACAGTCCCCTCGTGCCGCGGCCTAGAGAGAGATCTCTTGTTCATCTTGTGGAGTAGTTACCCGGGAAATGAGAATTTCCGCGAGAATTAAGCGGACTCCCCTCTGTTGGCGGAGCGTGCCGAGAGGGGCGCTGCGGCGCCTAGTGTCCCATATACAAAACTTGCTGCAGTCCTGTGTCTGACGCAACGAAAATGGTACTGTCGATTCGGAGCTTCTTAAGATGATGCTGGGGGATTTGCGGCGGTGTTAATTAGTGTTAATCCATAGTGTATACAATTCCCCTATATTCTCTCAAATGAAATATGATTTTTTATTGTTTAACAATCCTATATAAAATCCTATATAAATGTGACTACATCAAAAATATATTTAATTTTCCTTTACGGTGGTATTAGAAAATTTGTTTTTTTCAAATTTTCGAGTAGTACACTCGATACGTTTTTTATAGTTCTACTGGTAAAACTGCGGTGATGTTACTTTTCTTCCAACAAATTATTGGGATCTACAAAGGAACATCTCTTAAATTGCCGGGCCCGGTTTGCGGAGGAAAAATATTTACAAACTTGTGGGGCTAGAAAAACTGTTTCTAATTCCTAATGTGTTTTGGGGTCATGTGAAAAAATTAGAAGCTGTGAAAATGTAGTAAGATTGGCTTACAAACAACTTCTTGCAAGATATACTTTTCTGTTTTTAACTATTTATTTTCGGAAATTCCCTTCCTCTTCATTAAGCAATGACTTCCTCTCGACCATTGCTGTAGGCTTCGACTTTACTCTCTGCATTTGCTGTAATGGAAAGAGCCTTTATATTATTAAATACAAGACTCTTGACGTCCCGAATTTTGCATCAGAAATTCAGCGAGAATTCCGTATTTATCCATTATCGTTATTGAAACTGAGCTAATCATCGGTAATTTATAATGAACTTTTCTTCTTTGTCGCTGGTATGGGCTGTTAACTAAAGCTATAGAATCAATAAATCAGTTTCGAAGGATGAACATTAGACTACAAAATCGGAACGAGAAATCACCTTTGTCCTACAAGCTGTTGTTTTCAGTTTTGGTTCCGGAGATATCGATGTTTTATATCTTTTACATTCACCCATGGATTCTCCCTCCTTACAAGAAAAGCACAGACCTGACCCAGACGAGTGATAGAGGCTGATGACAATGTTGCAATGGTGCAGTGGTCTAAAGAAAAGTCAGGCCAGGATTAATGGGTAACGCGGGAGTGTTGGCGGACAGGTAATAGAGGAGATAAAGACGAAAAGAATGGTATGTGCCTATCAGGATTGCGTCCTGCGGTCAACTTAGCCCTTTACCTGCCTCCTCAAAAAGGCGTAGCCGGATTGCATCCCGTTCGTTTTTCCTCGTGATTACCCAGACTTTTCTTTCACAAATGCTCCTTTTCACAAATGTTCATTTTACCTTACTCTTGAATTGTCCGATCCTGATAGAAGTAATATGAGCTTATTTTGAAAATAAACTGTATTCAATGTTTGATTTGATTTATTTAAAGTCACATCAACTACATAGAGTTATTAGCGACTACTTTTATAATTACACGGTACAAAATAACACAGGTAACTTAGAATTATACTTATATGGTTAACTATTGTTATACACTTCAATTTCCTTTATAAAGCAAATTAATGTAATTCACTGTTATTTGTTGTTGAGATCTTTAGGAGAACTTAATTTGTACTTGTTTATTGAACTTCCATATTATTTATTCAATGTTGTTGATTCATAAAAACTGATTATTACGAATATCGTGGGGATGATCTAAGGAGGAGGGTCAAGGCCTTTTATTAAAGTACTACCTAGAATTAAAATAATTATATTTTTGTCAATCCCATTATTCTGCCACGCTCATCTCTGTTCCTGGTTTTCTCTCTAGTGGTGCGAGAAATCTATTTGCGTTTCTCATGAATGGAAACTACAATATTTCCTCGATCCCCCTCCAGAAATGCCTTCTCAGGTAGCCAAAAGTGAAAGGAATTAACTGGGATGCGAGAGTCAGGGGAAACTGACCGCGGGATGCAATCGGGCAATTTCGAACGGTGTGGTTGCCTAGGGAGCCAGAGGTCTCCGTGCCTCAGCGCTCCCGGGTTCAGCGCTAGCTCTCGTGCCTCCACTGGTAGCCGTGCGGGACCAGCTCTGCTCTGCTCCGGACTTACGAGAACTGAATTGAACCGGATGTAATTGGAAATCTCAAAGAAATACTGTTTTGTGCTTAATGCTTTGTGCAAATAAAGAGCGACCTGCGGCATGTTAAGGCCTTGCTATTGGGGTTTGAGCATGTAATGCACACTCTTGCCTCCGAAATACTCTTAATTGTTGTGTTTCAAATTATTGGGTGTGGCTTTTGGATTCTGTTTCAATTGATTTGAAACCTTTTCTTGTCGAAATAAGAGGAATCGTGTAAAGAATAGGAAGGCTCAACAAAGTTGGGAAGTAACTGCTGGTCACTAAAAAGGGTAGTTCAAGAGGCAAAACACGCAAGGAATTAAATTATTTTAAGATTTATTTTTAAATTATTTTATTCCTCAAGACGGATGAACATTTGTTAATTATCCTACTGCGATGACTGCAAAATATTTACCTAGTTGAAACACATTTCGTGATAGAGAAAAACGTTATTTTTTATTAAGTGCAGAATTTTCTATAAAAATCACCCAATACATATTTTGTGGCAGAAAAAGTTATTCTTTTTGCAGTCCAGTTAGAACGATTGTGGTGCGTGAATAAATTGGTTCTCACTTCTTACAATTTGAAGTCATCACTATAACTCATTATCTTTATTTTTTTGTTTCTTTCAAGAATATATTTAGAACACAATTCCACTATCTAGTCTTTTTACTTCTTAATTCATCAGCGCCAGAAATTTGAATGTAGAAATTATTTCATATACGCAACTGTTGTGTTGAAAGCATTTCCACGCCCAAGATTCGCGTAATTCTAAAGTACAAAATGTTGATTAAATGATCTAGTAGCTCTCATGATGGTATCGGATTATGAAGAACTAGGTCGCACGGGCACGAAACTTTCCTTTGTTTCCGTGGAGCGAAGAGTGCAGGCTCGCTCCCACGAAAGGACTCCTTCATGTTGCGAGCAATCCCGATTAATATCGGTGTGTCTGTTGACGAAAGATCCACAATTCCGAAACGCTCACAACGCAGTTCATTTCACTCTCTCCCCAGTGCTGCATTCCCAGATCCTTCTCCAGCAACTCTCCCGAGCCCTCCCTCCGGCGCGGCGTCTCCCTCGAGCACCGTCAGCCTCTTCCCGAGGGAACCCCGCTCGCCAACTCTCCCTTTCTTCACAGTCACATACCATGGATAAAGCTTTCCTCTAACTTCTCGACTTTGGAAATCTAGGACACAAAAATAACAAAATGTTGTTCTGCAATATGATAATTAATAACAATAATAATAATAATATACATACGTCTTATCACCTGGGTACAGTTGTTAGTTCAACAGTTACTTGGTATTGTGTTCTTTGAACAATCGAAACATAATTTATAACAATGACGATAATTGTATAAAAGGAGAATATATACACACACTGACAAGATTACGAATTAATGTAGGAAAAGAAGAATGTAGTTCTACGGATATATTCCCAGGATGAATTTAAAAAAAATTCAAGTCATCAATTCAAGCAGAGTAAAAGAGATTGATAAGAGAAATCGAGAAGGATCTCAGACAAGCACACATAACAATAAATGTTGCAGAAAATAGAGAAGAATTCAGGAACACTATCAAACACTTACATTTGAGAGTATACCTGAATTGTCAATAGGATATAAATGGACAGCGGAGCGAAAGAAACAACACAGTGAACGCATGAAGAAAATTTGGACACCGAGAAAACGCAGACAATAATCAAAAATGAATTCAAGTTCAAATGCTCTTTTTAAATGGGGATAATTGAGATTAACAATAATAATAATAATAATAATAATAATAATAAAGGAGAAGATAATTTGATGATTATGATAAGAATGGTTCTGGTATATTAGAGAGTCTAAGAACCGTGTTAGTGAAGATATACGGAGATCAACAGCAATATCGAGAATAAAGCGGATAAAGTCGAGAAAACTTAAATCGAAATGGGAGAAGTTCCCTGTGGCGACAGAGAGGTCCATATTCCCATAATACCACATCGTCTTGATTCGAATTTGTTCGACTACAGTTGCCCAGTAACCAATGATCTGAATCTGATCGCATAAGTATAATATTATATAATTTTTACATTATTAAATAAATATTTAATACCATATATAGAGATAATTATATACACAGATGAATTCCAACAACTTTGTGTTGTGTAATGGAAATATATACAATTCGTTGCACATTCTGCAGCCAAAGATTTGAATACCGTGTTCAATATACCATGATCAATTAACATGCGATAGAAATCGCTCACTAAAACCGTCAGGCTAGCGAATTCTGCTAACACCTCGAGTTTGATTTCGAGTTAGCGCATTCGCCGAGGCTTAAAAATGCAGTCGATTGCTGAACGCTATGCCGTGTTTACACTACATATTAATGTCCGAGTAGAAATTGGTTTGTGCATTATTTGCCGGATCTCACCATTATGGAAGAGTAGCATACTTATAGATATTGCACGAGTCCAACTCTCTAGCGGATCACAAAAAGATAATCCCAACCAAATAATTACCAAAAAACATTGTCTTCAGATACAGTTCGAAGTTCTCTGACATAGATGACATCATTGTGACAATGGTAACTGGGCTCTAGGGACCTACTCATATACCTACTCAGAGACCTGACGAAACACTTGAGTACACTCAGGTTCCTTACGGAGTAGCTATTTCGACTACATTTGCTTAGGAACTGAATCTAGAGAAATATCAATAAATATAATAGTTGCAACGGTGATAATGATGACGGTTTAATTCTGGACTAGCGGTGTTACAGAATGGCACATACTTTCCCGCATTAGTTTTCTATTTCCTTGGATCTGGGCTAGCTATTCGGAATTGCCACATACTCGTGCCAGCTGCTATCTATCGCCGCCCAAATTACATATTTTTGAACTTTTCTTACTTTTTCGGTTTCCTAATGGTAGTTAGGAAATATTAATTTCAGAATATAAAACCTCATTCTAAATGACAATTTTCTTTAAAAAATTTGGAGCTGCTTTTAAGAAAATGGCATTTAAGCGCTACTAGAAACGCGAAATTTCAAGCTCTATTTTACAGAATATATTTGAGTTTTCGAAAATCTTCATTTGAAGTAATTTGAAGCACTTTAAATTGCAAATACAATAGTGTTTACAAATTGCTGGTAATATGCATATCAAAGGTGTGAGAGATCTTAAAAAAAACACATTTACGTAATTTTTACAAAAACAAAAAAATAATCCAAATTGAACATTACGTCATATTAAAGAGTGCAATTACCACTTTAACTTTGCAAAATATACTAGAAAAGCTAAACAAATATTAGATTTGAGGATTACCTTCGGGACCTTCTTGAAACAACAGAAAAGTAGAAATGCAAGTATATGTGTTTCTAAAAACAAAAAGTGTTTGAAAATTGAAAATGTATTGTAATAATTTTGTCACGCATAATTTGTCCCAAAATTCAAATCAACAAGTTCTTTGAAATGCAGATGCATGTCATGGTCTCCAGAATTACGAGTCATATTAGAAATAAAAATTAAATTCAAAAAATCCTTTCTCTCCACATCAGAAATCTAGACCTTGAAAGTGGCAATTATTTTAGTATTCGTTTTTCATCTTGGAGCATTGTAGCTATTAAAAAGCATTGTAGTTATTAAATAAGATTTGGAGAGCAAATTCAGATTGAAGCAGCGTTTCAATCCATCTCATCCAATCCATCCACTATTTCCATTTTGGCATTTATGATGAAATTTGTGCCAATTATTGTTAACAACAACATTTTAAACTTATTTTGATGGAGGAGTTTCGTAAAATTGCCTGATTCCCTAATTGATGTTCTTTGGAAGTGTCTCATTATACAGCAGCATTTCCCAAAGATTCCAATTACCAAAACGCGGAATAGTTTCATTTTTTCGTCTTCAACTCCTTTTATTATACGATATCGTCTTGGCAAAATTATATTTCTGGAAAGCGTTAACGTATTTGATTATCGAGACTTAGCACATCTTGAATATATTCCTTTCTACCTTGTCCTTTACTCTAATTAAACAATTAGAATAAGGGCTGTAAATATTGAATTTAATTTCTAATTTATAACCTAACAATGTAATGAATGTGAATTGACGGATATATATATATATATATATATATATATATATATATATATATAGAGAGAGAGAGAGAGAGAGAGAGAGAGATGTAACTTCCGTCGTCTTATTGGATCTTTTGAAACGATGTTGCTTGGCAATTGATGCAACAAATGACGAGTTTCTAATGTAAACAACAATCTTTGTGTTGAATTCAAATTTTTAAGTTACACCATATTAATTTTCAAAATAATTATATTTCCTTAGTACTTAATTCAGTTCTTTTAAAGTTGTATTTTATTTCACATTTAGCCTAATTAGCATTAAGTTTATTAACCTTTGAGATACGATATTTGTAATCTTGCTGATGAATTTTAATCATGACATTTTATTCTCATTTTATAGGTTAATTCAATTACGTAATCGTTTCCTTTGCGTCTGCTTTAAAACATATTACAGTACTATTTTGTAATTTCTTTGATTGCCAACTTTTTGGGAGTTCCAATTTCGAAATGTTTTTGTTTTCACGACTGTCCATTTAATCTTTTTTCATTTTCCAGATCTTTTGATAGTAATGTCATTAATTTGGTGCAACGAACCCACGAGCTGAACACGGTAGATGATTCAAAAATAATCAAACATTTTTTGGTAAATTATTATACATATACATTTTAGTAAATGGTTACTTAATGTATCCACGATTCCTATTATTTTGCCAAAGCGTTTCATATATTGTTTACGAATTAAAATCTATGCATGTAACCCTCTTGCCCTTCCCGGGAGTTGCAGTTCTCTGTGACTGATTGGGTCTGCTCTTCAGGTGACGCACTGGAGATGGATGAGTCAATAGTGGAAGTCATCCTCATTGAACAGGGTCTCATGGTGAAGGATAACAGATCGGTAATTTCGCCCGCTTATCCCAGGGCTATTCGCTTATCGTTCTGAACATACGCTTGGGTTTAGAACCTTGGGCTTGCTTAACGAACAGGTATTCCGTGGTTCTTGACAATGGCAATGAAAAATGAGTTTTATATAAACTAGATTCGATAAGAAGAAATTATTCATTCATATGATTTTCAATTACTTTCTTTCAGGAATCGTTATTTTATAATTCTACATTTCACTCTAGCAGGTGAAAAAATATATTTTTTATCTTTACCTCGTGTTATCAGTTTCCATTTCCACCATCTGAAGTATTTCTAGACATTTTAACAGCCTCGTGAGAAAAATATACTGAAAACAGTTCCGTACTGTTCCCGATGTTATAATAACATTTGTGACCCTACTGCTCAGAGTAGCTGGCAGGTAAAATTCTTCTCCAGACAGCGGATGAATTCGACCGATCTGTTTAGCTAGCGTCGAAAATCCGCCACCCTCGAGGCTGGAACCCGAGGACCTCTCTGTCAGAGGTGCTGCAGTCACGGCCGCGATGATAGTTCGCAGCTAAACTGAGTCGGTACCCGTATTAAATCCATTCAAACGCGCATACGTCACAGCCTTCTTTTCCCCTCGTCAATTCACCCTCACCGTGAATTGAAGACCTTGTGGGAATAACATGCTATGCCACATTTCTGACGAAACTGATATATTTTGCCCCATAGATGTATCTAGATGTTGGATTTTTATTTTAAAGATACGCCGCAAGATGGAACTGTAATTCATAAATTAATGTGTGTAACGCGAATGTAATGTAACTCGAATGTGTTGAATGCAATGTCTGAACTTTTATTCTCATTTTTCTCAGAACTTACGTATTGTGGCATAGCATGTCATTGCCCCGAGGCCTTCAATTGAAGGAGGCTGATGAGAGCATCAGCCCTCCGGTGCACGGCCGTGCTCCGCGCACGCCCTCTCTGTGCCCTGCGCCCGCGTGCAGCCGAAGCAAGAGGCGCGGCGGGGCGAGGCGAGGCGAGGCGTGGCGGGGCGCGGAGGCGGCTGCGAACGCCCGCGCCAACTGCAGGGTTATTGCCCTCTAACTCAGCCGAAGAGCCCGGCTTTGCCGCCTTCTCGGAATACGTCTGGGCGCCCGCTCGCCCTCGCCTGCCCGAAACGGCGCGGCGGCGGCGACGCTGGCGACGGTGGCCGTGTCGCGGACAGAGGTGGGGACGATGAGGGCGGTGGTGGAGTTGGCACTTGGGTGAGGGAAATGGTAGCGCGAGCACCGGCAACTCTAGCGGCGCCGGTAGAGGGATGGAGGATGATGGAATGGTAGCGGTGGAAGTGTGATGATGAGGTGGAAGCGTGGTCGTGGGGTGTTGGACGTTGTGGGCGTCGTGGAAGTGGTGGTCGCGGTGGAAGTGATTCTGGTGTGGAAATAGCGTTGGTGTGGACGTGGTGGCGGTGGTGGTAGCAGCGGCAGTGGTGATGGCGGCGGGTGGGTTGGCGGCCGGCGAAGAGGCAGCGCTGAGGAGAAAGAGGTTGTGATGGTAGTGTTGGTGACAGGGGTTGTAGCAGTGGTGGCGGCGATTGTGGGGCAACTGGCACTAGGCGGTGGCTTGGCGTAAAAGCGCAGGTTGTGAGAGAAGCCGCGACGGGAGATGGTTGTGGTTGTGACGTGGGCGGGAGCGACGGGCAATGGTATTTGCTGGGATGAAGCTGGAGGAGAGGGGAGGGTTGGCGGTGGAGGCGGAGACGGAGGAGGGCGCCGTGCGGGAAAAAGTAGACGCATTTTAAAACACGGCTCGCAGAAATAACCGTATATTCTGAGCTGCAAAGGGGGACCGCTCGTCCAGATCCATGGAATGGTCTTCTTCCTTTTGTCATTTCTTTCTTCGGAGAAAACCTCTTAAATTGTTAAGATGGTATTTTCATTCGAGACGTAGAGCTGCCAACGCTTTTTATGTATTTTTTTGTTTATTTCTACGATGAGGAAAAAGGACTTGACGCAATTCGAAATCTACATTGATAAAACAATGAAGTCCAGACGCTAAGAAAGATTGAATTTAATTCAGGTATATTGTAGTTTCCTTCAATACTGCGTTGATGTGCATTTTTGCAAATCATAGTGGGAAGAAAACATAGTGCGACTAGAATGTAATGTGTTCTTAAGGTATGTATGAATTTCAAATGTGACTTTAAAGTAAAATAATGAAAGGAGTTAAAATTTGCATGCAACTTTAATTCCTGAAATCTGTGGAGTTATTCGTCCATGTATTATTGCTTGACTATACCTTACATTTTCTTTTATATTTCTCTTGTGAATTATCTTGAGAATGTAACATTTGAGATCTTTAATTTTGTTTGCATGTAACATTTGATTAATGATTACATTGTAGTATTAGTGATGTATCACTTGCATATATGGAGAAATATTTCTTTATTGGGAAGTGAAGGTCCAGATTTAGGTAGCACTCACTAGCTTATTACTTTGCCATATTCGTACGTATATACGGAGTAATATACGTAGTATAGAGAAAGTTATGTAATGCTGCGGAAAATCGATTTCGAGATTTTAACGTAAATAAACGTTTTGGGGTCCCCTGATTCCGAAAAAGTGGGTCTTTTCAAAACGTCCGTCGGTCTTTCTATCTGACCGTCTGTGAACAACACTAGCGCGTAAATCATACGTGCGATTACTTCCAAAATGGATATTCCCGGTTGATCTGCGTCCACCTGAGGCGCCTCGATTTTGAAAAACTTTCTTCAAAATTTGAGGGTACTTTACATGAAGCCCCCCGGGCATTTTCAAAATTTTCTCAAAAACGGCTCCAAAGTTTTTCTTTAAATTTCTTGTAAAGATGGAGTAAAATACACTTATTTAGGTGAAATAAGTCAAAATTTCGTGGTTAACGGAATTTTCGAAAATTGCCAAAGTTTGAAAGTTTCTCGGCGTCTTCCTAGAACTACAAAATTGAAGATTAAATTTCTTTTTTTCCTTAAAATAAAATTTGTTGTTCCATGTGAGTTCTTTCATTAAGGTCCTGTACATTTTTTGAAAATGTTAGTAGTTTTTGCGCAATATTGCACGCAATATCAATGACGCTTATCTAAATTATATTCAAAATCTTGAAAAAGGTTTCATCCACAATCCTAAGTTATTTTGGAACTATATTAAATCGAAAAAGATTAAAAATTCTCGCAGATCTCATGTTATGACTTTTAAAAATATTCCGTTAAATAGTGATGACGATATTGCTAATAGCTTTGCCAGTTTTTTCAAATCAGTTTGTTTCCCATGATGCAATCAATGACCGTATTCTTGATTCTTCTCTTTTGGGCACTGCTAACACATTTAACATCAACAACATCACATTTGATGAAATTCGAATTGCTATAAAAAAATTGAAACCTAAAATGTGTAGCGGTCCTGATGGTTTACCACCGTTTATATTGAAAGGCTGCTATGATGCGTTATCATATCCCTTACACATTATTTACAATCTTATTTTAAAAATTGGAAAATTTCCAAAGAAATGGAAACTTACTAGTGTATGTCCAATACTTAAGTCTGGTACTAATGTAAAAATTGAAAATTATAGACCTATTTCAATAAATTCCTCTCCTGCTAAAGTATTTGAACAAATAATGTATGTTAAAATTTTTAACCATGTTAAATGCTACTTATCTGATTACCAACATGGTTTTATTACTGGTAGATCCACTACCACAAATCTTGTAAATTTTGTTCAGTATGTTTCAAGCAATTTAGACTGTAGAGTTCAGGTTGATACAATTTACACAGATTTTTCTAAAGCCTTTGACAAGATTAATCACAAAAAACTTTTATCTAAACTTTCTTTTTTCGAATTTTCAAACCAAATGTTGAACTTAATGAATTCGTATTTAACAAATAGAGAGCAATATGTTAAATTTCATCTACACAAAGCGTACCTTTATAAAACTGATTCTGGAGTGCCTCAAGGTTCAAATCTCGGACCTCTATTATTTCTAATTTATATCAATGATTTGCCTAATGTAATTCAATATTCAAAATGTTTACTTTGTGCTGATGATTTGAAAATTTATAAATCAATTGAAAATGAAAATGATTCAAACAAATTGCAAGCTGATATTAATAACGTCTACCGATGGAGCGTAGAGAATGATTTGTACTTTAATATTAAAAAATGTTGTTTCATTACTTATACACGAAATAAAGCATATCTAAGAACAAGTTACTCAATGAATAATGAATCATTAGAACGTGTATATTTTGTAAAAGACTTAGGTGTTACTATTCAACATAATCTGACTTACCATAAACACATATTTAATATAACTAATGATGCATTAAAAAATCTTGGCTTTATTATTCGAAATTCCAAAAATTTCAATAACACCTCAAGTTTAATACTCCTCTTTAATTGTCTTGTGCGCGCCAGATTGGAATACGCTTCAGTTATTTGGTCTCCTCATTGCATATCACTAAGTAACCAAATTGAAAAAATTCAAAAACTATTCTCGAGGTATTTATACTACAAAAAGTTCAATCAATCTGCTTATGAAGTTGCTTATACTATTTTAGTTAAAGAATTCAATCTAACTACTCTTGCCAATAGAAGAGTCTTTGCTGAACAATTGTTCTTATTTAAAATAGTTAATGGTCTATCAGATAGCAGTGAATTGCTGTCACAATTGTCATTTAATGCACGAGTATCAAATTTAAGAGGACGAGAATTATTATATTTCAATAAACCAAATACATCATCTCACAAATATTCACCACTCTTGAGAATGTCTTCAGATTCAATGAATTCAGTAGAGTGTGGGATTTAGACTTTAGTTTTTCTTTGCTAAAATATAAAGAGAAATTAAATAAAATATTGAATGATCACTGAATGTGGATTTATTGTGTTAAATATTGCTCGCTATTATGTTCCGATTATTCTGTAGATGCGTTTTCCATTTTTGTATTATTTTCATTTTTTATACTCATTTCTGTTCCTTTTTTGTAATGGCTGTTTTGAAGATTGTTTCCATTTTTGTTTATCTTACTGGTGTATTATGTTTTATCAATTTTGCAAAAAGATGTATTCTTGTAATTGGACTTTTGTAATTTAGTTTTGTTATATCATTTGAAGCTCTTTTTTATTATTGTGTATGTTTTGTATATTTTTCCTAGTAATGCCTACTGTAATTGGGGCTTTGCCCTGTAGTGGGTAATTAAATAAATAAATAAATAAATATTTGAAATTTTAAAAAATTACAAAATCAAGATTTTCTAAAAAACGGCTCCAAATTTTTTCTTTAAACTTTTTGTAGGGATAATGCTAAATGTGCTCTATGAGATGACATTAACGCCATATTACTCTTCTCTTTTGTTTTTTCGAAAATTGCAAAAATGTACTTTTTTATTTGTCTCTCACGTCGTTAATATTTACCTTAGCGACGATTTGTTCACATTATTATATTAATGAGTACATGTGCTTTAAATAATGCCAAATAAATTTTCTTGAAAATTGAATAGCTTTCTGTGAAAACTAGCTCAAAATTGCGCATTTTCAGAAACGCTCAAAGACCATTTTCTAAAAAATGGTTTCAAATATTTTGTTCAAACTTTTCGAACGGATAGTGATAATTGCACTTTTAAATATGGCGTAAAGTTCACTTGGGGGTATTTTTTTGTTTTTCAAAAATTACAAAAATGTAATTTTTTTTAATATTTCCAGCAATTTGTTAACACTATTCAATTTGTGAGTGCTTCAAATAACTTCAAATAAAGTTTTTGGAAAAATCAAAACTTTTCTGTAAAAAGAGCTTCAAATTTCGCATTTACAGTAGCGCTAAACGCCATTTTCTTGAAAACGGCTCCAAATTTTTTAACGAAAATTGCCATTTAGGGCAAGGTTTCACTGTTTTTTAATATTCCTAAAATAATAGTTTTGTTCTATTGGGAAACCGACAAAATAATAAAATGTCAAAAAAATGTAGTTTGGGCGGCGATAGATGACAGCTGTCAAGAGTATTGGCAAGTCCGAATACCTAGCCGAGATCAAACAAAACAGAAAACTAATACGGGAAAAGTGTGCCATTCTGTGACACAACTAGTTTTTCTATATTCTTTGGCTAGTGACGTTATCTTCTAAAGCGTAAAATACAGTTTTGGCTACATGCTATTTCTTTGTCCAATGCTTCCTCAATATGATTTAATAAAATTTTATTCTCTTTGTGTGAAATTTAATATTCGAAAATTAATTTACAAAGGAATGCGAATTTCTTATAAAGAAGTCTACAAAGAGAGGACTTCAAAAAATTCTTTATTATGCTTTCTTATTCTGGATCCGTCCATTAAACCAAATTGGGCAAATAAATTTAATTAGTGATAATTAATGACTTTTTAGTAATTTTAAAGGAAGACAAGTTCCTCCACGTTTCTAATGTTCATGATTTTATAAGATTTCTATTCCTTAGCAAAATGTAGATTAAACAGTATGACGCTCGTATTTTTTAAAGAAAAGACTTTTATTAATTTTGTGTCTTACAGTGTATAGAGAAAATTGACGATCCTGTCAAAAATGACGATTGTGAGAAATTATTAGGGATATCTTTACAATGGAAGAATCTCCCACGGATTATTAGACTGGAATATCACATTTCAGAATATATTTCTTTTCTTTTATTAATTCTAATGTCAAGAAATTATTTTAATGTAATGTTTTGTTTTTCGAGTTTTTTCAAATATATCGTGGATGATGTGAGAACATTTGAATTTGGTCTTTCATAAAAAATGTCATTCAAATTTGCGTTGGTCAATGCCTTTTTTCTCAAGAGAAATTCTTGGTGAAAAGATTTTCTTATCTAGTATTTTATAAACAATATTTTCTTAGTTGTGTGATTTTCATCAGTGAGTATACAGAACTGTTATTATGATTTAGGAGATAAAAAGAAACTTACACTGACAAATCTTTTTGGGAAACAATTTCCATTGAACTCCGCCAGCTAATTTGTGGAAAATATAATATGGTACCGAAACTTTTGAATGCTTTTCAACCTGCGTCAAATTGTCTTTAAATGATTAAGTTTTTATCTGATAAATGGCTTTGGTTTATTGAAAAAATGCCTATTTTTAATCGAAAGTAATTCTTGTTTTTTTGTATGTTACAACCAACAAAGATTTTGATTTCGAAGACAGAGGCTGATAATTACTGCCGAACTGTGGTAATGCATCAGAGTTATTTTCCTTGCGAAGAAGGAAGTAGAGATTCCTTTGTTTCTTTTTATTGTCTCCCGTCACGGAAAGATGTGTTACTCTTCACTTGCGCAGAAAGTAGTTCCGGTGCAGAGCTCTCAGAACCGACTCTCATCTTTACGTAACAGGAGGCCATGTTCTACGATGGAAGCAAATACGATCGGAATTTCTTGTGTAGATTTTTAATTTTCCAAACTCCGATCATTAGAGGCATTTTTAATATATTTTTGCACCCCTTCTTGCGAAATCTGGTTACAGGGGACTCGTTTTTGTCTTACAGTACTTAAAAATCAATTGTAAATATGAGGGCGCGTTCTGCCTGCCCATGCACTAACGAATTGTGTTCGGTCAGTGATTTCTTAAATTTGTTTCCTCATATGTATCTAAGGACTATGTGGTGCTAGTGTAATTTTTTTTCGAAAATTGTAGAAAGTTAACACGGCAAAAGTACAATTTGAAGGATGGAGATTTTTGTTTAAAATAAAATCTGTTAAAAAATCAGCTCCTTAAAAACGGTCATGTACACTTTTCCGAAAAAGACGAGTAGTTTTCGGGTAATTTCGGCTTGATGTTAATAATATAAAATAGCTCCAAATCGTTATTTTCAATTTTTTCATGGATAGAAATAGTTTCGCTTAAAAGAATGGCGCAAGTCTGATTTTTGTTGAACTCTCTGAATTTTAGAAACTTGCAAATTTAGAAATAATACGAGAAAGTAGGTGCTGTCGTCTTTTTTCAAAGATGTGTTGTAAAGGCATGCAACAACAGACCTTTTTGTAATACCTTATTTCTTTTTGTTGCAGGTGAATTGCTCTTCTAATCCAGTTTCATCATAACACTCCATCAGAAAATGTCCGAGGAGAAAACATCGGAAGTGAGGCACTTCAGATTAGATATTAAGATTGGCAGGTTTGACTCTTGGGAACACATTCATTCCCAAGTTATTAGCTTTTTAATTGTGCCAACATTAATACTAATTATGATGCTACAGAAGACAATGTATACTGTCTGTAGCTATCTTTTACGGGTGTAAGGAGCTATCGAGGTTGGTACATATCGATTTGGCGAACTGCGCCTGTGCAACAAAACGACTGAGGGCAACGGAGACAGTCCCATGCGTCATGGTGTTTTAGGCGACTCTCACCGCTTTTGGCGGTAAAAGGAAATTGAAAAAAACATGTTGCCTTCTTTACCCCATACATTTTAATACTTATAGCAACACACATCGACAGGTTATATATTTTAGCAGAGCAGCGAGCCTGACGTTTATTTCCTGAGTTAATATTTTAGGGTACCCCTGCATAAAATAAAAAGCAAACTTTTTCAAGTAGGTTTCTGTTTTGTGTTTCGTATTGCAGTGTATACCGAAAGAATGTAGCGTTTTAAAGTGTGTGCGCACCGAATATAAAAATAATTACTTGTTTTATTCATTCCATGGGGGAAGCTTCTCGAGCCAAAATGAAACCACTTCTCAGGAAGAAGGATCGCCCCGTAAATATTGCGTAATTGCACCCCTGTGTGTTAACGCGGGGTGCAAATAGTAAGAGAGGGAGAGTAGGGACAAATCCACGTTCATTACTAGGAGAATCACGAGCATTTTATGTTCGTGTTTTGTTTAATTTCCTGTTCGGACTTTTACGATATTCACACGCTCTCTTCGTGTCTTTAAGCAGAGAGAAAGTGCGTAGAGATGTTCGCTAAAAGGTAGCTGCTGAATGTAGGCATTTTTGGGCCTGATTTTTCTGCGTTGTTCTGAGGTATCCAACATGTAATTGGTTTTGGTGAAATATCTAGATTGTTTTCTCCAATTGTATATTTTGATATTATTTAGTAAAAATGTTTACCAGCTTCGTTTTCAAGGATTTGTCATAAATATTTCAAACTAACGTGTTTCATGTTTTCTTATGATTCTGGGGTGTAAATGGAAGCAAAACGATGATATACCACTCCGATTGCACAGTCGTATCCAGTGTGGAGGCTTTTTGCTTTAAGAAGTTTCATAATATTTTCTCTTGCGATGAATCTTTTTACTTTACTTATTGTATCTTCATTTATTATCCACATATTTTTTCTTTAAAATTTTCTTAGAGGTATGATAAATATCCTGAATAAGATGGCGTAAACGCAATTTTGCTCCATTCTTTTGTTATTTAAAAAATACACAACTGTAATTTTTTTGACTTCTCCCTCACTCTTCTCCCTCCGTCGTTAATATGTATATAATCAGCAATTTGTCTACATTTGTGCAACCCTATACATACTTCACGTGTTGTCTCAACGTTTTCTGTGAGAATGAGCACGAAATTCAGCTTTTTTAGAAACCCTCAAACGCCATTTTCTCAAAGAAGGCTCCTTTTTCTAAAATATTTTGAACGGATGTGTCTAAATGGATAGAATAACAGGACATTAATGCCACTTTCACGTATTCTTTTGTTTGTCCACAAAATAAATGTAATTTTTTAATGTCCTTTACGACGTTAATATTTACATTACCAGCGCATTATATACATTATTGCATTTCTGAGTACAATAGCTTTATTTTGCTTTAAATTAAGTTTCTCGAAAATCCAAAGTTTTGGGAGAAAATGAGCTTTAAAATGCGTATTTTCAGAAACGCTCAGACAATCTTTTCTCAAAATTGCCTCCAAAATTTTTCAACGAAAATTTCCAAATAGGATGAGATTTTACTCTGTTATAATATTCTTAAGGTAATTTAGGAAACCGAAAAATTGAGAAGATTTTTTAAAAAAAATGTACTACCTTGGGTGGTGATAGATGGCAGCTAACAAGAGGGACCGAAAACCTAGCCCAGATCAAGGAAATTGGAAAACTATATAGTTCGAGAAAGTCTGTGCAATTCTGTAGCACCACTAGTTTTTTATGACGTCTGTTGGTTTGTTATTTATCTCTCAACGACTTTTGTGGGCTATTGCAATTCGTCAGAGATCCACGAACCGTAAGATAACAAATAAAATTTCCACGATTTTCTATCTTCGAACCCGGTTTTTTAAGTTCTTTTTATGGACAAAACACACTATTCTGTTGTTGTTGGTCCATATTATGACTCGAGTACCCTATGTGTGTTCAATGAATGTGAAAATGTTTGTCTGAACTATGTAGCATTCTAAAAGATGTGGATAAGTGTTTCAGTTGTTCTTATTCGTGAAAATGAGGTCAGGGGCACATTCGCAGAACAGGAAGCTACTGAACAATTTTATAGTGTTTCTAGAACCTAAAACGACTGTAATGTGAGAAAATGAACTTTTAATTGGAATATTAGAGAAATAAATTCAGAAATGTTCTCATTTCTTGTTACAAAAAACACAAGTTTAAAATGTGTATAATAGAGGTATCTCCCCGAGTGCATCCCCCCAACCGGGACAAGCTCTAAGCTCTACATATGTGTGGGTAGTATAGTGCGTGTATGTGTGTGTATAAATAAGGGGTGAAGATAGGACACGGAAAAGGAAGGGAAGAACGTTAGCTATTTAGCCAATGTCGAAAACTCGCCTCCGACGGGACTCGAAACCTCCCGGTCAGTGTCGCTGCCACGGTGTAAGATGTATAGGTGTGTCAATTAGCCGCAAATTTTGGGGCAAATTTTCTGAAGCCAGTTTGAAGCTAGTTCCTGGCTTGTCCGTAGGGTGCGCACGATGGGTTTGGGTCGCGGGTAAGATATACGTCTTAAGATGACATCTTAAACTGTGACACCCCTGTGTACTGTGTAACTAACTGTGTAATAACACAGTTTCACAAAGCATTTCCTACCCATTTTCGTAACAGTTCGCTCTAGAATTTACCAATTTCGCCGTGAAGCGACAAATCACTGACTTGAAATTTGAAATCAGCTGGCCACAGAGCTGTCGAATGGATTACGACCAATCACGACCTTGCCCAAATGAGACCCAAAGATCGCAGCGCTTATATGCGAGAACTGTGAGAACTATATAGCCTCACATAAGCTTCAGTTTTAGACTGGGAGTGGACACACCGTGGTCGCTGCAGAGGCAGCGTCAATGCTCGTGGAGATGGCGGGGGAACCGTCGTCGCGTGCGTTCGGCCATCGATGCGACTCGTTTCTGCGCGCCCCCGACGGGGCGACTGCGGCGTCCGATTGAGCGCTTGAGATCTCCCTGGTTGTTTTGCCGGAAGTCGCTTTCAGTAATGCGCTCTGCGCTGCTCGTTTCGCTGCCTTGCTTCTTTACTCTAAGGCTTTCTTCCATTTTTAAAGAGTACGCGCCAAGTTTATTGTCCGGAAAAGTTTATTTTAGTTCTCGGTTCATGAGACGAGGCAAATACGAAAGAAAAAAAACAATCTAAGAAAGACTGCAATGAATTTAAAAACTGGGTATAGGAAAATGCTTAAGACATGGTGCTATTGTATTGATTTCCACTTTGCTAAGTCCCAAATAACTGAATCGTAAATAAATGTCTTATTGACATCGGTTTGACTTCGATACTAAAAATATTTTCGTTCAAATGTTTCTACCAGATGTACAAATGCTTTTCAGTATTATTTTGGTATTAATGATTATTTTGTAGTACAGTATTTCATATGATTTAAAATGAGCATTGAGCATCAACTTGCTTTTGATTGTTGCCGCAAAGAGAAACATTGTATGAGTATAAATTTGCTACGATGTTATTTAATGTCAAAGAAATTAAATTAAAAGTTTTGAACTAGACAATATGACGTGGCTAGGTTTCGTTCGCAGTTCGTCTGTTTGCGTCATTAAGGCCCTTCCCGAGCGCCATCTTGTCGTCCTCGCGTGGCTTATTGAACTTTGTGGCGGTCGCGTCGTCGTAATTGTTGATTAAAGTGAACCCGCAATAAAACGTAATGGAGAGCAAGCAGAGCCTGGAATCGAGGCCGTGACTTTAATTACACTGCCACCAGGACAGAGCGCGCGCCCTTCGCGGCCTGCATCTGCAGTGCTTCGCGTCCTCGACGGCACGCTGACGATTTGCTTCTAGCGCGAGTGCGTCAATGAAGCCAACTTTGTATGGACCGAGATTTCTAACCCGAAAATATCGACGACAAGAGCGAGATCGTTAAGCGAGATTGCATTTGCTCCTGCGTAATTTATACGCGTTTTCAACAACTTTCAATATTTTCAAGAATGTGCAATACATCACCTTTACGTACAATTCGGTCATTCTGGCACCTTATTTGTGAATATGGATTGATTTTGAAAGCCATGAAACGAATCTAATCAACAGAAATACTTTAGATGGCTCCATTAATAGTACATTACTCTCGCTTGTGATACATCTGTGCGGTGGCAATAGTTTAATTGTCCCTTTCAGACTGTTATTTAATTTTATCAAATTATTAAATTTTCCTTTACAAAGCATTTAAAGTCAAAAACATTCACACTAAAATTTGGTCGCTCTTCACTGTGCTTCATTTTCTGAATAATTTTATCTACCTTAATTTTTGTCTTATCTTGTTAAATACTTGTGCGCTTCTTTCAGCATTTTTTCTCCGGCACTCAGCTGCAACACTTCTACCGTTTGTGCTGTCACCGTTTTTTAAAAATATTTTATTAAGTTAATTTTTCAATTAACGTTAATTTTGCTTCGAGGCATGCTTTAGTTTTTGTTCTTTCCTACTCTTATATACTTTCAGTCCCTAAAATTTCAGTATACACAGCGAAAAATTACACTTCAATCCAATTCATTACAACTGGGGCGTCTAATGCAGAGGATGATGGAGATTCTCTTTGCGAGCTTTGCAGTGCTAACCCGTCAACTCAATTTATACGCAGCGTACGAATTCGCTCTCCACTCCCACTGACCGGATGAGCTAACTCAGAACTAGTATTACTGTTGTTTCTGTTACTACTCCGACCGGAGGTCCGAGGAATCGAGTTCCGAGAGAGGCAGATTTTCGATACTAGCCATATAGCCACATCGAATTCAGCCGCTGCCTGGATGATAATTCTAGCGATCGGTGGCTCTGATCTGACGTTTTACGTGATTTCTCCGGTCAAAACAAGGTGAACGCTGGAGCAGTACCCTATCGAATGGGTCATGGACCACGCGTGAACTTTTCTTCCTCTTCCTTGCCCTATCCTCTCCCCGTATTCAAACTCATTCACACTTACATGCACTACCTTACCTCACATTTTGGGAAACCAATCAGGTGGTTAGAACTTATTCCCGGTTGTGGCGGGACTCCGCTGAGGAAAAGTACCGCTCTTCTCAAGCCGCCGTGTAGGTCGACGCTCAATCTCACCACACGGAGGACCATCGCCACATCCCGGGATATTGCATTCTTTACGCAAGTGGGACTAATGACCATAGCTGCTGAGGTGCCGGGTCCAGAAGCGTCAATCAATCAATCAATCAACCAATCAATCCACTCCCAATGCGTACGACTCTACTCCCGCCCCATACACACGCCACACCAAACCTTAGCCACGAGTAATCCTGACCATTTCCCGCCATGTTATTTCCTGTTCTCGAGTCCTCTTCCCTACACATACACACACATACACGCACGCACACATACGCACTTACACACACGCGCGCACACTCACATGCGCGCGCGCACACTCACGCATACACACATGCGCGTACACGCACGCACACAGACAGACACATACGCGCGCGCGCCTGCACACACACACAGACACACACACACACACACACACGGCATCCCCAGCCCCGCCTATCCGGGAAGTTGGGCAAGGGTCGGCCAGCGCTGCACGTGATGTTGCCGGCTCCGCCGCCAGAGCCGTTGTTGTCGCGGAGCGGTTACCCGCGCGGAATGAAGCCCCGTCCCGTGTTCTGCCGGTCGAGCTGTGCGCCAACTCAAATAGCTGCGCTGGAAGAGCAAGCCCTTTCGGATGCAGGTCACGGGAGCACGGGACTGAACTCGGACCGGGCAAGCGTGAATAGCCACGGGCAACAGGGATTCGAAGTGAGTTGGCCATGTGTGTCGCAAGAAGTGAATTTCATTAACTGATTCAAAGACCCCTTGTATTTTAGCTTTAAAATATCTCCCTTTTCAAAGTGGAATTGAATTTTTTTGTCGAGAGTAATGATTGGTATGAGTTGCAAAAAGTAATTGACAATAAACATTCGTAAGAAATTATTTTCAAGTTTCAAATCGTTCGTTAATCTTTATCTATTAATTATAATTAATAATTATAATTAATTTTAATTTATTATAATTAATTATTATAATACTTATTAATTAATTATAATTAATTATAATTAATTATAAAGTAGCATGTTTCTCGGCAATTTATCAAAGACCCTCGAAAACTGTAATGGTGTTTGGCGGACAGTTGTAAGCCGTTTTAACAATATAAAATTGGAATTTTTATTTAAAATTATTATTTCCATTAAATTAATTAATTAATATATATATAATAGTATAATTTTCTTTGCTTCAATATTTCTGATCACTTGTGCCTATTGTTGAGTTAATATTTTATTACGAATACAAAAGTTCCAATAAATTACTCGACATTTAATGGAAATTTCATGAAATTCTTTAAATACATTGTCCCCAAATATTCTCCTTTCCTTAACCGATGTTCATGAGACAGTTGATGCCAGCATTTATACAAGATATGAATTTAAAAACGAATGTGTATAATGTGGGAAATTCTTATTTAATGGAAATAATAATTTTAAATAAGTATCCCAATTTTATATTGTTAAAACGGCTTACAACTGTCCACAAAACACCATTACAGTTTTCTAGGGTCTTTGATAAATTGTCGAGAAACATGCTACTTTATTTCGTCATACGCGCGATATATCATCTGTAACACTAATAAATACTCACATTGGGATTTCGTTTAGTCACTGAAAGCTTTTCTGGCAGTTTCAACAGAGTCCATTACTATTTGGTTCCCTCCCATTCATCGCGGTCGTAAACAGAATCGTCGCTATCAGCTCCGTGCATCGTGGCTTTGCCAGGAAGGAGCGTGGGGCGGAGGCGCGGGGCGTGAGATCTGCGGCGTGTAATCGGAGTTGCGCGCCGGAGTTCCCGAACCAGAGCAAATCCCCTCGTCCGCCGGCCGCGCACGCCGCAGTCGCGTGAATTATGTCGCTAAGCGCGTGTCGGGTGCGGCGCAGCGGCCGCGCGGAGCCGAAAAACAGAGCAACGGAGCTGCTTGCTCTCCAGGAGTTCCCAACTACCTGCGCGATTCACGCGAAGGACCCT
Organism: Acheta domesticus; assembly: GCA_031308135.1. Lineage (NCBI taxonomy): Eukaryota > Metazoa > Arthropoda > Insecta > Orthoptera > Gryllidae > Acheta > Acheta domesticus. Next base: position 129,976,758 of record JAHLJT010009419.1, read on the forward strand.
CCCGATTCCTAATCCGCTTAGCGCATGGCGCGCTTGGCCCTCGCGTAAGGACGCGCCGCACAGATTATCTGACGAGTATCATAAGGTGCTGGGCTGTCCGGGATGAGCCGCGTCACAGTCGGCGGAGCTGGAGTTTCAGCCATCATGTGCCCTTCCTCAGTGCTATACTGCTGAGCATAGCTCTAAAGAACGGCGCAACAGGATGGTCCAAACGTCAGCTCGACTCTTGGATGTCTGGGATGAGCCGCGTCACAGTCGGTCGAGCTGACGTTTCGGCCATCATGTTGTGGCTGTCTTCAGTGTTATACTGCTAAGCATAGCCCTGAAGAACGGCGCAGCAGGGTGTCCCGAACGTCAGCTCGACTCTTGGATGTCTGGAATGAGCCGCGTCACAGTCGGTCGAGCTGACGTATTGACCATTCTGTTGTGGCGTTCTTCAGAGCTATGCTCAACAGTGTAGCGCAGAAGAAGGACTCAACATGATGGCCGAAACGTCAGCTCGACTGACTGTGACGCGGCTCATCCCGGACACCCAAATATAAAATAACTGCGGCCGCGGAAGCTTACAAATCCACCGAGTATCATAAAGATTCTTTGCGTTAGTAAGTATTCCGGGTGAGCCAATTGCTGAAGATGTTAGTCCCCTAAGTGTAGTAGTGTTAGTTGCATCCCGAGAGATAGCAGTTTCACTGTCGCTGGAACAAGAGATCCACCACCTACCTACTCGTCCGATTGCGGGTTTTTGCCCTCCAAGAATATCTTCCAGCGTGACACTAATCCAGCCGCGGCAAGCTGGAAGTTCCCAACTGGTTTCCTGCCATGTGTGGTAGTGTAGTGCATGTACGTGTTTGTGTGTGTGTGTGTGTGTGTGTGTGTGTAAGGAGAGAGGGCAAAAATGGGAAGGAAAGATTGCGGGCAGTCCGTATCCGTTTTTAGCGTACTGCTAGGGCAGGCGCGGGACTTTGATCGGAGAAACTGCGGAAAAAATTCAATCAGAGCAGCCAGACGCTAAAATTGTACTCCAGACAGAGACTGAGTTCAGTCCATGTAGCCAGTATAAAAAAATCGCCACCGCCTGAAATCGAATCGTGTGATCTCCCGATCGAAAACATTGGTGTTTCTGGCACGAAAAAGCTTGGGGCAGGACATCAAAGAAAGCGGATTTGACCTTCTGCCACAATAAAATTGTTATTGATACTAGCTTACCTATGCGAGAACTCTCGCAACCCAAAAACATGTTAAAACCCACTCTCTTTCCTATCCTTCCATTTCCATATCAAGGAGGGGATGTTTTAACGAAAGTGTTTATTCGTTTAACTAGTGGTGCTAAAACAGCACATACTTTCTCCCTAGTAATTTCACGCATAATTACGCAAAAAATACTCTAAGTTTAGAAAAATTGAACATGATCTTATTTAAAAATTTATCTTTAAGGAAGAGATTTCATTAAGGGAAAAATATATCTTTAATATTTTAGTTGTGGGAGGACTGTGAAAAAAATTTTAACTTTTGCAATTTTCTAAAAATCAAGGTTTTCAACGAACATGAGACCTGTACCATTTTATTAAACACTATTAACAAGAAAATTTAATCAAAAACGTTGGAGCCTCTTTTTGAAAATTTTGATATCCCAGGGGCTTCATATACCCCTTCAAGTACTCCCCCAAATTATAATATCGGTTTCAAATTCAAGGGACCACGTCATTAGCCCGATCAATTGAGGGAATATCAGTTTTGGAGAAAATCGACTGAACGGTTTAGCCGTGAGCATTTTTCACAGACAGACGGACATATAGACAGACAGACGTTTTGCCGTCAATCAATTTTTCGGTATCAAGGGCCTACAAAACATGGATTCTGGGTACACCATGTGATAGAGGATTTTTTTCTAAATTTAGCAACAGGATTAACACACTTTTTCGTTACCAGGGTCCAGTAATGAAAGTTTTTCTGTGGAAACTTTGCCGTTTTTCGCGCATCATTGCATAACTTTCTCTCTACTCCGTAGCGAGGAAGTAAAAATGTGTAAATGTAACTTCCAATATACTTACAGAATATCCTAAAAAATGAAATACTAAATGAGTGCTGAAAATGACATGAGAAAAAAACACTTAGAATTATCAGACTTTGGGGGGGGAGGGTATGATTCCCGCCCCTTCGCCCACAGACGCCCCTGCCCGGAGTCCCCAGCTACCTGCGTGATTTACGCAAAGGACTTTCCTGTTACCTAATCCGCTTAGCGTGCTTCTGCCTGCCGCAAGGATTCAGCGGACAGATTACCTAATGGGTATCATAAGGATCTTCTCTTTAAGGATGTTGATCTCTTAACTTCTGGGGATGTTATGGCTTGATAACTGTGTGTAACAGAGGTGTTTTTTCCACCCAGTTGACGTAATTGTTTGTACAGGTGTTTCTGCAAGTTAAACGAAAAAAGACGTGAGCAAGAACAGAACTGTGTTATGTTAAGGACTAGAAAAAATTGCAACCTTATTTCTTTGACCCGAATTGGACCTCATATTTCGGCAAACGATGCACCTATACAGTAAAAACAAAACAGAATACAACAACGAACAAACGAAATAAATACGACTTTATAAATGTACCCAATTTCAGTGCATTGTTGTACTGTGAATTTGAATAAAGGAGCTGAAGGTGAGTTTCATTCAACCCATTTATTCCCCACAACGTACACTACAAGGGGTCCACCGTCGGCGCTGCCGTGGTGGAGCGTAGTAGAGTCCGGAGGCTGTGGACGCGAGAGCGAGATCGCGCTCGTCAAGACGATGGCGGTGAAGTCAAAGAGAGCGAGCACATAGACGTAGCACAGGTCGGCGATTGTAGATTGTCCTTTGAATCCAAGGGGAGTGATGGGAAGAATTTTGCCAAGATTCGTTTCCAGATACTGCCAGCAGACGGACGACCGACCGACCGACCGATCGATATATCGAACAAACGACTGATCGATAGACCGACAAACAGTCTGTTGAATGGTTCGCACTCTAATTCTCGTATCTCACCGCATTCAGTGTTCTGCTATGCCAGCGTAATATTGACCCTGCTGGCCAATTAGCTACCTGCATGCAGGTCATTTATGACTTTCGGGGGCACCTTAACAGACGGCTTTGGTGCAGCGTTCAGTTGCTGCGCCCTGTCAGTGTAGCGCCTGACAACCATGCACGTCCGGGCCAGATGTCCGGACCTTGCACAGCACATGGCAAACTAATATTATGCGTCTTATTATTTTTAATAAACGTCTTGTCATGAATTTGAGAATTTATATCACTTAGAAAAAATGTACGATTTTCTGATTAAAAGTCGGAAATCAAAATCAATAAGTATCTCCAATCTCTTCTCAACCATGCATTTACATTTATACGTCTGTAACAACTGACTTTAAATCTTCTATCTCTTCACATCTTCATCACACAAAAAATCATTTATTTTGTTTTAACAAGGTGCATTTTCGAAATGTGTGAAGCAATAACAGTCTGAATATTTAATAAGAACCATTGATATTTCACCAGACTGGTACAGTAACTGACGTTTTGAAAATAGAGTACCAAAACTATATTTAAAAGGAATGCGGGATGGAATTTAGGCCAAGATTTAAATTCATCTGCAGTGGAGTACCCTGATATGCATTGCATATGCACCCACTACGCAGGCCAAAAATATTCGGGCTGGAAATTACACTCTTGTTGGTTGAATTTCACGAAACAGCGTGTTGAAAATGTTCCACTATTTGTGCAAGTATATTTTTTAAAGAAATTTCCTATCTAAATCTAAAAAAATTACCTACCACACAGGTGATGGTTGGAAAATTCCATTTGAACTAAAGAACTGTGAAGGTCGATTTTAGAAGAAATTTAAAAGCTCTCCTTTTATTCTGTAAATGTGCATCTCTCATACCAATATTTTTCTAGGTTTAACTCAGCATTGAGTAAAGTGATAAAATTAAATTAGAATCCATTCCGAGATTCAATGTGTTTGTATTGAAATCTGAAGGTCACCATGAAAATAATTGTAAAAATATGAATAAGAAAATGAACTTTTCACATGTACTACACTAAAGATAACAAATTATCAATATATTTTGATAATAACTACACTAAAGATAACACATTATCAATAAAATATATTTTGACTGTGATTTCAAAATATAACTTTGGAAAACCGTTATCTTGGGTACATTTTTCCACTACCTTCCTTTTGTCTTTCCCACAAACTTTATTATTCGCACGTCTCTTTTAGACATAATAAATCTGGCGTCCTTAGGGTTTTCCATATTTATTCTTTATACCGTTTCGTTATGCTTTGCTTTGTTTATGCTAATGTTAACGCTTTATATCTACTGTATTTATGCTATGTATTTTATTTGCTACCTACATCTTTTCCAAAAGTATTTGCGAAATAATCTATTCTCTTGACCTGATATTTAATCATGAAAAGCGCGACTTCAAAGCAGGAGACGCAGTGGTATCTTACTATTTCAGTCTCGGTCTTCCGGGAACTGAGATGGTTGTGAAGATGCAATGAATGAACGCGTTCACAAAGTGTCTCGGGTGACAGCTTCTGAGAATTTTAGGAACATAGATCCCGTGATAGACGTCAGGGTATTGCATATCCTCCTACTTGTTTTCAAGTTTCTAAGAGCAAAAGACGCCCCAGAATCATTGACGTGTGTCCAAACTTCTGTTGTAACTAACCAAGTTTCCTTAGAGAGAGTGGAGAAATGAGGAAATGAGAAGTTGAATGCAAGGTGTGGTCCATCTGTCTAATGGAAGTTTAAGAGGAATCGAAAACACGAACAAGTCCTACTTAAGTTATTTACGATTTGTAATGCTTTAAAGGAGATGAGAGTAATTACGATTCGATCCACCACTTCCGTTCTCCTTCCATGACAATTAGTTCGTTTGAGGACGAGTAGACTCACGTAACATAAAAGTTATTTCAGATCATTTGCATGATCGTAATTATTCTTATGACACGGAACCATATGCAAACGTAAACATTTGTGGGGTAATATTTTCAGAACATAAACTTCAGCAATGGTATTCATTATGTGCTTGTAATTTAGTATCAACAATATGAGAGTCTGAAAAGCTGTATTTTCCGAATCCTAATTCCATGAGTTTTGTTTATTACGTGTGGTAGATATGGACCCAAAGACTGATAATGTATTTTGCTAATTAGAATTGATTGTATAGACATTTTTATTATTGTGATTTAGTGTTTTCAATTAGAAAGATTGAAAGAAAAATTTAATTTAATTTATATTGAATTGATTCCTGAAGTAATCATGAGTTAACACAGTAAAATGTAGTGGATCCGACCGTAAAATTATAATTTTAAAAGACGCATTTCCTTTTTCCTGTTACTAACTTTCGGTTTACGTTCGTCTCTTATAACAATCGAAGGATGATGAAACAATTTTAGTTTTGTATTCAACTCCCCAGGAACATTGCATTTCTTTCTGGTATACTATCTATTAACGGTAGCCATCATCTACACGAAGCAGGCAGATCTTTAAGACTTCCTTTAGTCAGAGAGCTTTTACAATACTTCTACAGCTCTCATTTTTTTCAACTTCAATGCGAACTCCTCTGCTTTCTTTTTATGATTATCAACCTTTGGAGACAACAGTGTTCTCATTGTTAACAGGCAAAGGAAAAACAAGCCTTCAAAAATTTACGCGATGTGAATGGTGGGTTGCCAGAAGTCCATGCGCTTCTTCAACATTCTGGGAGCACTTATCTTGCAGCGTTGATTACACGTTTACTTTAATAATACAGGATATCCAGGGAAAAACAACAAAACTTCGAAAATAAACTCCTAATAATTTTAAACATATTTTGCCTAATAAACTCCTTCGATATTCCAAATGACTGAGTCACAATAAGCACACAAACGTTGGCTTGAAAAAAAACTTTCTATTAAAAAATTTGTATTTCAGAAACACCTAAACATGTAAATTGTTTATTATTTAGAAAAAAATGAATATTTTTGTTTAGAAAGAATAATTAACACAGAAATTTTAAAAAAGCACCCAATTTACACAATGCGACTGCTTTTCTATTTCTGTGTTACTTTTTCATTGTGAACCAATACATTATTTTTGAAGTTCCGACGTTTCCTCCCTGGACACATGTACTAACGCTTTTCATTTTCGGAATTGCTATTAGGCAGATCTTTATTTCTAGCTTCTGATTCTACATTGTCACCAGTACATATTTTTTTTACAATTACTTACGTATTAGTGGTCGCAATGCAGATATAATACATTTAATAGTGACATAACACGAACTGAACAAAATGCTCGTATTTTTTCGCCTGAGATGGTCACTATTATTGCAATTTTCTCGACCAAAATAAATAGTTGGATATCATTAAATTCCTTTTTCATGCTTCTTAAAGGCATTGTATATTAAAACAAGATTAATATTTTTTCTGTATATCTTTACGTTGATGAAAATATAACAAATATTAAATATTCAAGAGAGAAACTATAAAAAAATGTTTCATCTTCCCCTACCTCCAGTCTATTTTCATTCACCTTCGTGTTCGCCGCTTCCGCTTTCCGGTTTCAGATTCCACTAATATCTCACCACAAATGCTTCCGTCGCTGCCTTCACTTCCTCCGTCCCATAGTCTTCTCCCCATTCCACACCATTTCCGCCTCTGCCCCCTATTCCAGACTCATCCTCACTTTCCGCTCCCGCCATCACCGCCCCCACCCTCCCTCCTCCACCGCCTTTTCATCGACCCCAAGCCCTCTCTGTCTCCTTTACAACATGTACCGAAGCTGCCTTCACCTGTGTTATCGCCTCTCTATTCCCCTCCGCTTCCTTTTTCGCATGCGCGACTTCCGTCACATCCCCTTACCTCCTAGGTTACCGTTGTCTCATTTTCCGTATTCACCTCCTTCGCTTCCACCGCTTTCTTCGCCCCATCCCAATTCTCATCCAACATCCACTCCACCTTCGTCCAACTTCCATTGGTTCTCAGCCTTTTGCGCCTACATGTCAGTAGTATGTTATAGTACTTTTTAAATTTCTCTTTATCGTCTATTCGATGTTAATGTAATGTTCACACACTTGAAAGACAAATTTTTGTCGAGCAAGTATCAATAAATATATTTCAAAAAAAAGACTTTGCGCCTCGTCTGCCGACTCCTTCGTCATCTTCACATCCAACCTACACCCCACATGCTGCTGCTTTCGTCCTCTTTCCCCTTGTCCACAACCCGCCTTCCTCCCGCGACTCCGTCTCTGCCCCAGTTCCCACTTCCGTGCGCTCCTTTCCTTTCCCGATCATTCCGCCTCCTTCACATTCGCTACTTCCTTCCCATCGTCGCCGTTTGCACCATAACTTTCCCCTCACCCCTTCCATCCGTCACCGCAACCCCCCTTCCCCACCGCCGCCACCTCCAGCGCCGCGCTCGCTTCCATCTGCAGCCCCGGTGGCGCTCCCCGTCAGGCTGTCGGCGTTGAATTTCAATGGGCCGCGCGCGCTGTGTGACAGAAATCCCCGGGCTCTGTCGCCTTCCCCCGCGCCTCCGTCGGCGATGTCGCCCACGAACGGAGGACTCCGAAATTAGGGATCGCGCGCTCTGAACAGAGGTTGCGACTGACGAACAATGAAGCGGCCTTCTGCGAATTTCCCTTACCACATGAATGTTTAAATGGGCTTTGAATTCTCTCTGGTTGGAATACCGAACGAGGGTCCTTGCAGACGTTGTGAGTTTTTGAAAATACTTTTTTTAGAAATTTTTTCCGCTTTCAAAGGCCTTTTACTTGAGAGTTGATCGTATGTGGAATTCATTGAATTACTACCAATGATGAATATTACAAAGGTTTATCACCGAATCACTTATTATATTGCAGCATAAATTTAATGATGATTCTATTACACATTTTTGGCCTTTTAGAAGAAATATTTATCCCATGAATAAATTGTAAATTCCAAACTATTGTATATATTATTAGTAGATGCGAAAGTATTTTAAAATTTTCTTGTATTGTAATCTGAAAAAATATTCTCAACAGTAGACGTTTTAGTACTTTTGTCTGTCTGTCTGAGGCACAACAGCCTGACAGGGCCAAGGACTACCTGCAGCGTAGTGACCTTCTTACCATGGGTTAAGAGGTTCTTGTGGTTAGCATATAGACATCCCTACTCATTATTCTCGTCTTCTCAACCTGAGAAGTGAGCTTTCTTATTGTCACACAGCGACAAATACTGGGACATTGCGCAAGGAAAGCGCACACTATAATCTGCCCCGACCGGGAATCTATCCCGGAGTCGCGTTGTGGAAAACGAGCACGCTGACCATACGTACGAACTGTATTAATGGTAATGTTATGAACTTTGTACTGGTAATGTTATTAATTTTTAGAACGCACTAATTGTACTCATGGTAAAGGTAGGGAACAAATCACCAAAATCTAGAGTGGTTATCACATGCGATTAAATAAAGTAAAACACCATCTCTGTTCTGTGGAGGAAAAAAGCGCGTGAACATTAACAGTTTGTTGGTTTTATGCGTGCTAGTATTCCAGGTAAAAAAATTTCGGCCGTAGAAATGAACATCAGCGTGGTATGCATAGGGACATACATAGAAGTTTCTTACTTCTTTTGCTGAGAAATGCTGCTTTACTGCATAGCAATATGTCGATGAATTATGTAATTCCAGAACTTCCAGAAGCGTGTGCTATGGTGAGTCAAAACATGTTGCTAAGAATAGCTGAAGAGAAGACCTTATCACAAATTTGTGAATTAATGGAATTGGAGTGCGAATAATGTTAATCCCAAATCAACACGCAGCCTCGTTTGTCACAGAGGTAGTGCGTTGTGCGATGCAAGTGAGGCACAGGCTTTGAAAACAATCGAAAATTACTTAAAAGGTTTTCTAAGGATATCCGAGCCGCTGCGGCTGAAAAAAATATTACAATAATTGGACGGTGTTATGCATCAACCGGATATGCGACATCATACAAGTTTTGAGATAATCGTGTTCAAAGGTTTTATTACATTTTCAGCTCTAAAAACTGTAATTTAATTATTTCATTCATTGAAGCGCCAAACTACACAAACATGAGTGGAGTATCTGGCGCTTACCTACATAATGTGAAATTAAGAACAGAAGATTCGAAGATCTAGGTTTACAGCCAGTTTTTGTGAAACATAAAATCCCTGATGTGACTGATAGCGTTTACATTTTTTATTAATTATAAGGCTGTTTTTACAGATTTGGCGCCAAAATTTTGCGTACGCTTAGAACATGGTCCAATGAAATCGATGGCGTCCATATCTCATTTTTTTCAAAATTGGCACTTAGCCGGTTGATGCAAAACACCGTCCAATTATTGGTTGGTAATACTACTAGGGGAGTTACGTATATAATGATATTGAATTTTTACTCCAGAAAGAATTCACTTTGTGTAAATTAAACAAATATTGTTATATAACATCTATTAGCTAAGTGTAGAGCTGCGAGAAAAAAAATATCGTAATTATCGTGTATTTTGCACTCAACATGTTTTGAATTCAATTAACAATTATAGCGTTTTATTAATTTAGTAAAAGTACATTTCTGGATGTGTAAAGTGATTTTTCCTTTTCCTTTTAAAATTATATTTAAAAATGATGTGCACTTATACGTTGGTGCGGATTATAAGCTTATAAATACGGTAATTGTGAACAGAAATATGGAAAAAAAATAATGAAACAGAAAATTGATTTCCTCGATTTTCGAAACTTTGTCAGGCTTCTACAGTGTCATGAATTCTAGGGTTTAAGAAATCGAATATTCGATTTCCAGTTGCTAGGGATCTCAAACTGTATAAGCATTACCTGAACTCTGTAAATGAAGAACTTGGAAAGCGCAGCGAGTGTAAATTATGGGTCGTCGCCGATGGTGAACTATCCATGACCACCGGAGCGGCAGAACAGCACCCGGGTTCTCGAAATTGCTTGCTGATATTGCGAGTACTGCACGCACTGCCTAACCCATCAGCAATCTCCGCTTTGTCATCGCACCCCATTGCTTCACTTCCTGCTATGCATCTGGTGCATACACTGCTGTGAGTCGCAGCACTACACTCCCGTTCGTTATAACTTTGCGGCAACGCTTGGCAATTCTGACAAGTTCTCTTCCCTCTTTCTTTGCACATTTCACTAATTTCCTTTGTTCCCTTTTTCTTATTTAGTTCACGTTCAGCTGTTTCCCATCTAAACTTGTTTTTATATAATTTAATCTTTCAAAATTACTTTTCTGTTGATTGACCGAGCTACATGAAAAAATATTTTGAGGTTTTCGATTTTCCTTATTGTTCACATGTACTACTTTTCTATTGTACAAGTTTTCGACAGTTCTTTTGTTCTACATAATTACAGGAATCCAGTTAATTGTTATTACACCACCTGTATATCATACTCACAGCCTCTACATTAATTTCCTTAAACAGAAGTAACATTCAGAATTATGACAGTTTCAACGACTTCACTCCATTCAACCGACTTACAAGATTACTTTTCACTAATATGCTGACAAATCACCAATTTATAACTATTTCCTTTTACCACTCCAAACCTCTCATGATTTAACCATCTTATAAATCATGTTCTCCTTTTCCGGTCGTGGTACTAACCATATTTTGGAGCGCAACGTGCAACCTCCACTTTCAACGTTCTGCAACCTGTTCGACGGTAATGCGTTTTTTATTAAGCTATCGTAACGACGCATTCATCCTCGCCGCGCGTTCGATTTGCCTGTGTTGAGCGGACGCTCGGGGTTTCCATCACGGCGCTTTGTGTATGGAACATGAATAAGCAAGTAAAAAGACCATCATTATTTTTATTCTACATACGAGCTCCTAGGAAATGGAAGCAGGTTCCTGTATTTGGAGGTGACGTCGATAAACATACAGAGATAGATGCTGCTTCTAAATTCTTCCATTACGCGTTGCATATATTTTTCTTTCATTTTGATAAAAATATTATTAACATCGGTTGATATATGGTAAAATCTGTGCAAATGGGGATCTGAAAAACATGTTTTGTGCCAGGAAACTGTTTTGAATAATGTTTTTTTTAAAACTCGGAATGTGTATTTTATGTTTTCGAAACAGAAATATATCCGTTCATTTCTCATAAAATGCCATGGCACACCTGCGATATGTAAATGTCCCAGGTTTCAGGTTACCTTCATAACGTTTTAGTGTTATTATGTATACTTTTTCTTTCCCCAGAAATATTCTTGTTACAGCTTAGGATTGCGTATATTTTTTGTGATATTATTTCACCACCTTTGCGAAAACGGATTTTAAGGTGGTGGTGTATAAAATTATGAACGCCCCAGAAACGTTTCTTTTTTCGATACTGAAGTGAAGTACGACCAAATACGAAAAAATAAGAGTGCAACGATGCTTTTTACTTCACCTATCTCATATTTCTTCAAGAAAAGCCTCGCGCTCGCGAGTACAATTCCTTTTTTACATATTTCCTCATTTCCTTATTCGCGAGTTTCGCGCTGAAGTGCTCCGTCTGCTGGAGCGGGAATGTTTATTTACTGACGGGAAGCTACCGCTTATCCTCCCGTTGCAGGCGAAGAGGCCTCAGGTTGCGGTGGGGCAACGAAAAACAGGGGGGAGTGTGGGAGTGATGATTGTGAAGGATTGGGATGGGAGGGCGGTAAAGACGTGGAGCTTGAGGATGCGGTGACCTACAAATGTGTTGTGTGATGCGAGTGAAGAGAGATGTGCACAAACATTCGCTGGCTGCTGTGAAAAGGCTGCGATTCGGAGTGGAGGTGATAATGTTATTTTTGCATTTGAATGGCGATGGGCCACCAGCATGAGGATAGTGGTACCACGAACGTGAAAACGAATCGTGGGTTCGATGGAGGCGGTTTGGTAGAGGCAGGAGGTCAGAGAACAAAACACGGAGGTGGCGACGTTAGCTGCTGGGTTATATTGGTACGTAGGTGCGATGATGCCATAGCAGGATAAGTGCGAGATGATGTGTACATTATAGGTGACGATACCAGGGCAAATAATGTTTGAATATAGTTTTTTACGTCACGTTTACCAAGCAAGTTCAAGCCACCCTATTAGTATTTCGTCGTTGATGATGAACAACCTCCTATGGAACGGAATTGGCGACTTTTACATTTTGGTATCAATGATTCAGAATTTGCTTGTTCTTTAGTTTGATAAGAACATTTTCAGAGAAAAATATTCATTGTGGTTTTAAAATAAAAAATAATAACCCTTCTGTGTGACCGTTACGATTTATTGATGATAGAATATCTCAAATGTGGTAAGACCCACATGGAAGGTTTTCGTAAGGTGCTTTCAGAAAAATATTATAATTAATAAATATTTAATACTATTATATAGAAAGTGTAGAATGTCTAAGCTTAATCAACTCTAGATTATTAACATCAAAAAGGGGGTTTCCTTCCTCCTGTAAATATTTTTTTTTTTTCACTTAGAAGGTTGTGTATCATCAACGACGGTTTGCTGAAATACGTAGCAGTGATCAACGATATGGTATCTGCATTGGAAATTCATTATATTTTCACTAAATGATTGACTGGTGTTAAGGACACAACAGTTGAGGTCAGGTCTTCGAGTGACCCAATGACTACATGATAATGATAATGAGTAATGAGGAGTAGTGGTGAAATGAGAGGCAAGGGGTACGGCGAAAGCTCTCTTTGCCCACCACAAATTTCACACTGACCAGGGATCAAACCGGGACCTCAGCAATAGAGGTCTCATCCGCTATTATTTAGGTCAAGAGTTCTCAAGTGTAGTATTAGAATGCGATACGTTAAAATAATGATTTCGGTTAAAATATTGTTAAATGATTTATCAGTTTATATTGGTAAAATTTAAAGATTTGTTTTTCTTTTTTTAGATATTCGACTTATTAATTTTCCCGATGTATCGATTTATGAACAATAAACTGCCATCCTGGTCAAGGAACTGAGTGCCGTACCATTAGAACGATGGCGTTGGAGTGCTTGGTTGCGAGTTGAGGGACGATGGCTGCAGGTGGATGACAGGTCGTGTTAATGACTCTTGATTGAAAGCACACTGTGGCTTTGAAACGCTGCGGTTAATGGAGGGCCGACGGCCGAGTGGAGGAAGCCACAAAGCGCGGCGTGGACCGGGCGAGTGCGCAGCGCGAGGGCGTGAGCGGAGGGCGCAGGTCAGGGCCAGTCGGCGCGCTGGCGAGGAAGGGTTGGTGGATGCTTTGGTAGAGGCAAAGCGGAGGTTCGGGTAGCACGAGAATGATTGAATATTTACTGTTTTCGGACGCGTCAGCTACTAACACAAGATATATTTCTGATTAATTTTTAATCCACCTCTAGATTGAAGTTAATAAATATAATCACATAAATGCAATGAGAATGTTCCTTTTCTGTCAAATCCCTCCTCCCTCATTTTCACTCTTGTGAGAAAATCTTTCCCTTAATTGCGTGTGTTTTTTCTTTATACGGCCTCCATTTTGTTATGCACTATAGTACTTTTGAAAGTGGTCAAGTGGAAGAGCTGGCTCAATTGACCTGCGCCTAGCCAAGACATTTATTTATTTGCGGTCATTAGGTCTGTAAGTGTTGGGCAAGATATATTTCTTGTGGTGGTGGTGTTCCTTCCCTTTTTAACTAGAGATACGGCGCCGACCAACAAGTTTCCCTTCCAGGTATCTCCCCCAACTAGTTTCCCCTCCAGGTATCTCCCCCAGGGGGATACTGCCTTAGCCACGGCAAACTCTAAGCTCCCGATTAAATTCTCAACGTATCTGGGCGTGTACTGTACGTATGTGTATGTACGTAAAAGGAGAGAGGAGGGAAAATATGAAGGAATGTTTCCTCATCCTTAGCTCGCGGCCCGTTTATTAGGATACTGGTCCGGGCCTTGTATTTATGTGCCAAAAACGCAAGAAAACTGTCGATCTGAGCAGCCGGCTGCTACAATGTTCCTTCAAGCAATGTTTGAATTCGTCTATCTAGCATTTGTGCAAAATACGCCATCATCGGGTCTCAGATCCTTTGACCTCTCGGTCTAGGACACTGAAGACACAACGGCGATGGAGCCACTGAGCCATTAGAGTCGGCAGTAGTATGTGAATATGGATTTTTCACTGAAGATGCAAAGGGGAGAGAGGGCACGGAAATGTTTGCAGATGACACTGGCAGGACAATCTTCTCGGGTGCTTTGAAACGATGAGTTGATGGATTTCAGAAATGTTGCTTATTAGATGTTACCGCAAATAAGGAGACAATGGTTACAATGCATTATGACTGTGCAATTCCACGATGTGTGCGTCGATTGCTTTGAAACGGTGAAGGGGGCGGAGAGCGTTGGTGACAGGGTGGTAACAATGAAGCGTTCGTTGTCGGTGGACTGTGTCAATGTAATGACAAGTGTGGAGGTCCCATCGGCCGCGCCGGCCACTTTGCAATGGCCGGGTGATGAATTTGAGAGGCCCTGCATGGGCGAATGGGAGCGAATGGGAGCGCCGGCTGCGGGCGCAAGAGCATAGCATGGGTGTCAGTCAGCCGGAGCCGAGGTAAATTTCACCACCCCCTTATTTAGGTGTTTCGAAATTTTAAAAAAAATATATAGTAATTGTAAAGACGTTTTCGGCAACAACTATCATCATTATTGTGTATTGCATTGGTTAGAATTAAAAAAGTCATGTATGTTTTACAATATAATAATCACGTGTTTTACAATATAATAATCACGTGCGGCAAAAATATGAAATGATTTGATTCAAATTTTTACAAGATATTATTATTATTTATTGTGAATTTTTGCCGCCCCTATTACGCTACGCCACTGTGGGCTGCTGATGGGTGGATGAGAAACTGTAGACGCCCGCGCCCGGTGACTTCGCAACGGGGGACGTGGGCAGCGCCCCTGGAGAGCGATGAGGAGAGAGGGAGAGGGGAGGGGAGGGAGACCTGGCGGGGGCGGAGGCGGCGCAGCGCCTGCTAAACGCACGGAGCGCAAGCAAAGGCTTCCGGACCGGGAGGTTTCCAGGAGAGCGCCGGGTTTATCGCCCCGACGAGGCAGCGTTCGACTTTTACGAGCGTGCAAACAGCGGGCCCTCCGGGCGCTCGAGCGAGGCGAAGCGAGGAGATGCAGGGCAAGGTGGGTGGAGTGGGCGCTGGGGGCGGGGCGCAGCGGGGGCGGAGCTGGGCCCTCAGGCGGGGCGGCGCGCTGCGCGGCGTACCGAACACTCTCTGCCTTCGTTGCCTCCGCCGCCAACGCCTCCTGTCCCGCCCCCTCCTCCGCTTCCACCCCCGCCTCCGCCAACACCGCCTCCTCCGCAGTCGGGGGAATGCACAGATGCGCTGTGAAACGGGCTGGAATGGGGTGAAGGAGCCGGTAGAGCTTTGCCGTCTCGTCAGTGTTCAGCCTCAGATTTTTTGTTTTGCTTGGAACGGAGGATTCACGCTTGGCGAATCAAAAAAGCTATGGAATATCATGGTTATTGCATCTATGACGATACGGTGATGTTTTATTAGCGCACTCACTGAAATGCTTTTATAACTTCATTAAATGTAATTTAACTATTTTTTCTATTCAGTTTTTCTCAGACAAAATAGTTTTTTTTTAATTATGGAAAGTATGCGTCTTAATCAATACACCTTTCTGTAGTAGTATATAAAACTCATAATGACAAAATATGACATGGTCTAATATAAAATGAAAACTCATACTAGGACTGTTGTGGATAGCATTTCAGTAACAAACAATTTAAACATCTTAATGATGTATTTTTCATCTAAAGATCGATATCAGAGAGCGTAATTAATGTTAAAAGCAACAAATTAATGTTTATGATAGATTTGTTGCTTTTAATTTTATTAATTACAAAGAAAGATGCTGTAAGACAAATAAACATCCTTTAAAATTGAGACATAAACATCAGGGTAGTGCAATGGAATACCAGTAGCATACAGAATAACTATCACATCAAAATGCTGCCATAAAAATCAATTCTTTGAGCAGCCTTTTGTAAATATAATAGTTTGTTTCTATTTTTGACTAAATTTAATACTTTTCATAAAACTACCGAATTCTTTACGATTTTTCTAATACATAATACACATGTTCTTATTTCTCACAGAAATAATATATGGACAGAATGCACCGTTCGCGTTCAGGAAGTCGCTACCCCAAAAAAGTGTCTTGTGGAACGACGTCGAAGAACATTTCTCCAGCTTAGTACGCGAAACTTGGCTCTGAGAATTGTAGTTTAACATTCTGTGTGGCGAAGTTCGAGTTTGAAGGCACCACATTTTACAAGCTCTAGCGGAGTTTAGTGGCGACGCTTTTGTGAGTTGTTGTGGCTTTACGTTCGCTGTCGAAAGGCCGTTCGCTGCCAGCGGCGTAAATCTAAATCCGGCAGGTCATTTCCCACTTTCTTTTAGAATATTCTTATGTAGTAATCGACCAATTTCCGTCCGTCCGTCCGTCCGTCCGTCCGTCCACACGCGTGTCGCTGACGGTTGATGAGCTTCCGACAAACGAGGTGTTATTCGACGCTTATCGTGCTGCTGGTGGGAAACTGATTTTTTTTCGGATTCAATTAGACGGTTCTATGAAATGTTTCTAAAAACGAGCGTTTGGAGCAACTAAAACGTTTTGGGTGACTTACAGCGTCTTAATATCAATAGTTCATTCGATTCCTTTTCACAAGACAAATCCATTGGCTTAATTCTTAGCCAGTTCCCTCTAGGATATTCTGAAAGAATTATATGTAACACGGGTTTTTGATTTTTCAATGTATCAACGAAAATTTTGTTAATTTTCGGCATTTAAACGAATCTTCACGACCCGATTCTTCAGACTGACGATAATTAAACATAATTTTGAAATTAAAAAAAATTAAACAAGTATTTAATCGATATATTTCATGTAACTTTCTATGCCTGAAAATGAACGAACCGGGCAAATAAAAGATGTTTAAGATTAATTAATTTTGTAAAGGAAATTTCTTCTCGTTCGACATTTCTGGCTCGAGGAGTTTACGAATAAAATTTTCCATTACGTTTTGGTTATGGCCTTTCATAGCGAAAGATCGTTATTCCATAAGGAAAGAACTATTTCATATTCGTGAACGTGGTCTGCTATTGGAATATTGGTTCTGCGTACAGTGTTCAATTTTGAGTGCAATAATGGAAATTATGATTGCGCTAAGGCGAAAACAGAAGTTATGGTGGTCTGAGTTTGTTCTTGGGAAACCTGGACCAGAGACCATGAAGAACAACGACCCTGATTAAAGATTGTAGAATAAGGTGAAGAGTGTAGATTTTGGTCGAAATGGTGGGATATTTTACTAATGTGTTAATTTGGAGGCAGAACATTTAATTTGCGACGGATTTGTGGCTTTTGGTGTCTGAAGGGCCTTTCTATGGAACTTGTTATGAAATACAACTCGTTTTTGGAGGTTATTGGTTGCTACCCCACCACACACTGGACGTACATAGGTTATGGTGGGTTGAATACAAGTATTCGGTACAGTATTCGGCATTTAATAAAATAACAGACCTTTTTCAAGCACGAATTAAATAGAGTTCAATCGTAAAGAAGCATTAAATATTGCTGTTAAAGCTGCTACTGACAATTTAGTCAGCATTTGGTACATTGTTAATACCGTCAATACCAGGAGACTTTATTAATTGAGTACCTTAATCACTTAAATACTTTCAGTAGGGCCAATGCCTTACTGGAAACACTTGACTACGAAAAGCCAAAGGTTAACAAATTTATCGCATTTTGCAACTATCGGCAGAAAACTCCTCTCAAGGCTTGGATTTCTTGTAACCCAGTTCGCCCTCATTACGTCACTCGTACGCAGCCTTCCCCACAACCGCATGGCTTTTTCCCCACCCCAATCCATCACATGGCCTCTCCCGGCATTTTTACGTCTGGACCGCATCATTCTGCAGTTTTCCATGGCCAACTCATTCTTCATCAATCCCCACTACTCCAATTCATTCTTCTCCTTTCCACTGTTATACTCCTCGCACGCCCTTCTCACACCGATGCTATTCGATTAATCATCAACCTTTTACAAAACTTCCGTTCTAACTCTGTTTCACATCGCACTGCTTCCTCTTACACTCACATCAGACTACGTGGTTCGCCCTCGGTCTTCGGCCCGCCTCGTCCGAGGTATCACTCTCCCGCACTCACTTCACTTTCGCCCGCACTGCGACTTCATCGTCCACGGCCCCGTTGCGTCATCCCTTTTCTGCCCGTCGCTGCCTTCCTTCTCCGCCCACTTCGCGTGTCAAAGACGCGCCCCACAAGAAGGCCCAGGCAGATGTAAACATATCGGAGCGCTGACGCATCGCCATCGCTTTCTTCTCCAAACTAACGGACTATAAACGCCCACATCAAGCCGACGCTCCCAGATGTGCCTCGCTGGCCACCGCCTCCACTACACCGCCTCCATCGGCGCAACCAATACCAAAACCACTGTCGGCAACAATCATAGCCTTCACCAAGACCAGTATCATCGCCACTAGAGCAGGGGTCAAAGTTATCATTCTCTTGGTCACAGTTCCCACTCATCTACCGACACCAGTGTCTGCAGATATCCTCCCGTAGCATCTCCATTAAAGAAATCGATGCCACTACCACCTCCAGATCACGCTCTATTTACCATTATTGTTGAAGTCACCGAAAACACTCATCACTTTCTTCACCTCCGTATTCACCATCACCTACATCGTCCCTATTACAGTTACCGTGAAAGTTAATCTCTCCGGAATAAATATGACTGGTTCGGAAGATAACATGAGCGTGGTCATACATGGCCATACACGTATTATAGTAGTCATAATAATAATAATAATAATAATAATAATAATAATAATAATAATAATAATGTAACATATTACAATATAATAATAATATAACATATTACAATATAATAATAATAATAATAATAATAATAACAACAACAACAATAACTATCCCCTTGCGACAGTCACCGTTGTCATCACCGCGCACAAAAACCGAGGTTTAAACCGCGACGCTCACTCGCGAAGCCCGCACATCCGACAAGATACAATTGAAGCACCCAATCCAATGCGATACGCTGTAAAAATACTCGTAAATTCCATGACTTTAATGCGTTGTTTACTTATGCTCGCAGCAATAATTCGCGGTGATTTATCTCCGTGCATGTTTGCGAGGCGCTTGGCTTTTTGTTGGTTTCGCGTTTTCGGGCATAAATAGTGACCCCATTCTGCGCGCGGATAGACTGGAGTGCATTGCTATTGCTCTGTATATCAAGTCTGCACAGTGACTTGTCGTATGATTATTGCCATTTATGGTGTCCTACTGATGATTCATGGGGATTCTCTTAGTGGCTGCAGCTTGTGCTAATTATTTCGCTGATATTATTGCCTGTAGCTTGTTGTTTGTTTGTTTGTTTGCTTGTTTGTACTTGGAGCGACGACGTTACGTGTACGGGCCATGGCCAACCAGCAGCGTCCCGACCTCGCGGCCATGGGTTAAGGGTACATACGGTTAGCACGAAGACATCCCCACGACGTATTCTGGTCTTCTCAACATGAGAACTGAATTTTCTAATCGTTACACTGCATATGCTGGGACATTGCAAGGAAAACGCACAGCATAATCTTGTGCGGCTGGGAATCCAACCCGAGTCGCGTCATGAAAAGCGGACCAATGAGCTGAACCGCCAGGACGTAGCTTGTTGTAGGGAAAGAAATTAAAAGTACGTGTAAGTACATGATATTTAATTCTTTCATTATCACTCAGTTCAATAAGAGAAAAGGTATTATGATAATTATAATTATGTATAATTGATAAAGTAAATATCGCTTTTAAAAAAATACCAAACATTCTTTTCTTTCCTCCTTTTTCAATATGTTAGTAAGTGATGCGCAATCAAAAACATTATTAACTTTTTTCTGGTGAGTAGTGACGGACAAGAAGTAAGATCGCGTCGTAATGCGCAGAGGACAAAGTGCGATCACTTAATTTCGTTTTACGTACATGCTTTGAATACAGCTCAGAGCCAATTTACTCGCTTCCTTTTGACGAATGGGAGAGGTCGGTAGAGGTGGCTCGATCCTCGCTCCCGTCCTCCGCAATGGTATTATGTGATTGCGGAACAAACAGAGTATATAAGGCCTTTTTATGGTCAATATATTTCTTTATTCCTTCGAGTACGATTGATAAGCGATGCGAACCTTCAAAGAAGTGCTATTTTCTACCATAAAATGAGTCTTAGAGACCATCTTAGAGACCATTTGTAGGGTTAACGTTTGGTCATAGATTCAACAATTTCCTTTCAATTTGGTTGTGTTTTTTTAATTATTATATCTTGTCGCATCATGAGAATTTGAGGTTGAAGATGCCGTTCTGTTTACGTCAGGGTCTAGATCTGGCGGGAAATAAGCGTAAAATGTTTGTTAAACCACCCAAGGGCAAGGAAAGTTTTGCAAAATATGCAAGAGTAATTCACAGAAGATAAAATTATGTATCGTCTTTAAATTAACAATCTTAAAACAATCTATTATTTTTGATTTATTCGATTTATTTTCATAAAAAAAGTAAAACCTGTATTGACGTATAGGGTCTGTACTGTAACAAATCTGCTTCTTCTACTGTTACTGAATGTCAAATCTATCATTTGCTTACCATGAAACTGTTTGGGCCACCCGCCCCGCCCGCCATACGGCGGACGCGAAACCTCCGTGAAAGTTTTTTGGCCATTGATTGCTGCGGATTTGCTCGTTGCTTGCAGACATTTTCTCACTTCTGGATCACAATTCAACTTCTGACTGATCTTAGCGGTCGCTGCACCTAAATAACTCAAATCACTTTCAGGTTGCACTACAATCAGCAATTTTATTTTTACTTCAATGAACGAATACAACTTCGCAGAACTTTTGGTTACAACTATCACTCGTCCAAACAAAACTTTCTACCTCCTCACAAAAAGTCGACTTCCATCTTATTATCAACAAAGCCCCCTAGCAACCACCTGCCATTGTCTACTCTTTTCCTGAATAATTGGTATATCACAGTACAAATCTGCACACATTTTCTTGAGTTCCAGAATCCCTCACGTGTTGTATTACGATACATAGTTAAATGATGCATAAAAGTACCAACAAAATAGAGTTAGCACAATTTAAAAACTATATATGTTCGCTCCCAAGTTGCAGAAAACTTTTTTGTGTCGGTTTAGTATTGCTAACAAAATAGGAACGTGCGTCTCCGGCTCTAAGCCTACCACAATTAGCAAAAGATGAGTTCAACAAAACTCTCACAAAATGAAGCGACCTTTGTGTTCCGATACAAAATAAGGGGCCATGCAAGGGAAACTGGACAAAAACCTGATGGAGCGGGGAGCCATTAATCCACAAGCTAAAGTACATTACATTTTATAGGTGTATTTAGTCTTAAAATTATACATTATAAATGTTAAGTAATTAGTTATTATAGGTAACATAAACAATATTTTCCTTTTTCATGGTCAGTGTAGTATCTAATTATATAGAAACAGATTTACAGAAGGAAAAAAAAACACTTTGCTCTTAAACTTCTGTACGGATTTTCATTGTTTAATGCCGTTCGGCAATGTGTTGTAAAGAAATTTTCATGTATTATGAATGGATTCCTTCTAGTGAGCTGTTTATACTGACACCTGAGAAATATTATTCCTGCGATAGGAGTTAATTATAAATGTCTGCCTTGCATGAAAATATGTCCGCACTTAACTAAATAAGTTTTGACCACACAGATTCTTAAATAAATGGGTAAGGTATTGGCAAGATTCCAATCTCAATGAAGAGAGGCTTATTTAATGAAGGAATGAATGGCATTTGCTTTTTTTTCCCAAAAATAAAAGTTTGGATACTATAGATTGTACTTTTCCAGAATATTATGCCAGATCTCATGTCACTCTGTGAACTGAAATCGATGAAGAGTGATGATCGAAATACTAAAATAGGGCTTTTGAGATTTTAGTTAGACATAATGGACATATTTTTGACAAGCTATATTACAAAAACTAGTGGTGCTACAGAATGGCACAGACTTTCCCGTATTAGTGTTCTATTTTCCTGGGTCTTCGCTAGCTATTCGGAAATGCCACATACTCTTTCTTGCCAGCTACTATCTATCATCGCCAAAAGTACATTTTTTTGTCATTTTCTTAATTTTTCGGTTTCCTATTGGTAGAACAGAAACATTAATTTTAGAATATTAAAGAACACAAAAACCTAGCCGTAAATGGCAATTTTCTTTTAAAAATTATGTGCCGTTTAAGAGAAAATGGCGTTTTAGCACTACTAAAAATGCGAAATTTGAAGCTCATTTTCACAGAAAATTTTTGAGTTTTTAAAATACTTTATTTGAAGTTATTTGAAGAACTTACACTCACAAATATAATAATGTTTACTAATTGCTGGTAATGTGCATATTAAAGATGTGAGAGATCTTTCAAAAAAATTACAATTATGTAATTTTTGAAAAAAACAAAAAAAAACTCAAAATAAACTTCACGCTATACTAATGAGTGTAATTAGCACTATCCGTTACAAAAGTTTCAAGAAAAAAATTGCAGCCATATACGAGAAAATGACGTTTGAGCATTTCTGAAAATGCCGAAATTTGAGCTACTTTTCACAGAAAACGGTAGTGTTTTCGAGAAACTTTACTAGACATTATTTAAAGCATATATATACTCGTAAATATAATAATGTAAAAAAATCGCCGATAATGTAAATATTAACGACGTGAGAGACAAGTAAAAAAATTTACATTTTTGTAATGTTTGAAAAAACCAACCGATAGACCAAAATGGCTTTTATGTCATCGATAGAGTACATGTACCACTATCCCTACCAAAAGTTTAAAGAAAAAATTTGGAGCCGTTTTTGAGAAAATTTTGTTTTTGTAATTTTTTAAAATTGCACATATTGCACGCAATATTGCACGAAAACTACCAAAATTGTGAAAAACATTTACATGACCTTTATTAAAGAACTTAATATGCAGAACAAATTTTATTTGAAGAAAAAATCTCTATCTTCAATTTTGTAGTTGGAGAAAGACGCCGAAAAAAAATTCAAACTTTCACAATTTTCGAAAATTCAGAGCAGTACGTGAAAATCGGACCTATGCCATGTTAAAAAGTGTATTTTCCTCTATTCATACAAGAAATTTAAAGAAAAAATTTGGAGCCGTTTTTGAGAAAATGTTGAAAATCCCCGGGGGGCTTCATATAAAGTACCCCCAAATTTTAAAGAATCTTTTTCAAAATCACAAAGCTTCGACTAGAATCAGATCAACTGGGGAATATCAATTTTGAAGAAAATCGACCGAACGGTTTAGGCTCTAGCGTTGACCACAGACGGACAGACGGACGGAATGCCGTCAATCGATTTTTAAGTATAAAGAAGCAACAAATCATGGATTTTGACCACACCACGAGATAGAGGATTTTTTTTTCTTAATTTAGCAACTGGTTTTATCCACTTATTCGTTTTCACGGCCCGGCAATTAATTTTTTTCCGCCGAAAATTGGCCATTTTTTTGCGCAGCATTACATAACTTTCCCTATACTACGTATATCACTCCGTGTATACATACGTATACGGGAAAGTAAAATACATGTACAACAAGTGGAATGTGCAATGCTATAGGTCAAATCATTTCTAAAATCGATTATTTTTTAGGAATTATTTTAACAGTAGAATTTGAGATGGTAATATTTTATAATAATTAATGATGAGCTTTCGGTGAGGATCAACGAAATAGTACGTTCTCACTTGAGGCAATCCATCAGAAGGCACGAAGCTAACGAAACAATCTGTTGCAGAAGCGCAGACAGTTAATGTTGAGTTTCCTTTTCTTCGTACGTCAATGAGATACAATATGTTCTAATCGTTTTGAAGCGCGACCGTCAAAATCGTTTCTAGAAACTTTATGAAACAAAAAGAATACACATATTTGAGGTTCAGTACAGGTATTTTTAATGTTCGAAGCTTTCCTTGGACCATATTTGAAAAGGTAATGTGCTCTTGCAAACTCTGATTTATATGCGAAATGGCTTGTTCGAATAATAATTCTGGAAATCAACGTTGTTCAAAAAAATTCTATATTGACGACTTTAATGTATGACGATGGTTAATTACTGGCGTATTTGGTCAACTCATTTTCAGTTCCAATAAGCCCGATCATAATCCCCAATACATATTTAATGAAACTCGTAGCTTCATCTGAAGTTAAAAGTATTCGTATAATATTACAGTCTAATACAACGAGATTGGATGGAAAATCAAACCATCATCCGCTTTGACCTATAATATTTGATCTCCAAACTTTTCAGGTCAGCATTATTTTACATAAATAGCAATACCAACAACCCCGATGAGTTTTTCATTCACACTGAATTTTTCAAAAAAGAGACAATAGCAACTCTGTGCGAAATATACGCCACCCAAATGTTTTCTAAAAAACCTTCTTGAAATAAATGTCGGTTGAGGTTTACTTACGGGTAATTTATGCACCAAGCGAACTTTGTTAAAATCTGATGTCAAATTAACGAATGCAATTTGTAATAAGTTCGCGGGTTGAGGTGCAACATAACAATG
The DNA here is from genome assembly GCA_031308135.1 of Acheta domesticus. Lineage (NCBI taxonomy): Eukaryota > Metazoa > Arthropoda > Insecta > Orthoptera > Gryllidae > Acheta > Acheta domesticus. Next base: position 130,001,428 of record JAHLJT010009419.1, read on the forward strand.
GCAATGAATGAGGTTAGGTTAGTAGAAAAGATATTTTAGATCACTGTGCTACTGCAGTACCAGATGTTTCTAATAGATTATTTTTTAATAAAGTGGTTTTGTACCTACAAAATGTTTTATATAGATCTCGACGTCGGTAGACTTCAAGTTACATTGGAAATGCGTTGGACTGAATCAACGATTTTTTAACGACCTTGTTAATCGCATAGTTCAAAAGCAGTAATCTCGTTGTGCAATTGGACACGCGTAGCCAAGGGTCACTGCATCTTACTAGTGGTGCTAAAACAGCTCTCTGTACCTTTTCGTCTATATTTTAATGCAAAATTACGCGAAAATTACTCAGATTTTCGAAGAAATGTACCTGACGTTATTTCATAATCTATGTTTAAGGAACAGATTTCTTTGAGGAAAAAATCTATTTTTACTATTTTAGTTGTAGGGAGACGCCGAACAAAAGTCGAATTTTCGGCGTTCGGAGTTGGAGCTTTTTTTTTATTTGATTTATTTATTTTTTTTAAATGTCCGAGGCACATGTAAAGTATCCCCTAAAGTAGTATGTCGGTTTCAAATTCAAGAGGCCGCGACATCGGTCAGATCGATAGTGGAAAATCAGGTTGAACGGTTACCCGCTTGCCTTGTCCACAGTCGCATAGACAGACGATTTGCCATCATTCGATTTTTCGGTATCAAGGACCCACAAAACTTGGATTCTGGCTACACGTGTTAGAGAATATTTTTCCGAAATTTGACAAGAGGATTCATCCACTTTTTCGTTACCAGGAGAACATCGCCGTTTTTTCGCGCAGCATTACCTTCTCTGTACTGCGTAAGAGGTAGCGAGAAAGTAAATATTCTAGTTCTATTATCAATAAATCGAACTATACTTTACTTCTAAAATCCATTGGTTCTGTGACGGAAGACTAGCAAAAATTGAATTTTTTCTTAAGTTCGCCCGAAATTCTCAGAAATTTTACAAATATTGGGTAAAAATAAAAACCATTTCGAAGGTCAAAAATATGCACTAAATGTGATGATTCTAGCTTTTTTACATCACATTGAACAAATCAAAAAAATGTTTAGACCAATCGGATGGGATCATGCATTTTTCTACCGATTTCACGTGGAATTACACACGTGTAGTGTCAAAATTTAGTGTTCTTGAAAAGCGCATCTCTTATTGAAATGAGAATGACGTAGAGGAAAACAATCAATTACTTTCAGGTAATATGTGGAACAATCCTAAGAAATCCTAAACAAAGTAAGGAAGTATTGCAAATAAAAATTTACAAGGTTATGGCGGTTACTGCACTTCGATATGATTGCGAAAATTGGAGCATATATCGCTCACTTAGAAGGAAGATTGAAGCTGCTAAAATGGGATTTATAAGATCAGTTAAAGGATAAACGCTTCGAGATCGCGTAAGAAGCGAAAACATGTTCAACGTTAATGTGAGAATTTTAGAGCGAAATGAGAAATAATGTCATCATATTCAAGGAATGACAAGCGAGATACGACCAAAACCGCTCCTCCACTACGCACCTGAAGGAATTTGAGGTCCAGGTAGACCCAGAAGAAGATGGAGAGATTATAATCTCTATATAATTACTAGCTGAACCGGCAAACATTGTTTTGCCTTATAAATTATTCCTAGGATTATTTTAGTAGAAAAAAACGACTAACTTATTGTCAGTGTTTGAGGATGTGGTAAATATGAGTTGAAGAGGCATGGAGCGCTGTGAACGATGATGGAATATAAAAATAACACAATACCAAACATTTACATTTTTAATTTATTGTAATTTATTTTTTGAAATCATATACATTGCTAATTATAATAATTTTATTTAAAAAAAACATATCAATCCTTCAACGCAATAGAGTTTACAATATGTTTTGTTATCGCATCTTTAGCTAACACAAATAAACTGGAGAGCATGCCACGTATAATTGCCCACTCGAGAGCATGCCACGTATAATTGACCGTGTGAAAAACATGGTGTGCTAAAAAATAAGCCACAAACAGACATCGTTTGTCCTTGAGTCTTATCGATAGTCATCGCAAATGCCAATCTTAACGGAAATTGAAGACGTTTAAATTGAATTGGCACATCTGTATAATAGGGATCCGTGGCAGTAATATATTCTCACCTCGAAATTTGCCATTTAAAATGATGGCTTCGACGTTTTTCATTACAGCCCTGCAAATTAATCATAAATTATTTAAAAATTACACTGAAATAGAAAAATGATAATTGTAAAATTACGATGAACGCCCAAACAATAAAAATAATGTCCGAAAACTGTAGTGAGTGAGAAACGGCTTATTGAGTGAGAGATCTCATCCCTACTCCGTGCTGGTTATTGGGTCAGAAGCAATGTTGCCAATGTGAAAGTGCGGATTTCGTCTAATGAATGCGGTTTTACTAATATAATTTAAGTATAGGGGAAAACATCAATAATTCATTTATCGGCATAGAATTCCGTTTTAATAATGAAATAAATGCGATAGTCTCACTATATTTGTTCTATGTTCTCACTCTATATAATGTTCTCGATTCACCCAAGAAATTAAAAATATAAAATATCAGTACTTTTGTTATAAATGTACTTTCAATTTATTTTTAATCTCAGTTTAATATGAAGCCGAGTCACGTAATTTCAACATTTTTAATTTCAATATCCCGCGAAGTGCATCATTTCTCCGGCTTGAATAAACGCAGTAAGAATCTGAACGACGATCCGTATTCTTATTTGGCGTATTCGAAAACGACTAACCAACATGTCACCTATTTGTCCTCTGAATCTCTAACAGTAAGGCAATAAAGGACGGAGTTCATGACAACACCTTTGGTGCTTGGTCATCAATTTTCGAATACGGCAATTGGATAAAGCCCTAATGATTGGTAGATGATTGGTGTTTTATTGCTTTCTACTTTAATCGGATAGAGAGAGAGACAGCATTTTGAACATTCAAACTTTGTCAACCATAGTTAGCGGGATATCTAACGATCGTTGTAATAACTAAGGAAATGAAAAAAAAGGCTTTTACTCCACTATCATGAAAATGCAGATTTTTTTGGCATCCTCATTGCTTAACCCTGCTGCGTCGTTCGGGTCCTTTTTGACCCAACGTCGTTTTTAAATTTATCCTAAATATTTCGGTTTGGGTTTAGCAACAAAGGATTTCTTGACTTTGATTTTCTCAAAATTACCTTTCATATTTTGAATGAATGCAATAAAAATGTATTATAGTTTTTGAGAATCATAAAAGTGCACACATAAGGTGTTCGGGTCCTTTTGTCCTTTAGCGTCCCATAACAGAAATTTGATCGTATTTCACAGTGGTGATTACGAAGCGAGGCGGCAATGCTGCGATATCTTTCTAGGAAATGTATTTATTTATCTTCGGAGTGGAGAAACTTATAATCGCTTTTTAGATTATCTTGAGTTGCGGAATGAATTCCGTCTGCTCTCAGATGTCTTGGAAAAGAAAACATAATGTACCCTTTCATTGTTGTTAGTCGTATTCTGTAGTGTGCAGTGACAAGGAGAGTATTCAAGAAGGAATCGTTAGATTTGAGGATAAAGAAACAAGAAATGAAAGAAGAATTCGGGAAAAAATTGCTGCCATTAGAGATGTATGGAATATATGGATTGAAATTTTGCCAACGCTTTACAACCCAGAAGCAATGGTACGTAACTAATGATGAAGAGTTAGTGGCATTCAGGGGCAGATGCCCGTTTAGGCAATATATGCCAAACAAACCTGCTCGCTATGGTATTACATTTTGGGTTTTATGCGATAACAATACGTCATAAGTGTGGAATATGCACCCCTATCTAGGAAAGCCACCTGGGGAAGGAAGAGTAAAAATCAGGGTTTGAGGGTCGTCATGGATCTGACCTATGGACCAAACGGTCACAATATAACATGCAATAATTTTTTTTCTTCTTATGACTTGGGCAAGAATTACTCAAACGCAATATTACTATGATTGGTACATTGAAAAGGAACAAAGGTTCAATTCCACCAGAATTACTTAAAAAAATGTACCAAATATGTCTTCAACATTTGCTTTTACTTCTGATATTTGTTTGGTGTCTTATCTTCCAGAAAAATCCAATAAATGTGTTATATTACAAAGTACATTGCACCAAGAGAAAGAAGCAAGAAATCGGCAATTATTTTTGATTACAATAAAACTAAAGGTGCTGTCGACACCCTGGACAAAGCACTTACATGCTACACGACCAAAAGTAAAACTAATCGTTGGCCCCTCATTGTTTTTTACCGCATTATTGATGTTAGCGCCTACATGCGTGCTATTCACAAAAGTGCAAAAATTACGTGCTATTCACAAAAGTGATCAATAAACGAAATTCGAATAATTATCGTAAAGGAGGATTGTTTTTAGAAAATTTAAGAATGGCATTAGTTAGATATCATATAAAAAGAAGAACCGTTCTTCCAAGACCAAATGCTGCAAAAGAAATTGTTCAAAAACTAAAAACTCCAAATCCTGAACATCAAGAGTCCTCAATGTCAACTGACTAGAAAAAGAAGCAGATGTATTTTTGTGTACAAAAACTGTCAATAAGTCCTCAAACTATGCAAGTGAGGTAAATGTGTTTGCAAGAAACACCTGGTACAAATATGCACACAATGTTGGCAAATATGCAAATAAAATTGGCTATGCATTGTGTAATATGCTTCGTTAAGAATTCGAGAATATAAAACCAAATAGTATGTTCATTCTCATAAATAATTTCACTTTTGGTTTTCTTTTGTATTGTTTGCACATTTAATATTCAAAATAAATGTTTCATGTGATATTAAGTGTATATTTTAATTTATATGCAATTTACGAGTGGTATAAACCTAACGGGTCGTTTTAGACCCGAACGCCTTATGTGTGCAGGCCACATGAACGTCGCAGCAGGGTTAATGCGAATTAGGTGTTAATAATGCTGTATAAAATGCGGAAATGCGGTACATCTGGCAACACTGGTCCGAAGTGACGCCCGTAGACTCCTTGCGGGGATACTGATCAAGTGATAATTACATCATTACATCATGTAAACCAATCAGGGTTTTCTTTACCTATTGTTGCTCTAAATGACAGTAAAACCGAAAATCTATATATTAAAAGATGGCAGGAGAAAAGAATTTACGATAATAAATAAATCTTCTCTAAAGAACAATCATTTAAAAAATTGTTATAAAATACATGTACACATTTTTAACTGTTCAATAATGAATCTGTTTCCCATTTTGTACATTCGAGAATTTAATATCAACTTCCAAAGGCTAACTAAACATTAATTAATTAAGGCTAATTAAACATTCCGCAGCAACAAACATCACAAATTATTAAAACAAAGTTCCTAGTCCCAATGTCATATCTACCTGTAGTGAAATAGTAATTGCTGTGCTTTTTTTTCCTGCTAATTATAGTATTAATGATATATTATTCTCTAATATGCTTAAGACTCCTCAAACCTAACGCAACAATGTATCGCGGAGACAAACATTTTTCTAGCTGAGCCCGGCAGACGTTGTTCTGCCCCTATATTTCTCTTTTTCCTTCCCTCTCTCTTTCTCCGTCTCTCTCTTTTCCCCCGTCTCTCTTTCTCAGTCTCTCTTTCCCCATCTGTCTTTCTCCGTCTCTCTCTCTTTCTCGTCTCTCTCTTTCTCCGTCTCTCTTTCTCCGCCTCTCTCCGTGTTATTCACATTTAATAGCAGATTCTGCACATCGCTGTCCAGGTGCGTAATATGGAGGAACACCGTGTAGCTGGTGAAATACCGCCGTGTGAAATATCTACAGTGTGTAGCGGGTTGCCTAAAACGATTTGTGCGGAAAAAAAGAGGGTGGACCACCCTTATCACTAAGGGGTATAAAAATAGATCACAACCTATCCTCAGACCTATTGAATATACATATAAAATTTATCAAAATCTGTCAAGCCGTTTCGGAGGAGTACGGTAACTAAAACTGTGACACGACAATTTTATATATATGAATATCTTATTGGTGTTGGAACTGGCCAGTTTGCCTTGACCTTGAGGATCATGATGATAATGATGTAATATATGTAAACACTTACTCTTTAGTTTTAAAATTCTCTGTTGAATGATTTATCTCATTAAAGTTGCTCTAATTGGATTCGATTTTACTTCATCATTCTGAAGTACATTTCATTCATGCGTTCAAAAATATAATTGTCATTTTGCTTTAGTATAATGTTCGTCGCAAGAAAATCAAAGAAATCATGGAAAATTCTATCTTTAAAAACTTCTTTATAAATAAATATTAGTCGATAGATTGAGTTCGGCTTTTCAATCTACATCGGAATTTTATGTTTCTCTTTTGGACACTATCGACATTAAAAATGAATGTTCTGAAGAGCTATCTTCTGTTCGGGATCGCAAAATTTTAACGAGCCGTAATGGACATCCCCTTTCTGCTTGTCTTTGTTGTTGCATGGTGTTATGCCTTAATAATGGTCCCTGTAATGGCTGGCTGCTATACCGAGCACGGTGTGTGACATTGTAGCCCCGACTCCGGACCTACCACTACGAATGATTTCCCTCTCTCTGTGTACGAACCCGATTATTTACTCAGAGGTTTCCATGGCCACACAATTTTTATTTTTAATTTTTACTTTGTCGCCTTCCCTGTTCCAATCTTATGTTGAAATTAACTATTGCTCTCATTTTCTTTAAGTTTTTTGATTTGCTTTGATTGATTCAGTGTCCCATAGGGATGGATTAATATTTATTTTCTCTCAGATGACATTTTCTAGCCTTGAATCAACGAAAAAAATAAAAGAAAACTGACCAGCAGTTTCTACAAGTAGGTATGTTTTGGGTTCCAGAAGGCTATGAGACACGTCCTTTGTTGTTGGGCGCTTCCAAGAGTTACCGGAGAGAAAAAGATATATTACAGGAAACATGAATATGTTTCACTGTGAAAGAAGTACATTATTTTTACGCAGGTCAGAACAATTCCCGAACTTGTAAAGGACAAATATTACTTATTGTAAATTAAATTACAGTTTTACATTAAAATTTTCTCGGTAGTATTTTATTTTTTGATTTACTGGCAAATCTAAACAGTAAAATGTTATTAAATATGCATTAGTTTGGCTGAACGAAGGAAAATGTTGGAAATAACTCATAAGAATAAATATGAATAACTATAACAATGTAAAAAATACCTAATTCAAATTTGAATTGTTAATGTATTAAAAAATTCAAATGGGTATTCGATATCTCTTGGTTAAATTGTCATTAATAACACAGGCACACAAAATACAAAATGTTGTCAGACTCAAAGATTAGACTTATGTGTTTGTATGTAGTACGTCGACGCGCTGTATCCGTATCTGAAGTAAGAATTGAATAGCAATCACCTTCCAGTTTTTTTGTGTAAAATTACCGTGAAATTGTATTTTTTGTTTTCGAGGGTTGTTGTCAGACCCAAAGACTTGACACGTTTCTCTATGTACCTCGACGCGCTGAATTCGAATATGGAACCAGAATTGTGTCATCGTCTTCAAGTTTTTTTACTCGCGAAAATCACCGTGAAATTGTAAAATATAAATTTCATCGTGATTTTTTAGATTAAAAAAAACGGAAAATGGTGGCGTGATTCTGGCTTCGTATTCGTATTCGATCGTCGACATACATAGAGACACATGTGACAAGTCTTGGTCTAACTTTTGGCTTCTGTGGAGTATAATGCTCCAAGACACCAATTCGCATGTGATTTTCGCGATTTAAAAAGACGATGGTAGTAAAATTTGGGCTTCGGATTCGGATTCTGCGCGTCGGCATACATTGAGAAAGACGTGTAAAGTTTTTGGGTCTGACAACTAGCCCCGAAAAAAAAATCACGGTAGTTTTTTTCGCGATTTAAAATAAACTGGGTGGTGAAGGAGCAATTCCGGCTTCAGATTCGGATATTGCGCGTCGACATGCATAGAGAATCATGTGTCACGTTTTTGGGTCTGACAACTTTTTTTATTTTGTGTGCCTGTGTAATTTATCTTTCACTGTTATCTACAGTACCAGCAGCGTCTAAGCGATTCTGACAGTTCTCTCGCCATGGGCTGTGATTACTATCAGAGTAGCTTATATGGTGCCGCTATTGGAGAGATCACGATTGATTACTCTACATTGCTCTTCTTATTTGATTAACCAAAACATTAAGTTATTTTGGTTAGCATATTCTACATTGCTGTTTTGAAAGTGACCAACAAATATTATTAGGAAAATTTCCAATGAAAATATAACTTTCCACTGAAGATATCATACTGCCCTCATCTTTCCTGCTTCATTCCCGCACTAAACCATTGCGTAGTCACCGTATTCATTGTTCCTACAGAACCATTACCCAAACAATCTCTTGCCACCACGGTCACTAACACTGTCACTTGCGTTTTCTCTCGTCGACACTTCTGCTAGCCCTTTCACAGAGCCTCCACTATAACTGCAACCTCCACCTGCATTGCACTGTAGCCTCTACTTCCTCCTCCATCACGTCCGGAGAGCCCCAGTGAGGCCTAGGGCTTTTCGTCTTGCTCGCAAGCGCTGAAGCACGTCCCCCACATCCCGAGACGTTTGTGGCGGTTTGCGCCGACGAACAGAGGTGAGAGAGGATCACGTACCGCCTGCGGCGGCCGCCGCAACTTTCTGCGCACGTTTCGGGATCTCGGAAGATTTTCGAAGGGAAAAGGGCGGACGAGCGTTGCTTCCCACGCCCTGCGTGCTCCGCTTGTTTTGATCAGTGCGCGAGCACCAGTAATTATTTAAGTTTTGAAGTCCTATGAGACTTGAGAATTACCTTTTTTGTAAATAGTTTTTACAGTACTTTCCGCGTATCAAGTTTGAAATTCATTTTAAATAAGCAAAGCTTTTGTAATATATTTCGAAAATGCAATGTAGTCCAATCAAATTGTAGGCATTGTCAGAAAGATGTTTTTCAATATCGCATCAATATCTCAGTATTAAGCTGTGACAAAGTGTAGTGACAAAATGTATTTCCGCTGATTTTCGTTTTCTCTCACTATCTCTGACATTCCTTTCATCGGCAGTCATTTAAGGATTCAACTCTCTTGGGTACACTTTTTTAAACTGGCTTTTGGTATCATTGTTTTGGGCATTCACTTTTATAGTTTTAGTGAAGGTAAAAAGGCATAAGTTTGTTACGTATTTTATTCCATGACAATGGAATTTTATCTGGTTGATTCACGGCAGAAATAATGTTCACCAACAAATGGTGAAAATTTGTTTGCAGAGAAAAGGTTTTTCTTTCTTAAATGCTTGAAATTTTTAGAATTTTAAAGAATAACTTAAGGGTATAGCTATAGTAATGCCACTTTCTCCAAATTTTGCCAAAAATGTAAAGAATTCGATATTAAATGTCGTTTAATGGTTCGGTTCGAATATTATGAAATTAAGATGAGGCATAAATGTTTCTTATTCATTCTACAGTCCTTTGATTTGAAATTCATTTTACAGTCCTTTGATTTGCAGTCCTTTGGAGCACAGACTCATTAATATCTTGAGTTTTTCAACTTTCTTTCCTATTGTAACATGAGACGTAATACGAATATGTATGGAGTTTTTCCAGATCGCTTATTTATTCATTGGTTCTTTAGGTCCTCTCTGTGTTAGTTGTGCCTCATTATATCGTTAATTACATTACCAACATTACCAAAAACATTACCGTACATTACCAAAAACATTAATAGACATTATATTTCAAATCATTACTTATGCGAATTATATCAGTTAAGTCAAAGAAAAATGTTTATTCTAATAATTTGGCCACCTCTGTAGCTTAAAACATATGTCATATTGATTTCATTTTAGAGAAAGTGTATGTCCGTATTACGAAAGGCGGGAAGCGTAGGTGCGCGAGCAGCAAGCAAGCGCACGTGGCGAGGCAAGCATCGAACCCTGGCCCCCAAGCACGAGCTAATCCCGCTAGGCGTTCGCGTGCCCCACTCCCGCGGAGGCTCCCTCGTTACCTAACAACGAGCGGGCGGTCCGGGCCCGAGCCCGGGCCCCGCCTTCGCGAAGCGGCCAGCACAATGCGGCGGTGGGGGAGCGGTTTTTTTCTAGTATTACCGGTTCCATTCGCAGCACACCATTACGCCGCGCCAGAGCGAGGGGAGGGGCCGGGGGGAGCGGAGGTGGCGGCCGGGTGGCAACGGAACCGGCCCGCAACGCCGATCAATCTACGAAGCTTGGTGTAGGTCGCGACCGCTGACTTGTCGGGCACCCACTAACGGCTCCGCGGGAGACGAAGGAGGAGAGAAGACAAGGAAGAGGGGAGGCGAGCTCAGCTGGGGCATGAACACACGCTCTCCCGGCCAGAGGTGACGCACTGCACCGCGCAGTTGCCAGGGCTCGAACGGCTCCGGACGAGACGGAAGAGGAACGGCGCGAGAAGAGCGTGGGAAGAGGAGGACGAGAAGGAGGAGGAGTAAGCTCGCGCTTGGCTGGTGCATGAACACACGCTCTCCCGGCAGCCGGTGACGCATTGCACCGCCCCGCGCCCGGTCGCGAACCGGGCCAACGCCCGTTCGCTCTTGTCGGCTACCTGTTGTGACGGCGGGGTTACTTGCTTGCTTGCTTGCAAGTGGAGTATATCGTACAGGTGCGGGGTCATTCCCTGCAGACACAACAAAACCTTTCTCAATTTTTAAGCATTGTTTTCGCAGAATCATACATTCTTTACATCGCATCCTGCATGTTAAATTGCACTTTCAGAGTTCGCAAGTTTTGTTTTGTTAAAACATTGTCTCAAATAATTTAGTGTGGTAGGGTGTGGTGTAAAAACAATTCCGCTCTCGAAGTATATACAAGGAAACAGGTTTCTGGTACTCTCATGCATTCAATCTGAATGCAATGTTATCTCCACATTTTAGTTAGGGATAAGCTACATTTAAACTACTCATATGCCCCCTTGAGAAGATTTTAAAAGAGCTTCTAAATTTAGCAAACGAGGGAATTTTCGAAAAAATGGAATAAGCTGGTTTTAATAGCAAACATCTCATTATAAATATTCCGTAGTATTCATAATAAACATTTATTTGTCATTTTTGTTTTGTTTTTGAGTATTTTATATACGTGGAATCCTTTATCGTGTGCAGTCATTTCTTTACATCCGAGTGTTCGTAGTGTAGAACTAATTTACATTTAACTAATTACACGTATAATATATCCAATATCATTATCAATATGTTACGTTAAATTTATATCTTAAAAATAAAAATAATTGTTAAAATGTAGTAATTCCAATTGCTAGATGTGAATTACTTTCATGCAAAAGTTCTGTATATTTCAGCATCATTATATAAACGGGATATTATTTAAGATAACATTTAAAGTATAATTTTTAACACTTATTAAAACAGATACTTTATAATCATCTCAATTCAAATCAGCTACACATTCTTCATCCTATTTTGGAGTGTTTGATTCACATAAAATCTCTGCATTAAGAACGGTTCGAATACGCCACCTCCGTGTGACCTTTGCAATCTGTCCTTTTCCGAATCCCTTGGCCTGTCTCGCGCATTACGCCCTTAATCCGGCGCGCGTCAATAAGTCATCCTCCCATCCGCCCCGCCCCCTCGCGGACTCCCGGCATCGAATCTGGGTTTCGCCCGCGTTACTCTTGCATGCGCTCCGGTGGCGAGGGGGAGGGGGCGAGGGGTTGCGCGAAATGGTCAAGTTCGCAGGCACTGCGAGCTGTACAACGACCAGCGTGAGGCCTGGGAGCGACCTTTGCAAGGAATTGAAATTTGGAACGTGATATTGGTTTTCGGATTGACATGACGCATTTCGGTTGGTTAGAGCTCTTGAGATAGTATTTAATGAATGGGGGGTAGAGTTTTATAGGGTATGTGCTGGGTTTCTGCTGTCTCCCACACCGCAATATGAGACATTGGGCAATATGAGACAGCGGGGAACTGAAGATTGGAACACGACATCTGGAATTGTTTGACTCGTTTTTGGATTGATACTGAATTTCAACTTGTAACAGCCCTGCACACACGTGAGAAATTGTGAATTAACTAATAAGGGTAGCAATTACTACTAGTAATTCTAAAGACGTAGTAGATTGCTATTGTCTTCTATACCACTACAAAGTGTAAACGTCTATTACTCACACGGGATACGGATCCACTTCATACGCGCAGAGAGATTTCAATCGTCTGTATTACTCGTACGAATGTCGATATAAAACCGTGAATGGGCTGTGGGAAATCAATGCGTAAAGAAAGTCTTTCTGTAAGTTGGCAACAAATAAAACAAGCATCCTGACGATACTTGCGTTTCTTTGTTCCTTATACAATTTCCTCTCTGCAACAAGCCAACGCGGCCCGCCCAATTTTTATAGTTAAGTGAACAGGAAAGCAGCAATATTTATAGTCGAATTACATTATTTCCCACATTACCCTTCTATTCTTAAGTAATTGTAATAAACAGTAAGTTTCACATGTTCACATTTATTTAAAGATTTCTGGATTCGGATTGTTGTATTTAATACCGCAGAATAATATCGCTTTGTAAAATGTATTTATTGGTGATGAAGTTGGATAATAAAGAATGAACTGATGATGAAGTTGGCAAGAATGTTGGTAAATACAATGTTCACTTAAATTATTTTTTCAATGCTGACATATCACCGTTTTAGATCATTGTTTATGTTGTGATGTGTCCTATCAATGAGATGAATGAGTTTGCAGCAAATTGTGGAGTTCTTCTAATCTCCTTCGGAATTTTAAGAAAATCAATTTAAGCAAGAGTGAAAGAATTGAGGGACGGTATGTTGGTGAGGAAACGCATTCACCACAAAAATCTGCTCCTACACTCACTAGGAATTTTACTTTCTCACCTACTATGTACTTACGTAGTAAAGAGAAAACTTTCTGTATTGTAATTCTGCGACAAAAAAGGGCAATTTTTCACCACAACTCAAATTGTGGGTACCTTGTACCTAAAAAGTGAATAATTCTCGCCAAAATGGAGTAAATTGCTTTTTCTAATAAGATGTGTATTCTTGAAGCCACTTTTTGTGTATTTTTGATACTGAAAAATTGGTTTACGGCAATACGTATTTCTGTCTGTCTGTGAACAACGACCTGTGGGAAGAATTTCTTCATACGTTTTCCCTTATCGATATTGCTGATGTCACGATCTCTTTAATTTGAAACGTATATTTTAATTTTTGAGAGTACATTTCGTAGAGCCACAACGAAATTTTAAAAATGTTCTCGAAAATATTTCAATATTTTTATGACTTTTTTCTCAAATAGATCCAAGTACGCCCATATAAATGGCGCAGGTCTGATTTTTCGTTGAATGCTCTGAATTTTCTGAGGAAGTTTCTATTCTTTGACGTCTTCCTATAACTAAAATATGCAAGATGTACTTTTTCTTAATGAAACCTGTTCTTCAAAATAAAAAGCAGCAATCTGGAAGACGATACGACAGTAGTGTCAAGATCTCCTACTGGTGGCAGTGGCACGCCTCGCGGCACAGTGCCATGGCACGAGCTTCTCTGCGCCACTAGCGTCGGGAGAGGAAACTATTGGTAACCCCGCCGTTTTACAATAGTGATGGCGTTGTCTCTTGCGGTAGGGTTATGAACTGCTTGGAGAGGCGATTTCGTCGTGGCACACGTGCCACGGACTCTCGCTCGTGACATCGACCTTGACAACACTGCGATACGCTGATGTACGTCTTGAGTTCAAACGAATGCGCCAGAGTGAAGACGCCCTTGGCGAGGATGCTTGCGAAGGCGGTGCCTGTTGAGGGCGGCTGAGAGGAGGGCGGCGAGGACGGCGAGGCTGGGATCCCAAATTGGGCTTAATCCGATTGCCTCGGCCGCGCGGGAGGCCGTTCGATAAAACCCTTTGTAATTTAAAGATGTTATTACGGAGAGATTACCACTTTCCTTTCCAGAAACCTCCTCTCTCGCGCTTGCAGCACAAAAGTGGGATCTGCGCTTCGATGAAGAAGAATTTAGTCCTCCGGATGAGGACCTTTTGCGCGAGGATAAAGAACTCTTCTACGTGGAGGATTAAGGGATTCGAATAGGTATTGACTACATTCTGATGAAATTTGGTTTACCCATGCCAATCGCCATAACCGAAATGAAAATATACATCGTCGAGTTTCAGGTTTGATTGGAATATGAACGTGGATTTACACTCAGTATTTGAAGCCACTTTAAGTTTAATAATATGTGTAATCATAGAAGCTTCTATTGCCAGCATAAACGAAATACAGAAGAACTGTTGCACATATTAATAATTTAGTGAACCAACGAGGATGTGATTATTCTCTATTTTTAGTTTTAAAAAATATAATCAATTAGTTTCATTATTAAATAGTTCCACAGTAATTCAATAATGTATTTTTAAGTAATTACTGCGATTCACTCTATAGAATAATACTTTTGTAAGAGGGAAACAATGATGAGTTAATTCTTTGAATCGTGATCCACACTACGCTTTTTCAAAAGCCGTTATCAGTATCACTTTTCTTCAAAAATTGCATCATATGTTATAACATTGTCTCTTTCGAAAATACGATTGCAAACTCCTGATCAAACGACTTTTTACGCCATGAAATAACAAGGTGCTTTTTTGTGAGAAATTGTAAATATATATTTACTTTAGTGCACTGTTTAGGGGATAGACTGATTTGTGGTCATATTGATATTGATGAGTTCAGAAAGGGATTCGAAAGTCATCCTTTAAACCATCTGTATTCGTTTGAGGAATATACTTAGCATAGAGTAATATACATAGAATAATAAACTATACAAAAGGTTATCAAGGAGAAGAATCAGTCCCGTATGTAACTAAAGGAACACCACCCAACAATTTTACCCTAACGCTCGACGGAAATAAAAGTGATTTTCTTTTCAGTTACGTGCATTCACAAAAAACACATTACCATACCCTCGTTAGTCGCATGCGGGTAGTCTATTCACCTTGTCTCTAGAGTAAATGACTTTCTTATGATGATAAATACTCCGACATTTTTTTCCTTTTCTCCCTTCCAACCTATATCTCTCCTCTCTCCCTTTCTCTTCTTTCCTTTTGTCTGTCACTGTCACACACAAACACAAATCAAACACACGTGCACTGATGCAAATAATATTCTTCTGCACTCTAAGCATAGTAGCAGCTTAGTAGTATAAAAATTATTTATTTGTGACGACCGTAAACTCTCTGTAATGCTAGGGTAAGTGAAATACCCCTGCAAATATCTCAATGTGTCCCAGTGTGCACTGGGAAATTACATTATTGCCTTGAGCCTTATGTTTATGATTGATTATCACTATTTATTTTTTCTCTTATTACGTTTTCATTTCCTCTCTCTCCCTCCTTCTCTCTCTCACTCACACACATTCTCTCTCTCACACGCACATTCTCTCTCTCTCTCTCTCTCTCTCTCTCACACATACACACACACACACACCTCTCTTTCTCCCTCTCACACACACAACGCGGATCTTCCACGCATCTACATCGAAACCTTTAAAAAAGGAAAGGTTGAACCTTCACATCTCTAAAGGGTGAGGCTACACGGGCGTGTCGCAGGCGGCTGTGGGGCCCAGAGCGGCGGCGGCGGCGGGGTCGAGGGCGGCGGCGGCGGCGTCGCGGCAGGGGACATTCGCCGTCCTAACAATGGCGGCTGCGGCGAGGCCGTAAAGGCAACACGGCCGCGTAATATGACAGGCGCGCGGGTCATAAAGCAACAATAGGGCGGGCGGAGGGCTCTGCGATAAATAAAAAAGTAAGCCCGAGGAAGGACGTAAAGGAGATATCTTGCGCGAGAACCCAGAGATTCTCTGACTGCTGATACTCTTCGGCGAAAGAACTTACTTTCTGCGGTTGTTATTTTGTGTTATCTTTGTGGGTTCCCTCATCTTCAGGATAACAATCTATTCAACTTATTATTTTAAGCTGATTTTGCGCTCCCGATTCTGAATCTGGTAAGTTTGTGTAGGAAAATTTCTGTCGTTTATTTTAATCGCAGATGCAAATTGTGAGGTGGAAGAAAGCTTTCCTGTGAGAGCGGAAAAGATAAATACACTGAATGCTGATAATCTTCTCAGAGCTCTTGTTTTTGTAAGAAATAGCTTTTCACTTAGAGCTAAGGATTATTACGACATTTGAAAACATTTTTCCCAACATTAAAAAGAATTCCAGGAAAAATACAAAAATAACCTATTGAATTATTATCTGAAGACGATTATACTAATCTATATCTATGTTCTCTAGTATAATCTGCTCGCAAGAGCAGAATAAAGGAAACGACAATTCTTGATGATAACAAGGCTATCAAAATGTCTGCCTCGAAAGTCACGTGACAAGATTGCTCCCTGTGTGGTATTTGTAGTGCTGACACTCACATATTCTACTAAGAATGTCACGGAATCTTTTTATTTATGAGATTTAGAGCGGCGGCATTATGACAGAGATGAGTAATTAGAAGAAAAGTTGTCTTGTAAATACGTGATATTTTCTTGGGATCAATGGAAGCAATGAGATAATTCACGTTATTATCATAATAGTAAATGGTTTCGAGAAAGCATTAGCATCTGCTAATGAAGTATCTTCCAGTTAAAGAACATCCTACAACATAAGTGAAATGAATAACTTACTGACGTAAATATATTTGTGTATATTTAAAAAAATAATACATTTCTAATTATAAGAAATGATTGCATATATCTAGTACAATTTGTAGAAACACAATTTTATGGCCCTTTACTTGCTAATTTTGTTATCTTATTTCCGAAACAGAACGCTTATTCGCAAATAAATCATTATATACAAGTATTCAATTAGAGAGAAATAAACTAAATTCATTCTAATTGAAGTTCCTACTGACTGAATTTTACTTTCGGAAATGTGCCGACCGAGATAAGTCACATACTAATACGAAGCTCGTACTACTCATACCACGCAGGATCTGAAGCTGAATCTGTTTTTACTTCGCAGTGCCTGGGAATCATCCTTGTTTTCGAGTTGGAACTTAAATATTTATCTTGTTGAGATATCTCGTTTCTTTTCCCTCGCCCACTTCTTTTGAAGCACGGAGCCTCCCTCACCGCATTGCCACGTCCCGTGGTATTTTATCAGAACGTGCGAAGGGTATTCATAAATAAGAAACTGCGGCCTAAGGCGAGAGAAGGGTTTGCAGAATTCATGACGGGCGAGATTGTTATTTTCGCGCTCAGGAAAAGATATCTTGGACATTGACGTGGGGTTTTGACGATTGAGAGCTCTGAAGGTTTCTTGCAGAATTAACTAGAGGGTGGTCTCAATATCCGCGGTTTTGAAGAAGGAAATTATCATTGTAATTAATCATTGTGATTACTTTTTCTCAGTGACATCATGTTTTTTAATAGTTCGTGATGGAAGCATGATAAATGACACTGCTATTTAACGTCTGTATTCTTGGAATTATTAGCATTGTAGAGATATTGATAGTGAGTGCTAGAGGAAAGGAAATAATTTGCAAACACTGCAGCTTGATCGCGTGAGACATTTTGACTTTTTCGATAAAGAGTAGAGAAAAAGTTACGAAATACTGCGCGAAAAAACGGCGAATTTTCGGCAGAAAAACTCTTATTATAGGGCCCTGGTAACGAAAAAGTTGGTAAATCCTGTTGCAAAATTTAGGTAAAAATCCTCCAACACGTGGTGTAGCGTGAATCCATATTTTGTGGGTCCTTGATACCGAAAAATAGATTGACGGCAAAACGTCTGTCCGTCTGACAGTGAACAACGCTAGTGCCTAAACTGTTCAGCCGATTTTCTCCAAAATTGATATTCCCTAATCGATCTGGGTGATGCCGCGGCTCCTTTGAAACCGATACTTTTAATTTTGGGGGATACTTTACATCAAGCCCCTGGAACATCTTTCAAATTTTGAAAATAATGGCTCCATCATTTTTGATTACATTTTGTTGTTGGAGAGACGGATTTTTAAACTGTGCGTCGCGGCTCCCAGGGGCGTCGCGGTGATTTATTAAAAATGATCTCTAGATTTTGTTTCCTGTAATCCTTGTGTCATTTACGTCTACAAAATAATTTTGTACTATTATACTACACGTTATTTGTAATATATACGATTTATTTTTCCAATTAATTGTAGGTTAATGGAACCTAGCAAGTTCTTTACCAGTACACTTTTGTGGCTCCTTTAGCATCGACGTACATTCCTAGCGCGCATCGCGGCCGGGGATATTTATTCATTCTACCCACGCAGATCAAGAGTTCCCGTGCTCACGCTAGAGCGCGACGACAACACAAAAAATGTTTTATGTCATTTTAATTAGAGTGGGGAAATAAAACTACTATTGTATTGACTATTGTATCACTTACTCATTTATGCTGAATCATGATGCTTATTTTAACCCTTATATTTGAAACTTTTTGTTACTAGAGGAGCCGCGGAAAGTTTCGTTTAGGTCAAGGGAGCCGTGGACAAAAAAAGTTTGAAAACCCCTGGGTGAAGAACGTTTAAGAGTATGGTGTAGGTCTCCTATTCGTTAAAAACACTGATTTTTCGAAAATTGCAAGAGTTCACATATTTTCGGAGTCTTAGTATGACTAAAATATTAAAGATGGAGATTGTTTTCGTAATGAAATATGTTCCTTAAAGGTAGATTTTGAAATAAGATCATGTACAATTTTTCCAAAGTTTTAGTACTTTTTGCGTAATTTTGCGCAAAAATACCGGCGAGAAAGTGTTTTAGGACCACTAGTTTAAATTGATTTATAAAATGGTCTAGTGTGGAGTCTTTCTGTACTTTTCTGATTGCTCTCTTCATATATTCATCACCTACTCGTATGCCCACAAAATAAATATACGTCCTTCAATCTTTTTTGCTTTTGGCTAATTTGGCACTTTTTATACAAACTGTGAAACTAAGCCATTGATTTATAATCGTAAAGAAATATTTGAACGATATTGAAGCGCACATGCAAATGTCATAACTTTCGCCACAAATGAAAATGTTTCATATTCATATTTTAAGAAATATTGCTAAGAAATTATTGAAAATCTATGAATTATTTGTAACCATTCCATTTAATATTATTATAAATTTTTTATTGATTTCTGTTTTTTTATCTATGAAACATTTTTGGACGGCTCCGTTGAGATGCAGAATTTCGAACTGTAACTCGCTCTCTTCGAATTTAAAATAAAGCTTTGTGACTGCAGATTTCATGCCACTGCGGCAGTATTACTGCCGAGTAAGCTTCGCGCGACAGTTGCGTTGTTGCCCTTCAGCAGGAAAATCACGTCGAGCTCTTTTCTCTTTGGGAGGCAGCTGCTGTTCTAGTGGACTCATTCTGGATCAAGGGGGATGTGCGGACGTGTCGGTGGCACAGTTTTAATCGTTGTGGATTCGATGGTATAACTTAGCCGTGGATTTTTAAGAGCGAAAAAATCCTTCGTACGTCTTCTTTAGAGGGGAAGTAAAGCCGGCTGTCCCATGTTTATAGATTTACTGCATGTCATAGATTCTCAAGCGTAAAAGAAGCCTCTTAGCTAAATTTAAAATCGCTTCTTTCGTCGCCCGAGATAATACCTTCTTTCTTCGCTAGGTGAAAGGAGCGTAGCGAAATTTTCGTGGTCCGACGGAAGAGCGGGCCCAAGTCTCGCCACGTGTAATAAGGCATTAACTAACTAACTAAACCGTATAGTATTAACCGCATTAGCGATTTTGTTCGTCCGTTGTTCCCCGTGATATTGAGACACCCAGAAATACAATGAAAGAAAACTAATCTCTAATCTAATACACGCAACACAAATGACAACGAAGGGTCATTTAAGAAATGGGAATCGAGAAAAAAGTTAACTTGCAACACGGTGAGAATGATATAGAAAACGATAGCAGTGAAACGCTTTCACTCGCAGAGCTTTTTGGCACGGTTAAGCCATAGTCACATGAGAGCAAGAGTTTCAACTGGGTTGGCAAATTCTGCGACGGTCGTCTTCTGCTGTCAAGTGCGCATCACGTGACCATCGCTATGTTCATCTGCGACAAAAGCTCCGCTTCTGTTGATGTCTGCGGTCGTCCTCTCTCAGCGAACTAGCGCGAGCGGGCTCCGGGGACTTTCCGGCCTCGCAGTTTCAATCGTCGCCCCGTTGACGAGAGCAGCTCTCTTTTTCTCCGGTCCGCCGTCCGTCGTCTCAGGCTTTTTGTGGCGATTGCCAGTTTCCCTTTTAACGCTCCCAGAATCCGGCTCGAGGTTCAAACGGCGGTCTCTTTTTAGGGCCCCGTGAGCAGTGCGGCGGACGCGCTCGCGCCGCCGAGGCAGTTACCCAATTCCCGGGGCGGGGCCTTTGTGAAGGGCAGAGAGCCGGGCCGGCTGGGCCCTTAGCACGGCCTGAGGGGAATCGTGGACAGGGCAGGGTCGCATGAGACGGTTGGGAAGGCGGTGATGCTTTGGAATTGTAAGAAGAGGTGAGAGAAGACAGATTACAGCGGGGCTCCACCTCTTTGAGGAGAAGGCTTTGCGAAATATTCGTTGCGGTTGCACTTCAAGAGCGGGAAAGAAACGAAAAAATATTTGCCTCAATATGAACAGAAAACCAGGCTTCTTTAGGTTTTACTTAGTGAAGGTGAGGTTCTTCAAACACAAAGAAGATAACAATTACATTCAAATGACAGACAAGTCAAGCATTTTTAACATCAATCATCTCTATGAAGAAATCCTTAAATTTGTAAACCATTAAGGCAATAGTTGTTTTTTAAATATTGTATTAAAATATTTTCGTTGTTATACATGTATCGTTGAAGGTAATGATGTATTTTTGCACCAACGATTCGTGCTGCATTCATGTTTTGATGAACTCCTGAAAATCCTTATTAACCGATCTCTTGGAAATAAGGTAGTGAGTCATGCGTTGGTGTAAAATGTACATTTTGCGCGTATGGAGTGAAATAACTGTTGTATATGCAGTAAAATAACTGTCTATTTGTTCCAAATAATCCATTAAAATATATAGAAAACTTTGGTCTGCTACGGACTAGCATAAAAACTGCCATGAACATAGAACGATCATGAAATATAGAAAATGCTCTCGTACCTTATGCTGTAGAGGCAAGAAACTTTCCGCGTAGTTTTCAAGCTAATAAAACTGCTTCTGAGCTGCACCGCATGTGGGAGAAATATGACGCAACTGGGCATATTAACCAAATAGTTTCTTTCATTATCATATATAAACATGAGAGGTCAGCATACGTTATTTTATAAATAAACCAAAATGCGAAACTTGAGAAACGGTAAAATAAAACTGTTGATCTTTTTCGTTAAATGAGTGATCGAGCAAGATAACTGATGGACGTTTGCTCTAAAATTTATTACGGGAACCTCGGTTCTTTTGACCATCATGAATAGTTTTATATACCTCGAAAGAACTATTAGAAAATAAATTATAGCCTCAGAGAGGGAAAAGTCTTGTTAACACATAATAAAATAATTGGCAGTGTTAATTTCATCAAAATTAAATTAAAGAACATTGGAGTAATATTCAACAACCTATTGGCAAATAATTTTCTTTTCATGATAGATCTGAAGAAAAATGACCAAAATATATTTTTTGACATTACTATAACAACGTGAAACCGCATTACATAAGATTGCTGTTTTCATTTGTGGAGATCAGAGACAAATCCGACGTCATGGACCCATAACACTCAGATTTTGACTACATTAAGAGTAAAAGGAAGAGATGTTATCCACTTACTCCTCTCCAGGCCTTGTCAAAAAGAGCTTTTTCTGTCAAAAAATCGCCGATTTCCGGTGCACCATAACTATTCTTTCTCTTCTTACAAAGTCAGGCGGAGAAAGAAATAATACTATTTAATTTGACCAGATGATATAAATTTAGTATTTAATATAGAGTAAATATCTATAAAACAGTAGACAGCGTACGTGAACATTTGCAATGATCATACTAATATGATCTTTTGTGCCCCCCTTCCAAAAAAACATTTCTTGTTCAATTTACCACCCTGAAAGTGCCGAGTTTGCAAAGGAAGTCCCCTGAGCTGCAGCGCCCTCTGCGCGTAGGATCCGCCTAACAAGGGCCGTGTCGCCGGTAGGCCACCGCGGTGTTGGTGGGGGGGGAGGTAGGGGGTCTCAAAGCGAGGCGCCCCGCGGAGCGGCAGGTTGCGGCGGCGGCGGCGCTCGCGCCCTCCCTCGCAGAGCGTAATGAAAGCCGAGGGGAGCGCTGGGTCGCCGAGCGGGATTTACGCGGCGCGGGTCCACGCCCCTGCCCAACCGCTGGGCGAGATAACAGATCGCGCCCCCGGAAACACTCCCGCTCAGAGCGTCCGCTTCTTGTAAGCGGTGCCCGACCGCACGCTCGCACGCCCGTCCGCCTGCCCCCCGTCCCTCAGGGGGGTGGGATCGTGGCAGCGTAGGCTGTCGCGATCTCTGCTGGGGAGTTGCAGACGACTACCCGGACTCTCACCGCGGCACTCACGTCGTTAGCTTCAAGGTAGAGACAGTAAGTGGGCGATGCTAAGCTCCGTGATGCCGGGCATTGCCCAGCAACCCACTAATTGGATCCCTGGCGCGTCTACCTTTGGGCAGGATTGAGCGTAGGACGTTCCTCGGAACGCTCCGGACCCCACACATAAAAGCCCCGACGGGGATCATGAACCCCCCTGTCAGGTTACCTAGTTTTGGGTGATACGTCAATATCTTGAAGGTGGATGCACCGAGGAGAAGGGAATGGGGCCCCGAGCTGCACGGGAACTGCCCGAGTTTGGGTGGCTCTCGGTTGGGCTTTTGGCTTTGTCGTGTTAGTGGCTCGATACTCAGGGTACACAGGAGCGACGTGTCCCGACGCATATGAGTAGCGCATTGTTTTGACTCCATATTAGCCTGGATATCTAGGAACTCTGTGCTGGCAGGGCGGCCCAACCCAGGCATCCCAGAAGGGGTCCAGATACTAGTCCAAGGGCGTACTTGTACTCCTCTGGGCGGTGCGGAGGTAGGTACCCCACTCCGGGGTGAATTCCCCCTGGTAAAAGTACGAGTGAAAGGTAGGCGCACTGCAGACAGATACACACGTCCGCCTGCCCACGGACCACCCACCGCCCCGCGCCGCCGGGCCAAGCGGATGGCTCAAATGACCTAGAGAAGATTTGAACAGCCATTTAGCACATTCCCAAAGGATGCAGTGCGTGATGGTTTCTCTGTAAAGAGTTAGTGGTATTCAATTATTGCGTAATTTGGATTATTTTAATCCACATAACCCTCTGCACATTCGTTGTACATCACTGGCAGAAGCGGCTCAGAGCGTCATTTGATCATCCTGGCTAGGACATAGGGTTCGAGTCCCGCCAGTAGTGCCAGGATTTTCTCACACTGGCTACATAGCTAGTTCGAATTCAACCGCTGTCTGGAGGAGAATTCTAGCGGCCGGCTGCTTTGATACATTTCACCCTGAAGAATGGCGGCCGAAACGTTGGCGCTTCTGCTTAGGACGCGGCGTCTCTCTCGCAGCCAGGGAATCTACTGACTCCGTCCGCGGGAGCCTACGGTCTGTTCTGATCAGTAGTTTTCCTTGGTTTCTCCGAACAACACCAGGCGAGTGCCGGAGAAGTACCCTAACAAACGAGCCACGGACTACTTACCATCTTTCCTTGTCCTATTCTCACCCCTTAACTACACACACACTTTAATGCACTACACTATCACACTTGCCGGGAGCTTAGCGATTGTCCTGGCAGGGGTGGTGTCCCGCCGATGGGAGATACCTCGTTGGAGAAAATCTTCGCAAGTCGACGTAGGTCAGCAGCGGATTTCGACAGCCATCAGGGGGAAGATCACAACTACATCCCGCGATGAATACATGCACTACACTTGTAAGAACCAAAACTAAATCGTCTTCGTTCCATAATCACAATACATAGTCTGCAATTTTAGAATATATGTGTACTTAGTACCGTATGTATTTAGTATAAATGTGCATTACTTTGGCTGTCTACACAGTGAGACATGTGGATTAATCAGTGAGTGCTGTCGATGTTACTCGAATAATATGAGAGATATTTGAAGGATATTGTACCTCGACTCTCTCGCGCGGTAGTAACATTTCAAACTGGCTAAAACGACGAGTGGAATTTGGAGAATTATTTTAAATTCTTGAAGTGAATTGCAAGCGTGAGCAATTTGAGGCATTTCTAATACACGGATAGCTTTCAGAATATGATCCATAAACACCTCAATTCAGTGTATTGTTTTTTGTTTTCTTTACATCTGTGTGAAACAAAACCAATATGCAGCTATACACGGCTCTACTTTAACGAGCTTTATTAGTTTTTTAGAAAACAGCGTTAATAGACAAAATGTTGAATCGATAATTTTTTCAATTAATACAATTACACTTTTTACGATATGATATAATATTATTAACTACTTAGATGATTTGACGAAAAACAAGGCGATAAATTGATCGATAAAGCATCGTAATAATTGCTTTCTGGACATACATACCCCTTCAAATGCATTTTACCGTGTTAGAAACTCGACCTGTGTACCCTGCTTGCATGTGCAGCTTGTCACTACAGTAGTTTCTACCCCTTTGGAACATGTCCTATTCAAGCAGAGCGCGTGTCTGGCGCTTCCTAGAGATAAACCGGCCTGGGAACCGGCTTAGCCACCTTTTCCGTCGTGCGCCAGACAGCTGGCGGCGGTGCTGTCATGGTAACCGTCTCCCCGACCCTTGAATGACAACCCTGGTTCCGACGTTAAATCCTTTTAATAACGTCGTTACTGCTGCAAGAAGCTTTTTCTCTTCTGTCGAGGAATCTCGCCGAGTTATTTTTAGTTGGAGATGTGGACTAGCGGATTCACCGAAATGCCGCTTCTCTCGTTTAAACGGTTATTTTGATCCTCCAGTCTGTAAATAAGAATTCTAAAGGAATCAAATTTAACTTCGAAAAAATATAATTTTATTTAGTGAAAATTTGTATTCTTTTGATAACAAGTGTCCATTTATTAACCGCAAGGATATCCATTTCTATTGTCAGGTAACAGAAATTGGAAATGCCTTCCATACCTATATCATATAACATAAACTAGACAAACTTCTCTCGGGGAGGTGAATTCGGTCTTGAAGATTCCGTAATGATAGTGTGAGTGAACGGTTTCTTTACTCGTTTGCGCGGTAGGCAAAAATGAAAATGCCTAGGAATATAGATTAAAGTCGGTTTTATTTTATTTGACTCATTTTTAAGCCTGATGTAACGAAATGCCTGAGATTATAATAATGATAATGATAACAATAATTATTATAATATTTAAAAATATATTTTTATTGTTTATTAATTATTTTAATTTATAATGTGTTATTATTGTGAAACGAATGTAATCGTGCATCAATAATCTCTCCAAAAGTAGGAACCTACAAACTCTACCAAATACAAATATTGATGGATATTACTCATTAACATATTTTAACCCACGAGACGGAGGTTCTACAGTGAATTGGGAGAGACCCGCAGCATATTGTAGTCTCTGTGTAAGTGTAGACGATGTGAGAGGTAGATCCCCACATAAGTCACTGTCGTGACCTGTAAACGAAATACGAATGAAATATGAAACAATGATAAGATGAGAAGTGAAACAATAGTGACGTGATGGGAGAAAACATGAATTGTTCTCCTCTCTGTGTCAACGGGTTAATAATCTCAAAGAATTTTCTACTCTACGCTGTTTTAAAGTGCATTTAAATGCACGTAATTTCATTTATATGTTTTTTGTTTTTCTTTGAAAAATTGATGTGAATTTCATTATTTAAATCAAGAAATATAGTTTTTGTTCACTGATGGAGTGAAATGAAATCTATTATTGGAAATTCTAACTCCTTAAACGTTTTTGAAATATGTTGTATATTTACAATACACCATATATTCTTACAATTATGGAAATGTTATTTTACTTTTCAAGACTACAATATATGAGATATGCTACATCTGCAGAATATTATATTATACAGCGGCGCAATAATACGCAATAATAAAATTGGCATCTAACGTAATCTAAATTATCTTTTTTTTCAAAAGCAAGTGGCGTTTAAATATTTAGTCTTCTTCAGTTGCCGCCAGACATTTAGACAACGTAAAAATAAAAAAAAACTAAGAGAATGTTTCTTACGTCAGAACAAGAGCGACTACGAAAGCTCCAACGTGCCGAACTCTTCCGAAACTTGCAGTATGAGGGCATGTATTCTCACTACTAGCTTATCGAGTACAATATATTGCAATAAAACAAACTATGCTGGTGGTGCGGTGTTGCTCGTAGCTGATCGCCATTGCTAGATCTCCTATCGGTGTTTGTGGATCAAGTGAAGAGAAATGCAGTGCCACTAAGAAGTAGCAGCACTCTACTTCGTGATATCATTAACCCTTCACCTGTTGGATCAGCTCTCTGATCAAAGGTGACATTCTCATTTCTTGGCGTTCGTTGCCATAAATTGCCATTCTGTGAGGGGCTTACGAGATCACGGTGGTGGTTTGTCTTTGCCCTTCTTGCATTAAAAAAGACGTGATCATAAGAGCTGCATGATGATAATAAGGGCTTGCAAATGAATGGAATGATGTTAAGATGGAGTACGCGAATGGTATTAAGATGCCAACCACGCAGCAGCCACATCGTGGGAACGCAACTCAAACGTGGAGCATTTGGCTTCGCGTATTTTGACTCTTTTTTTCTATACCCTACACCAGTGAAGCCGTCACGGCTCACTAAATATGAAAAGTTAAGCATGCACGTATATTATCTGCAGGTGGCAACAGTGCATTGATCCACAGACGGTAGCCGTTCGGCGTCCTAGGCGTCGTTTACCGCAGTTCTTTCCCGCCATCTTGAGGCGGCTCGTGCTTCCCGTTCCCAGCATCATCGACAGCGCACTCGCCCTCAGCAGATCCTTTCTGGGGCGCCGCAGGCCCCCAAGTAGCAGGCGCAAGAGGAAGAGGAAGGGAGGGGGGGCTGCGAAGGACTCTTCAAGAGGCGCTCCACTCGAAGGACGCCGTGGGCATGGGGGCACATGGTGGCGCCCCGGGCACCACCAGCCCCGCCCCGCCTCAAGCCGAATCGCTCTGCCCCGCTCCGCCCCGCTTCGCCCCAGCCGCCTCCGCTGCTTCTCTGTTCTCACGCTCTCTCTTCCGCTTCTCATTCCATGGTCCTTTTTGCAATTTGCTCGAAGTAAGATGGCTTCCTCCTCCCGCAGATTTTCTACATTGCATCAAAATTGCATAGAAAATCTTTTTAATGTTACCGTATAAGATATTTTCATACTTTTTCCCTCCATTTAATTTTTACTTTCCCGTATACGTAAGTATACACGGAGTGATACGTAGTATAGGGAAAATTATGTAATGCTGCGCGAAAAAATGGCCAATTTTCGGCGGAAAAAATTCATTGCTGGGCCGTGATAACAAAAAAGTGGATAAAATCAGTTGCTAAATTAAGAAAAGAAATCCCCTAACACGTGGTGTAGCCAGAAACCTTATTTTGTGGGTCCTTTATATCGAAAAACTATTGAAAGGAAAACGTCCGTCTGTCCGTTCGTCCGTTCGTCCGTCCGTCCGTCTGTCCGTCCGTCTGTCTGTCCGTCCGTCTGTGAACACTGCTAGCGCCTGAACCATACATACGATTTCTTCCAAAATGGATGTTCCCAAGTCGATCTGGTTCTAGTCGAAGCTTTGAGATTTTGAAAAAGATTCTTCACAATTTGGGGGTACTTTACATGAAGGCCCTCAGACATTTTCAAAATTTTCTCAAAAACGGCTCCAATTTTTTTATTTAAATTTCTTGTAAGAATAGAGGAAAATACACTTATTAACATGGCATAGGTCCAATTTTCACGGATAACTCTGAATTTTCGAAAATTCTCTAAGATTAAATTTTTTCGGCGTCTTTCTCCAACAACAAAATTGAAGATAAGAGATTTTTCTTCAAATAAAATGTGTTCTCCAAAGTGAGTTCTTTGTTCAAGCTCATGTACATTCTTTGAAAATTTTAGTAGTTTTCGCGCAATATTGCGTGCAATATGTGCAATTGTAAAAAAATACAAAAAGTAAATTTTCTCAAAAACGGCTCCACATTTTTTCTTTAAACTTTTGGTAGGTATAGTGCGTAATGTATTTTTGAAATGACAAAAACGCCATATTTCTCTATTCTTTTGTTTTTTTTCAAAAATTACAAAAATATAATTTTTTGACTTGTCTCTCACGTCGTTAATATTTACACTAGCGGCGAGTTCTTCACATTATTGTATTTATGAGTACATGTGCTTTAAATAATGTCAAGTAAAGTTTATCGAAAACACAACCTTTTTCTGTGAAAAGTAGCTCAAATTTACACATTTTCAGAAACACTCAAACGCCATTTTCTCATAAATGGCGAAAAACAATTTCTTCAAACTTTTCGATCGGATAGTGCTAATTACGCTCTTGGGTATAGCGTAAAGTTTATTTTCAGTTATTTTTTTTGTTTCTTCAAAAACTACACATGCAATTTTTAATACTCACATCTTTAATATTCACAATACCAGCAATTTGTAAACATTATTATTTTTGCGAGTGTATGTGCTTCAAATAACTTCAAGTAAAGTATTTTGAAAACTCAAACATTTTCTGTGAAAATGAGCTTCAAATTTCGCATCTTTAGTAACGCTAAAACGCAATTTTCTTTAAAGCGGCACATAATTTTTAAAAGAAAATTGCCATTTAGGGTTAGATTTTTGTGGTCTTTAATATTCTATTAATATATTTATTCTACCAATAGGTAACCGAAAAATTAAGAAAATGACAAAAAAATGTACTTTTGGCGGTGATAGATGGTAGCGGGCAAGAAAGACTATGTAGCAATTCCGAATAGGTAGCGAAGACCCAAGGAAATAGAAAACTAATACGGGAAAGTCTGTGCCATTCTGTTTACACATGTTGCACCGCTAGTTTACACATGTACAAAAACGTAATAAAAAGTTCAAAAAGGTATTATTTTGTAGAATACCCTCTTTAGAAACAATTCGGGTTCCACCCTACTCTCCACCTGTCGCTCACCTAACCGCCTCGAAACCGTGCCTCGAAAATTCATTTACATAAAGAATCTACATGTTCCCAAAAGTCGTGTCTTTCACTTTGAGACACGAACATTTCAATTTAAGGACCTAGTGATGCATCTTTTTCGAGTTATGCGCGATTGGTGTGTGTTTTGCAATAATCTGTTTTCTGTGTCATAATCGCAAACGTATATTTTTATTTAATCTTAAATCGGTTGGATCCAGTGGTGCAATTCCCTATCCAATAGTACCGTAGCATACTTCCAGGGTTTTGTGTCGATGGTTTCTGAAAAATAGCCCAGTCTTTTTTGTCAATCCTTAGCGAGGATGTATTTGAAGAATTATGTATTTGATTCGGCACTTATAATATTATTAATTATAAATTTGAATAAGTAGTTTATTAAATATACAGAATACTAAAAACTAATTTTTGCATACATTGGAAAAATAAAGATTTTTTTTGAATTAATTGAAAATATCTATTTTGTGAAACCAGGCAGTTATGATTCAGAACTCCTTCCATGAAACAATTACACCTTTAATAATTAATCACTAGACATTTTCAATGTTTTTGCAGGATGAACAAGGGATGCAATTCGAATTTGTGGAATTTAATAAAATAGTTATAACTTCGAGAAGATACAAATGTAAATGTTTGAAGTGAAATATTAAAAATACTACATCATTACTACAGTTCGCGAGGTGTTAAATGTAACAAGCAATTAAAATGTTTAAATAATATGAATAATTAAACATTCATTTACTGAGAGAGATCTGTATAGTAAGAACATTCTTAAAAATTCTATTTGATACACGTCTACTATAATGAATTTTCATTATTAAAAATAAATAGTATGTTCTCCAAAAATTAAACTACATCACTTAACGATATGGTCCTACGAACTTATTTTAAGTTTCGTATTGTTGAATTGCTTTGAAATTTGCAGTTTTTCTCACCCATGCAGTAATATTTTCCCACTCCCTCACCACAATAATTCACTACCACCATTAACCTGCGCACGCCTTTATGCACTGCCGTTTGGTATCCGCTACGGTCGTTGGCATCCGCTGCTGAGCTACTCGGCTGCTGTGGTCTGCCACCGCTTGCTGTCACTAGCCACGCCGTGGCACACAGACTCTATCACATTCACAACCGACACCACCTCCAGCTACGCAGTTACATGGCTACCACCGACGATTTCGCTTTTCCATTCCTTCCATCTCCCCGTTCCCGTCGCACCGTCCCCTTCGCCCCGTCCCCGTCGCACCGTCCCCGTCGCACCGTCCCTGTCACCCCGTCCCCGTCGCCCTGTCTCCGTGGCTCCGTCCCCGTCGCCCCGTCCTCGTCGCTCCGTTCCCGTCGCCCCGTCCCCGTCGCACCGCCCCCGTCGCACCGTCCCTGTCGCCCCGTCCCCGTCGCCCTGTGTCCGTGGCTCCGTCCCCGTCGCCCCGTCCTCGTCGCCCCGTCCTCGTCGCCCCGTCCTCGTCGCTCCGTTCCCGTCGCCCCGACCCCGTCCCAATCGCCCAGACCCCGTCCCCGTCTCCCCCACCCGAGACGCCCCGGCACTTCCACCACTGTTACCATGCTTCTCTCCATCTCCATCGGCACATTGCAGGCGCTCTCTC
Organism: Acheta domesticus; assembly: GCA_031308135.1. Taxonomy (NCBI): domain Eukaryota; kingdom Metazoa; phylum Arthropoda; class Insecta; order Orthoptera; family Gryllidae; genus Acheta; species Acheta domesticus. Next base: position 130,032,198 of record JAHLJT010009419.1, read on the forward strand.
CGCCGGAGCGCGCTGACAGCGGCCCCGAGCGAAACAAGCAGCGAAGCCGGGGGATGGGGCGCCAAGCGGTTGGCGTGAAATGCACAGGCTTTTCGCTTAAAATCCCGTCGAGTTGGCGCCGAGAGTAGCGTGCTCGTTAGGCGGGGCTTCGCCAATGGAGGAGTGCGGGTACGAGGAGGCGCGTGTTTAGACTTTGCCCAACACATGATGATGTCGGATGAGGATATACTACTCGTGATTATAACGGAATATTCCAGAGCGATAAATACACTGCAGAGCGCGCCTTTAAGAGCGCTTGACAACTTTTCCTCTCCGTCATATACCCTTTTGGGAGTCAGATTTTGACGTTTACTTTTTTTGAATATGATATTTAACAGCAGACGAGAATTTTCTATTAATTGAGTGCAATATATTGACAACAAAAAAGGAAAGTTTTTATCCTGTATTTTACAACTTTGATCTCTAAATAATATTTAATGAACAGAATTTCTGCAAACTGACTACATGAAAACAGACAATCCTCTCTAGAAGCAACCGTAATGCATTATATCCTTTTGGTGCACAATCAGCGTTATATTAACTGTAAATGTTTTCAATCTGGAGTTGAGCCAAATACACGAATGAAACAGAACTGATTCTAAAATTAGTAGAATCCAATATTCATTTAGTCACACTCTATTTATTATAAAATATCGAAATGTAAAGCTGGACATGAAAATTTTCCGTGTCAAATGTGAGTTGAATAGGCTCAGAGTACCTCTCGCGAACGCAGTTTGTAAATTGACAGATAAATTAACTCAGTAATGTTTATACTCTATACTGTGCCCAGTTTTATAATGTTATATTTAGCTTTCAAAGTTATTTTCGCGTATTAGCATTAAGTAACGAGCCATTACAAACGTTTTTCGATTTTATAACTGCCTTGGTTTCTTTCTTTTTTTTAAAAAAATTTATTCTTTCCATATATGCGAAAACATTTAATTTTGTTAGAATATATATTTCAACAATAGGTGGATATGTAAGTATAAAGATTTGTATTTCAGCTAAGCTCTTTCCTGTGCCAGTCAGTGTTCGTAACTATTCATGCCATAACAAGCTTTGTGAATTTATGATATTACTCATATTTAATTTATTTAGAGTATTCTATCGAGTAGACAAATTAGAATACTAAATAAGATATTTCGTTGATTACTTCATGTTCTTTTTCACTTAATAAAACATCACTGAATCAAACTAAATGTTCTTCCGAGCAACTTTACAGAATGTATTGTTTCGGCAAGCGAAATTTTTTATTAACTTTTTATACATTTACTCATTCAACAGAATTCACTATTTACTGTCAAAATGTACACAGTTTTCAACAAATCACAGATTTTTAAATTAACCTATCTTTAGAGTTCGTGGAAAACTGTTGTCAGATATCAATTTTGATACCTGAAAACACCTTTTCTCAAATTATTGGAAGATATCAACAGCGACATTATTAATAATTCATTTACCTTTTTGAAGGTTTTATTTCCCATCATTTATTTATACTGTTTTAAATTCATTTAGCTTTCTTTGAAGAATCGTTTCTGTAGTTTAACACATTTCCTCTTGGTGGATTCTTCATTGATTAGGACTGCGTGAAGATAAGAGTGGACATGAGGGCACATGAGCGATCGGTAGTTACGTTGGTTATGCGGAGTCAGGTGCTTAAATCAACCCTTAATTGAATAAAATTGAAATTATGTCGTTTTACATGGCGAGACAGCGCGAGAGCAAATTTTCTGTCTAGACAACTAAAATTTTGAAGTTGTAGAAAATTGCAGATCAATTGAAGTGATACAGCCCTTTGCACTGTTTTAAAAGTGAGCGGCCAAGATTTGGGAATAAAAGTTTAAAAATATTTTGGATGATGTGTATGTGGTTGAGCAACTTACCCTTTAACGGGAATATACGAGTAATTGAGATTTCTTTTATTTATCGTGAGGCATGAGATGCGGTATTATTACTGTGGTTCGCAATGTCCACACACAATGACATTGTCGTCGTCGGCGTTTAAAGCGGCGTTAAAGTTGAAATTTGATAATAATAATAATAATAATAATAATAATAATAATAATAATAACTCCACCTAGGGAGTACACGACCTTGGAGTTGGTGGTGGAGCTTGAGTACCCCCATGAGCCTGAGAGCTATGTCAGTGGTAGCCTAGCTACTGGTAGGGCCTCCCTTGCTGAATAGGTTGAAGGTGAGGGGTCAGACGAAGAAGTACTCCATTTTGAGGAGAGTGGGAAGTAAGCAGAGGGGGAAGGGTCATGAACCTTTGGACTTCCTGTTATCGGCCCATGGAGGGTACAGGAGAGAAACTGGGTTGGCACACCAGGCCACTGATTAGAGTGGAGGCCCGAACCTTGCATTAGCCAGCGAAGGAGGCTGCCTTCAGCAGTCAGTGAAAATCCCGTAGGGTTTAGTAATGCCGACTGGCGATCGGAGGGACCCCTTGCTGGACCCTGCGGGGGGATGCCCCGAGGCCACTGTGGGTCGCAGTAACGGATCGCAGGAAACAACCCAAAGGTTAAATGTGATCTGTGAACTCGAACTTGCTACCTGCGAATCTTCACTTGAAACCAATGAGCAAAATGAATAGAACAAGCAATGTAATGAACCTTAACGTGCCTTGTTCTACCAATGTCCCATACCTGCTCAGAAACCGAGCTAATGTCACCTTGTCGACATCTGGCTATCCCACGGATGTTAGTCCCAGGGACCCAGAGCCGGCAGTAGCTCGAAGCCATCGTCAGAGATGGACCCGGGATGAATTAATGGAGGTGATGTGGTGCTTTTACTATGCAAAAGCGAAAAATGGGGGCTCAGAAATAGAAGTTTTTAAGATATGGAGAGAGCGGAACCCAGATATGAGACCTACCCTAGACTCAAAGAAGCTTGCCAGTCAACGACGATACATACTCAGCAGTGGTAAATTCACATCAGAACAACTTGCAGACATCCAGAGGAACGCAGAGTATGTTCATCGATCAAACCATCCACATGACGAACATTTAGAACCATCTAATATCCCTGAAAACGATGATCCCCTTCAAGGTTCATCTCTTCCAAATGAAACATTCGTCAGTGGTGAAAATTCATCTGGCCATGAGTCACACGATAAGGACATGATGCGGAACCTCCTCCGACGCGAGATAGAGCGAGTTCGTCTACTTCCATTCGAATCTCGTGCACCGTTGAGGAGAATTTTCGAAAATGCTAAAGCTAAGAGAGTGATAGAAACAGCGAATTCTGTCTTAAATGAGGTTGTACAGGCCTCAAGTAGAGATCTAGATATTACTGAAATCAATCACATCGTGTATGCAACTGGATATCTAGTATCTCAGATAATCTTGGGGCCAGCCAAGAACACCGATGGCCGACAGCCAGACAGAGTAAAAAGCTCCGTACCTCCATGGATGAAAAGAATTATGAAACGGATAGCCGACACACGGCGTGAAATATCACTCCTAGCCGAGGCATCTTCTAAGTCAAACCACACGTATAAAGTTCAACAAAAAATACTCCATGTTGAACAAAAATTCCTAATTGACAATGATACAACAAGGCTAATGGTAGCTGAAAAGCTAAAAGAAAAAATCCAAGCATGGGCTCAACGAATAAGGCGGTACAAACGTAGAATCGATTTCCGTGTACAGAACCGGTTGTTTGAAACAGACGCGAAGAGATTCTATCGCAGTCTGACTCAAAAACCGAATGGCAATGCTGCCCCTCCTTCAAAAGATGACGTCGAAACCTTTTGGTCAGGAATCTGGGAGGAAACCAGATCGTACAACAAAGACGCATCGTGGCTCCAATCTGAAGTTGATGCTGCCAATGGACTCGTGGAAACAGTGGAACATGTTCAAGAATTCTCGAAAGAGGACCTATGCCAAACAATTAAGAATATGGGAAACTGGAAATCCCCTGGGGTTGATAAGATCCAGATTTATTGGATTAAGAAATTAACAGCACTACATTTTCATCTTGCAAAGGCTGTTAATAAAATTTTAGAAAACCCTAACGAACTCCCCAAATGGCTCACTCGCGGCATCACGTATTTGCTACCCAAAGGAGGAGACAGCTCTTTGGCGAAGAACTACAGGCCAATTACTTGCCTGCCAGTAATGTACAAACTTATAACTGCAGCCATTGCTGACAAAATGTATAGGCACCTAGAGAAGAACCATCTGTTGCCAGTTGAACAGAAAGGATGTCGTAAAGGTTCCTATGGCTGTAAGGAAATCTTGCTTCTGAATAAAATAATTTTGAATGATGTAAAGAAACGAAAACGTAATTTAAGCATGGCTTGGATTGACTACCAGAAAGCCTTTGACAGTGTACCACACGATTGGATTTTGAAGACCCTGGAGATCTATCGATTTCATCCTAGACTTGTTGAGTTTTGCAAGGCTAGTATGAAGTCGTGGAGCACCAGGTTACTAATCCACAGCGGAAAGGGAGTAGTAGAAACCAGAAGTATTCAGATTAACAGGGGAATTTTTCAAGGAGATTCACTATCCCCTCTGTTGTTTTGCATTAGTTTGATCCCACTATCTAGACAGCTGTCGCACACTGACTTTGGTTACAAGCTCCATGGTGATGAAAGGCCTGTATCACATTTATTTTACATGGATGATCTTAAAGTGTTTGCTAAGAATGAAGCGATTCTCTCCCAAATGCTGTCTGTCATCAATGAATTTAGCAATGACATCTGCATGAAGTTTGGCCTTGACAAGTGTGCAAAAGTCAACTTAAAAAGAGGCAAAATGACAACGTCAGAGAACATTGAAGTTGATAGACACACTGTGATTCAAGATCTTGAGCCAGGTAAAACTTACAAATATCTGGGCATTGAAGAATGTGAGACCATCTCGAACGACACAATGAAAGAGAGAATTCGCAGGGAGTATTATAGACGAGTGAGACTTGTCCTGCAGTCCGCTCTGAACTCCAGGAATAAAATATCAGCAATTGGTAGTTTGGCGGTGCCTGTAGCCGAATACAGTTTCGGACTAGTAGACTGGACTGAACAGGAAATTCGCATCATGGATCGAAAAACCAGAAAACTGCTTACAATGCATCATGTCGCCCACCCCCGAGCTGATGTACATAGACTTTATGTTTCACGTAAGGAAGGAGGAAGAGGCCTGAGACAAATTGAAGCCTCCTGGCACAATGCAATAACCGGGATGGGAAAGTATGTAGTCAGCCATCAAGATGACCCACTAATGAGGCAGGTCATGAAATCTGACCGAAGAATGGGAAACAGAGGCATTGTAAGTGTAGCAAGAAGCATTGCGAACAAGACTATGCAAGACACCCAGAATGACAGAGACACTGAACTTCTGATGCTACTTAACATGAAATTTGAGACACAGAAAATGTTAAAGAAATCGTGGAGAGACAAACCACTCCACGGACAATACCTAAAAAGAATGGACAAGGTGCAGATCAATAAAGATCAATCATTTATGTGGCTTAAAAGGGGAAGAATGAAGCCAGAATCGGAAGCACTTGTAATAGCTGCCCAAGATCAGGCCTTGAGAACACGACATTATGATAAAGCGGTTCTCAAAATTTCCCAAGATGATAAATGCCGCATTTGTCAGGAACACGTAGAAACCATTGATCATATTGTCTCAGCTTGTCCAATTCTAGCAAAGACCGAATATTTGAAAAGACACGACAGGGTGTGTAGCTACCTCCACTGGCAGATCTGTACCGCCCTCGAAGTTCCAAACACATGCCCCAAGTGGTACGAACACTCACCGAAACCGGTGACGTCTGTTGGATTGTGTACGATATTGTACGACCAACAAATTCAAACTGATCGCACGATAGCAGCAAACAAACCGGATATAGTCATCCGGGATATGGAGAAAAAATCATGTTTACTTGTCGATGTTGCTGTACCTTGCGATCAAAACGTCGTTACCAAGGAGGCAGAGAAACGTCTTAAATACAAGAGTTTGGAAATCGAGATCAGCCGAATGTGGGGCGTAAAAGCACAGGTCGTCCCGATAGTTATCGGAGCTCTGGGATTTGTTCCGCAAAATTTGAGTAAGAACTTGTCTAAACTCCCAGGTAATTCAAAAGACTGGGAAGTGCAAGAAATAGCTTTATTTGGAACAGCCCACATTTTGCGCAAAGTACTGTAGAGGCACCGATAGTCCCTAGATCTACTCCTTAGGTAGCTGGTTGCAACCTGGAGTAGATTTTATATTCAGCCGACTTATAACATCTTTAGTCGTGATGTAATGGAAAAATAATTATAATAATAATAATAATAATAACAGAAAGGATGTAAATATTTCTAAGGCTATAAGGAAATCTTTCTACTAAGTAAAGTAATTTTGAATGATGTAAGGAAACGGAAACGTAATTAAAGCATGGCTTGGATTGACTATTCTTTGATTCTTTGACAGTGTATCTTATCAATTGGATTTTGCAGACCCTGGAGATCGATTTCATCCAAGACTTATTTAGTTTTGCAAGGCTAATATGAAGTCGTGGAGTACCAGATTACTAACACCCAGCGGAAAGGAATCAGTAGAAACCAGAAGTATTCAGATTAACGTGGTAAATTTTCCAAGGAGAATCGCTATACCCTCTGCTGTTGTGCATTAGTTTGATTCCGCTATCTAGACTTGTCGCACTCTGACTTTAGTTACTGGCTCCATAGTCATGAAAGACCAGCATCACTTTTTTTTACGTGGATGATCTTCAAGTGTTTGCCATAATGAGGCGATTTTAGTAAATTTATTTTTAATTTGCAATGTTTAATTATTAAATTTAAACGATATTGACTTTTTTTAAAAATTGTTCTTTTTAAACCTACGTTCTGCATAGGAACGAAAGCAATTTGAAAGATTTTTAACTCTCTTTGAAACCTCTGCTTTTGGAGTGTATTTTAGTTTTTTCTGGCTTTTGTACTTTTGAATTTATTTAAGGCTAATTTAAACATTTTTAAAAAAATGATTTTGGAGACTTATAACAAAAAAGAAATGAAATACGTAACCCACATCAGAAGACTCTTGATTGAACGAAGCATCGGACGCTCCCTCCGAAACTGCGTAATTAGATTCCGCTTGAGACGCAGCGCCAGCAGTGGGCTAGCGACGTGCGCGCCACTGAGGGACGGGCTTTGAGCGTCCTCTTAAACGGGTTTATTAGGTCTGTGCCGGCGCCGAGCCGTGTCCATTGTCGGAGCTGGCGGCGGCGGCGGCGGCAGCGACGACGACGACGACGTCGACTAAGTCTTTTCGCCGAGGCGCAAGGAGAGCCGCTGCGAAATCTGACTCGCCTGTCCACCCGAGCGCCGCCGCCGCTGCTCGTAGCATTTGCCCACAGCCAAGGCGCCGCCCGGCAGGCGCAGATGCAACCCGCTGGGCGCATCGGCACTGCGGTCGCCGCCCCGTCGTACTCTGGCGCTCTAGCGTACGATCCGATTGACGCTGTTCCTTTTCAGATAAGGTGTGCCTGGACTACAAGTAGACAGGATGGCAACTACATTTCTAGGACCCCTCTTCCATTGCTTTGTTATTTCCATATATAGCGTATTTTACAAGTAAAATCGTAAAATATACTGCAAAGAAGGAAGTTATACCTTTAACAATTACCTTATTAATTACACAATTAAATATGATTAAAATTATTAAATTAATTTTACTTCAATTAATAAATAGAAATTATTTTATGTTAACCTCTTAGATATGGGGTGTACAACTTGCAGGTCCTCAAGGGCCACAATAAAAAACTTTAATGTGGTTGCGGGCCGTATTTTCATTTCTCTGGCGATCCACGCGTGACTTCTCGGATTGTTTATTTTGGCAGTTTGAGCACTAGTCGCCCAATGTACTCGGCCGACGTGAATGAAAGAGACTTTCACTTATCACTAGTAACCTTTCTCGGGCCACAGTACACGGTACCGTGGGTTACATGCAGCTCACACTACAGGCAGTTGGACAACCCTGCATGTTTTCGGGCAATCTGGAAACCATCTAACACTTAGATGGTTTCCATATTGCGTGGAACAATTCTTTCCTAAATGTATAACAATGTCTTCCAAATGCTCAACTGCTGCACTATCATGTTCAAGAAGACTCTATAATTTCGTGTGGACAATATTAGGACCTGAGTTGAAAGATAGTCATATCAGATTGCTACATTTTTTCAATCATCATAGTCGATCATCATTTTAAACTCCACAGTCGCCCACGTGCCAGCCATCTCTAATTGCCACTTTATTGAGAGGTCCGTGTGGTTTTGAACCGCACACAATTCAACGACAAGACGTTTTCTGAAGAAAAGTGGCAATCATGAGATCAGTTGTTATTTCCACAATCTAAACAAACTATTCTGGGGTTGGCTACAATGTATCGCAGTTTGATGATTTTTTTCGGAGCGTGTAAATGGTTACGGACATTAGCTCTGTATTTGTGGTGTACGTTATACCGCGAGACTGCCGTGTTCATGCCCTGATGGAACGTGATATCTGTCGCTCACTTACTCTTCGGTTTGCGAGGTTTCATTCTCCATATATCTCAGTCTGCGGGGCACCACTCCAGTTGGAAACTCGACTAATGTGCCGATGTTTGTGGTAATGTAGTGCATGTAAGTGAAAATACGTCGTCGAAACTACGAAAAATATATTCATTTATTGTTTTGGCGAAGCACACAGAGGTGCAAATCGAGGTCTCAATTATTTTGTATCTGTATTCTTCTAAACGTGTTGTGAAACTGTTTAATGTGAAACTATATAAAATCATATTTTGATTTCCTTTCTTGCTTTATTACATTTTATTGTCACTAATTTTATTATAAAATCCTTGGCGTATCTCTACCACTAATCTACACTACTTATTAACAATATACGCATAACGTGATGGGAACTGAGCCGCGTCTGGCTATGTGAGAGGTGTCTGTGGTTTTGTTACGTACCCAGAGACTCGGGAAAATTCAAAACAGTGAAGCCGTTTAGATTTTGACTGAGAAATGCAAACATTTGATTATGTTCATCCCCAATTTCTCACACTTGATGTTAGGAATATATTCTCATTTTCCGGGCGTCATGACACAGCTATTATGCAACGAGGACCAAAAAGCTTCAGTTTTCACATGTGCCGATTCGGAACTGCAGAAGTTAAATATATTAATACTAGGAAAACCCGGCAGACTTTGTTCTGCCTTTCATCTCCCTCTTTCCCCTTCCATCTCCGTTTCTCACTGTCTCTCCTTCCCTCCCTCACCCTGTCCCTATCTGTCTCTGTGTGTCTCTGTCTCTGCCGCTCTGTCCCTCTCATTCACATTTGCTTGCAGATTCTGCACGTCTCTGAACAGATGAGGTAATATCGGGAAGCGCCGTGCCAGCAAAAATGTAATAGAATGTTCAGGAAGAGTTCATTCTGTAGATTACGGTGTGAGAAACGTTTCAATTTTAGTTTTTAAGGCCCCAGAATGCCTCGTTTAGGAGTTATTTAACTATGTATATTCAAAATGCTGCCGAGTTTGTTGAAGGTTGCATTTGACGTGAATATGTAGTGGATATGTAGTGAATATGTGGCGCCGTGTAGTGGAGTTACAACAGAATTAACAATTCATAAACCTTCTCGGTGAAAAAACACGTAGAAGTGCCAACTTTCATGGAGATCGGTCCAGCGGTGTCCGAGTTTTGCTCTTATATACATACCAACATCCTGTTTTATACATGCATAGATAAAAGCAATATTTACCCGAGTAGATCACGTGCACTTGATCCCGGAAGAACATGACTCGGCGTGTACAAGTGAAGCGTTCGTGTGGTCCTAGGATGCCCAATGTTTCCTTTTTTGAATTCATAAAAGAAGCTGCAAGATAACATTTAACTTTCAATTTTATTGTGGAAAAATACTCCAGTATTATTTTAATAGCAACAGAAACACTTTCTTTGAAGGAGTCAGATGTCATCGGATGGAACTCTGATCAAAGAAACAACATATTCAGTCATCTCTACGCATTCCGTATTCGGCAAGTAGCGAACGACCACTGGCCGAATTCCGAATTCTGTTGTATGAATGGGTTGCTTCCTATTTAACGAGCGTCAGACTTCGGTTCTCGCCCTAACCTCGGTTATCGGTGTTGTGGACACATTAAAGAAGCGAACATCCGCCGAGCACGTCAGCTGCTCGGGTTTGGACAAGCATTAGCTCGCCACTTGGCGAATACCAAATGTGTGGTGTTACCTGCGCATTCAGCGCCCGCCCGACCTTTCGCGCGTCGTTCTTCAGAATACGTCAAACAAAGCGATCATTCGCCGAGCGCATAGGCTGCTCGGGATGATGCAGGCAGTCATTGGCTACTCCCTGCGTGCCGATTGTGTGAACCCGGAGAGGTGGCTCAGGATATCAACTGATGTCCCTGCAGTACCTCTGAACGAGAGGTCCTTCGAGACACGATGGCTGTTCATTCTGTAGCTTTCCGTGTTTTTTCCGGCCAATACCAGGCGAATACCGGAACAGTACCCTACCAAACGGGCCACGGACCGCGCGTGAACTTTTCTTTCCATTTCTTATCCTGTCCTCATCCTTTACAAACACATTTAACATACATTACCACACATGCAGGGAAACCGATAGGGGCCTTGGAGCTTGTCCGGGGTTGGGTCGGTGCCCCGCTGGTTGGAGATACCTGGGTGGGGAAAATCCCGCTGGCCGACGATAGGTTGGCGCCACCCAGCGGGGCAAGATCATCGCCACCTCCCGGTCAAATAATGCACTACACTTACGGGACTAATGACATTAGCTGTTGTCGCGCTCGGAATCAATAACAATCAACCAACCAATCAGTCAACCGAATGTGTGAAGCCTCCTTCATGCACTAAGCCCCGAGAGCAGAGTTGACGCTTTTTGCGAAGCGTTTTTGTCTGCAAGGAAACGGAACGCCCTCTTTCCCCTTTCCTCCAACGCCGCGCCGCGCCGCGCCGCGCCGCGCCGCGCCGCGCCACGCCGCGCCGGGCTGTCGCCGCATCCTTTTGTGCCGCGGCGCCGCGCGAGGCCTGCGCAATATTGTTTTGCAGAGAGAAGCGCGGAACTGCTGTAAAAGTTAACGGACTTCCATCAAAACGCGGCCCCGGCCTCACGCCCCGCCCTTCGCTACCTGCCTGTCACTCGCTGTAAAATTTACAACTCCTCTCCGCTCTCGCGCCTCAATTGCGTTCCAAAAGATTTCAAAAACGGTCTCCCAGAGCAGCCTAATTGTTTTATTAGTGCTCATGTCTGACGGGCTTAGTGCTAAAGAAGTTTAGTCATGTAATTAGTTGAGTGCTGTAGACTGCCTTAGTATTTGTGTCGATAGAGCAAGAAGAAAATTCCATTTTTTAATACACAAAAATATGTTTTTAGAATACTGATCACCATGAATACGTAAAATATTGCGAGTACAAGTATAACAGATGTTATTAAGCAAGTACTTTTCGTAGATAAATTTCCATAATTTATTCTTCCACAAACAAAAAACATTGTTGTTAACATTGTACGCCGTTTTGTCCTCTTTTCTTTGTCCAAACAACATCAATTATGAAAATAATAATAGTAATTAATAATAATATTAATAATAATTTGCAAACAATTTATTCAGTAAATGTTAATTTGGTGATGACATCAATAATTCCAGTATTAACTCACGCACCGAATTTTGTCTTATTTTATGGAAGCATTTTCAGCGGAAATGTCACCAATAACAACAGTAGCACTAAGGGATTGATGACCAAGCTAATTAAGCTGCTCATATATTCGAATATTGTACAGTAAATTTTTGTTAAGATGGCAAAATGTTATAAGTCACTTTTAAAAAATTTTCCATGAAAGGAATTTTAAGATTCGAGATGTCATGAAAAATTACTCTGTGACTGTTGTCTCATTGCAATTTGCAGCCATTATTTTTTCATAAACTACAAGAGAAATTCTCCGTTTTCTTTCTTCTAAACATTAACAAACAAGGCTTCCTTATAAAACAATGTAGGATTTGACTCCTGGATATATTATTAAGAATACGTCTTATTTCCGGGCTGTATAGCCGTGGTCGTATACTTTCGGATCGGTCGAAAAATGTCGAATACAGCCCGGAAATAAAGGATTTTTTAATAAGTGACGTATGTGATTTTGTGTCTTATGCCAAGACAATGTGACTTATGTCGTTTTGCCACGTAAGCACAGTAACTAATAACTGTGTTTTGTTGCAGGTAAGCAACTCGAATCTTGGAGTTCAGAGAGTGAGTACCCAAATTTATTGCCTGATATTTGAAAATTGAAGGTTTAAAATTTTTGGTTTCATGGCATGTTACCTGTAGTAGTAGTAGTAGTAGTAGTAGTAGTAGTAGTCTATTGAGAATTTTCTGTTTTATTAGAAAAGTTGTTTCCGTATGTTCCCGTCATCCATTTTTAATGTTTCTAATTTCAATAAGTTTCTGTTTTGCCATTATAATACTCAAATTAATGTGTTAGTACGTACCTTTACTGGCGAAAACTTGCAGTATCATCCAATATTTGAATTTTACTTTTTGCCTAATTCATTTTCTGAACAATATAGTAAAAATATATTTTTCTTAGACCTCAGGTGTTTTTATTTCTGTTAACATAGAAAGTTACACAACTGTGTAACATAGAAAGAAATCTAAACATCGTTCTTCAAAAACCCCAATAACCCTACTTTTAAACTTTTTAATTTTTTTCCTTTAGTTAGTGTTTCTAGGTAGATGCAAGTCTTTGAACATTTTAATGCAGTCTTGATGGTTGCTTTGTTTACTCTAGATGCAATTTTTGACATACGCATTAATGTCTTTTTTTATTATTTGAATGACCACGTTTTGCTTGGTGTAATTTAGAAGTGATCTAAGAGGTAACATTTCTAACTGATACAAACCCTATTAAATTTTAATAATGAGGTAAAAAGAAACGCTTTGGTGCGGGCAAACGCATTCTCTTTCCAATCTTCCTCTCGTTTACACCATAGTGGTCTTCAAGGCGTCGACGCGCGTCTCCTGGTATTTTCGTCTCTCACGGATGTTAGCGAGATGTGCGGAAAGATTGATGGTTGTCGGCTCCTTTGGGCTTTGAACGGTCTCCGTGGGTGGTCGCGAGCAAACCTTTGCCCTAACTGGAGTTTCCGTGATGTGGACGGAGCAGGCAAGGAGAGGAAAATGAGTTCTTCGTGACCGGTAGTGCTATTACGAAACGTGTTTTTGAAGTGTAAGGCGTGGTTGCCAAAAAATACTTTCATTGAGGAAAAGTTTAAAGAGTATATACTTTACTATTTTATTGTTTTGTTTCTTTGGTGATCGTCTTAAATAGGAGCAAGCAAAGAATTGAAAACTGAGATTAAAAATTCGAGTGTAAACTCTGAGATTAGAATCTAGCGAGCATTGAAGTGTTCAGGAAAATTGAAGAGGCATATGTTACTTTCTTGCCCTGTTTATTATATGTCTACCAAATATATTTTTATTTCCTCAATTGCTAGTTGCGTAAACTGATAAGAGTGAGTATTAAATATCACTCAAATGGTTCATAAATTTGTTTAAAGTGTATGACACAAACATTCAGATTAAGTGACTTGCAAACGGTAAAAGGCAACCATAAGAACAACGTTTTAGAATCCATTTACAACAGAGAGGACATTAAATGTTCGCTATATCTGGAGGAAATAACATGATTGTAATCGTAAAAAGCAGCATTTTATTATGATATAATACATTAGTAATACATGAGTACAAAATCGATTTGGCCACATAAATGACTACAACGTTTTAAGGAACTACACTCCACCAGAAAGATATTGGGAAATAAAAGAATAATAACTCATGAAACATGAAAGAAATCTCATGTTAGAACTGTATGAACGAATTAAAGCTGACCAGGGTTCTTCAAATAACCCAGACGCTGTAATTATCCCCACGGTATTACTGCTTCCACAATTAAGGAAGCCATAGCTTCTCCGGTGCCCGGGAGGCTTTGCGACGGCTCGTTTTTTTTCTCGCGCGGTTCGGAGGGCGGTACATTTTTAATTCCTCCCACAGCGCGGGTCCGCAAAAAAAGGAACTTTTTTCGCGTGAGAGGTGGGAAACCGAGGCCAGAGGCGGCGATCTACCTCCTCGCCAGTCCCTTCCGGATGTATATCGAAATTCTAGGAATTTCTCTCCGGCTGGTACTGTGTGGTTACCCAGGGTTTAACTCGGAGCTTCGCGAATTGCGTACAAATAAAATCGACAGGCAAAATGTATCCGCGCATGCTGATTTTTGCAATACCGAAGAGAACTAGAGATATTATCTACAATTGTCAATATGTTTATCTTCGAAACCACAAGTGTCGTCGCTCTGGGATGAATCCTCGTCATTGCTCATCTTCTCGGGTGAGCACTCAATGTTAAATTTTCCAATTTCCAATTCCTCTTATTTCTAATGTTTTTTGCACAGTTTCAATCCACAATTCACAGGAAAGTCCGGCAATCTGCTAGTGCACTCTGGAACAGCTTTCGAGATGATAAATTCGTCTTGTTTTTTTATCCTTGAATGTGGAATTTAAAACTTTTCGCTAAGTTGTTCTAAATAGGCATTATTATGGCACACAATGACTACCTTCTTCCCTACAGGACTATTATTCTTAATTCTTCTGATCTTTAAGAATCATAGTAAAAAGTTGAAAACACTCCGTCTGTCTTTCTATCGCTTCCATACACGATCAACATTCTAATTTTTCTTTATTGCTTCGAAGATTCGCTGTTTTTAAGGGAAGTGGATAACCGAATTACTCATGAAACATGACATGTGAGGATCACTGCTCGTTTATGCGAATTCTACATTTTCGTGGTTGAAACGACTTCGTTAGGACTATTGCGAAAATCGTTGAACGGGCGTGATTTTTTCTCGTTCACATTGGTCGCGCTCACGATTTCCGCTTCATTCCCACCATTTTCCAAATTGTCTTCTGACTTTTTTTCTTGGAATAATGGAAACCGAGATCAGAGACAGCAATCCGCTTTCTCTCCAGAGCTTTCCCGGTTGCATTCAAAATTTCTTCGACTTTCGTGCTGATACTGTGTTTAAATTGCATGGTTACTCCAAAGTCGCTTAACTCTTTCCCCGCTGCCTAGAACTTCCCCTCCAGTGTCCCAGGCGTTGGACGGCTGAGGAGCGCAGGGAGGTCCCATTTGGAGCGTCGCCGAGGACGGATTAAAGTTTGAGAGGAGGAAGTGAGATTCAGAAGCTTCGACTTTCTGTTCTTTTGCGTTGTTATTTACTCGGTGTGTTTGTTTAAAGAGATGGATTATGGGACTTTTTGGAACATTCTTACAGCGCTTCTGCAAAAATAAGGGTTTTAGTAGAAAGTTTTTCTTGAGATGTTGAAGAGCGATTAATTTGTGATAATTTGTAAGCAGCTTGAAAAGTTTTTGTCACGTTGAAAATAAAAATATTTTAAGACGTCTTTTCATGAATCTATAAAAGCCTTCAGTATTTTTAATGATATGGCTTGGGAATCTGCAAAAAGGAGAATAACTTTCTTAGAAGTGGTTTTTCCATGAAACTTACTGAAGAAAGAAGCTCACATTGCGTACAATTATGAACGGTATTTCATTATATTATTATTAAACAGTGAATATTGAGTGTTGTAAGGGCCAAAAATAATATTAACAAATTATTTGTATCCCCAATAAATGTTTATTGGCTGGGAACTTGGTCTATTATTTTACTGTTTTTTGTTAAATATTCAGATTGTTGCCTACGTTCTTCGTTGGTAGTAATATATTTTGAGCCTATACTATTACTTTGAGTATATATAATATTTATTTTTTTATAAGTTCCAAGTACTTGAGCAAAATGCCACATTTATATTTACTCAAGCTCATCAGTTAAAATGCGAGGAAGCTGCGGGATCATGCAGTGCGCGTAAATTTCTCCTCGCGACAGAAATAACAAGCAAATTAGCTACATTCAGAGCTTCATTCTGCCCTCGAGATGTACTTCATTTCTCTTTTCGTACCTCTATCTGACCAGGTTTCGTGTGCAAAGTTCCTGCTCTGCAGATTTGAAATTTACTGGCAGTCTGGAGTCAGGAAATTCGTGATATTATTTAGAGTTAGCCCTGTTACGTGCCGAGCATTCAAATGAAACCTGTAGGACGCCTGTTTCTCTCGCCTATTTGTATTACTCCCCGGAGTAGGATAAGGGTTCAGACAAAAGAACCGTGAGATTAATGATACGAGGCTTCTGATTTATGTCTCAAAATCGGTTGCCGCTTGCTATAATGGAATTTCCTCGCATGTACGTGATACTGCCTCTGGATTAGAAATCTCTGTAATTCTGTATCAATCTTGTGAGTTTATTCTTATTTTTACTTACGTATTAAATATGATTATTGCGTAAAACCTAACCTTATTTTCGTCTTCAAAAGTGTCATTATTTTTTTTCTTTTACATCTTATTCTTCTTCATATTATTATTATTATTATTATTATTATTATTATTATTATTATTATTATTATTTTCGTTATCAATGGACATCTATCTGGTATCCGATTTCAGTCCGAATTGTAGTGAAAAAAGGTGTGTGTGTGTGTATATACATATATATAGGTTAAACCGCGCAAAACATAATTTTCCTGAAACATACCTGCATCATTGAGCTTAAAAGAAACAAATTTTGTAAATAAAAAGCCGTTACAGAAGTGGTTTATATTAATATAAAGGAATAAATCTTCGACACAGCATCTTGCTTTGAAGAAGAATAGAAATTACTTGATTTTTTGTTTTGTTTTTGTTGTTGTTTTTCAAACGTTAAGGTTTTTGAATAGTACCCTTCTCAACTCCATTCTACAGATCTGCTGACTAGACGAAGATCTGGTTTATTTTTAGAAAAAGTGCATGTAGGCATTCCATACTCCAAAATTATGCTCAAAATGTATCCCCTAGCTCTCATAAAAGCTCCAAATTCCAGATTTGCACCGAAACTATAACCGTCCATTCCAAGTTTGCATCTCTGTTCTTTCCCATATTTAAAAATTATTATGATTGGGACCAGATTCATGTGAAAATTGCTGGTACTTGTTCATTTGAAAATAAAACGCTGGAAGACTTTATAATCAACATTTCGTACGTAATACGAAAATATTACGTAGTAAGTATAACAACGAGAAATACATTAACGTTCAAAAAATGGGATTTTATCAAATAGAATAGAAGTGTCATTTAAATGTATATGAATGAAGGCATTATTGACTAGATTCACGTTTTGATATAATCGACCAAACCACAGAGGTAATATTGTTAATGTATTGAGTGATGTTGAGACATAGAATTTTTTATGATGATAGTAAATTTTATGAGATACATGGGAATGTGCATCGTGCAAATTACAAATATTAAATTGTTGCATACAACAACTTGATATTAATGTTTTTTTACAAAATAATGAGTAGAAAAGTATAGTTCATACATAAAAAAGTAATCAATTAATCAGGATTTATTACGTCAGTACTATTGTGAATCAAAGATTAAAAGCATTTTGTTCGATTATTAATAATTAAAAGGGATTATTTGAAATATTAAGACACTTGTAAGAATCTATTATTGTAAGATAGAAGCAATTTTATAGGGGACCACCTTTGAGTGGAATTGAGTTTTAGGATTAAATAGTGAGTACAGAAACTAGAAATGTAACCACTTCTTGAATTATCGTTCATTTCGTAAATGCAGTTTTTTTAACGAAGTTAATTTTGAAAAAAAAAATAGTAGTCTGCTGATGTAGCTGGCCAATATTGCATTCACTTTTTCTTTTTTTTTCTTTTATATTGTGACTGCAGGTAACTTTACCCAATAAAAACGGAATGAAACCACGAGTTTCACAAAGTGAGAACACAGTGGAATGTTTGCAGAGTTTTACAACTATACGTGAGTAATGTTTTTATGTTGAGAAAAATTTCTCTTGGTTTGTGATATTTGTTCTCAAAATCACAGCCAGAACCAATATTTAGTAGATACGTCGTGACTATGACATATTTTCAGTAAAGTGAGATGTTAGCGATGTGGTTTAATGAATACATTCGTCTTCCATTCTCTTGGTTGTAGATAACTTAAATGTTGCTTCCATTTTGACTTAAATGTTGTTTCCATTTGGATAAAACACGTTTATTAATATCATTTTATATTTAGGTCTGACAGTACAATTTTTCTAGTATATTTCCTGAGCAAATATTTTTGATCATTCAAGGATTAAGTACTTTAATATCAGATAAATGTGTATTTTTACAGTATCCTAAAGTCGGAATATCTTGTGATATATTGCAGGATCACGAAATATTATAGTTGTCTCCTTTTCCGTCTTGCAGAATTCGTTCGTTAATGCAATTTACCTCATAAATCCACTTATTCCATTTGTCTATGTTTCACCACAAATTCACAGCATTACCATTTTTTCTTTGTTAAATACTTACGAGATTTACATGAATCTCTGTTGTTTTAATCGTCTCCTGCTTGTAACTTCTCAGCAATATTATTCGCATGTTCCTTCTGTGACAAATACAACGCCATCGGCTATTAACAAATTACGTCATTCACTTTCAGTTCCTATTCCTCGTTGTCTCTGTGAAATCCAATTATAAAAAGTGTATGCAAACATTGTAATATTTTCTAATTATAAATATTGTATTATTATCATAAGTAATATCACGAGAAGTACTGTAATAGACGGTAAATTTACGACTCGCGGAGTGAGAATTTTATATAATAATGATGCGCACAAGCTATTTTTGACCTGAAACAATTGCTATCGTTATCTTAAAATGGTAAATAAAGTGATTACAGTGGAGTGCAAAGGTAAACAAAGTGATTATGATAAATGACGATAAACATCTGGGATTGGTTTCGTTTGAATATATCCTTGCTTAGCATTTGTTACTTACGACACGGACAGATATGAGTGAAATAGTCATTATAATAATAATAATAATAATAATAATAATAATTCCGCAAAATTTGAGTAAGAACTTGTCTAAACTCCCAGGTAATTCAAAGGACTGGGAAGTGCAAGAAATAGCTTTATTTGGAACAGCCCACATTTTGCGCAAAGTACTGTAGAGGCACCGATAGTCCCTAGATCTACTCCTTAGGTAGCTGGTTGCAACCTGGAGTAGATTTTATATTCAGCCGACTTATAACATCTTTAGTCGTGATGTAATGGAAAAATAATAATAATAATAATAATAATAATAATAATAATAATTATTATTATTATTATTATTATTATTATTATTATTTAGCTGTTCTCGCTCTCTGTAAAACTTACATACCTAAAATCGATCTGAATCACTTCTTATTATTATTATTATTATTTTATTCTTTTTTCTTTTCCATTGATACGAATTATCCGTATATACGAGTATATATGTGATCGCCGCAAACAGTATTTTTCCTTATTGTTACATTTCAGTCTGTTGTACCTTGGGTTAAACAACTGCTTGTTTCCTCGGTCTTACTTCACTTCCATAGTCTTTTATTTTGCTTGATCCCGTCCCCTCCGTCTCTTTTCCGACTCGTCACAAACATCGTCCCAGTCAGTTCGGTTTGCTATTGGCCCGCATTGCTGAGTCGTCTGCAGCATGGCAGCCACTGTGATCACAATTTGGCCCTTTTTCTCTTAGACTTTTCTGAAATGTACAAGACCTCCCTCCCCTCTTTCTCTCTCTCCCATTACTCTCTCCCTCTTTTGTCTCTTCCTCATCTCTTTCGCTCTCCTTGTCTCTTCCTTATTTTCTCTCATCTCCAACTTCTCATCAGCATCTCTGTACGAGAAGTCTAACTGATAAGCTGATCCGGCCGAAAAGCCGTGTCCTAGAAGCGGGCTCATGTTGGTTCGTATCCGCAAGTCGCAGGGAATGGTCACATCCCCTGCCATCCCGCCTTTTGTCATTCCCCAGCAGCTCTCGCAGCAATTGATGTCTCCGTCTCCCTCAAGGACTTTTTATCCATTATTGCTCATCTTCTTTCGAAAAATCTCAAAATTTCCCTTCCCTACATTTTTATGTGTCTCTTCTCTTTCTCCTTCCATTCAAGACCCTCTCAGTTTTTTGCCTCAAAATATTTGCTCTTCATTTTTTATCCTCTATCAATATCTGTTGAAAAATCTTTCTCTCTGCTTCTGTGTACTAAACGTTTCCCCTTCTAGAACCCATTGCTGTTTTTCTGATTTATCTTATTAAGTATCCTAATTTGTGAACTCTTCGCAGTATTTTTGTATTGCTTTCGACCGAAAAAGCCAAATTTGAGGTCTGCTTTTAGGAAAAGAGACCTCCCGAAAACTTGAGCCAGAGTAGCATCAAAAAAAGGACAGGGAGCCTTAAAAGGAACACATTTTTCTAAAATATAATTCATCGTAAAACTATTTAATATTTTCTTTAATAACAATTTGTGCTACATTTTTATTTATAAGAAAATTGAGAATAAAACATATATATGTTATTTTGATGAAACTTTGTGCAATTACAACTTTTTCTAGAAGTAGTTGTAACTTAAACTCTGAGACAAAGTTTAATATAGTACTTTTGTATAAAGGTATTTTATTACCTTATGCAAATTCTGAAATCGTAGTTTATATTTGATAGTACTTTGATCAAGTTAACAACGAATATAAAAATGCACTTCAGTGGATTTGTAACGAGTCTCGTCACAAATCGTTTATAATTGTATTTGTTCGAAAAAAGATGGCATTTTTGTCTTAGAAACTATAAAACCATTTACTTGCGTCCCTAATATTGTCGAGTAATTTCAGCTCTTTTAAATGTTTGTGCGCAGGAAAGAGAAAGATCTGAATACGTATTTATTCACCCCATTGTACATATCTAAAATTTATGAAAATTGGTAAGCAACATTTCGGGATGTTTGCTCCGAGACCCTGCCGCTCCTGCATTTTCCGACTCGTCTCAGCCACCGCGCGCGTGGGCTTGTGTTGGCCATGACGCTGCCGTCACTTCCTTTTTGCGGCCAGTTAACTTCGCGTGTGGCATGTTTAAAATACTCTCTCATATACCGTCGGATCTCGAATCTCGTAGTCTGATATTAGTTTATTTTATACCAATTTCATATGATCTCCTTTCCAATCCCTCCTCTTCCCAGCAGATCTAACGATCCCGTTGTATTTTCTAGACGAGTTTCCGCCATTGTTGCATCATTCTCGATTCTTACACACATACCCCCATTTTCATATATTATACCGCCTCTCGCAACCTTGTTTGTTATTTCATTTGATCTTTTGACGTGTTTTATCACTTTATTTTCTTATTTTTCGGTAGTTTTTCTAGCACTACATTTTCATGTATTTTTGCGTCATTCTCCTTCCTACTTCTATTGTAAGAATATTTATTTCTTCATTTTTGTTTATAGAGGTGCCCACTTAGTCACAACACGTGATCTGTCGTTCCCTTTCGAACGTTTCACCACTTCACTCTTATTGGTGCTCACAAGAAAGCCACATCACCGTCACCTCTCTCTCTCTCTCTCTTTACACGGTCTACGCCATTCACGAACTCTTATCACACTTGGTACCAATCTTGCATCATTCCAGAATCTCGATATTCTGTTCCTCACTGTGTCTCATGTTGTATAGGTATTCAGCTGGCGTTATTTTACATCCTTTCAAATTTCTCATATTTTAATTTGCTGTTCTTTTGAACCCTTAGCGACGTCGCAAACGCTACTACCTCATCAAAGCAGTCGATCTCCCCACTTCCGTGTGATCGGGGCTAACACAATGTTCCGCCTGAGCTCAGACGCGTGCAGTGCGTGATGGTTCTTTCTCTCTTAATGGCCTCTAGGTTTAATGCCACTGTCCTCTCCGTCGTCAGAAACGCCTTTTACGCCTCTCCTGCTCACATTCGCTGATCTGCCACATTTCTTGATCCAATCAACTCGCCCTTGTACGATCACATACAAACACGTTCCCACTATGTTTTTAATTCCCGAATTGTCTCACCTCATGAGTCTTCATCTGATATTGCTTTACATAATTTTTTACATGTTTTAAAATACTTCCGGTTTTACTCGATTCAATTAGAGCAGAGCTACATTCAACTCTGAAATGTTGTCTTAGCCAACAACCTCGCAATACATAAATCTTGCCATCTTGGAAAGCGTAGTCGTAACCAAAGTATGGAAAGCGTGAGTTCGAATCCAGCCTGGATGTTTTCATCGTGTTCGCGGCTTGGAAATATTGTGACGTAAAGCACTTCCAGATGCAATCCAAATTCTCGCTTCCCTTCCCCGATTATTTAAAACTGAGGCGAGTGGATGAGAAATGTCGGCGGATTAAAGAAGAACAAAAAACTGTCCGAGAAGGGCCTACGGGCTACCTAGATAGCGGAGGTGGTGTGTGTGTGTGTATGTGTGTGCGCGTGTGCGCGCGTTATTCATCGTCCACCTAGGTAGGAGTAACTAGGGCTACCTGACGAGGTGGTACTCGCGGCGGGGAACTTAGGATAGTAAGGGCACCTGATATTCTGTCAGTCCACAGAAAAGGATAATGGTGGGGTCAGGGATTGTCTAAGCCAAAAGATTGAGGCCACCTAATACAAATCGAGCATTATGAGCAAACACATGTCCTTTGAAGGGAAGGACCCGAAATATTTGAGTTTTCCAATGAAAAACTGGATAATATGTTTAGTGGAGTAACATTATTGTAAGTAATTTAATTCTAAAATAGTTACGCATCATTAGTTACGCATAATTTTTTTATGGAAGATTCAGCACCACATTGAAAGCAAATACTTTAATTTAAACATTTATTCATCGAAAAAAAAAATTATATATATATATATATATATATATATATATATATAAACTCTAACATGAAAAAGCAACATGATATTATGGCTTATATTAACATGGAAGAAAAATATATGAACTGTAAAAATAATTATCACGTTCTCAGGAAACCGATATTTTTTTCACAAAGACATGTGTATCTAGATGAGATAAGTCTTTCGTTGTTGATGATCTCGAAACACATCTATGCTCCCCAAGCATTTTCTTGAGCCATTTTGATAGAAGCGTGAGGAGAGGGAGTGCTATTTTAATATGAATAATATCACATGAAATCCATAACTTGTTTGTCGATACTAAATTTTTGTATTACTCGGGAGTGGACATTCGTTATTAAAATATGAACAACGCTTGCTGCTGTATTTTATTCCTTGGTGAAATATATAGGTAGGGTGGGGAATCCGGAGCTCAAGGAAACGTGCGTGTATTACAAGTTTTCACATGCCTAAATGTTCATTGTGACGTGATAGCTAAAGTGATGAATCAGGCGCCACAATACTGGATTAGGGATGCGACAGTGTTGTTGATCTTCTCAAATCATCGAAATTTTCATAGAAACAACGATGTTTTAAACATCGATATTTTAAAGCCGGTGTTTTATTCACAACGATATTTTGTGCTCGATGTTTATAATTTTGTGAAAGTATAAAATATGAAATTATAACTGATGGTACCAGTATCAGTTTTTGTGTTCGTACCAAAGGATTGCTGTTTGTACTACCTTCATTGTGCAGATTACCTCTCCCCCGAGATGATCCCACACGGAGAGATGGTCAACGGATGCAACATGGGTATGACCTATCCTCTTACTTCCCCATTCCCTGGATTGAGGATCTGAGCGAACTGACCCTTTGAGATAACGCTGGTCTTTCACCCTTTGTTTCGTCCATAGTCGTTATTTTTTGCTTTGTTTTCAGTTGAATTTTAATTATCAGTTAATAACACGACCTCTGTCAAATTAAATATTGTTGCACCCGGATTTAATGTTGGAGATTACATAACCAGCTTTAAAACATTGATGGTTTTCGGTCAGTGTGCTATTTACATCGAAGTTTGGTAAAATTGATGGTTTGTTACCGATTTCGCTCTCTCGTTCGGATAGCTTTGCCAACTGCGTCCGCTGCAGAGCGACCTAGCCCAACGCGGGGCGTGCCGCGCCGCACCGCGTCGTCCCGCCCCCGTCCGGGCCATCGTGGGGCCTTCCCGCCCACCCCGACGCGACGGCCGACGCAGCGCGGCCCCCGACGAGCGCGACGGCGCCGCCGCTTAGTTCGGCGCTCGGCCGCGGCGGCGCTGGCGTGGGCGGGGGCGCGCGCGCGGTCTGCTGGCGTGCGGCCCCGCTCGGCTCCGCTCCGTTCGCCCGGCGCGCCGTCAGTGCAGTGCGAGCAGCGCTGGCGTGAACACGCCGGCGAGCGGGTGTGCGCGCGTGCGGCCCCTGAGAGAAGACTCCGACCGCGTGGTTCTCGCGCCGGCGGCGGCGTCGACGCCGACGCCGGTCGTCGCGGCTCTTTGCTTCTCCCGCCGGAGAATGTGCGTCGGACCCTGCTGTCGCCAGCATGTTCGATACAGGTAGGGTTCCCACGTGTGTTCGTATTTCTGCCAGTAGGCGTTGTTATGTTGTGTTATACGAGCGGCTGTGTCTTCCTATATTCGAGACAATATGGTTCGTACTAGTGATCGGCTTGATGACAGTGTCGTTTAGGAGTTGAATGCGTTGTTATCAAATCGTTTTATGCGAGTGCACTCGTGTGACTTTCCTCTGTGGGATGCAGGTAGGGTGTCGCATGCAGCACATGTGGTCGTGTTTACGTCGGTGTCGTGGTAGTTCAAGTGAGTTGTTTTGAAGTTGCTGAACTAGTGAAAGCTCGTTAACGAGTTTGCTGGCAGGTGTGAAGCGAGTGAATTGTTTGCTAAGTTAGTGGTAGAAATTCTCCTTAAGTAGAATAACACGTTGTACGTCATTTGCGGTAACTGGTTTTCGGGTGCTAAGCGAGCGAGTTATTTGTCAACGTTGTATACAAAACTTAAATAGCAAAAATATTTGCTATTTGTCATTATCTCTATGAAGATAATGTGCAATGAAGTAGAGGAAAATCAGAGAAATGCTGTCCTGTTACAAGAGATTGTTATTGAAAACTTCACAAAATTTGGCAAATGCTGAAGTTTCTTTTATTTTGTCACACTTCTTGTTACATTACGTGCTTAGCAAGGGCTGTTCTCGTTTTCGTTTTCGTAGTTAGCTTCTTCAAGGTAATCATTAAGTATGATTTCTACAAATATTTTAAGACTGATATTTCTCTGCTTTTTAAAATGTATCTCGTATTTCATTCGACAACCTCATCTTTATTCGCCATGGCCATTATCAACTGTAAATTAAAATTCAAAGCTAATTGATCAGTGATCAAATACTTACGTTAAAAAGTTCATCAATCGGTTGTGGTTCTATTTGCAAAGGTTCATTTACGTCATTGTTCGAACAGTCCAATTAGCTTTTGAATCGTGAATTATCGTAAATTGTCTGCATGTAAGAAATCACTCCGCTGAATGCAAGCTTAATTAGTGGAAAAGCTATGATATTTTGTTTTAGATATCTTGTAGGATCAACATTTAATGTCTCATGTAATTAAGCACAACCTAACAATCTTTCAGTTTTTACTGAGGTGTATATGTCGTGCTTTGTGATTAATGCATGCTCTTTCCATTTCTGGATACAAAAGCGCACTATAATATGCAATAAATATATTCAAAGCTGTGAGGTTCGATATTAATGAACCTTGACATGAATATGAGTGTTGCATGTGTGGATAATTCAGTGAAAGTACCCCTAAAACCGAAGGAAATGACAGGTGTGTCAGCATGAGATGTTATAGAAGCTGATAATCTCAGGTGGTAAATTTGCAGAGAATATCGTCATCAACAAGTCAGACACTATTCTCCGATCGCTATTCATCGGGATATATGGCCGATTAGGCAGCAAGCGGTGGGTCATTACATTTTTTCCAGGAGCTCAGTTATTTGCAAATGTTGCTTCCTAGTTTTTTTAGAAAAAAAAATTGTACGGATTTGAAAACAAAAATTGTGTATGTTCTTTAGATCGTTAGATATTCCCGGACCTTCCTCAAATTCCTTCAGGTCAGGCATGGCTCGACCTTGACCAGAGGTGCTGCATTGGTGGTGCAGTGTGTGGCCGCCTGCACCTGCGATTTGTACGCAGCGTCACACCGGCGCGCGAGCCGTCAGCTGCGGGGCCAACGGAGCACGCTGAGGCGAAGCGAGGCGTCCGTCTCTTGCCAGCCATAAATCGTTTCGCAAGAGAAAGCATCTGAGCAAAGAAAGTAATTAGTCGGTTGCTGCGTCGTCGCGTTTCCAATTTAGCTGAATTCTGTTACCAACTGCTTCCCCCCGGTTGGCAGTGATTTGTCGCGGTTGTGAATGTCTTTTTATAGGCTTTTAGCGGACTCACAGGCTGGCGTAATTGCCTATTTTATGATCATATTGCTTTCGTCTTGTTTGTGTGATAACACTTTTGGGAAAGATGTAACAGCATACTGAATCATCAGTTTCGTGTTGTACATTTCGTGTTCTACGAGATTATTACTGTCCCCACTGTGAATGGAGCGGAAAAGAAATGCATATTGTTTGGTTTTTATGTTCACAGTCTGCTGACGATACAATCAAACAAGATAAAAGAGTAGGGAAAACACGCGCGGTGATCTGGTCGATGACATAAAAGGGATTCTTCTGTGATAAAAACACAACTGTTTACTTTTCTAGAGATTTGTGGAGTTTGTCAGACGCAGTGGTTTATTGATTGAGAAAGGTCTGTAATCGTTTCCATGGTTGGTTATGCTATTACTTTTGGGAAAGAGAAACTTGATTTTTGACAAAAAATGATTAGTAACAATATTTACTGGTGTAAATAATACTTTTACTGGTGTATTTTTAAGAGTGTATTGGGTTTGCATATTATATAGGAAAATTTATTAGAGGATTTACAATTAGACAATCATCAGAAATTTATTGGTAACAAAGTATTTTACACAATGTAATTTCGCAGATGTACCGACTTTTTGTCTTGCTACGTGCTTAAAACTCACGTGCTAAACAGCTAATTAAATTTTGCAAAAGAATCTCCAGAGCGTATTAATTTATGTTATTTTATTTTGATACTTAAAAACGTGAAGCATGAATACAGATAGACATTTTTAAAGCAATACACGTCGATTCTCAATCTATTTATTTTAGTAAGTCGATACATCATTCACTGCAGCACGAATACTACGCTCTCCTATCGCGAATTCCCTCGAGATATCACTCCTGAACTGGAGTTTCTCGTCTGCATCAAACACCGCTTCTGCAGTTCTCCCCCGAAGCGATTGCTCTGTGAACGCGGAACACGTGTAGGCACACAGTTCGCCATAGAGTCCCGAGAGCGGAAACTTCGTGGGACAGTGGGCATCGATCGTTGTTTGGGCAACGGGCGGCGTTTTAGTCGGTCGCCTTCCCTGGGGGCGCCGGCGGCGGGCGGTACCGCGGCGGTCGCATGGCGGAGTTGGCGGCGCGGCGACGCGGGCTCCTCGCTCGAGGGCTTTGCTATCGCGACGCCGCGTCCGGTCTGGGAGGGCGACAACGCGCGGCAGCAAGGGGGCGTTTGTGGCGGCGGCGATAGGAGGCGGTGGAGGGTGGTGCGTCCGCGAGGCGGCGGGGAATTGTGAAGATAGGGAGTCGGTGGCAACAAATGGACAACCCAAGACGATGAGCAGTGACAATAATTGCAGTGGAAGCGTGCAATAAACATTACTAAATTTGTTCATGCAATATCGTGGATATCACTTTTGAACTAGGCTTCTCAATGCATCAACTAGTGTCACTCAGTGTCTCTGACCGGGAGGTCCTAGGTTCGGGACCCGACATTTTCGACGCTACCTTAACAGCTAGATTGAATTCAGTCGCTATCTGGAGGAGAATTCTAGCGTCCGGCTGCTCTGATCGGAAGTTTTATCTGGTTTCTCCGACCAACACTGGGCCAATGCCGGAGCAGTACCCTAACAAACGGGTCACGGACCGCGCGCGATCTTTCCCACCTCCTCCTTGTACTATCCTCATCCCTTACACATACACTTACAGTAAAACGTATTACACTATCACGCATGCCGAGAGGCCGGTAGGGGGCTTAGAGCTTGTCCCGGCTGGGGTGGTGCCCCGCTGGTGGAAGATACCTGGTTGAGGAAAACCCTCTAGTCGACGGTAGGGCGGCGCTGGATCTCGCCATCCAGCGGGGGAACATCACCACCACCACCACCACCACCACCACCACCTCAAACATGTTCTACACTTACGGGAATTATGTCATCCGTTGTTGACGCGCCTGGAATCACTAACAGTCAATCAATCTATCATTTGAACCACGATTAACAAACTTGGGGTTCTGAATTTCGCTTCCACCGCTTCCAGTGTCTGTACGCCGGGACAACGCGTGGCAGCAAGGGGACGCTTGTAGTATTCGGTGACGTCGACAGACCGCGACAAGAGACGGCAGGATTGTGGATATAGAAAAAAATGTAGAGACAGATGCATTGTAAGCGTAGGGAAATCGTGTAGACGAATGTAGCAAGTAGAGACAGAATACTTATTGTGATGCAAGGTAGGGGAAATTACTTATAGAAGGAAAGTATATTTTTGACTTACCTTGAAATATTATCTTAACTTCGAAAATTTATGTTATGGTGCGTCCGTACTTGGAGGTTGACAGTGAAAAAATGTGGCGATGGTGGGTGTCTTTGACACATTTGGAGGAATGTCGGGAAAAAACGTTGTAGAGAAGCCTCTACTAACTAGATAGACAAAGTCTACTAAGTAGACAGTCATGAGAAAGAATACACTGCAGAATCAGATTTGACTTCCCTTCTTTCTTCTTCCAAATGATGAAGTAGAACTTATGAATAAAATTTAATGTATTCAAATTGTACCATTGATAGAACTTTATTTGGATGAATAAAGTTTAATGGTTTCAAGTTTGTACCATTGATAGACCTTTATTTGTTTGAATCAGGAAAGTTGTGTATTTCGATTATTGCCTGCTTCGCGTTCTGTATGGGCAGGTTGCAGCTATCGGCCGAGGTGTAATACAGGTGACAGGTGATAGCGTTAAATGTAGAAGTAGCCGGTGATGATTGAACGTACGATAAAAAACAAAGCAAAACATAAATGATGGAAATCGTTAGTTTATTTATATTGCTGAATTGGATAGAGCGACCACTTTCGTGTGATGAATAATGGAAGGGGGATGTGAGTTTTTTTTGTGCGACAGAAAGTGCGTCATGTTCGTATCCAAAAAGAAGAGAATTATTGCATGGACAAGCCTCAACTCACGCCAGAGGATGGTTGTTCGTAAGAATAAAAATGTAAAATAGTGACTTGGACGTAAGGTAACGAAATTCTCAAGATATCTGCGTGTGATCGGATAATAGATGTGAGTATGAGTGACGTGTGTGAAACGCGTCATCGTGAACGAGTGATTGAACTTCCTAAATTTTCTTTTCCAAATTTCGGTGGTCGACGAGGCAAATATGGCAAATATGGGTGCCAGGGTGTGTGAGATCCAAGACTTGCGTATGATAAATATTCCTCCCCAAAACTTATTTCGATCACCTAAATGTGATACAATTATCACAGGTATATAGTTACTTTATTTCGTTTCTATGATATTTCATTATTAAATTAAAATAATAATTATTAATATTATTATTACTAATTCTGTTACCTTGTAAGAAGAGGGAAGCTGTGTGCTGATAAATGCATATTTAGTTCTTTCTAAGCAGGTAACGTTGTTGCCTTTGCTAACCAACTTCTCACTATTGCTTTACAACTCAATTTGGCTTTGCCACTTCTCAGACTCGAGGCTAAGTATAGAATTTCGAGAACTTCTCAACCGTAATCTTCTTACCTGAATTTGTACTGTGTATCTATTTGTCTCCGTTGCGAGGCATTGGATGCAGTCTTGTTCAATATGCTCTTAGCGCCACCCCTACGTGCTCGCACAACTGGAACTCGGAAGCCTCTTGAACGTCGAGGTAATGGTGAATGCTCTTTGAGGTCTCTGTGCTCGGATCGGCAAGTTCTAGCACAGGGTCTCAAAGACCTAGTTGCTCTTACCATTGGCTCCGATGCCTCTTCTTGTAAGAGAACATGAGAACATCGAAAACGTAGAATCTCTCAGTGTACCTGCGTTTTTGAGTCAAACGACGTGTGACTAAGAGATACGACATTCGATGTTCACGCCATTCCTAACGAGTTATTGGGGCACTTAGATGATAAAAGTAAAACATAAATTGAATGCAGTAAGAAAGCTATCGACAAACGGGGTGAGACTGTGCCAGATGGAATGAGAATATCCCAGGCTCCATTTCTTCACATAGGCAGCCTATTCACAGGTATTACTCAATTCTGAAACGGGTTAATGTGTGAAAACGTTAATGTGGGTTGAAAGTGATTGATTTGCATTTTCTTGCATTCCCTTAACTCCATGCAGTCGAAGCTGCTGAGGATGTGGAGTTACAAGCCGATAAATATAGCTTCCAAACTTAAAAAAACCTTAAAATGTGACACATTCTCACCCTGTCTGATGGTATATTCCTTGAATGAGCGAGAGAAAGTGAGATATTAAAAGGTAGGTATTGAAAAGAAAATAACTAAATGAAACAGAAAATGTGAATTTTATAATAAAAAAGTAGGAGTTCGTATTTGAAAGGTTTCTGCAGCGTCGCTCAGCGGGAGGTACGACTCCAGACACTAGCTACTAAACGGAATCGCATTCAATCTCTGCCGGGACGATAAATCTGACAGCCGACTGCTCTAAACGGTAGTTTTCTCTGATCAAAATCAGACGAATGCCGGACCAGTAACTTCGGGATATAATGTGTTATTTTTATTCTGGCCCTTATCATTATTATTGGGCCCTCGTGTGGCTCATAATCAGAGTGTTCGTTTCTGTGCAGAAGGTCCCGGGATCCATTCCCGTCAAAAGCTTGAAAAAAAGTGAAGTTGCCCTAATGCTCTGGTCAGGCGGAAAAGCACGTTCCGGCGATCGAAGATCACCGTCACCTCTCGGGATATAAAATAGAACTAATGACCTAAGTAGTAGACGCTTCCGCAATCAATATAGAATAAATATTCACGCACTCATTCACTCACGCTTTTACTGCTATTATGCTTTGTATTGGTGCAATGTATCCCTGCAAATAAAAGTAATAATCGACTGAGCTCAGGACTTGGGAGTACATGCAATATATCTATGAGATGCAGGCTTCAAGCTTCTTTAAATAAGTTCAAGATGCTATCTTGCACAATGCTGGAAGTTTTTGAATCCTTCCAGTGCTCATTTCTATTACATTCATTTCAACAATCGTTTACAAACTGAATTTCATGAAGTAAAATTTCGATCTCATGTGATTGCTGAGCACAAACCATTTTTGGATTGATACATGTAGAAAATATAGATAACAAAGGAAAACATACAAATCGTATCTAAGAGAAACATTCCATGTACTGACGTTACATTTTGCTTTACGGGCACGCATAGACTTTTTCTCGTTCTGCACGGCACCAAATACGTCACGAATCACTTGACCAAAACACGGTCTCTTCATTTGAAAAGCCAGGCCATTTTAGTTGCTGTCTGGAGGAGAATTCTAGCGGTCGTTCCTGCGATCAATATCAGGCGAACGCCAGAGGAGTATACTAACAAACGGGTCACGAACCGCGGCGATCTTCTTTCCTCATCCTATCATCCCCCCTTAGAAACTTACACTTACATGCACTACACTACCACACATGACGGCGGACCAGTCGGGAGCTTAGAGCTTATCCCGGCTGGGGCGGTGTCCCCCCTAGAGGAAGATACCTGGTTGGAGGTAAGCTCCGTAAGCCGATGGTGGGTCGGCGCTGGATCTCGATATCCAGCGGGAGAAGATGAGCGCAACCGCCCGCGCTAAAACATGCACTACACTTTCGAATCTATGACTTCAGAAGTTGTTGCGCTCGAAATCACTAGTCAATCAATCGATCAAAAAACGTAGGTGTCCACCATACAGCATGGCAAGCGAGCAGTGCCTGGGAGAAAAATTTTGAAAATGGCACAAATTAACAATTTTTAATGGTGACCAACCAAAAATAACAAGATGAGGATGTAGTTGAAATAAAAGATGCATTTTTTAAATGTTAATATATCTCTTTCAATGTCTTGTAACAAGGATGATGGTTTTTGTGTCTGGCTGCATTTAAAATTCCCGCTGATGTGGCGCAAACTGAAGCATGAAGCTCAGCGTCTGAAGCCGGACAGGCTGCGCAACAGTCCTGCACCCATGTCCTTCCCCTCCCATCCACCCTGCCCATCTCGTTCGTTCAAGGTGAAAGGGTAGTAGCGTCTCGGCACCGCGTCTCGGCACCGCGTCTCGGCACCGCGTCTCGGCACCGCGTCTCGGCACCGCGTCTCGGCACCGCGTCTCGGCACCGCGTCTCGGCACCGCGTCTCGGCACCGCGTCTCGGCCCCGCGTCTCGGCCCCGCGTCTCGGCCCCGCGTCTCGGCACCGCGTCTCGGCACCGCGTCTCGGCCCCGCGTCTCGGCACCGCGTCTCGGCACCGCGTCTCGGCACCGCGTCTCGGCACCGCGTCTCGGCACCGCGTCTCGGCACCGCGTCTCGGCACCGCGTCTCGGCACCGCGTCTCGGCACCGCGTCTCGGCACCGCGTCTCGGCACCGCGTCTCGGCACCGCGTCTCGGCACCGCGTCTCGGCACCGCGTCTCGGCACCGCGTCTCGGCACCGCGTCTCGGCCCCGCGTCTCGGCACCGCGTCTCGGCACCGCGTCTCGGCACCGCGTCTCGGCACCGCGTCTCGGCCCCGCGTCTCGGCCCCGCGTCTCCGCCCCGCGTCTCGGCCCCGCGTCTCGGCCCCGCGTCTCGGCACCGCGTCTCGGCACCGCGTCTCGGCACCGCGTCTCGGCACCGCGTCTCGGCACCGCGTCTCGGCACCGCGTCTCGGCACCGCGTCTCGGCACCGCGTCTCGGCACCGCGTCTCGGCACCGCGTCTCGGCCCCGCGTCTCGGCCCCGCGTCTCGGCACCGCGTCTCGGCACCGCGTCTCGGCACCGCGTCTCGGCACCGCGTCTCGGCACCGCGTCTCGGCCCCGCGTCTCGGCACCGCGTCTCGGCACCGCGTCTCGTCGGCGTGCGCGAGGGAACCCAGCGCGCGCTCCTCGGCCGCTCCCTCCTCTTCCCCCCCCTGCTCCCCACCCCCCGCTGTGCGTGGCGCGAGCCGGCGCGTCCCCTATCAGCCGCGGGATCTGGTCGATGCGTCTGCCTCCCCGCGCCCCACACCCCGCGCCTTTCTCCGCCGCTATTCAACGCACAGGAAACGCACGGGCTGCTGCTGCTGCTGGGAAGACCGCGTTTTAATTTGTACCTCGCATCGGATCGCTCGCCAGCCCCGCCGCGGCGCGCCGGCTCGCGTTGCACTTGTTATGCTGCTCTCAGTGCCGGAGCTAGACAATTTTGGACCCGGGGCAATGCTGAAACGTAGCCCTTCCCCCCCTCCGAAAAAATATGAAAGTTGTATCAAGAAACTATGATTTCTTTTATTTACATACATTACAAAAATTACGTTTAATCAAGACAAAGTTTTAGGAAATATATTTTAAATTATAGTTTTAACTGAAAGTATTGTGATCAAATAATACGATTTCAATGATGGTCTTAAAACGCTAAAAAATTATGTTTAGTTAGAGTTCAATAATTAAACTCTAATAATTACAATAATTATTGTAAAATCACATGTTAAACACATAAAATAATAATTTGAATTTCAGAGGAACCTTATTTAATGTTAGCGTCATTTGATTAATTTCATAGTCCTACTATATAAGTCATGACTATAATTAAATATTTGAGGCAAAAAATTAATTGAAAATTTTACGAAATCTCAAACTACTAAATCGCGATTTATAAGATAACGTTAACGATTTTCTTGAGTTCTATTTTTTCAATGTTTTACTAATATTTTCCCATCACTCCCATCATTGGGACCCTTGGCTTGCGGGCCTCCGGGCGATTGTCCGGTCTGCCCTGGCACTGGCTGCGCTCGCCATAGGAAGGGTCTTTTTGTGGTGTGTGTTGTAGACGATCCGAAATCTGGACGTCGTCCGTTGTGTATTGTCATAAACGATGAACCGTTAAACATGGTGGAGTGTGATATTGAGTGAAATCGAGAAATCATTTCATTCCTAAGAATGTAAAGCCTCTCTGATAATCTTTGTCAGCATGAATATTGTAAAAGAATTTCAGGGCGAGAAGAATTACTGAAATAAAACGTGCGCGGGTCACTGTCGTATGTACTATATGTCGATCACACATCCAATTTTTTAACCATTATTCACTTTTAATGTACTTTTTTTGCTCTGAACGAAGCATACATTTTGAAATGCAATCATGTAGCCATCAGCTGCCACGTTTGTTAAACTAACCAGAGAGATATTTAACGGAGATACGATTCAGGTTTACAACCAGTGCTGCTCGTTGTTTCGAAATTTGTCAAACAACTCTTTTATGCAGGACGCTTTGTTGCAGGCTGTATTCATATGTGTGGTTAACAGTATTGCTTCATGTAGTAGCTTACTGATCCATTTCTTCAAAAGTTCTGAAGAGAATTATAAACTTAGGATAATTAAATTTTTCTTAAATAACAGGAGTGTATAAGGCAGTTTTACTTTCTCGCTACGGAGTCGAGAGAAAACGACGCAGCAAATATTCTCCACACACACAAATTGTAATAGCCGTTTTGAGTTTGTAATCTATGGTTCCTGAGATGTCTATCAGTGCCATTGACGGTTCGGTCGAATCTGGGATAACAATAGACAGAGATTTCCTGGTAATGAACAGTCCACACTAAAAGTTTGCCAGTTGAATTCACTTGAACGAAAGGTGAAGCCTCCAACAGTAGCATTTCCAACAGTTTGAGCTGTTCATTTGAACTGGTTTTGATAAAATGTTTTACGTCATGTTTCTTTGCTTTTAGGGGATTTTAAAAACATTTTAAGAGCATTTTGTTGATAGTTTTTGGCGATGTTTTAGGACATCAAAATCCTCCCCTAATGATAATATACTATTCTCTCAAGTTAGACTGCACTCTAAACAAATTCATACGGACATTGCTATAGATAAAATGTTGGTATATACAGTGACTACGGTTTTGAGACAAGTGAAGTGTTAATTATGAGCGCAAGATGTTTGGACCGCGTAGGAAATGAAATCAAAATTTGATATATTGAAACAAATCTCATTGTGTGTCGGAAAAATGAAAGTTATGTTTTTCCAGGAGTAATGTGCTGTATAATGATCTAGCTCATGGGCGTTTTCTCTTATTTACGTAAGAGATTATAACATATGATCTCTTCGATAAATAAATCGAAGAGCAGAAGAACTGCTGATCGATAATAAGAGCTATGAAATTGCTTAGAGTTTTATAGTTAATCTATTTTAATAGTTCGTATTCAACAGAAATGTACTTCTATGTATTGCTCATTGAACCTCCATGAACCAAGTATTATCCGTTAATCCGTTAGTCGAGATAGGTAATTAGAAAGTTTTTTACAGGAAACACTTAAACTGGGCGATTGTCAATTGGCAGCGAGAATTTTGATGAAGGTTCATCCAGATTGGATATTTCAATATGCAAAAAAAAAAAAAAATCGTTGTGTTTTCAAGCAAGGCATTAAATTGGCTTCAGCAATAGTGTGCGCTTGGCGATGCAGCGAACAACCTATTACCGGCTCGAAACATTGGCCTCTGTGTCAGAGTTGAAACTGAAAACTCCCTGGCGTAGTTCGTGTTTTCGAATTCGTTTTGGACATGCTGTCTCCATGGCAACCTTTTTTTCTCACTTTCCCCGTTTGCTGCGAAATAAACTGGGAAACACGGACTGCGCAAAAAGCATGGAATGTTGTTTTCAGCGCAGTCAGTGTAGGGCACTGCCAGTCTGGTTCACATTGCCCTGTTCTTCTGTCAGAACGAAAAACTGTGTCTCGACGTATGGCGCTGACCCTTTTCTCAAAGAAGAAGAATTTATTATAAAGCAAGCGCAGCGTCCAAACGTATATCATAAAAGTATGTCATGAAGTGGTAATAACGACTTCGTTTTTAATGTTAGAAAGTTTCAGACTTGCTTCAACTTCTTTACCCTCTCTGTTCCCTCGAGTACATTATAACTTCACAGATTTGTTAACAAGAGCAGTGGGACCGTTTTTACGCTAGATTGCCTTTCCAAATATTCATTACAGTTGACTTTAATAAAATGAAGAGTCGGGTATTTGTGACGTTCTTTCTGAAAGATGAAAGAGGGCTATATATTTTTTAATGATTAAGTGTACACATTTTGCGAAAAAGAGGTGAAAAAGAAAGAACCTAGTAAATGAAATTTCAATTGAAACTACTATAATTGGTACACAATTGTATATTTATTCTTCTAATCCATCTCTCTCGGTTAATTACTGATCAGATTTCAGTATGCTTGAAAGTGAATAAAACATTAATCAAATTCGGAAAATAAGTATCAACAAAGTGGAATGGAACAAAAAACATCACTGCTTTTCTTGGCATTCGATTTTTAAAGTATGAATAAAGTTATAAGAATAATTAGAAAAAATTCTGTTTGGAAATCCTCAGTATATTTGTACAATATTGCGCTCGAAAGTATATTCACTGTATACAGGTTGACAAGTGACTTCCCTTCACACGATTGTCAGTTAACGTTTCAATAAACAAACCGCTTTGATGAATATTAAGATATCGATTTGGAGACTCAGTTATGAAATAATTTGAGTACTGATATTTTGCTGTGACCCGAAGGTTTTTTGTATTAATGCTTGATAGTTTTTCATTAGTACCGTGAATTTATGGCGTTTTACTTCACCTAACAAATGGAAAGTGGGGAGTAAGTGGATTTGTTACCATATTCACTTAATTTTGCGAACAAAATAATTCTGTATTTATGCACCGCTTAGACCTAAAGTATTTTAAATGTTTCAGAGTGTTTAGTGCTCTACAGTGAGACACCAAAATGATGGGAATCATGAGCCTTCACAGCCACTCAGATGCCAGTGAGCACCTGAATCAGCCACCCAGTGATTCATATTATATCGCCTTTTCTATGATTTTTTTCTGAAAATTTTTTCTAATTTTTATAATTTTCTATTCCAGTTAAAGTCGTTCAGTCAATTGTTTACATCATAAATATAAGCTGTAAGCCAACGAATGAAAATACATTTTATATTCAGAATATATTTTATATTTAGCATAAATGAGAGAGTATTTATAAGAAAACATCAGGTCGGCTATGTACTACCCCGAGAACCCTCCCGCCCCAAAAAAAAAACAATAAAGAAACTCTCTGTGCACCCTTGTAATCTGGATTAACGGATTTTCTTCACCTATTAATCGTAAAGCGAGAGTTTTTACTCAATGAAAATGTTGGCGTTAAGGTACAACATTTTGTCGGTTTGTTTCTTCCTTGGAAACATCCTCATCTGGTTTCCTCTTGTGTTTCCCTTGCATGTTCTGCATGGTGAAAATACACAAGTCGTCTCTTACAGAAGAGCCCGCGATGCGAAGAAAAAAGTGAAGGCCCGTCACGTTTTTGCCGTGAAGAACAGTGGGGCGGACTGCTTGATGAATTGAGCGTCGGAAATAAATATAGAGTATGAATGAAACTGTTCTAGGAGGCCCTGCATCTCCGGGTGCTCCCGGGCTTCGCTGACGTTGCCCTTCTCCGACGCACGGCGGCGGCCGTTTTTTGTTCCGCTGAGAACGTGAAGAGTGACTGTTTAGCTCTAGATAAGCCTTGAGAAACCGTGGTTGAAAGTACAACGTTGTTTCTTTTGAGTCTGAGATAAAAATATTAAATTTAAGTCTTTTTTATTTAAATCGTATTTTTTAAGTTCGTGGTTTTCGATTTCATTATGCAGTGGATTTTCACCATTGCAAATGTTTTCAAATTTTGTTTAATTTCAGACTTTAGAATTCAGCATAAGTAGTATCTAACATGTAAAGAGCATTACTGTTGAATTGAGAATATGAAAATACAATTAATTTTTGCAAATTTCATCTTTTTCATTTTACAGACATTTTTAAGACGAAATCGACTTTTATCGTTTCCTAGCGAAGACGATTAGAAATTAATTCAAAACATTTCTTGATATTACTATGAGGGGAAACAACATGAGATGGAGACTATGGCCATCATTAAATCTCCCCATTTATGTTCGCGTACGGTATATGAAATCAAAACAAAATTTTCTCTATCTCCTTACCGTTTTCATAATTTTGTTTTCCCGACATATGTATCCTTTGAATGTCCACCAAGCAACTGAACATTTCCTGTCATGAATGCAATCATAAACAAATCGATATTTGAAAAGTGAATTCTGTAGATTACTGAATCGAGAATCATGATATGATAAACAAGTGAATAAATGTGATCTCTATAATAACGCTCACGCACCTGCTATCTGTAACGATTGTGCGTCAGCCTATTGTGCTTCCACCCCTCGCTTCGTCACAATCGCGTCATTCGCAATGTTGTCCCATCGCATCTCCCTTTTACGGTCACTTGTCACCCTCGCAGTCATTCGCACCTGCCTCTTGTTCCGCGGGGCGTTCCTCTGTTGTTCCTCTCTCAGTTGTGCGATTTCCCTCCTCGCCCGGCCCCACCTCTTTCTACCCAACCGTCCCAATTGGTATCTAAAAACACTGTCACTATCACTCTCAGCCCCTCTTCTTGTCCTGCCTCCCTCCTTGACCTGACGTCCCTCCCTCCCTCTCTAGCACAATCCTCGCCCTCTGTCGTCAGTGTGCCTTTTTTCGTCCGGCGCGTACATCTCCTCAAGTTGCACCCATTTCTTCCCTTCCATCTCCGCTCTGCCCAGTCCCTCTCACTCCCCTTCCCTTCTCTGATCCCTCCCCACCATCCACGAACCCTCGGACCCTTTCCCGTCACAATCCACGCCTTTCCGGCACAATCCCTGTCTTCAATAAGACTCCTCTGTCCGCCACGTCCCTCTGCTCACTTTGTAACCTTTTCTCCCCTCTCCTCCCCACTCCCCGGCCCGCTCAGCGCCCTTCCCTGGTTCGCTCCGTTCTGCGCGGCTCCCTCCCCGAGCCCCACCTCCCCTCCTGTGCCATGACTCCTCCCGCCTCGGGGCGCGGGACACGCAGCCGTACAGCTCCCACGCAGCATCCTTCGCGCCCCAAGGCACTCCCATATCACGAATCGTCCCCACAGGTAGCCCCCGGTGAGTTGACCTGGACACTCCTCAAGGGTGCACTCAAGGAAGTCATTGCATCTTCATTTTGAAGGAATTGGTACGCATTTGTTATTGACATGTCTGTTCTTGTGTGTTGTTTCTATTTCCATTCTCCACTTCGTACATCAAATTATTCAAGTTTACTTATACTATTTCTACGTTAATGCTGCTATAATGGCACAAACTCTTTCCCCCCTGAACGCATCTCGTATTAGGTCACACGACTGCTAACAAATCGATCATATTTCAAGAACTTTGTTGTGTTGGGGCGGGAGGATCTTGCGAGACCCTTTTCCTGCCCAGCAGCGGGACAGTCCTGCCAACAGAGGCGAGCTCGGAGGGCTGCTTGGCCGGCGCGTGGTCGGGCGAGCGAGCGCGGCAGAAAATGAGCGGGCTCTGCACAGCGGAAGCCGCGCTGCCACACGCTGCCTTGATAACGAATTACAAAGCTCTGCGCGCGCATTAATTCTCGATTCCGCACCGTCCATTATCGTCGGCCGCTGGGTGGCGAGAGTGACGGCGGCAGGGGAAGGCGGGGGAGGGGCAATAAGAGCCGGGGGTGGAAGAGAATGCAGAGGGTGGCTGCTGACGAGGGAAGCGGGGCTAACGTCGGCGTCAAGGATATGATAGTGAGCAAGCGGAAGGCGAGGGGGGCGGGAAGGAAGTGACAGGGGATGCTGTTTGACGGGGCAAGACGTAACGGATATGAAGTGCGCTAAACATGAATTTAATGTGAGAGGGTTGAAGAAGGGAGGGGATGGAAGTCAAAGGGACGGAGGTCTGAAGAAAAAGCTGTTGCCATACACTTACTGGTGGAAGTAATGCGAGCAGATTTGTTGTTCAATGTATTTGCACCATAAAGTTTAGTAGACATGTGCCTTCGGTGAGCTCCTGCTTATTATAGATTTCTTGATAGTGTGGTTCTTACCTTACAAAATCATCTCCAGAAAATTCAGAGAGTGCGAGAGGATTCCCCTAACGTTCCCCGGCTGCGTCTGATCGGTAGTTTTCCGGGGTTTCTCCGGTCAACATCAGGCAAATACTGGTGCTGCACCTTAACAAACGGGGAACTGTCCGCGTGCGATCTTTCTTTCCTCTTCCTTGTCCTATCACGCCTTACATACATACACTAGCATGCACTACACTACCGTACATGCCGGGAGACTGGTCGTGGGCATGGAGCTTGCCCCGGCTGGGACGGTGCCTCGCTGATGGGAGATGCCTGGGTGGGGAAAACCCAGCAAGCTAACGTGTTGGTGGGCGCCG
The DNA here is from genome assembly GCA_031308135.1 of Acheta domesticus. Classification (NCBI taxonomy): domain Eukaryota; kingdom Metazoa; phylum Arthropoda; class Insecta; order Orthoptera; family Gryllidae; genus Acheta; species Acheta domesticus. The sequence goes on from JAHLJT010009419.1 coordinate 130,072,682, forward strand.
GATCTTACCAACCAGCGGAGATGATCACCGCCACTGCACCTAATAAAACATGCGCTACACTTACGGGAATAAGGATCACAGCTGTCCACGCGCTCAGAACCACGAAATAATAAATCAATTAAATTTCACATGCCTGTTAAATGCGTGTTTACATTGGATTCGAGAATTGACGGTCCTTGGCTCGAAAGTTCTGTTACAGACCGCAAACAAAAACATCGGGGATCCTAGTGATCGGAAGAGTGTTTCGGGGCGCCGCGCCGCGCCGCCGGGATGGCAGGGGAAGGAGGGGGAGGGAGAGGGGGAGGGCGAGGCCCTATCAAAGAGCCGCCACCAGCCCCAGCCCCCGCCGCGCCAGGCGGCCCGGCCGGGCCGGGCGGCCCTCTGGCGATGAGCTATCGCTGCCGACCCCGCGCGGCGCCTGCGCTATCTCGTCCGCTGATAGCCCCGGGTGCGGTTGGGGTGCCTCGCTCGGAAAGATTTCTCAATCCCGGGGGAGGACGGGAACAATGAGCTCGTGAGTGATGCGATTGAGTTTGGGGATATTTGCCCTATTCGTTCCATTTCGTGTTTTCGACTCATGCATCGGTATTTTGGGGCATTTATATTAATATATATTCGTTTGAATATCAAATATTTAGAACTTTTTTGTGTGTACACAAGCTTTTTATGTTGTAAATAAATAATATTTGTAAAACGTGAGACTCAAATTCTTCGATTCCTTGTATTTTATAGGATCATTTATGTAGCATTTGTGTTTTTTGAGTAATTAATAACTTTTTCTCAAAATTTTAAAAACACTCTCGTATATAAAATTTTGCAACCGCATCCACAACAGAAAGCAATTTGAATCTTACATTTGATTTCACAGATATTAAGTTCAGTTTTTTAAACGTGTCACTTGATATCTTCAAATTCATCCCAGAACTATCACTTACAAGACATTTGAATACCACATGTACAAATTTTTTCGGTTCATTAATTTCAAATGAATTCGTTTCAAATTCATTTGAACGGATTGGTTCTCAGCTTGCAATTATGTGTGTCGTGCCATTATATTATCGTAATTAATTGTTCGGGGGGGGGAGAAATCTAGTTTTGTGTGAAATGTTTTATGATATATTTTCTTTCTGTTTTCTCGCAAAGATCCAATACAGAGCGTATATAAATCATGCGTGCTTTATGATTCTATACATTCACCATTTACGTTCTAGTAAATTATTTATGGAAAATATCTCTTCGTGTACATAATTATCAATTATTTGTTCAAGAAGTTGAAATTTTATGTGAGGACAACACTAAAATAATGTTCTTATTACAGGGACAGAACTTGAAAATTTTGAATCGGGGTGACTTTGGCAAACCCAGTGAAGGATCTGCAAAACGCAGAGTAGTTTGCTGAACATATCACGAGCACAACGTGAAAACGAAGACTCGAATGCGATGGCTTAGTGAGCCTACACAACAATATAAATTATCGACATCAAGTTCGTGGTAAAAGAGCATCATAATCATCATCGACGGGAGTGGAAATAAGAGAAGAAAGAATTTGTTGTGATCCTTAATTTCGTGCAGATGGAAGCGCAGCCCCCGACGTAGCACAATTCTCCCATTCAGAGCCGAAGCGGAGAGCGCGACAACGGCATTTTCGGCGGCGAATTCGGCTCGCGGAGCTGTCAATGAGCGTCGATCGAACGTCGGCGAGGGCTTCTGTGAAGGACCTAAAAATAGCAGCAGCCTGCAGTTGCGGATTGCTAGCTCGCACCCTCCTCCCGGAACGCCTGGCAAATTCGCTTTTTTTGTGTGAAAGTTTTACGTCGCGATTCTCGAGCTGACAGGTTTGATTGGTCTGTTCCGAAGATTCAGGGAAACGTCGGCGAAAAAAAAAAGTGCTCCCTGCACGCTGCATGACTCCCAATCTGATATGAACATTGTACGATGTATTTTGTAGCTGCGGGTTGGTCCAAGAGTCAGCATGTCCTGACGATTTGAAAAATGTGAAATTTCCTGCATTTATATTCACTAATAACATTAATTATGTTACAATATTTTTATTATTCTAATAGTTATTTCTTTCATGTCTGTTGTCTAATGGTAACTATGAATATTCCGTGATAAAATATGCACTCCACTTACGGGACTAATCAATCACTCAATACACTCTACTAATTGACCTGTCAAGAAGATCGAAAGATGGCGCTAGCATGTTATCTCACATTTAAGATTCAAATATTTAATGATGATGATAATAATAATAATAATAATAAAATTAATAATATTTTATGTTTGTTAATACAAATCAATTCCATTGGTACTGATAATTTGTCCGTATTAGTGGAAGTCGTGTACGTACACTTTTTGCAGCCGGAAAACCATGATACTTGGCTGTACAGGAGACCCCACATTCTCAGAATGATTGCCAAAGTTTCAGTCGTCAAACTGCCACATTTCGTTCTGAAGGTCACAGAATGACTACCAAAACGTAGACAGTCATGCTTTGGACGTCTTGGAATCTCCTGTAAAGCCAAGTATTTACAATATTCATTGCTTAATCTATAAATTTCTTACGTCAATAAATGTGGATATCAAAAAAAACATGAAACATGTGAAAGTTATTTTAGACACACAAGTTCGAAATTTTAATTAACAACAATAGAAGTAAAATAACTGATTCTGCCAATACTTGGCAGAATTAAAATTTTCAGTTTGCAAATAAATAGAACCATAACTTTTACATCAAAAAGTTACTAAAAAACGTATCTTAGGAATTTTTCTAACTGTTCTCGATTTAAAATACGCTCGAAAGTAAGTTTTTAACAAAAGAACATCATGCTACACCTGGCGGCGGGACGGATGCGTCTGCGAGGCGCGTGCGAGGTCGTGCGTTGCGCGGCACGCGTCAGACCCGCGCAGACGGACGTTACGCGTCACGCGGGCGCGCACGCACCCGCGCACACGCACGTCTCGGTAATCACAGCGCGGCCGCGGCGCGCGCGTAACGCAGTCTGCACGGACGCCCCGCCCGCCCGCCGCCGTCCTCCTTTGGCGGGTGAGCGTTGCGAGCGCGGAGCTTCTCCAGCGTGCAACTTTCCAGCGCCCGCCGCGCGCTCGGAGGCTTCGAACGAATGATGCGCGTTTGACAAGCGTTGTTCGCTGGAGCAAATGTTTATATATGGAAGTGAGACATTCTATGATATATTTTTTAAGGTAGCTTTTCAACATCTTTGGTCGTTTAGCTATCACTGTGATTGTTAAACTGTATGGATTACTCAATGAAGTGATAAGGTGATGATGAAGGGTGAAAGGACAAAAAACACAAATGGAGTAAAACCTGCTCATAGCGGAACCTAAAGGGGTCCAGTGTGTTTTTCGTATTAGATGAGATTGCGCTTTATGCAATGTAATGCTGTAGAATTTGTGATTGACATGTTCACTTTAGACAGATTTTCGCAATAAAACACGTACCGCAATGTGGAAGTATTACTGCACAACCATGCCTGAGGCGGGACTCGAACCCGAGGTCCGTCGGACCGAGATCGCCACGGCACTACTTATAGCCTTAACGATCTCAGCCACCCGGATCGGCAAGAGAAAATATTGAATACATTAAATGTATCAAAGAAGAGCCCAGTGTTTCAAAATTCTTGTATGTTTATGCGCTTTTCCGTATTTTTAAATACCCAACCGTTAACAACAATGGAAACTAAAAGCGAATATCACTTAGAGAACTGCATGTGCTTCAATGACTATTTGCTTTCTTTGTGATACTGGCTTTGAGTCCTGATACAGTGTTACATGTTGTTCTAATACGAGTTGTTTGGGCGATTGAATGCTTATAAAAGAACGCCACAATTTTTTGTTTAATTTCCAATTATTAAATTCTCCAAACAAAAAGACTCTGATGGAAATGCACGGCATACCGAAACTTCAACTCCTCCTTTTAGCGTCACTAATTATCACAGTGCAACTACTCACATTTTAAAAAAATCATCATTTAAATACCTAAAATTGAAGGATATATTGCATTCTTGAAGAAATCTCTAACTTGGATTGGAGGTGTAGGAGTGATTCGAAAGTAAATTTGAACTTTGCTATTTGCACATTTACTTAAGTTTTAATGAAAATATACCAGTTTTATTGTATATTATGTTCCGGCAAAAACTTTAAAGAAAAATTATAGCAATTTTCAGAAAATTTTGAAACGAGGAGTTCGTTACGTACTCCCGTAAATTAAAATATCACAACGATCTCCGGAATGACAAAACTATATTTTACTTTTGACATATTTACGTAGATGAAGCTCAAAAGCTCCTAATCTTGCAGAGATATGAATGACATATTTCCATCTATCCACATGAACATTCCGATTTGGGGGTAAAAAATGCATGTAACTTCTCATCTCCTGTTCTGATCTTAACCGTCTTCGGAACGGCACTAATTGACCTTAATTCTGACGTGTGTGCAAAATATCAGCTCAAAAGAACCTCAAACACAGAGTCTCCGACGGAAAATTTCAGATAGAATTGAGGGGGTGATTCCAATACTTTTCTTCCCTATTCTATAGTAAGGAAAAACATTAAAAATATTTTGAAATATCACATCTGAAAACATAAGTTTCATTCATTGTATTTCTGCAACTTCACTAATTCGAAGAAAATAAAACATTCCTTTCAATTTCAATATGGTTTCTAAAATTTAAACACTTGGTATTTTTAAGTATATTTTATTGGAAAGAGAATTGCGTTTATTTTGCGCATCAAATCGATGTATGTATTATCTATATATTGAATCTCTCTAATTTTGCTTAATTTGATGTCACGACTTTACTCAAGTCTTGACACATCACTTGAGTAGTCACTTCTGGAAGCGACGACACCACATTTTTTAAGCGGCAAGTTCTACGCAACGCCTGTGATATATCGCAGTCATGCCGTCTCGTGTTGCTACACATCTGTGGCAACTAAATATTTCACTAAACCGTGTTGTTCGTCTTTTGAAGCCCCTATTGCAATATGTGGTGAACACACATCACCTCCGGAGAAGCGGAGTCTTTCTGAGCAACAAAATGCAATACGCGGATCGGCATAAAATTGACAGTATTCACCCCCACCCCTGGCACGTGTCAATTCACTGAACGAGACTTTCGGATGAAGTGACGACTCTTCCACTTTCGTTATTGCTGGGTGTCTCTGTCTCCAAACGTAACTGAAGTGGGAATTGAATTACAATTCCATTGTTCATAAAGAAGTTCTCTTTTATGTTGTATCCGAATTTCTTCTCTTTCATTTATTTCTGCGGTTCGTTTCACAGCTGAGAGTAATAATTTATAAATTGGAACCACTTCCACAATAAATTTAAAAAGTTTGAACAAAAAATCCAGACTTTATGCAATGTTAAGTCAAACACGATTCCATATTAATGTTTGTGAAACGTATATTAGAACACAAGTTATAAGCAAGTTACGTTTTGTATATCGTTTTAGTAATTAAGTAATTCATTTCTTGTAATCTATTGAAGAAAATTTCAGAAATAAATTCTTACTAAATGTTTAGAAATAAATACATTTTTGTACTTATTATATTAATGTTAAAATAATTCGTAATTTGTCAAATCATCATTTTATAATAAAGGAATGAAAAATTACCTAATTTACTGAAATTTAACTTCTATAAACTTGGTTTATAGGCTAATATATAAACGTGTAAATTGAAGGTTTTGATGAAAAAAACATGTTTTGTGAAACATATTGATTTTTATCATAAATCTAGAGGGCGCGCCAATCGCTCAAACATGAAAGTTTTGCTACTTCTTTGACATTTGGTCTTTTAGAACACAATAGATACATCTGAATTGTTTGAATTTTTTATGTTTTTCCCACATTAACACGCTTCTACAAATATATACAGCGCTTCTATAATATATATATTTTTTGGATGACCTAAGTATTGGTAAAAAATGACTAAGAAGTACCATTTTCCCCAATTTTTGTGATGTTCTGACCTATGTGTTCTACAAGATCAAATGTCAAAAAAGTACCCAAAAATGCCATGTTTGCGCCCTCTAGAATTGTGATAAAAATTGTTATGTTTTACAAAATGTGTTTTCTCATCGAAAACTTCAATTTAAGCACCCAGCGGACCCCAAAAATTGTTTTTGACCCAACCTAATATATATAGACACATATTACAATTTTGATGAGTTGATTGAGTCTTATTGATTATTATTTCGACACGTCAAATTCTGGACACGTCAAATACTGCTGTCGTTAGACCCATAAGTGTAGCGCATACTTTATCAGGGGATGTGGTGGTGTTCTTTCCCCACTGACTGGTGAGATCCGGCGCCGACATACACGTCGGCAATCGTGGTTTCCCCTAGCTAGATATCTTCCACCAGCGGGGCACTGCCCCAACAGAGTCAAACTCAAAGTTCCCGACTGGTGTCCCGACATACGTGGTAGTATAGTGCACATAAGTGTAAGGGGCGAGGCTAGGTCAAGGACGGGGGAGGAAAAATCGTGCGCTGTCCGTGACCCGTTTGTTAGTGGTCTGCTCGGGGGTGTTGTTACGAGAAACCACGGAAAACTACCGATCATTGCAGTTGGCCGCTAGTATTCTCCTCCAGACAGTGGCTGAACCCGACCGAGCTATCTAACTCGTGTCCTAAATCCTGCCACCGTTGAGACTCGAACCCTTGTCAGAGACTCTGCGGAACCCCCTCCCGCTCAAAGACATTGAACTGACATCAGTTGATGCCCTGAGCCCCGTCAGTCAATACTATTCTTATTCATAAACTAATTTACATTTTTTTTATTAATGATTCGTAAAACCGTATTGAAGACCAATTCTTTTCATTTAATCTCACAGTCATTTTCTGCCTTTTGTTTCTTTTCTGGAGAGATAAAATATTATTATAATTATGAATAGGTAATATCACAGGAAATGTATGACAACAAGCCCATTTTCATTGATTGACCTATTATTTGTTCAATAGATCATTCCCTCGCAAACTTTGTTGAATTAAACATTTTATAAGCCGGGTACATCGGCGGAGCTTTTCGCGTCATTTGCGATCCTTTGCATTTCGTACGCAATCTCATAGGGCTGGCGGGCACGTTGGATCGCGGAGCCGTTGATCGCCAAAATGCGTCCGCCCGCCCACCCCCTCTCTTGCCATCCGCTGTCCCTATCTGTGCCCCTTCCCCTGCCCCCGCTGCTTGCCTGGAAGCGGAGGCGCTTCCTCAATTATGGAGGCGACGAGGCAGCCCCGCGTCGGGCCCCGCGTTCTACACCCATGTGCTGCAAGTGGGCCTGTCAAAGGTCCCACAGGGCACAAAAGCACCTTCCATGGTGACCACAAGAGGGAAGAGTAGGGTAGACGTTGATGAAAATTCGGGAGGAATACTAAATTTTAGGGAATGGGTTGGGGAAGATATCATTACCGAGAAGGAGAAAACTGACAAAAACTTTAAATTCTAGTTGTTTTAGAGCGAGAGAAACAAAGTAAAATATTTAAATTTATCATCAGGATTCGTAAATCTTAAAGCTATTGACTCATCGCTTTTTCTGTCTTTTGAAACTACCTTGGTTTTCTACATGTGTGAAACCCTTTTAAAGAAAGATACATGTATAAACTCATCTAAACGCGTTAGTAAATGTCTCTCAAAAGCATAGAAATAAAACGTAAATCGTGCATAGATTAGTTATATCACAATTTCTAGATTCGTATATCTAATTTATACCTAACTTAAAAAGAGTATTTTTTTGTTCATTATTAGAAAAGTGATTTGTAACACGTACGTTAAAGAAGGTTAAAAAAAGGAGTTAGAAGATTGTAAATTGTTTTTAATGGAGTTAAAAATATTTATTTAGATAATAAAAAAGATGAAAACTTTAAAATCTAATGGAAGAGCTTTCCAGTCCTAGCAATAGAACTTGTGGGACCATTGGACCATTATGGGAGTCGCATATCACTAAAAATTCATTGTTATTGCCCCATTGTGATTTGGATTTATTATCAAGAAATATTGGGAAAATAGCGACGAGGAGAGAAATTCTACGACATTAGGACATTGGAAACCTGATATCAATGTTCAATCTGGGTTACAACAATAAGGAAAACTAAAATACTGTTGGTTTCTGAAGAAAAAAAATATGACATCACATTAAAGTGTTAATGTTATAATGAATTTAGGATATATTATTTTTTTTAATGTTTACTTGACCTCAAATATGCATGTTGTATAAATTACAACTTTACCCGGTGATAAATTAAATATATTGAAAAGAAAACGTGGTGTTTCGAATTACTTGGTCAGTTTCTTCCAAAACTGATAAAATAAGTGTAACACAAACCAAAGCCACCTAGGCACTAGTATAAGGGCCGTCGACTGACGCTGTGACGTCACATGGATAGTCGTCACAGCAAACGAATCTTTCACCGGCTGCTGACAGTCAATAGCGTTTACTTACCTTCTTCGGCACCTTAATAATGATTTTTTTGTAGAAAAGAACGTTGGCAACATTTTATTGCATTTCACTCAATTAACAGTTAATTTTAACTAAAAAGAGATGAAAGATTAAACGATTTTAAATTTAAAGTATTGCCATATTTTAAAATATTGTGCTTGTTAGACTGGCACATATTTTTCAGGCAACTAATTGCTGTACGCATAACATCATTTTCCATATGAGGAAAATTAATTTTGGTTATCTTGATTTTCCCAGTGGTTTCTTGTGGACTCCAAGGGTGCATATTGTCGTAAGGAAAAAGTAATTTTCTGTGGGATTTTCATAGATGTTCATAAGCTATTTCTAGTTTTGGAGGATCGGAAAACAAAGAAAGGCTTTTTGGTTCACTGGATTGTCAGAAATCACTGCAATCACTTCAAAACCAATCTTTTCAAGCCATATAATTATGGTTTTGATAAAATGGTTAAGCAATTCACCTGTCAATTTTCTGACCGGAAATATATCAAGTACAACTTTACAATGAACACACAAGCCGTTGATGAATTTTCTTCATTAATGGCATATCTGTCCACACTTCCTCCTTTATAGTCAACACTTGACTTCAATAATGTTTCATCCATTATGAGCAGTACCACAGTCTTGTCCTTGTCATTTAACAAACTAAATGTCTTTCGTGTGTACCATTACGCATGCTCTGTTGTTGTTTTTAACTTTGGGGTTGAATTGTATGGAAAGCATTGTGGCAGTGCGCGGAAACCACATAACGCGAACTTCTAAACGTTCTTACAAGTTGTTAAGAGAATTTACCTTCTCTGATGCAAAATTGCTCTTCTACACATATCTTCTGTTCACACAAATTTAAAGTATAGATATTATTACAAAATAAAGTGGATAAAAACGATGGTTTCAAGTATTTCTGTACACAACATTCACAGTTCATACTTATTCACATGCAAAACATGATGTAATGTTATGACTACAAGTAGTGACGTCAGAAACAAGATGCCCGTCTGCCAATAGACCTGATGATTTAGATGGCATTGCACAAACACTGTGCATTGTAATATACAAAGTATTACAAGAAAACAAACATCGCGCTTTACTCTGGACGGTGCGAAGCGGTTACTAGATGACAAATGTTTGTTGACAGGCATCGTTGTGGTAGCTGCGCGAATGTTGCCTGATTAATTTAAGTGGGATATCGCCGTGTTATGTGTAATAGGGAGCATAGAATTTGGAACATTAGTGGAACAATTCTTGTAAGGAATTAAATTCAAACATCAAGAGAGAAGCAAATGACTTCGGCGACGACCGGCGCGAAGAGGGATTTTCCGCGCGGAAGCCAAGGATGATATGAACCGCGTGACCTCATTTAACAACGCCTAGACAATTCGGTACCGTTATTAACTAGATGCTGGCAATTGCATGCAATCAATCACATTGATACTGTTAAACTAAATTCAAGTCATATCAATAAATGAAATTATTGTTGTGCCAAATCTTACGCAATTCTTCGTAATAATAGAAATAATTTCAGACTTCAGGCTTCTCTGTACAGAGGGCAACCTGGTGACAACCAGCCTGCAGGTAAGCGTGGTGTCATCGTTTCGAACTAAAACTGAGCTAGCAAAATTAAAGTAAATAATTCGTCATTATCACAGTGGCGCTCCCAACGTGGGGCTGGAAGTAATAAAACTTCGTATAAAATCGTGTGAGACGATTAAAACACGAAATTTTATTAAACTTACGAAGTCTGAAATATGTGCACAACAATAATTTGAAAGTAGAAAATAGAAAATGCCAACCATTTCAAATATCATAATATTTATTTAGTACGTGTAATTGGTGTTGAATTAAGATATTGTAAGTACATTGTGTCAGTATGGAAACTCGTGGGAGAAGGGCTCGAGTCGCGGAAGGGGAAAATGGCGGCGAAGGGTAGGACGGGGTGGCTGCAAATATAAATATTGTATCGGAAGTTGAAGTCGAACGAAATTTAGAGGAAGAAGTACAATTAGTGCAGAAGGATGTTGTCCCGAACCTACCAGTAGTGAATGCGCATACTAATAGCCTTATACTTCAGATGCTCGCGCAAATGAAGGCAGAAATGAATTCCAGATTTGACAGTCAAGGCAGCAAATTAGACGCGAATTATGAAAATTTAACGCGGGAATTGCGTAACACCAGGGAGCAACTGAGGGACGAAATGGCTCAGCTACGAGCAGATACTGCCTTAGAATTTAGTAATTGGAATTGTAAATTAGAACATCTTGATGCTAAGACACAACGTGGGCAGCGGGAACAGCAGGAAGTGATAAAGAATGTACAATTAGAAGTAAATCATTTGAAAGGACATGTTGAAAATTTAGATCAAGTTGTGATGCAATAACACAACATTATTATCACAGCATATTATAGCTTATTTATTATCATTTTTGTATTCTACAATGCAAATTGAGTTTTACACAGTTAATTTCATTGATGTTACAAAAAATATTTTTTTATGTTGACTAGTGTAATTTGAAACGAATTAAGTCTATATCTGACTAAAAAATAAATATTTTCCAACAACACAGGGACAGTTCATATACTCATCTAAGAAAATTTAATCTAAAAACCAGTGAGGTTTCAACTGAAGAAATTGTCTTGTCATTACGTATTCTGATATTGAATGTTCGTTGATCCGTCATATATCCTTTCAGCAACACGTATAATTACATTTGAGATGCATATCGTGTGTGAGCCGCGTAATGAGTCTCAGCTTTTCGCGGTAGAACAAGAATCAATAGCGTTGGCGTCGGTAGGAATAACTAGAAAGACTAATTACATTGCAGGCGTTGGATACCTTTTAACGTAATGAATTTGAGGCTAATGTTTAAATCCATTGAACTATCTTTGGTGTCGCAAAAATAGTTTAGCGGCCTTTCTTATCAGTGCCAAGAATTCTATTTCATTTCAATGACATCGGCTCTGTCATTGTGCATTCTAATTACTTACGTAACTAAAGGTCCAAGCGAGAAGATGTAATACATCACAGAAGAAGAATTATTGCATGCAGATGATAGTTTTCCTACAAATGCAGTTCATAGAAAAGAATTTACTGGCATGGGAGGCACAAATAGCAAGAGTTTATCCATCCATCCATCAACTTCTGAGATCCAGTTTAAACTGTTCTGTTGAATATTGAAACTTTTTATACATTAAGAGTCTATAGGTTTTCATTGATGATTTTTAATTAATTTGTTAAATGTTTTCGTGAATGGAGATACTCATACTTCTGTAATACATAATACTTCTGTAATACATAATACTTCTGTAATACATAATCAACCTTGATTTGTTGAAAAACTTCTTTTAATGTTCTGTTTCTATTTTTTTTAGGTAAGAAGCATTTTCTTTCAAAGAAGAGGTGCTGCAAATATCAAATCATATTTTGTGAGTAAAGACATTTTATAATAAAACACGCATCCTCTGTTGACATTTTCACTAAAAAATACGCTTATTTTATCGCTCAACTGTGTATTATGGGACGAGACTGAACTGCAAGCTAGTAATGTAGACAATAAATTCTGTATTTAACACACAATGAGTTTGATCCCGAGCCTGGTGCTAAACGATGTCAGACGGCGTTAAAACGTGTCATTATCGTTTCATCCCGACGACTTCACAGCGAGCTCGTGCAAAATGCAAATGTGCAATGTCGCATTGCTCAGCTGTTCGCAGGACATCTCCCCACCCTCTACATCTTGCCCCCAACTCGCACGTCATCCACCCATCCCCTCAGCCCTCCCCCTCCCTCGCCCCTGTCATTTCCCCGCCAACGCCAGGCGCTCCGGCTATTGTTGCCGCTGCTGTATTGCAATTACCTGTCACAAACTTGACACTTCCGTCCTTGTCTCCACCACTGTTTGGATCCCTGCTACCCCCCGTTTGTAAACACCCAAGAGAAAACAACGCAATCTATTACCTGCCTTGGTATACTGTATAAACTCAGAAGTTGTGATGCCATGAATGAAAGATTACTCTCCGAAACGAGATGGATTTATTAATAAAGACAGGTAATGACGAAATTACTATAAAATGGTAGGCTTTTTGCCTGATCACATTTGTGACTCGTTAATTTATCATTACTCTAATTGTTTCCTTTGAATTTGATCTGGTTAAAAATTAGTGCAAAATCACATTTTGGGAGGATTTTGATGAATATTTGGGGACGTAATAAATGAATTGTATTTGAAGGCAGAAGAACGTGTAATCACGAGGAAAAACGTGTGTTCACCACAGTGTAATGTGTTCATGCTATGTTGAACACATCGCACTGTGGTGTGGACACTACAGATTCTCTATGTCCAATACGCAGTGCCCGGAATAGCTCTGCACATAAAGAACTACTGCGCTTGCCACGCCATGTCATCACAGGTGACTAGTGCGTTATGAACTAGCCAAAGCAACCCGGCATTACTCGGATAAATATTTATCTTAATCATCTGTTAGGCAAGAAAGGAACTGAATAATCTCCATAAAAAAATACAAGTTATTTTATTGACATTCTTGTCATGCCAGGCTCCGCCATACCTCGCTTCGCTCAGCCCGCCTACCGCTCTGCTACTGCCACCGCTGTCCGCCCACCTTCTTTCACCCGCTCTTTTTCCTGTCCAGCAGAGCCTTGCTTCGCATCGTTCCGTTACGCCCAATCCTGCCCCGACTATGCCCTGTCCACCATGTTGTTATCTCGCAACCCGTAATGCTTAGACACTGCGGATTGCATTAACCACAAAAAGGATTTTTATGTCGCTTTCATACCATCTAGGTCAGTGGTTGCCAAACTTGTGAACCTTGTGGGCAACCAGACCGTTTTCAATCCTACTATGAGATACCAAGAAACCAAAGCAAAAATGTTTTTTTTCAAATTTTAATATTTGTTTATTGTCTATAAAAATACACTTCTATTAAATATGAAACATGTTTTAATAAAACTATATGCAAGAAAAATAAATTGAAAAGGTATTGCACATTACAAAACAATTGAAATATAGTTAGCAATGAATTATAAATGTAAGAACAGATTTTTCATCAGATTTATTAATGAGAAGGATGGTGGTCTTTTTTGTCATTGGCTAGTATGTTGATTAGTGAGTCTGTTTATGTACTTGTTTGTGCTCTGTAGAACAAGTCCAGGTTAGCCAACCTTGAGCATAACCGCGATCTACCGAAAATAGCCCGCGATAGACGTTTTGGTGATCACTACACTAGGTCATATAGCGACCACTGTGATTGTTACCTGTAGAGGGAACACGTAAGGACAACACAAACGTCCATGTCCGTGACGGGATTCGAACCGAGGCAGTGACAGCCCTTCAGCCTTAGGGAACTCGGCTATCCACAGAAAGTTGGTTTTAAATTCTTAAGACGAATTTAAAAAAAAATCAATTCTTAGTAGTTACGGGTGAGGCAGGCTGACGCGGGGCGGGGTGGGGCGGAGCGAGGCAGACGTACTGTCAAGGGGAAAAATATTTAGACTAATAATTTGGCCACATCTGAAAAACGAAATAGGAACCTGCGTCCCAAATTTCACGTTCCTAGCTTGCAATGGGAGTTGCAATGTTGCAATGGGTGGTTTAGCGCAGTGGTAGTGGTAGCGGGGCGAGGCTGTAGTGCGCAGGATCGCGACGCCGCGCCGCGCCGCGTTGGGCCCGATGACTGACTGCCTGTCGGGAGGGCGTGCCATCTCCAGGCGTCCATCACGCGCGCGTCATACCCAGCGGCCCCGCGCCCTCCCAGCAGCCCCTCGCGGGCATGTTCCCCACCCGCCCGCACCCACGCCCACGTCCACTGACAACTCGCTGTCATCACCGTCACGCCCCCTCGCCGCATTCGTAAGGGGGAGCTGCCCTGCTAGGAGAATTTTGGGGAGGTGCCTACGCCAGAATTTTATTTCCGTGGGCGTTTTGGATGGATTGAATTGCCTTCAGCGATATGGAAGGTGATAGGAGATACCGTAACCGCCGACAAATTGTGACGGCGATGGCTCCTAAGGGCAGAATTTGAGTTTCCGCACAAACCAGGATTTTACATCTATAGTACAGTAAAGGACAGTTTTACCTTTCATTTTGCAGATTAATTTACCCTTCCTCTAGTGCACATTGCCAATGTTTTCGTTTTCTAATGAGACCATTTGTGCGTTACTATGACGGGTCTTGTCGTGCAAGCAGTCCAGAGAAATATTTTTTTCTTATATGCTGATAATTTCGTCAATAATACATAGTGATTCAACGCGTTTATGTAATTAACGTATCACTTTTAGTGCTGTCATCTAATTATAATTTACTTGTATACTTTGTAAGTGCAAATTTCTTTTCGGGAAAAATTGAGGCCCTAACTTAGCCCTTGATTCGTAGCTGTAATTTTTGTTCCACAGTCGTAAGATGGACGCAAATCCCCCTCAGCGAACCTACAATAACAGTTTTTGTTACCCCTCTTATTTGAAGGCAATGAGAAGGCAAAGGCATCTTCTTGGAAACAGCTGGATATGTTTACGTCGAAGCCAGAATGATGATCGCAATTAATATTGCTCGAAGTATTTGTTTTATGGCAGATCCCAGGTGGCACTCGGGACATCAAGCATATTGACCAATTTGTCACGAGGGGAGAAGATATAAACAACATTGACGTATGCAAATGCAATGGCACGACCTGGGGGTCATAATGTAATCGAATTTGACAGTCAGCCGGAGAAAAATGAAGGAAATTACGAGGATGTAAGTCATGCTACCAACTTGTTTTCAAATAGAATTGTAGACGTATCGTTATATTTATTACTGCGGGGAATTGTATGTTAGATTGTGAAGAATCTAAAATCTGTATCTCCCATCAAGATCGATAATTGAAATATAACTCAGATTCTTTCTTTCATATTACCCGATTCCACTCAATTTTTTTTCCGCTAGAGAGTTTCTCTCGGCGTTTTTTTTAAATATGCATGTAATAAATCATGACTTATGAGATCTCAGGATTTTATTCTTAGTAAAAAATAAAATTGAGTCGCATTATATATTGAAATGTACCAACAATGTCTCGTCATAAATTATTACGAGATCGTGCTGTTTTTAAATGACATCATTTACCTTAGGACAGTTATATTCGTGACCCGTTCCGAATTTATAGAAAACTATGGGCGCCAGGAACAGGTTACGATAATTGATAATTAAAACCAATGCTTCCACAACTAATCTTAACGAATGGATAAATGTACGGCTAGCTGGGTCAATGGGTCACGTAATGAATAATCGCTATCGCCTAGATAGCCGATTATTTGATCTGCCAACTATACAGTATGGCGAGTAATCTGAAAGAAAATAATTAAATATATCTCTAAATACTTATCAGTTGTGATTGACTAAAGGAAAATCATCTTTTCATTTCCAAAAGAAAATTTAACAATTTATTGACTTGTGAACAATTATTCTGCCTTTAGGTCATGATCTCGTTTAAAAAGAAAACCTTTGTACTGCAGTACTTATCTAAATGTAATCTTGACCGACGGCGCCCCGCAGTATCTTCTCACTTGAGTGATGATAATTCCAAATCCAGTTTCTTTCTTGTAATCTTGCGACGCTGCCGACGAATCCAGCCCTCACTGCCTCGAATATCTACCGGTTCTTACTTAATATTCACAGTTCCTAGTTCGCCCCAACTACGTGGTAAAACATTAAAGTTCAAAAACCGCAATATAAAAAACTTTCAAAGTCCCCAAGCGAATTTAACTGCTGCACATCAACTTTCAGAGTCCGAAAACCATTGATTCTGATGACAAACTTACAAGTCCCACTCCCCTAATATTAAACTCGCGAGCGATCCGTACCACTCGACGACCTCTATCAGAATGTCATTTACTTCTCCTTTTTTACCCCTCAAAGCCTCGGTATCCATTCTTCCTTTTTATTTTTTTAAACAAAACGACAAACTTCCGTCAGGAGTCGACAGTCTATTCTCCCTTAGCCAATCCATCCATTTCTTACCAAATCAAGTAGCCACGCTCTCGATAGTCATTTCTTTCTAAACCAATCCCAAAGTATCTTACATTTCTATCTAGCCAGCGCCCCCGCATATTGCACTTTTTTGACCTTGCCAACCACTACGCCGGCGTTGCTAAGGCTGTATATTGCCATTTGCAGACCCTTTTAACTCAACCCATTTACAGCAAATGTTACTGTCAAAGTATATAATATAATGGTATATCACAATATACATACATTCTTCATCCAGGAATGGAAGGGACAAGTTCTTGAAAATTTAGTTTTCTTGCCGCTGAATACACTGCCGTAGCTTCACATTGTTAGCATCTTCGTGGGAAATTTGTTGAAAGGGCACTCTTTTACCGTATTCATATGTACGCTATTTGACGTCCATCTATGTGCACGTCAGGTCCAAATAATGACTCTAAATGCTCGATTAGTGGATGCCCTCTAATTGAGCATTTCTCTTTCAACAGATTGCTTCACATTTATGAACTTTATGTATCCTAATTCATTCTTTCTAATCTAATGTATTCTTCAGAATTACCTTTTACTCTATCTATTCTTCAGAAGAATAATGTTTTATATCCGCTACATAAGGCAATGAGAATAGTAGTAAATAGGAAAATATATTCTAGAATGACAGATATCAAACGACTTCCTTTGATTCTCAGTCCCAGAGATTTCCTAATATAACTACATAGAATTTGTTGAACTCCGAGAGCTAGTTATTTGCTCTATTTTGCGTCTGCAGTACTACACGCTGCGGAACAGTTTCATATTTCACGTCTCTCATATACTGTGAACTATTCCGTCTCCGTGAGTGCATAAAACAGTAGGAAAGAGCTTATTCGGAATTAACTTACTCCGTTATTACATTTGCATTCAAACACATTGTTTTGTGTTTCGTTGTAATGTCATGCTGCGAAACCTCAGGTTCTCCGGGGAGGGAATTCGAAATCCCAGGATTTCCATATGTGTTATTTTGAATTAAACGTTTGCATAATGCGTATTAAAAATTAACTTTTCTGGAAACAGCTTAGCAAAACATTCATTACTCGTGAGTATTCCTAAAAAATTCAATGAACCGGTATTAACTTTTACACGGGTGTGTGCAATTTCTGGGGCATGGGGATAACAGAGTAAATAATAAATTCCTTACAGAGCTCGTTTCTTCGGAAGTCTTGTTTTTGAAAAAACGTCTTTGAAAACACCTGAACTCTTTGAACCAGTGTAGAAAAAAATGATTAAAGATGGTTTATTTTGAAAATTAGAAAAAATCTAAACTTTTTCCCTCAGCTTCAATGGTTACAGCAACATGTGTTCGATATGTATCAGAAAGATATTATATCGTAATTTTTTACTTTCACTATTTGATGCGTTCTTTATCAAAATTCTCTTCAGACATTTTTTAATTTCATTTTTGCCTTAATTTTGCGTTACTTACGTTACTCTTAACTGTGATCCGGTCATACCCATGGAGATGTAATTTTTAAACTTGGAGCTTTTTTGTCACAGATTTGAAGACCTGAAATGAGAGAAGAGATATATTCTGTTTTTATTCCCAAATTCTGACAGAATATATATTCAAAGATATCAATGTAATTTAGAGTTTACTTTAGATTTATTACATTGAGGTGTTATGAACGCTTCGAGTAAAACGTTTTATTTCACATTTTATTTTTAATTATTGTGAGTTCGTAAGTTGATTCGTAGGTTGATAACTGCATTCAATGAACATTTATTATTAAACATATAATTTAAAAAACTAATATTTCTGTTGACATGTTTCACCCTTAAATGACAATTTACCAATCTTGAAGATGACTTCTCTCCACTGGAAAAAATACTTCGACTAATGACAATAACAACGTAACAACTTAAATTTCATTTAATTCTTATAAATTTGATTGAATTAATTTGTTTCACTGACACTTTTGTTGTAGAAAAGTTGCTCTTAAATAACATGACAATGTAGCAAGAAACGTGCGTAAATTTTTTTCCTCGTTCAGAGGTTGGATACTATGTCAGGTTACAACGAGTTCCCCATTTTAATTGCAAAAGAAACGGCCTTTTTATTACAGAATGGTAGACTGTGGATGACGAAATTCCATTGCAATCACCGATTATAAGATGGAAAGGTCTTGAAGCATAAAATCTCAAAGCTATCAACAACTGCTGCACAGGCGTTAGACGCATATTTATGTTGGAGAGGTATTTCAGACGCGATTCTGTTTCTTCTAGAATCATCACCGATTTCGAAATCACCACCGATTTCGAGTCTGGTTACGAATTGAGCAACATCAAATGCATAAGAATGTTTTTTTTGTAGTAATTACTTACTCTTGATTCATGGTTTCTAAATACTCACTATATAAAAGTTTAGCATCAAAATTATCTCCCAGGTTACCATATACATGCAACTGGAATGGGAATAGAGAAAAATAACACCGTCAATGATGTACAATTAACGAGTTTGATAAACACTAACATCACAACAGTTTAGAGAATTGTCAAAGACGTTGATGGCAGGGTACCATCCCGTCAAAATTTGACAAATATTTTGATGAGCAGCAAGAAATGACCGCGTTGAAATGTAAATATGGCGTTTAACGGGCAATCAGTAGTTTGGCATTCGTCATTGCTACTGATCAACATTGGTGAAATCATCCGATGTGTTAGATCATGGGGTAAAATTTAGAGTGCGGGTCATCAAAGGAAGATATTTAAATGTTAGTACTTTCGCGATACTTTAGTTTAAACAATGGCAGTTTATTTACTGGGTTACTAAAGTAACAGCACTCGCGTTAGGTTGAAAATGGTCAAGCTACCCGAAGTGATTCTTGAATTCAAAAATATACTGAGACTATAAACTTACAAAGCGATATCAGCCAAGGAGACGATGGTGGCGATAGCAGAGTAGAAGTAGTTGGAATCGATGTGCTTATTGGTTCTCTTTTAGGAAATGAAAATTCAGGCTCGCGGCGGTAATTCTACATTACTCGCCTACTTGGAAGCTTTGCAATATTCCTTTGCTATGTATGTTTATACTTTTTGACTACTGAAGAACATCAAAAAATATTTGTATACACGTGTGAATCAAATATTTGTATACACGGTTAATCGACAAGGAATGATAGGACAAGAAGGGATACAATAGGGCGCGGGCAGGAAGTACGAAACAGGACCGAGCAGAGAGGGATATTTTGAAAGGAACAGAGCATAGTGGGGAAAGTAGAAAAACAGGACTGGGGATAGCAAGGAAGACAGTAGGAGGATGATAAAGAAAAGTGTGTCCTCGAGTTGGGTGGATTGATTAATTGATTCATTGGGAGGTGGCTGTGATCTTCCCAATGCTGCATGGCGAGATCCGGCGCTGACCTACCGTCGACTAGCAGGGTTTTCTCCAACCAGGGATCTCCCATCAGCGGGGCACTGCCCCAGCCGGGACAAGCTCTAAGCCCTCGATGGGTCTCCCGGTATATGGGTCATGTGTAGTACATGTTGGTGTGCGTATGTGTGTGTAAGGGGTGAGGATAGGACAAGGAAGAGGAAGGGAAGATCGCGGGCGGTCCGTGGCCCGTTTGTTAGAGTACTGATCTCCGGCATTCTATTGGAATTGATCGGAGAAAATTCAGAAAATTACCGTTCAGACCAACCGACCGCTAGAATTATTTTCCATACAGCGCGCTGCAGCGGCTCAACTCGGCCTAGCTCTTCGAAGATCCTGCCATCGCAGGAAACATAGGACCTCCTGGTCAGAGGCACAGCAATGCCATCAGCAGATGCCCTGAGCTCAGTCAGTGGAAGAAATGGAGAAACGAAAGGCTTGTAGAAAGGAAAGGAATGGAGAAATGGTGGACGAGGTGGTTGAGGATGTGGTGAGTTGGATACGACGCGGAGAGGACGAGGCAATGTACCGTAGAAGGCGTGAGCTGGTGCGGTACAGCTCGGATCAGCACGGCGGGCGGCGCGGCGCAGCGCCGAGCGGGTCCGGGCGCGCGCGACCGGGGAAGACGCTATCTTTCCGCTCACGAACGCGCCCTATTATTGCATAGCAGAGCGCGGCGGCGCCTCGCGGCCAGTCACGAGCCCAAGCCGCCCGCTTACTCTCGCTCGCCCGCCCCTCCCCACTCACCCCCACTCCACCCCCGCCCACCCACCTTCCCAACCGCCGCCGCGCCCGCGGGCGAATCGGGCGGGCGCCCTGGCTCGCCCGAGACCCCGGCTCAAGGAACGCCGCGCCGCGAAAATTGTTTTGTTGGGAGATGGCGCTGGGTCCGGGCTGGAAAGAAGATCCGGCCCTGCCGACAAATTAGAAACCGCTAAAAAATATTTCTTAGTGAACTAGTGGTTGAGTTAAAAATAGTTCTGTAGTATTAATTTGAACAAAGTACAAATAATTTTAGTTAATAAAACCGTTTAAATCGTATTTATAATTCCGATGAACCACGGTGTCGCAATATGACGTTCATATAACAGTTCAAATGAGTCGTAGGTTCCTTTAAACAAGCTCGCATAATACCATTAAATGACGTACAATTAAATTCCTGCATAATATTACCTTTTGTGTGAGCGTATTATGATCAGTTATATTTTTTTACCCTTTTTTTCTCGCGAATCGGCCTCTATGGACCACGCAAACGTGCATTTATGCACGTAAGACATTGATTGGAGGGATCAGCATTTCTGCTGAGCCCATTTTTACACCCCAGGGTTGTTAGCCGTGGGGGTATGAAAGATGATGATGATGATGATTATGAGGGGTGAGAGGACGACACACGCATACAAACACATATACACCCATGTCCGAGGCGGGACTCGAGATCGCCACGGCGCTACTGACTTAGCGAACTCGGCCACGGGGCCGAACTCATTTTTACTTATGTACGTTAGTTAAAGACCAGTTAACTTTTCAGTAGTTCGTAAATTGTGTTTTTTATATGTGCAGATGAGAAGAATGCCTTGAAATTGATTACTGCCTTTGAAAATATGATTTACGAAACGTACTAAAATCGAATAAAGCAAAAATTGTACTTTAGTTACGAACGAAAATAGGAACAACTGGTTATTTTCCAGCACTTTCTCCTGTCAGCGGTTAATAAGTGCCAACCATCTCTCACAAGTTCATGTTGCTTATATAAAAGAAAAACAACACGTTGTGTTGGCGTTTCTTACTCTACAACCACCTCACGACCATTACACGACCATCTCACGACCATTAAGCCTCATTCACAATGTAAACATAAACATAAACGTCACATAGCTTCAAAACATAGAAATTATTTACTAAGCGAGACCATTCACAACGTCTTGACGCAACCTTAGACATAAATCCGTTAACTTAAAGAGTTCACAAGCACCAAGCGTTTACATCCGAATTCTGCCGAAGACGTATTCTAGAGTAGCATAGAAGTATCAAATGCGCAACAAAATCCGCGAGAAATAAATGAAATGTCGATTTCAGATCGGGTTCAGGTAGTTTGTGGTCATTTCATTTCATTCTTGTAACCTAGAGAACTAGTTTGCGAACTGTTTTGATGCGTGTAGTAAATTCAAACTAGAAATTTGAGCCATTCTTCTTGTGACTAATTTGACATGCCGAATAAAATAATTATGTTCGACAAATTACTCGTGATTTGGTACAATATAATCCTTGTTTATAAAATACAGAAAATGCAAGCAGTAATACTCGTACAACAAATAATCGCATATACAAAGACAAATCGATAGGAAAGTTGAAGAAAAATTTGTAAACCATGGTGGTTTCATTTCGTTGAAACCTGATTAGTTCAGCGAAACTTACGTTCCAAATTACGTTCGTCATTGTGAATACCAGTTTTTGCGTGTAAATTTTATTGCGAAGTTTACAGCATTACGTTACGTTTAGGTATGTATAGTGAACGAGGCCTTAGTGTTGTGTGGGCCGAGTGTCAAAAAGTCACACTGGAAACCATCCGCAGTTGAATTTGCTGGTGCCTAAGTCAGCCTGGAGAGCAGAGGGTGGCGAGTTTTCGCATAAAGGAAAAGCTCCACGGGGACGTACTCCCGCGCATGAAGGGGGTCGGGGAGCGGAGGAAAGGAGGGAAGGGTCTGGGCTCTATCTGCCCTTCCTGTGGCGCAACGTACCTGGGCGAGGGCGGTCGTTACGACTGCCATCGGCGCCGGGATATTGCCTCGAGGCTGCCACGCTGCGGTGCGGCGCGGCGCGGGGCGGAGCAGGAAGAGGGGGCGGGGCGGAGCGGAGTAGGGCGCTGGGGCGGCTCGCTCAGCAAGTGTCGAGCCGTTGCCACAGGTCGGGCTGCGGATTTCGAACTTGGGGGCGGTTTACGAACTCGCAACATCTTGCATTGCTCGTTCTGTGATATGTTAAATATTTTCGTTACTAACATTATTAAGTAATTCACAACTATCTCTCTATACTTGGATTTTTTCAGAGCTGCCTCTGACGTAAATCACCTGATATGGTGTCACCCAATCGGAAGAGAGAACGTCATAATTGTGACGTCACTATAGTGACGTGAAAGGTCCCGATTGGATGGCATCGTAACAGCTGACTCATTTAGTTAGTAAAACAAATCACGATTTGGCGTCTTTACTTGAATGGTCAGTGAGAAACGGCCTTAAGCTAAACCCATTAAAATCTCAATCAATTATAATTGGGTCCTGCCGGTCCCATAAAACACTTCAAAATCTAAAAATTCCTGATATCATTTTGGACAACACTACTGTTCCTTTCTGCTCTCAAGTTAAAAATCTTGGTCTGACCATCGATAAATTTCTAAATTGGGAACCTCATGCTCGGGACACTTGCCGCAAAGTGTATGCCTCAATGTACTCACTCAAATGTGCTTACAAATGCCTTCCACCCAAAACCAAAGAACTTCTAGTAAAATCACTCCTGCTCCCCCTGCTTGATTACGGTGATATCGTGTACGGTAACATAAATAAATCAACCGCTGATGCTCTTCAAAGAGTTCAAAATGCATGTGTTAGGTTTCAATACAATATCAGAAAGTATGATCACATATCGGGGTACTATAAAGCAAATCATTTATTAAACTTGAAAGGTCGACGCCTGTTTCATAGTTTGTGCCTTTTCTACAAAATATTAAATACGGGTGTACCTGCTTACCTCTCTTATAAAATGTCTTATCTCAAAACCAAAAGATTCCAGAAATCCTTGCTATGCAATATTCCTAAAAGCAACACCAATTTTTATAATAAATCTTACTTAGTAGCAACGACCCGAGAGTGGAATAACCTTCCAGAAAATGTTAGGAAATGTAAAACATTGCGATCATTCAAAAAACATTTAAATACTCTTCTACTGAGCTGATAATGTACGATGTGAAAGTGTGTACTCAATATATTATTATTATTTTAATTTTTATTTATTATTATTATTATTATTATTATTCAAAATTGTACGCTAAATGTAACATTTTATATGACATTTTTAACTTTTTTTATTTTGTATTTTCTTATACATCTTAGGTTAATTCTTAATTTAATAAACAACAGTATAATTAGTTTAAATTAAGTTTAATATAAGATTAGAAAGTTGGTTTTTTTTTTTCAAATTCATTCCAGCTAAACTTGTCATGGCTCTGACTGAATGCGTCTTTTCCCTTGGTACATGTTGATGTAATTAAAATCGGCCCTAAGCCGTCGTCCTGGCCGGGTGGTTGTGTGCATTCTCATTTATTATTTTTTTTAATGAGTTCTTTAATGGATTGAGATTTTCTTGCTAACATTTTGACGCGTATGGGTTAATATTTTCTATTCTCTCTTTCATAATTTATTTTCGGGCATCTCTTTAATGTTCTCTTGTGTCAGTAAATGCTTTATAAATTATTTTAAATATTTTATTTTGTTGCTCAACGTTGAAGAGCATGCACACTTCCTTTGTTTTCCCTGGTTTTCCCCGGCCGTTTAAGGTAAATGCTGGGACGTTGTGTTTTTTACTTTCATTTTGTGAGCCCAGGGGCAAGACATATCTAAGTTGTATTTTATTTAATTTACTAAATGTACTGTTTCAATTTTTATCTATATATGTATTATTACGTGGTTAGGCGGAAGAGCGGGCCTGATGGCCCGAGTCTCGCCACATAAATAAAGTCACTATTATTATTATTATTATTATTATTATTATTATTATTATTATTATTATTATTATTAGCTGATGTCCTGTCAGAGGGAACTCTGAATAAGTCGCAGTATAATAGTCTTTGTCCTTTCTTAAGGTTCCAACATAACTGCTTATGTGGCCAGAGTCGATCAAAAATCTGCACTATATGACCAGATCTCTCAAATAATATTGTTTGCTATTGATTCTAATAAATAGTGACATATTAGATTGTGTGAATTATTATATTTTAAAACAAGTATTCATTTTCTGCCAATATTATATTTCAATTAAATCAAATGATTAATTTATATTTGAGCATAATATTAATATAAATATGAGCACGTTAATGAAGCAAATTTGGAGAAATCCACTGCATGCAAATTCGTAAAAAATAAAAATATTATAAAAGCAACATTGTAAAAATGAAACGTAATTAAAAAATCTCAATATTTTTTTTGTTTCACGAAAAAATTGTTACGTATTATACTTTTAAAAGTTTATATATTTTAGAGTGATTGTCAAATAAATATCCAATGTTTATCAAAAATCATAAAATTCAATACAAATTGGAGTAAATAGAATAATGAGTAATTGAAGCTTATTTCTAAAGAGACATATCTCTCTTTCCGTTTGATTTCTTGTTTTAAGGGGAGGTTAACCGAGGGAAGCACAGATATGGAGAGTTGTGATAAAATACAGGAAACATAAAAAGTATTATATCTATGACTACGAAAATTTTATATTATGATAAATAAATATTATTGACTAACATAGCATTGTCAGAGTTCGAAAAGTTTATTCCTAACTCGACAATAATATATTTTTTTAATACAACAATTTTCTACCGTCTGATATTCAATGTACCTTTCCTCAGAATGTTTTACAAAAGTCTGCCACAATATGTATAGCCAATCTGAATCAATTAGATTTTTTTGTTAGGCTTTTACAAAATACTTATAATTTTTTTAAATCCGACACTTTTTTTTGCTAGAAAATGGGTCATTTAATTTTTTTTATAATAATATAAGAAAAACATGGGAAGTCTATTCGATTCAAATTGTTGTAAATACTTTGAAATAAGTACAGAAAAATTTCACACAAATCCCTTGGATACATTGAGATGGATACATAGAAATGGTACATTGAGTAGTGAATAATAAAATATAAGGTAAATGGCCAAAATGTATAACCCTGCATCTGACAGTAGAAATTGCTCTATAACCTGCATTTTGGAAACATTTGCATCTTTAGTTACACTTGAATCAAGGTTATAATCTTCCTCAGGACGTATATTATCGTTTTCTGGTCTTTTGGACACTTTTGTCGGAAGTTTCCCATAAAATTACGCTTTTTTTCCCACCTAGATGTGCTTCCGGGCATATTTGAAACAAGGAACAATACACGAGACTAACACTTTCAAAACAAAACACCGCGTTTCGTAGGGAACAGCTGAATCTCAGGCACGGCCTTCTAGAGCCCTGCAGATGTTCAGTGCTCGGACAAAGTCGAATGACAACGCGATATTGCATAAAAATATAACATTTTCTCGGCCAGGCGTAGGGCTAGGGCGTGGCCTTCAGCTCCACAGGCATTTAAAATTTAAGTGTCCCAAAATGGGGGAAAGAGATGGAATATTCGAAAACAAAAATCGCCGACGTATTCCCTGGACTACATACTACAAAAATAAAGAAAAAAACAAAAATCGATATTTTAAATTTTTTTCCTGGTTAAAAGATTAAGATTAAGTGAATTATTAGGACGCTTTTCCATCATCTGTGAAATTTCGTGTTTAAAATTACGTTTCCCCTATTTAAAATGTATTTGCAAACGGTTGAATCCTATCTTGAACGCTGAATGAGAGTTCTTTCCTTTCATGAAAAATTGTGTTTTATGTAGATAGAAGAACTTACAGAAACAAGCTCTCCTTACATCCAAAAAAGGTCTCCAATTGAGTCGAAAACAAGAAATCGATCAGTGTTTTTAGAGAATATCAGCGGGCGCATTTCTATGATTTCGGAATTCCTTGGCCTAGGGCAAATGCGAGCGAATGGTTCGCGGGACCGCTTTGGTCGAGGGGCGGTGGTCCCGTTCTCGGAGGCGTCAGTGGGGCTTCCAGAGCGAGGCTGTCGTTCTCAGGAGGCCGTGCTCGGCGGCGGGGGCGTTGGAATCTCGGGGCGGCGGCGGCCGCCGCAGCGGTTTGGTCGTTCTTCGGGAGCGCGGCTCCGGTTTCTGACCTGCGTAACTCCATCCCGCTCCTGCGGCTGATAAATGAACCGGGAGCGGCGGGCTGCGGTGGCTTAGGCAGCTTTTGGGGGTAGTCGATCTGAGCGGAGGCAACAAGTGGATACGGAGCCTGCTCAAGACCTGCGTCTGCTTGAGAGCGCCGACCAAAGGTCACGCGTGTAGCGGGCACGCCTTCGCTGTGATTGTCTGTGACGTGCGCATCGGCGCGTGTGGAATCGTGTGTCATATTATATTAGTTTGGAAGAATTCACGTAACTGGAACGATGTTATTTGCATATTGTTCTCATTCAGTTGGAAACGTGACTCTGCATTGGAATGTCAAATTCTCTAGCTTTAGAATGTAAAATTCTGTTTCAAATCATTTCATTTTGAGCCAGATAATTAAACAAATTGTTTGAAGAGAAATTGTCTCACAGATAACATCTATTCCATTACTATGAGATCCTAAATATGTAAACAATAAATAATAAACATCAGTTAGTAATGGATTCAAATATCGTATTTTTCTTTGGCAAATTATGAATAGTAATACATAAATATCCCGACTTTTATGTGACAGTATTTTGCAATGCAGTTTATTTATCACATAGTTCGTTTAATTACTTAATATTTTTATTATAATAAATACATGTCTTTTTTTTGCAGACCAGTTTTAATTACTAATAGCTTGGTACCGAAAGAAGAAATAAGGAATAAACATGAACTGAAAATAGTTCCTAATTACCAAAGAGGTAAAGTCTTCGAAGTAAAATATTCATTTATTACATTAGGACTCACAAGAAAATTCTGAATGCCGAGTTAAAGTTTTTCAACCAGAAAGAAGAGAAAAACTGGAGCAAACGAGGAACTGGACGTCGGTACGGGAATAACAAATTTATGTGGCGGAAACAGCGAAAGGAAACAGGAAAGTTGTGCGGCCGCCGTCGAAGCGGCGGTGGCGGTAGCGGCGACGGCGGCGGCTATGGCGACGGCGGCGCAGCGGGATCGACAAGTGAGCAGCGCGGAATGAGGGGGGTTGCGGGGCAGAATGTGGGGCAACATTAACGACGCACGAAGGCTGTTTCGCTCCGGTCGCAGCGAGAGACAAAGTGGCGATGCGGTTCAGCACCAGACACGCTCGGCCTCGTGGGAGAATAATGGACGGCGATGCCATGGAAACTGGCGACTCCGTTACATGCCCATGGTTCATTGTTCCCCAAGGTTGAGGTGTTTCATATCCGACTTTATGGACATGCGCCCAGGCTTCATTCATGACGAGAATACAGGAATGTTCGGAGGTAATCCCTAGTAAACCTGCTTTGAGAAGCCACAGCAGAAAAAACTTAGCAATTCCAACTTCCATATGAGCTGTTGAGAGCAAAAGTGGTGTAAGTAAAAAAAAACATAATTTCCGGAAAATGACGTGTAAATGAAAAACGCTGTAAAATTATAATGCTTAGAAATAAATGATCTAAGGTGTTATGAACGTGTTAAGGAGGTAATATTTTAACTTACTACAGATATTTTGTACTGAAATATTGCTTATTAATTAAGTAATTAACTGTTTTGTTGACTTTCACTACTTTTGCACACAATGTTTCTGAAAACTATGACTTACATGTAAATAAATGGCGTGCACAATTTTCGTCTGAGATAGTAATGTGATGAAAATGTAGGGAAAAATAGGACTTTGTCATGATTTTCAACCCAGTGAGAGCAATTTTGAAGTTGCGATTTCGACCTGTGCACGTATCATTAAAAGCGATTAAATGTTGTTGGGTTTTTTTATGCTTCTTCTGTGATGGGTGCAGATAAATAAGAGGGTATTTCTGGGGAGACGCTGGAAGCTGCTTTTTCATCCCACCTGTGACTCCACAATTGCATGCAGCAGTATGATCAACTTATTGGCTTCTTCTGCATTGTGTTGGCCTCTAGCTAAGAAATATTAAAGTTTGACTCATACCATTTAGCCCATGACGGAACAATGATACCATCAACAGGGTGAATCTAACTCAAATCTTCCAAAATTTGACTTACACCACTTTTGTTCTCAACGCCTCATATACAAGTAATAGTTTTAAGGGAAAAATTCAGGGTTGATTTCATTATCTGCAATTCTAAAATCAATGGTTTGACCAAAGGGGTACATAGAAAGTACTCGGGCTTCTCCACTTTACAAAAGGAATTCTTTTCGATTTCAGTCCACTTTGCGGGAACGAAATGAGTAGTTGCAGGATTAGTTCAGTTGATGTTTCGTTGTGGATTGTTACTAGTCAGGATGATTGATTATTATATCCGAAACACCCTAAAATATTTATTTTTTTCATAAATGTAATATAGATTTATATTTCGTATTGGAACATTCGAGAAGCACCAGGAATCTCTCAGAGTAATAGTTTTGTATATTTAACAGTCCTTAATAGTATGTAGTGTATTCAATTATTAATTAATAATTAAATTTGTTCAAAATATTGTCATTTTGACCGGGATTTGAAGCCGGCTCTCCTGACTTACGCCCAATTGCTCTAACCACTAAGCTACCGAGACAACCAATTCTTTGAACAGGTTCTTAGGTCTGGGAGATGGCAATTATATTATCGTTTAATGTTATTTAGATATTGATTTTATTCCCAGCAATTGAATTGAATGAAAATTAATTCAAAACATTAGTTATCTAAAACGATAGAAACTTACCTTGTTTTTTTATTTTCGTTAATATTATTAATTGAAGGTTTGTGAAGACGCATCATTTGAAGGTTATAATATTAAAAAAAACAACGAAATTCTCGTAGTTCAATAAATATGAGAGAACCACTTCCCTCCTAAATAAAAAGTAAAATACTTTCAAATATTCTAATTGCATTAAACGTTTCGTCTATTTGGTACATTCTTTGGTACAGATTTT
Source organism: Acheta domesticus (assembly GCA_031308135.1). Classification (NCBI taxonomy): domain Eukaryota; kingdom Metazoa; phylum Arthropoda; class Insecta; order Orthoptera; family Gryllidae; genus Acheta; species Acheta domesticus. The sequence continues at coordinate 130,102,424 of JAHLJT010009419.1, forward strand.
CTTATTTACTAATTAATTAGACTAGATAACATGTAGCATCTTATAACTTTTATCATATTTCCCTCGTAACCATGATCCTCTCGATCCGAGTAAGTTACGCAGTGTATATCGAGCTCTGTATCGAAGGCAATAAAAGCAATAACACATAAAAAAAAGTAAACATTATTTTCACTGTTTCTCCCAAGTCACTCATTCATCACGTCTCCTTGATGTATGAGTGACTTGGTTTTATCGATTGTTGGTGATTCCGGGCGCGTCAATTACTAGGGTCATTAGTCCCGTGAGAGCAGTGCACGTTTTTGCTCGAGAGGTGGTGGTGGTGGTCTTCCACTACAACAGATGGCGATAGCCGACCTTCCGCCGGCTAGCGGGGTTTTCCTCAACCTTGTATCTCCCATCAGCGGGGCACCGCCCCAGCGGGAACAAGCTCTACGCCCCCGACAGGTCTTCCGGCTTGTGTGGTAGTGTAGTGCATGTACGTGTGTTTGTGTAAAGGGTGAGGGTAGGACAAGGAAGAGGAAGGAAAGTTCGCGCGCGGTTCGTGGCCTGTTTGTTAGTGTACTGCTCCGGAATTCGCCTGGTGTTGATCGAAGAAACCACGAGAAACTACCAATCAGAGCAGTGGGACGCTAGAATTCTCCTCCAGACATCGACTGTCTTCGACGTACCTGACAAGCTAGTGTTAGAAATCCTTCTGCCACCGTTGGGACTGTACCCTAGGTCATAGGCATTGCAGTGACATGAGTCGATGCACTGAGCTACCTCTCCCGGTATGAGTGACTTGGAAGGAGTGTATTGTTTGTAAGCGGGGGCGGGGGGGTGGTCTGCCTCCGCGTGGCGTGCGATCGCGTCATGGGAGGTCGTAGGCGCGTCGCGTGAGGTCGTCGTTCGACGCTCGGCGCTCAGGGTGCGCGCGTGGGCGGTCGAAGCGCCGCAGCGGTGCCGGGCGCCACCGTGGCGCCGCCGCCACCGCCGCCGTCCCTCCCCCTCCCGGCCCCGCTGCACTGGTCGCGTTGGCGCGCGGCCGGCGCGGCGCCTTCTCCGCTGCTCCCGCCTCCTCCTTTGCCTCCGCTGTCGCCACCGACCGCGGTTGTCGTTTTCGCTTTTGCCCCCCTGACCAGCGGTTCCTCCTTCTCCCTCCGACTTCCCCGTCCCCGCCTGGTTCAGCCACCTCCACTCAAGAAACCCTTGATCGAGACGTCAACGAAATTCTCAGTCGGGTTTATTTCCTCAGAAACTACTGAGACGTATCGAATTGTTAAAGCGACCATCTGTACGACGCTTATCAAAAGTGTCTGTGATTTTCTCATGAATTGTTACATTTCATGCTAATTTCTCTGTCTCTCTCTCCCTCTTTCTCTCTTATCTCTTTCTCTCTCGTTGTTTCTCTTTCTCATTCTTTCTTTGTTTCTTCAAGAATTCTTCTACTTTATAATTGTATGTTTTGTAATCGATGTTCAAAAAAGCTTGTTTATTTGCCTTAATATGTAATTATCAAATAGTAGAATATATCGATTCAGTTGGTGATGAAGTTATGTAATCCTTGACAAATATGTTACAGCTTACGATCTGTCTTATAATTACTAATGCTTTGATAAGCGTAATTGCCCTCACATGCTCTTAACTTCTTTTTATCTAGCATAACCTTTGTGACAGTGAAGGAATGTAAATATTATTTCTCTCGTTTGCGATAATAAAGTATAGGAAATGCAGATCACACAAAAGCTGAAAGATTATAAATTTTAAGGACAGGACTCCTTAAACTAAGTATTTACTTGCATTAACCTCTTTTTAATATTTATCTTCTTAATTAGTTGGAAATAATTACTTTTATCGATCCAATGCGTTTTACGGATGTTGCTATAAACCGTGAAGCAAACGTAATGGTGTCGCTATTTGCGTGTAATTGTGGGTCCTCTGAAAGTGAAAGCTTCTAACCAACCTATAAATCTACTATACCGTTAGTTTTCCATTCTCTTGAATTTCAATTTTTAAAAAACCTATTGCTTTGGTCCAACAGCGAACCGCAATTAGTCAATGATAAAAAACAACTAAAAGCGAAAAGTACGGGTGCGGGCTTAATGTATATACTTTTTCTTGGAAATTAGTGAGTAAATACAGTAATTTTAGATTAGCTATTCGAATCTTTATTGACAAAATATTAAAGCGTTCATTGTGTAGTATCATTGTAGCTATAACTTTTTGTCTGTAATTTCAACTAGCGTAGTGTCGTTTTTTAATGTAACAACTAATCTAGTGTAACTCTTAATTTTTTTCTAAAATGGAGAAGTAAAAATTTCCACCTCATTAATGAGAATATACTATGCGGTATATTCTATGCATACTAGTTTATTGTAGCTCGTTACGCCTCACGCAGTATGTATTAAGAATTGTAAATTTTAAAAAAATGTATTGTAAAGAAGACATACATTTATTTAGACTCTAAGTAATTCATTCGAAACTAAATATTCTCATCATTGGGAGCCGCATTTATATATTTGAAAATACATTGTGGTCCCCTAATTCTGTACAATTGAATTTTCTAGTACGAAATTTATGACTTATTTGCATTATAACAAAGGCGGATGAAACTGAGTCCTGGAATTCGTCTTCTTGATGTGGTGCGGACTTTCTTCCTCTTTGCGAACTTCTGCGCCAACACCACGTTGCTTCATCGTGCAAAACGTAGGAACGTATTGAGGTGGGGATGGGACGAAGGCACTTCCGGTACGTACGCCACAGAATCGAGGACCTCTTAGCAATTACATAGTCGAAAGAGCAGCTCCCTCTGGTCAAGAATGTGAAAGCAATGACCAGTGACAAGGAAGTTATAATGATAAAGTTACAAATGGCAGACATTGAGAACAAAAAAAGTTTCATTTTTATTAGTAGTAAAAAGCAACTAACAGCTCTATCACCCCGTTATTCATTTTTTATACTAATAACATTTCATATAATACACAAACGATTTTTTTTGTTTTGGAATAAAGAAAAGTTTCAAATCAGCTGGTTGGACTTAACGGGGGTCAAGAGTAAAGAACGTCGGTCGAGAGTAACGGGGGTCGAGAGTAAAGTCCAAATTAAAACTTCGTTTTTTACTACACGTTGGTAAATGTTCAAATTATATTCCTGCACTATCTTCAATTTTTCTGACTTAGCCAAGTTTGAGCCTTACAACGAGCACCTTCCCCACCGCCCACAGTTCCGCTATGGATTGCCGCGCGGGCGCTGCCCGGCTAACGAACTCAGGGCGCCCGCCAGCGCGGGGCTTTGGCCAGAGGCGGTGGCTTCGAATCGAGGTCGTACGATGCCCCAGCACTCCTCCCCCTTCTCCGGTGCGGCGCGGCGTCTTCCACCGTTCTTGTCGCCCACTCGCCCACGCCTCCCACCGCCAGCCCTACGCCCGGACTTTGCTGTGTCGCCCCGCCCGCCCCCGCGGCCGTTCGCCCCCGTCCCCGCCCCCGCGCCCTCCCGCGACGCGGCGCGGCGCTTCCGTGTGCCTTGTTGCTCGTGTATATTGAATTATTCTCAACCTCCTTTGTTTTTGAAATGAGAGTCGTTGCCCCCTAAACGCTCGAGTTGGTTCACAGTGATGAATTTGAGAGAACATTGTTATCATATAGTTGAGCTATTGTTTAAATACCTGGTAGACCCGTTTAATAAAATATCAGGAATGTTGTTAATGTGTTAGAAACAGAGGTGCACACAGAATTTTTCTTGGGTTATGGGGTGGAGGGCTATAGTGCTGGTGCACAGCGGACTCGATATTTTCTTATAAATATTTTTTTTATTTACGCCAAATATATTTATATTTAGTTCCTGATTTATTGTTTATATTTACAACGTTAAGAACTATGATATTGAATTACATTAGTTAGTAGTGAAAGTTAGTAAACTATATTTTTATTATATGGCTTTTGGGATGGGGTAGGGGTGAGGATGAAGCCTCACGAGACCCCCACCTCCGCCCTTGAGTGCGCCACTGGACGTTATACAAATAATGTAACAGAAATATATTATATATCTAATCATGATAAAAACAGATAATTTTAATTTAAATATTATTGCTTCATATGCAGGTTAATGATATATTTGTAACTAAGCTAATAATACGTATGTACCATTGAAAAGATGTAGTTAATGTTGCTGACCTTTTTCAAAAGTTACTTTGTGGAGGTATGCCGCATTATGAAATTTCCAGGTAGTAAATCGCTTGGCTCTGTCAAGTTGAAATTAAAGGCTTAATTCTGGTCCCCTCACTGAAAGGGAATTTTCTCATTCTTACTCCTTCAAATCTTTGCAATCGTTCTCTCTAGTTCCTTCTGTCGTAGGAAACAAAGAAAAGTGAGGTAATTTTCTCAGTAGTTCGTGTCTAGAAACTTCGGCGTGCGGCGTTTAGAAACTTCCATTACAGAGCTGCTGCTGCGATCGTGATGATGTTGGTGTTGGTGCGTGGACGTCGAAATGTCCTAAGGACGGCCCAATGCTCTCGCCTCCAACTCTCAGTAGTGAATGAGAAAATAATCAAAAGAAGAGGCAATTCAGTAATTTTATAATTATTAATTAATTATATATTTATTTATATTATATATTTATTAATTATTGGTGTGGGAGCCTCATTTCAAGAAGTGTTAATCCACGTTTTGTCTTAATGAATTTGAAAGTGAAATACAAACAAAATTTGTATTTGTTATTTAGGAGATAAAATTTGGAGAAAATACATTGCATTTTCAATAATTTATCGTTTTACCCAAAGGCCTGCTTATGTCAAAAATTTCATACAATGAAATATTATTTGGACTGTATTAGAAAACTTATAGACTTACAGAATAACTGAGACCTGGTCAGAACGCAAAATATTTGAAACTTGAGACACCCAAAAATATATCATTATCAATAAGATTAAAAAGGTATGGTATATTTTAAGCATTTTATTCGTTTAAGGGCACTTCAGAATATTTACGTAATCTGCAAATTTATCTACCAAAACATTCTACAAACACCACGTAGAACTATTTGGAATTTTGATATTTCTGTTTATTATTTCTCATTTGCATGAGCCGTCTGTCACTACCGCCATCTTGGTTATGGCATCACAATTGCCACCTTCATCCTGGGCCCTATTGCAGTCACCACTGGTTCGTAGTTGACACTGTTGCCTGTACCACTTCATCGTCACCACTATTTGTCACTCAGCGCCATCGTCGCAGCCACCGCTGCTTCTGTCACTACTGCAACCACCTCCACCACTACCACCATAGTCATCAGTACCATCACCTTCGGTATCACTACTATTACCGCCTGTGCTGTACCACCTCCACCCCCACCACTACCACTACCGCCATCACCACTACCATTACCACTACCACCACCACCACCACCATTACCACTACCACCACCACTACTACCTCCAGGAGCGGATCCAGCCGACAATTTTGGGGGGCCATTGTAGATTTTTGTTCAATAATGTCCATATTTGTTATTATATTGTATATTATTTATGTATTGTTGACATGATCTCTACAATATTATTGTTTAAATAAGTACCTGATTCGAACATACATATTAAATGAATTTTGAGAAATAAAGGAAGGTAAACGAAAACTCTAGGCCATTGGGGGGGGGGCATGGCTCCCTTTGGACCCGCCAGTGACTACCACCACAACCACTATCACTACCTCCACTACCACCACCACTACGACCACCACCACCACCACCACCACCAACGCCACCACCGCCACCACCACAACTACTATCAGTTCCGCCACTACCGTTGCCCCGTGGCCAACCCCTCCTCTGGGTTCCGTGGGCGGAACGAGAGTCGATCCCTTTGTGCCGCTCGCCGCCCCGCCGCCCCGTTCAACGACTCCTGCGCGCACGACCCCTGCGCGAATGCGCCAAAGGCATCGGAGGGCGGAAGCGCTCCCCAATGCAGTGCACGCGCCAAATGGAGGAATGTTTCACCAGTGGAAGGCGCCTTCTGGCTCTCTTATTGTTTGGCCTCATATAATTCAACTAACCAGAATTGAGGATGGCACATCCAGCCACTTGCCCCGGCGACTCTCGACTCACGCAATGGAAATGGACACTAGTGATGCAGCGGTGTACGTCAGAGTTCTACAAAAATGTCTTTTGCGAACTGCCCAGAATATTTTTAAGGCATGGTAAGATATGAGATAATGTTTCTTTTTATGGAGAACCGGCAAAAGACAATTTTCGTGCAAACATGCCTTATTAATCTACTGCAAATGCAAACCTTTTTAAGTGTTAACAATGGCTAGAGAAAATAGTACAGTTCTCATTTTAGGATACAGATATGACGTTTTTAAGAGAAACATGAATGCATTTAAAATCAAATAAGGATGATAACTCGAATATACTCCAATGTGAAAAATGAAGATGCAAATATTCTGTGTGCACTCTACTTCGTATAGTTATTGCGATCATTACACTTTTTTGTGTAATATGAAACATCGCTAATCATTTTTCACCTCCAATCTCCACAATTATAGTTGTCTAAATATGATGATATTTAAGTGGTTAGTCGGAAGATACGGCCTTATGATCTGATTCTCACCACCAATTATATATATATATATATATATATATATATATATATATATATATATATATATATTATTCCTCTATATCACGACTAAAGATGTTATGCGTCGGCTGAATATAAAATTTACTCCAGGTTGCAACCAGCTATAGCAGGTTAGGTAACCTAAGGAGCAGATCTAGGGACTGCCGGTGCCTCTACAATACTTTGCGCGAAATGTGGGCTGTTCCAAATTAAGCAATTTCTTGCACTTTCCAGTCTTTTGAATGACCTGAAAGTTTAGCCAAATTCTTACACAAATTTTGCGGAACAAATCCCCGACCACCGATAACTATCGGTACGACCTGTGCTTTTTCGCCCCACTTGCGGCTGATCTCGATTTCCAAACTCTTGTGTATAAGACGTTTCTCTGCCTCCTTTATTACATTTTTTATCACAAGACACAGCAACATCTACATGTAGAAAATTATTATTATTATTATTATTATTATTATTATTATTATTATTATCATTATTATTCGTTCTGAAAATATCTTAGATCATTTATGTAAACCGTCAACAATCCCAAATTGTAGGAACTTATGGAGCACGGATAATTATGAACGAAATAATACATTGAAACACGAAAACGTTGAAACACGAAGATTGAAATATACTTGTAACTTTCACATTTCAAATTCTATATCGGAAGAAACGAGTTGATTTTTCTTTCCGCATACTCTAACTAGTTTATCTAGTAACTAGTTTATCGGCATCCATCTGAACCAGGAAATTTACGAAAATAATATCAGTGTTTAAGACTGTCAAATAATTATGAGAAAAGGTCTGATACTTTTTGATAAGAACTACGATTTCGGTTTTGCCTTCGTATCCAAAGCAGATCTCTCAAATCAAGCTGGGTGAAAGGAAGTGCGAATCGAAGCGAGGTTTACCCACTGAGAAGGGGATCGTTGAAAATGTGTGAACTAAAGGATTGATTTATCATTTTCTGTTTCCATGTGCGACAATTGCTGTTGTCAGTACTGCTGTAAGTGTAGTGCATGTTTTATTACGGGAGGTGGCGGTGATCTTCCCCTGCTAAAAGAGAGATCCGTCACTGAACTACACGTAGACTGAAGAGTTTTCCCCGAATCACGAGTCTCGCACCACCAGGGCAGCACTCCAGTCGGGACAAACTCTAAGATCCCGACACGTATGGTAGTGTAGTGCCTGTAAGGGTGAATGTGTGTAAGTAAGAGATGAAGACTGGACAAAGAAGAGTAAGGGAAGATATCGCGCTGTTTCTTTTTTTAGAGTAGCGCAAAGGCATTATCCTAGTATTAATCGGAGAAACCTCAGAAATCAACCGATCAGAACAGGCGCCCTCAAGAATTCTCCTCCGGTCAGCGGCTGAATTCGACCGAGCTATGTAGCTAGTGTCGAAAATCTCACCACTGTTAGGACTCAAATCTAGGACCTCCTCGTCAGAGGCACTGCGGTGACATTCCTGAGTCACTTAAGTCGGTGTGAACTAGAAGAGAATTGCCAGTGCAGAAGTGTTATGTCTATCTTGACTTTCTTGGTGAATATGTAGAACGCCAGAAACTTTCGTGGCGACATGCCATTGCATGAAGACCGGTGAGTGGTTGTTGAGAGTGTTTTGTATTTCGATGGCATAGGAGCTATTGAGAGTAACCGAAAGCGTGCAGGAATGTCAGGAATATTGGGATCGTGGAACTTCCCATGAAGACCGTAAAGAATGTTAGCAATATTGGAAATGGGAAGAATCTGAGGAATGTAAGGAGCGTAAGGAGCGTGTGTAGCGTTGAGTGCCTAGGACACATAAAATGTTGGGAGCGTGAAGAGCAAAAGCAGGCTCGGGATTGTTTGTCAGCTAAATCCTTAGTGTGATTGGCATAGAGAATAACGAGAACGTCTGGAAATGTCGGGGATTCTGTTAGCGTGAAACTTCTAAAGAGAGTGTAGTTATAATGACGGACAAATGAGAACCATGTACAAATAATTTATTCAACTCTCCCATACACACTTTCTGGTATTTACCGACCGCCAGCCACAATCGTACAGTCTTGTGGGTACACCACATTTAACAGAGACACCCCGCCTCGAGTGCATGCTCCTACCGCGCCACTCATGTGACTTTCGTCTTCCGAGCAACGCACGAATACGTTTCAACCTGAGCGTGAATTTTGCACAAAGCGCAAGATCTTCGCCGGCGAGAGTGAGTTGGCCCAATTTATACCCGCCGGCTCATCCCCACGTGACCACCGTTGAGCTTGCGGAGGGGGTTACATATTATCACGTGACAACTAGCTGCAGGTCAAGCCAAGCCGACGTCACCTGATTCTAAAAATATCTGCAACCCACAACGGCGTGGCTCCACGCTACCCAACTGTCAGGTATGCGAGCCTTCCGTGTCCTCCTCCTACGCAGGGCAGCCAACGTGACGATATAAAAGGTAAAAGAACACGTGTTTCGTGGTCGGAGCACGGAGCGCGACGCGACGTCCGGAGTGTGGGAGACGTCTCACCCGAGAAGTAGGATCAGCGTAAGCAGCTGCATTCTTTGACCCGATTAACATGCTTCCTTCTGTCGAAAGATCCTAACGATTTTAGCGAACGCGCAGAGTGGCTTCTGGGACGGCAAGGCTGCTCTGCGCATGCGTGCTAATCGTACGAAAACTTTCGGCAACAGGAACCGTGGAAATCAGGCCTCTGAGTGAAGGACCTCGGGTTATGTGGCTAACAACATCCACTAAACGTCACCCTGGTCCCTCTGAACGGGAGGTACTAGGAAGATGGCGGGTTCGAGTCCCGACGGTGGCAGGATTTTCGGCACCAGCTAGATAGCGAGGTCAAATCTATCTGCTGTTTGGAGTAGACTTCTAGCGGCGGCTGCTCTGATCGGAAGTTTTCCGTGGATTCATCAATATCGCACGAATGCCGCAGCAGTATCCTAACAAACGGTCTGCGGAACGCGTGGGAACTTTCATTCTTCTGCCTTGTCCTGTCCTCACCTCCTACTTTCACACTCACTTACATGCACTAGACTATCACTTTTATCGGGAGACCAGCTAGGAGTTTAGAGCTCGCCCCGACTGGAGTGGTGCACTGCTGGTGGAAGATATCCGTTTGGGAGAATCCCCTGCTAGACGATATGTAGATCGGAGCCGAATCTCGCCAAAAAGCAAGGAGAAAATACCGCCACCTCCCGTGATAAAATCATGCACTAAACATAAGGGACACCCACGTACCCAAAAACATCAATAACTATAGTCAACAATCGATCAATCTTAGAATGAGGGACTGTTGAGGGTATCGAGAGTGATGAGGAAGGTTGAGGATATTGGGAGCATGGAGTTCTCAAGAAGAGCGTTGAGACGGACCGAGGGGAAAAGTAGAACTTAAAAGAGCGTCAGGAATGTCGGGAGGGTAAGGGGTAAGGAGGTAAGAAGGTAAGTCACGTGGACAGCGACGCAATCGCGCGGAGCGGCGTAGGTGGCGGCGGAGACGTCTGGCGCGAGGTCGCTCTGCGAAGCGGCGCCGGGCGCCGGGCGAAGGGCTCCGTGGGGGACAATTGACCCAGTAACAGAAGACGGCCGGGACGCGCCGGCGCGCGCCGGGGCCTCCTAATTGGCTACGCGAGTGCCACTTGTCCGCGGCAGTCCGCGCTTTAGTGCGCGCCTTCTTTGATGCCTCGCGCCAGCCCCGTGTCCGCCATGCGCTCGCCCCGCTCTTGCCCCGCACGAGCCCCGCTCCCGCGCCGCCCCGTCCCGCGCCCGCCGCGCCCGACCATGCCCGCCCGTGCCCGCCCGTGCCCGCCCGTGCCCGTCCGAGCCCGCCCGTGCCCGCCCGCGCCCGCCCGTGCCCGCCCGCGCCCGCCCGCCCGCGCCCGCCCGCGCCCGCCCGCGCCCTGCCACCCGCGCCCTGCCACCCGCGCCCTGCCACCCGCGCCCTGCCACCCGCGCCCTGCCACCCGCGCCCTGCCACCCGCGCCACTCCTGCGCTCGCCCGAACCACCGTGCCCGCTCCCCGCGCCCGGCCCCTGCGCCACCCCCACCACCGTCCCGGCGAATCCGCTTACTCCCCCGGCGCGCGTTTCGCCCGACTTGTGAAGTTGGCGGCGCGGCGTCGAGTGTTGGATCCGTTCAGTGGAGTGCGACGGGGATGTGTCGGCGACTCACGTGCCGGTTCCTTGGGCGCAGTCCCAGGAGCTCCTTCGCTCCCGAAGAGGGCTCGAATAGTGAACGGCGAGGGCAGCTGCTTTGCTTTGATGTTTGTATGGCTTTGTACGTCAAATCGTACGTGCAGAAGTTGTTCTTTTATTCCTTCTGAGACACGGATGAGTGCTACGTGCAGAAAGTACATTACTCCGTTTGCGGTATGTTGCGTTTCTCTCTTCTATACAACTACAACACATGGACTCTGTTGAATTACAAAACTATGAACACTGTTTTTTGAGAGAATGGTTACGGCAGATATATGTATAAGAACAGTTTTTTCTTTTTTTATTTCTTTTATCCTTTTTAACAAAATTAACATCAATATTGGGCTAGTTTTCATGATATGTGTCCCGTAATTGCAATATCACAAATAAGAATTATATAACCTGGCTTTTGCCAGGCGGTACATGCTTTGTTAGTAAAGAAACACGTAAATGTTGCCAACTCGCCTATTCCAATTGATGTGATACAATAGCAAATCTCTTTAAAAAACCTGTCATTGCATTCCTTCTCTTAAGAATATTAAGAAAGACTTTTTGTAGGTTCACATAAAGAGTTCCAATTGCACTTCTCTCTTCTTGCACTGAAGAGGTATAGTTCAACTAACACCCTAGAGTGGCAATAGTGGAGCTAGACGGCAAGAGCTCGTCTGATTTCCCGGCGAGTGTCGTCTTCATCGAGACGAGAGAAAGAAGAGAGGGGAGGGGCGGGGCGGGGTGGGGCGGGTGTGGCGCGCAATCAATCGTCCGCTGCTGAGGCAGCACGGGCCTGTCATCCGCCCTGCGCCCTCTGCCCTGCCTTCGACGGTCCCATGTCGCCCTTGCGCTGGGAGGCGGTCCGTGATGTGGTAGACCACTCGCCTTCCGCTGCAATGACCGAGGTTCAACCCCACCCGATCTGGGTGGAATTTCAGAGGTTCCCAGCGCGTTTGCGATAGTTTTTTAGGCGTCTTCTCCCATGTACCCCGCATCCCATTCCGTCATTGCACCATTGTCATTCATAACATACCTTTACAATCATTTCAAATCATTCATTCGTTCGAATCCTAGGCACCAGTGGCTCAGGGTATCAACTGATGTCACTGCAGTGCCTCTGACAGGGAAGTCAGAGGCTTTGAATTCCAAAGGGGGCAGGATTTTCGACACTAGGCATTGAGTTCCAAAGGGGGCAGGACTTTCGACACTTTTATAGCTAGGTCGAATTCAGCCTTTGTGGGGAGAATTCTAGCGGCCGGCTGTTCTAAACGGTAGTTTTCCGTGGTTTTTTCAATCAATATCGGGCAGATGCTGGGGCAGATCCCTAACAAACGGGCCACGAACCGCGCGCGAACTTTCCTTCCTCGTTTTCTCGCTTATCCTCAACTTAAGTTACTCCTTCCTTCTATCCACATACTATTTATACAAACATACAAGTTGGGAGACAAATTGGCTTATTATATCTTGTCCTGGTAGTGGCGGTGCCTCACTGGTCAGAAATACCTGGTTGGGATAAACCCGTAAGCTGACAGGTAGATCGGTGCCGGATCTAGCCATCCAGCGGAAAAAAAACTTGCGGGGGCGCAAGGGGCTCTTAACCCAACTGAAAATTTCGGAAGAGGCCACTTAGCCCTACGTAATAAAGCACTTCATTTCCGTAAATGCAATAAATTCCTGATTAATTTTCCTTCTTTTCAAGCTGAAAATTTGGGGAATTGAAACACATTTCGAGTAGATGCTTTTAACCCTGGCTGGGAGGAGACAAGCAGCTGACAACCCTGTAAATGATTCAACATAAAACCACTTGTGTCTTTACAGTTATTTCATTCTTCTAGTATTGTGTTTTGTTTGTATACTAGTAAGATACGTAATTTGTAAATAAAAAAGTATAATGAAAAAGAGGGCGCAAAGGGGGATAGAGGGGCCAAGAAACATTTGGTTCCCCTTTTTGTTTTAGACTGCGTATGCATGTAGTTCGATTGATTGGTTGTTAATGATTCCGGACGCGAGTGTAGTGCGTGTTTTTGCACTAGAGGTGGCTGGGGTCTTCTCCCGTTGGATAGCGAGATCCTGCGCCGACCTTCCGTCGGCTAGCGGGGTTTTCTACAACCAAGTATCTCCTACCAGCGGGGCACTGCACCATCCGGGACAAGCTCTAAGCTCCCGACCGGTCTCCCGGCATGTGCGATAATATAGTGCATATTAGTGTAATTGTGTGTTAGGGGAGAGGATGGGACCAGGAAAGATCATGCGCGGTGCGTCGCCCGTTTGTTATGGTACCGCTCTGGCATTCTCCTGGTATTAATCGGAGAAACCACGGAAAACTATCGATCAGAGCAGCCGGCCGCTAGAATTCACCTCCAGAATTCTCCGCTGGAATTCTTCTCCAGCGGCTGAATTCGATCTAGCTAGTGTCGAAAATCCTGCCACCGTCGGGACTGGAACCTAGGACCTCCCGATCAGAGGGTTTGTAGTGACATCTGTTAATGTCCTGAGCCATCTCTCCCGATATGTAATTCGAGGTGTAACCAAAAGACTTTAGCCCAGGCTTAATAATGAAGAATGGCTCCCTGCCCTCGTTTCTCGCTCCCGGCCCACGCTTCCTCGTTAACCCCGTCGCCCTAATTCTCACCCCCCCACCTACATCTTCCTCAAGACTCTTTTCCATCTAGTTTCCCTGTCACCGTTTGAGGCGCGTACCTACCTGCTCACGGTATCCCCTTCATAGCCTAGTTACGTGCCGCTCATTCAGTTCCTTGTTCATTGATCTATGAAATCAGTTCTCCGCTTCAATTTTAGACACAATGCTGCCTTACCCTTCGGTATTCCGTTCTTCACCGTGTCTTCATCCTTATATTTTTAAAATGCCCTTGCCCCGTGCAATGCACCCCGGTCTGATATGCGGATTTCTTTCTTGACTTCGCCCCCTACCCTCCATTCGGGTCTGGTTCCCGCTCACGACTCTACTTCTCCCGCAATCTTTCAGGGTGGAATTTCTTATGTCAAACCTGGTTTTAATTTGTTTATTATTATGTTTTTTAAAATTTGTTTTGTATGTATTTATCATGCCAGATATCACTGACACTGTGAGCTCATCATCATCAACATCATGTTTAAAATTGGTAAAATTGATTCAGGTAAAAACAATTTTCCCAATCGTTTATTTATTTCCATAAATCTGCTTTTTGCTCCTTTTCCAAAATATGTTTCTTCTAAATTCTATTTCATGCGGCTTGTCTTTTCATTTAATTTTCTTGGTGTTTAAGGCTCACACAAACCTCATTTCCTCACAAATTTATCACTAAATTTGTCCATTTTTCTCTTCATTTGTTTTAAATTACTATTAAAGTGTGCGTCTTTTTATCCTTCAAATCCAGTCATTCCCTGGGTTCCACTCCCATTGACTTCTCAGAACCCCACTTAACCAGTTTCCACCCCCCCTTTCTCGCTGCTCTTCCAACATTCATCGGGATCCACATCAGCTGTAACTCCTCGACTTGCCTTTCACAACCCCCGCCCCCGGCACTCCGCTCCCGCCAGTGCTCGATTCCGCGACCCAGCACGTCAGCGTCCCCCTTCTCGCGTCCCCCCTTGTCACGACGACGTCTCAATTCCCTCCTCGCCGGGGGGCGCCGGCAGCGCCGCTCCCCGCTTTCCGACGCCGTCCTTCTCTCAACCGACGCCCGCCCCGCCCCTCCACTCCACGCCACGCCATGCCTTGCGATGCCGCGCTTCTCTCCGCCGGCGATCGCCTCGCCACGTCCCGCCACTCCCCGCCCCACCATTACCCTCCACTCCCCGCCCCGCCACGTCCCTTTAATCCACGCCACGCCCCGCCAACACTACCCCGCCTCGCCCTGTCTTGCGACGCTGTCCTCTCGGCCGACGCCCCCTCCCCCGCCACGCCACGCATGCCCGCCCTGCGCCACCCTGCCTCGCTTCGCCTCGCCTCGCCTCGCCTCGCCTCACTTCCGCGCCCCTCCTGTCGCCGCCTCGCCTGTCCGCCCCCCGTGCCGGCCGGCTCTGGGTCGGCCTCATCCGAATACCTCGATCGCACGAAGAAGACTTCTTGAAGCGCATCTTTACGACCGGAATCTGTCGTGAAAAGAATGTTATTAACTTCCCAGTTACTGGAGGGGAAATGCTGAAGAAATCTAATCTTATAAGCGTAAAATATGTAAATTAGTTCTCATACGCTGACAAATGCAATGAAATATAATCCTATGTCCAATTTCATTATTGAGAACATAGTTAATAATTTACGAATGTTTCAATTGCATTCTTTTTACACGATCAAATGGTGTCGCATCTTCTGATGTCTAGTATATGCAGAACCTTAATTTTTAAATCATATTTATTTATCGTTTGTCACATTTTCTATGTTATTACACTCCCCATATTCGTATTTACACTCTCGTATAAAATTTAAGGGAATAGCAACGCATAAACATTTTTTGGACTGTTTGAAATTGATTGTAATGTGTTATGAACACAAACAAATATGGAACGATATTTAAAAACCCAGCGGGATTATATCTTCTTGTAAAATAAAAATACTTATTTTACGTAACAAGTGCAGATTGTGAGTGGCGTACGAAGGAAATGTTGAATATTTTGAACTGAGTAGTCAAAGACACTTTTCTAAGAGTTGCGTACATTATTATTTAGAATGAACTCGTGGAAACTTACTAGTATATACTTTTAGAAAGACAGAAATCTGAAGTGTACAGGATGAGTCACGTAACGTTAGCACACCTCCGGGAGTTTTTGAACGGTTGGAGTTATTGAAATGCAATTTTCCCGGAATTTTCAGGGAACAGGGATAGTTTATACATAGTTTATATATGTATTCCTTACAATTTTTATCACTTGCACTTTACGAGATATTGAGGTAACTTTGTTTTTATTTTTAAATGGAACTATTTATATTTTTTACTTTATCATGACCAGCGTAAAAAGACTAATTTAGTGATAATAATATAGTCATGTGTTAGGTAAGCAATTTTTTGACGTTGTTTCCCTCAGCTTTCCTTGCCCGAGGGCGCATTTGCAGGGGGAGCGCTGGGTGACCTTGTGTGGCGGACTGTTACTCAAAATATCCGTTAAAAATGTTGCAAAAAATCAAAATTACTCAAAACAACAAATAACATACTTTCTAACATACGACAATGTGTATATCATTAGATTAGTCTTTTTATGCTCGTTAAGATAGACTTAAAAATATGTAGATTTATATTTGAAAACAAAGTTACCCCAATATCTCGTAAAATACAAGTGATAAAATGGAAACGAGTACATACAACTATTAGCCCCATTCCCTCACGCACTTCTGTGAAAACTGCATTGCAATAACTTCAACCGTTCAAAAACTGCTGGAGGTGCTAATGTTACGTGACTCACACGTGGAAACTTACAGGTATTCATTCTCAAAATGCGAGGCACAGCCACGTTGATTCGCTTCGCTCCAGTGTTTTGTTTGCTTTGCAGTGCCCAGTTGTTTTCTGTAGCCATGGCTTGTTTGCGAATCGCGTACGGCAACGTCTGTTTTGCGTACAGCACACCAATACTCTCCCATCAGTAAGCAGTAAAAGTAAGTACTAGTTTCAATGCATGAGTGCTGAAACATTTTGAAGTTTAATTCGTATAAAGAAAATTAACCCTTAAAAGAATGCACACCTAAGCATTCAATTGAAGGAATTCTGGGGAAAGAAAATTTCACTACTGTCCTTCTTAAATTGCAATATATCCAAAAAGAGAGATAAAAAGAGGAAAAACACGCTTATAGAACTCATATCTTTCTTCACTACTACCCTTTCGCAAAGCTCTATACTTGTGGGAACGCCCCACGCACGGGCGCAGAGACTCTCCGCTTGTGCATTCGCTAGAGCTCGCCGCGGCAGCCGCAGTTTATCGCACCGTCCCTTCCTTTCCCTCCCCTTCCATCTTCACCCCTTCCGTCTCCAGCCTTCCTCAACCCTTCCCGCAGTACCTTGCTCCTCGCACATGCCTCCTCCGCCGATCCAGCGATAGAGGCGGCTCGAGGCCCCTCTATCCGCGCTCCTCTCCGCGCGGCGCCGCGCCGCCGGAAATGGAATCGGGAGCCCTGTGCTTCCGCGGCTCGCCGCCCGCCCCACCCTGCCCCGCCCTGTCCCGCCCCGCCCAGCCCTTGCCGATTCCTGCTGGTCGCGGTCTCGTTGCCAGTTCGCACAACTCTGCTGTTCGCGCACGTTTCTACCTTGTTGGGGTCGCTGATATCGCCGTATAGAAGGCACGTCAATTACTATTGTTGTTTGTCTTCTTATACTATTATTATTATTATTATTATTATTATTATTATTACGGATGTATTGTTAAATCACTCAAAATATGCATTATAAAAATTATAATTTAAAATTTTTGTTTGGAAATATCTTTTTTGAGTGAGCGAATTCTGTTTTGAAGTATCTTTGTTTGAATGTGTGAATACAAAGTCTATTATACCTATTAAAATTTTGCTAACTGATGAAGTTATCAGTTAACTATATTAGTTATTATAACTTATCCTTTCCTTTTTAAAGAAATAATATTTTGCGTTCCACGTATGCACTCTGATTAAAATTTGGCAAGTGATTTATTCCTGTTAAATGCACATCCTGATCCTGACACGAATCGAACCGTCATCGGGAAATAATTCCAGAAGCATATGATTGTTCCTTTGCATCCACCGTTTTTTTTGAAAAGTTTGCTTTGTGCAATTTAAAATACTGTCATTTAATGAAGCTCGTTTGATGAAATATCAAGCCCACATTTTTTGCTGCTCATTTTATCATGCCGTATTTCAGAACAATCCGACGGCAATTAGCGTAAAAAAATACAGAAGTAGACAATCAAATTCTGATCGCTCATTTAATTATTGGTACTGTATATCTACTTTGAGGAAAAATTGATATCGGGTTCTGCTGCACAGCGTAGTTATTCGCAAATACATTTGCCTCTAGCTTAATTTATTTCCTCTGTGTGATGATCGGTACCGACTTACCAATAAAATTCGATATTTATTCAACTTCTGAACATTCTACTACTCATTATAGACTGCAACCGTATTTGCATATTTGGTGTGTGTATTTCTGCCTCCACACACGCGAAATCTGTCACCATCCGCGCCATTGGTTGCGTGGTACATTTACATACCACTTGCATCAATGTTGCTCTTTTACTTCGACTACCACAAACGTTATATCTACATGCGTGCCGCCTTCAATTATACATTGTCGCTAAGTTCCTGATATTAATGGCATCTGCACCTTATTTCTTCTGATCTTTCTTTTTCTTTTTACCTTTTCTTGCCCTTCTTTCTTTTTTTCTATTTCCTTTTCTTTTCTACTTTCTTCTTTTTCCGTTTCTTGTCATTTTCTACTTCTTTTATTCTTTCTGACATTTTACCGTTTTCGTCTGCTTCACCAGCGATATCATGAATTCTTACAGCCCCCGTATCTCCACGCCTCTCTGCCCTTTTCGTCGAGTCGTCTGCGCGCCGCGCCTTTGCGTCTACCTCGGCAGCTGCGGCGCGGGCCAGATCTCTTCTGCCGGGCGACCCAATTCCGTCGCGTTGCCTGCCGGCACTCCCACTTCCATCCACTTCTCACAGTAGCCCCTCTCACAAGACAATCTCGCCGGAGATCCTGGGTTCGGAACGAAGATTGAAATCGCTCTCAGGAGAAGATACGACAGTTGATCGCGTCTTCACACGCGGCATTGGATGGGAGTTTTGTTTGCATTTCATGTTCTTCGCTCTTATTCTAGTAGAATATTTTTCAAGTGGCTCTAATCATTCTCTTCTCAATTCCGAAAATACTGCTTTTGTATTTTATTCGTCGCTAATGAACTAAATATGTATGATTAAGCCAACAAAACAGAATTGATGTTTTTATGTATTGTCTAATAATTTATTAAATGATCTTTAAATGTCTTTAAAATATCAAGAAGAATTTCTTTCAAATATATTTCGATAGTTTATATAAAAGATTTTCAAGGTTTGTTAAGGATTGTGAGAGGAATGATTGGAATGCCATTTTGTTTCTCTGCGCCTTTCAGGAAAAACAATGAAATAAAACTTCGAAAGAGCCTACGTCGAGCTTCCACCTTTCACTTCCCCCATTTCTTTTTCACACTGCAGAAAGTCGAGCTAAACCCATTATTAAAGATAATATAATAGACGTTATTCAGTTTATGAGACCCCCACACACAAACACAGGGGTTTGCAAATGAAATCACGGCTAATCAAGAGAAGTAAAAATTGTGGTGCTACAGAACGGCACAGACTTTCCCGTATTAGTTTTCTATTTCCTTGGGTCTTCGCTAGCTATTCGGAATTGCCACAAACTCTTTCTTGCCAGCTGTCATCTATCACCGCCAAAAGTACATTTTTTTGTCATTTTCTTAATTTTTCGGTTTCCTATTGGTAGAACGGAAACATTAATTTTAGAATATTAAAGAACACAAAAACCTAGTCATAAATGGCAATTTTCTTTTAAAAATTATGTGCCGTTTAAGAGAAAATGGCGTTTTAGCACTACTAAAAATGCGAAATTTTAAGCTCATTTTCACAGAAAATTTTTGAGTTTTCAAAATACTTTATTTGAAGTTATTTGAAGCACTTACACACACAAATATAATAATGTTTACTAATTGCTGGTAATGTGCATATTAAAGATGTGAGAGATCTTTCAAAAAAATTACAATTATGTAATTTTTGGAAAAAAAACTCAAAATAAACTTTACGCTATACTAAAGAGTGTAATGATCACTATCCGTTACAAAAGTATCAAGAAAAAATTGCAGCCATATATGAGAAAATGGCGTTTGAGCATTTCTGAAAATGCCGAAATTTGAGCTACTTTTCACAGAAAACGGTAGTGTTTTCGAGAAACTTTACTTGACATTATTTAAAGCACATGCACTCGTAAATATAATAATGTGAAAAAATCGCCGCTAATGTAAATATTGTGTAAAATATGTGAAAAAATTTAAATATTTTTAATTTTTGGGAAAAAAAACAACCGATAGACCAATATGGCTTTTATGTCATCTGATAGAGTAAATTTACCACTATCCATACCAAAAGTTTAAAGAAAAAATTTGGAGCCGTTTTTGAGAATTTTGTTTTTGTAATTTTTTAATGTTGCACATATTGCACGAACACTACTAAAATTTTGAGAAACACTTACATGACCTTAATGAAAGAACTCAATATGCAGAACAAATTTTTTTATTTGAAGAAAAAATCTCTATCTTCAAATTTGTAGCTGGAGAAAGACGCCGAAAAAAATTCAAACTTTCACAATTTTCGAAAATTCAGAGTTGTACCTGAAAATCGGACCTATGCCATGTTAATAAGTGTATTTTGCTCTATTCATACAAGAAATTTAAAGAAAAAATTTGGAGCCGTTTTTGAGAAAATGTTGAAAATCCCCGGGGGGCTTCATGTAAAGTACCCCCAAATTTTGAAGAATCTTTTTCAAAATCTCAAAGCTTTGACTAGAATCAGATCGACTGGGGAATTTCTATTTTGGAAGAAATCGTACGTATGGTTTAGGCGGTAGCAGTGTTCACAGACGGACAGACGGACAGACGGACGTTTTCCTTTCAATTGGGTTTTCGGTATCAAGGACCTAGAAAACAGGGATTCTGGCTACACCACGCGTTAGGGGATTTTTTTCTTAATTTAGCAACTGGTTTTATCCACTTATTCGTTTTCACGGCCCGGCAATTAATTTTTTTCCGCCGAAAATTGGCCATTTTTTTCGCGCAGCATTACATAACTTTCCCTATACTACGTATATCACTCCGTGTATACGTACGTATACGGGAAAGTAAAAATATGAAATTGTGAAAACATTAATTTTGAAAACAGAATCGTCATCGCATAATAATAATAATAATAATAATAATAATAATAATAATTGTTATTATTATTATTAAAAGGTCAAAAGCCAAATTTCTGATTGTCATGTGTGATATACAAAACATGGCGTAGTGAAACAGTTGACGGGAAATGCTGGGAAAAGCTTCAAGTGTGATGTGTACGCGGTTACTGGGGGCGGGGGTTATGGTGTCATACAAGCAGGAAGGACAATACAGGACCGAATATTTGTTACCGGTTGAGAGCCCGCGGTTGCTAGGGGGGTTGCTATGGTGCAGGGCGGGTAAATAAAAACAATTTGATACCACGTTAAGAAAAGGGACCAGTGGTCGACGCGTGATATGAACTCATTTGAGGGGATGGGTTATAAGTCGCAAACCGGAAGAGTTAGGAGTCATGGGAAAGTAAAAGAATTGGCAAGTAACCTCTACCTACGAAGTGACGGGTAGAACATCACTCTCTTTCATCTGCTAAACATCGAAGGGTGCGGATCGTTCGTGAGTAACGGGGAAAGTCATTGTGAAATTATAGGTATTCCACAGTGTCGTAGTGGACTCGGATATAGTGGTTAAAAAGAATTGTTGCATATTCGGAAGTAATTTAAATATTATTCGGGCAGAATTTAAGTCGACTGACGGAACATTTATTACATTGTAAACGGCGTATTCAAAGGACAGTTCGTGGAATTCAAAGGACAAACGTGGAATTCAATGGACAGTTCGCAGTGTCGCGGCGAAGCTAAATTCGTATGTCGTTTGTCAATACGAATGAGAACTTTCGATACTTATGGCGACGCGAATACCAGAACATTTTGTTAATTCGGAGAAGGGAAGAAACCACGGAAAGTGGTGAATCCTTAGCATAGCAGGCATTGTTATTTTTTTTTGTTCGATCGTGCACAGTTCGCGAGAAGGCGCCCATCAGGAACGCAGAGTAGGGACAGCCGTTTAGATGGCAGTTAGATTTAGGTGATAAGAGGAAAACGCCGTGGATTTTCAAGAAAGAAGCAAAGGTACTAGGTCCCGGTCGGCGATTAAAAGAACGAAGACGTCGCGCGGAGGATCATCTGGATTGGTTTCTTCGGGGCGACATCCCACAACGCCAAGAGAGCTCAGGGTACCATTTGGTTTTAAATATCAGAGGTCATGGCCATAGAAAATTCAGGCAAATTTGAAATAACGTTGGTTGAATAAATTAACTTTTGTTAGTTGAAAAACTTTAAATACATGGTTATCATTGTGCAACCTGGCACGTAATTTAGTGCCACAGTATCAGCAAACCTTCAGATTTCGCGCTACTCTGTACGGAGGGCGAATCGAGTGGCAATTGGCAGAGCAAGTAAGTGGATTGCTACTTAAAACCGACTGAGCCAGCACGACAACGTGCGATTAATTAATGTAAAGCTATTTTTACTTGGAATTATTTCCTGACGCCCAATCAAAAGAAAAATAATTAGCAGATTGAGTCAATCAGTAAGTGTAGGGCATGTTAAGTTAAGAGTGAGGATATACAGAAAAAGGGGGAAAAACATTATACATGAGCAATCAAGAACGTTCCTTCGGACACTGGGTGTTCTGGTGACACATTCTGGTGTTCTGCATGTTTATGATTGTTGAACTGGATGATACGATACAAAACATGCATGTTTACGTTTGCTTTCCATGCCAGGAACACAAAGTGAACCATCGCGCCTTTTCTGCGGAGAGCGAAAGCGTTTGCGTCACCTGGATCCGCAGTAATGTTTTCTCTGTGAGAATTAATTGCTCTTTTTGTGAATCGTGCCACTGTTTTTCGGTCTGTGCCCTTCTTTCTAATTTGTATCTTGCTTGTGTTGCAGCCAATTTCATTAGCTCAGTTGTAGTACTTATAAATTCTCCAACGTTCTCCTTACAGTGACGCAATGCAAATGAAGGAGACCAACTGGTCGCTTCTTTTGCAACGATGGACATAAATTCTTTCGTCACTTGACCTTTGCTCCCTATGGACGAGCTCTAAAAACCCTGGTCCGTTGGACGTTGCATAAGAGATACCCGAGTGCGCAACATAGTGCCTTATTTAATTATTACGAAGTAGATTATCTTGTAAGGGGAACTCTGCTAAGAAGACCGGACCTCTCATTCACGGGTAAAATCGTATCCAAGTCTCGCATGCTTTATTCAATTTGCTCCGTTGTGAAGTGCGCTACTTCAAGGAACTGTCTGAAAACGCAACTCAAAATGGGTAAGTTTTGCAAGCGTGTCGTATGTTAAACAAAAGGAGTACGCATAGAATAACACAACTTGCGCGCGGGTGCTCGTGAAATAAAGCTAACATAGCAACGCGAGGTTCTGTAATTTAGTAACTGGACGTAGAAGAAGGAATTCCAGAGATAGAGAACGTAGTTGTAGTCACAGATTCTGTGGGAGAAACGAAAATCTCAGAAAAGCACAAAAAAAACAAATAGAGTTAATTTTAAAGTGATGTGAAATGCGAAGAAAATGAAAATGAAGATAACGGTTTTCTAATCTTCCGGTCGAAGCGATGTGGCAGTCTATGTTCAAAACATGCATGTTTACGATGTGGCAGTCTATGTTCAAAACATGCATGATATCTTGCAATATCTCATTTTTTAAACATTTGGTTTGAAATTATTAGTTACATGCAAATTATATTAGTTTTCCGCATATTAATGAATAGCGTGATTATAAATTATCGAGTTTAAACGATAATTTAGTATTAAAGCATTTTTCGATTCGATGAGTTAGAAAAAAAAAGATTTAAAGGAATGGAGCTCTTTCCGTAATTTTGAACCTTTCTCTCTTCGTCCCGAACTCTATTTCAAGGAATTTCCAAAGCGGTCGATACCTTGAACCTGCTCAATGATGTTCCAATGTTGCCGCCCCCCTTCAAGAAGCCGATGAAAGTTATTTCCATGAAAACGAAGGTTGATATTTCAATTGTATACATTATGTAAAATAAAATTCTTTATATAATAAGGCATCAATTCGGCTAGACACTACAGCTACAGCAATACTAAAATAAATATACGATAACGTAAGCAATACTTAAAATAAATAACGACGAGAAGCATTCTTGTGACAGTCCATGAGAACCAATTAAACTCTCGACCAATACACGGAAATACAGCTCTTGAGTAAAATTTCAAGGCAAAACCTTGTGTTCTAATTCGCCAGCATGAGCTGTATGGAGAAATTTCGATGTGATTTATTGAGTTTTATAATGAGAATGAGTGCAACTGACAGAAATTGAGAAGTGATTGATTTTTCTTTTCATTATTTTCTTATCCTTCATACACTTTGTTCTTTCTTCCACTACATTTTTTTCTCTTTTGCTGCGCAAATGAAGGAATGTCGGCATGAAAAACCTCTTCCCTCAAATAATCACCTACCTTTCATGCCAGCATAGAGCTTGGGCGCTGAAGAGAGCGCGACCGGGAGAGGTGGCTCAATGCATCAACTGATGTCACTGCAGTGCCTCTGTTCAGAAGGGCATAGGTTCGAGTCCGACAGCGGCAGGATTTTCGTCACTAGATTGTCAGCTGGGTCGAATTCGATCGCTGTCTGGAGAATAATTCTAGCAGCCATCTGCTCTTCCGTGATTTCCGTTTTCCGTGATTTCCGGTTTCTCCAATCAACACCAGGCGAATGCCGGAGCAGTGCCCTAAAAAACGTGCCACTAACCGCGCGCGATCTTTCCTTCCTCTTCATTGCCCTATCCTCATCCCTTACAGATACACTTTCACTAACATGAACTACACTACCACTCATGCCGGGAGACCGGTCGGGAGCTTAGAGCTTGTCCCGGAAAGGGTGGTGCCCGCTGGTGGGAGATATCTTGTTGAGGAAAACCCCGTTGGTCGTCGGTAGAGCTGCGCCGGATCTAGCCATCCATTGAGATAATCATCGCCACCTCCCGATGAACAAAATGTGCTCTACACTTACGGGACATCATTAGATGACGCGCCTGGAATCACTAACAATTAAGCGGGAGCGCGGCACCGGGTGTGAGGGCGTGCGCGGCGATGAGAGCTTGCTTGTCCCACATTATGCAATGTAAGAGCGCCTACTCATTGGCTGGGGCGCGGAAGAGAGCGAGAGCGCGGGAGCGCTACCCCGGGTGCAAGGGAGGGAGCAGCGATGAGACGCCGGCGGCGGCGAGCGGCGGCGGTCGCGTGGCGCTCGTTGGCGGCGCGGGGGCAGGTGCGCCGGATATCAATGCACGTGGCGCTCCCAACCAACGGCGTCGGCGGCGGCGGCGGCGGCGACGGCGACGGCAGCGGCGGCGACGGCGACGGCAGCGGCTCAGGCTGAGGTGGGGCGGTGAGAAGGCAGTAGTGGTAGCGACAGTGGCGATGATGAAGGTACCTTTTTAAAAAATGTACTCAACGAAAATTAACGATATATTTCACTACTGAAATAATTAATGAACACGATGGAGAGTTGTTTGCGATGAAGGTATTTACAATAAAATGCACAGAAACTTGCAGTATAGTGAGCCATCCGTACTTTTTGTAGTAATCTTACCGGAACTGTAACATAAAGGTAATATGCAACATAACATCAAAGTATCAAAGTCAGGGAATTTGTTTTGATATATGTAAGAATCAAAGGGGTAAGGGAGATCTAAGGAGGAAACTCTTTTGTGGCGGGATGTTTCTTGGTTATCATCGAGGTTTACAGCTGAATGGTTCGGATGCATTTCAGGCGATGGTGACATTCTGAGTTTATTTTTTGTATCTTTTTTCTGAGTTGTTGGCGTTCTGAGAAGTCTGTGAGGTGTAGCATTTGAAATGTACCAAGGCACCGGCGATACAGGAATTGCGGTGACGATGGAGGGCGGCGGCGTTAGAAGTGGCAGGGTAGCCGGGCGGTGTTAAGGCAGCGGGGGGCGGTAATGGATCGCCTGCGGTGACGGACGGCACCAGGGCGGTGACGGAACAGAAGCAAACAGGCAAGTGGGGCGGTGACGGAGCGGCGGCAGACGGGGACAACGGACAATGACGTAGACTAGGGGTGGATATCTGACTTTAGCCAATGAGCTTGAAGAATCAGTTTGCGTTACAATCTTAGCTGGAATTTTAAATGCAGCCAGATACCTAAATTATTACCTTGTTACAAGTCATAGAAAGAGATATATGAAGAATTTCTTTTAAATATTGCATCTTTTACACCATCGTATTATTTTTGGTTGGTTGAGAATTGTCACTTTATGCCACTTTCAAAATGTTCTCGACACTTCTCGCTCTCCATGCAGTATGCGTCGGTCTGCGTCTGGTTTGGCTATTCAAACGGAGTGCCCTTGTTGTGGTCACGTGGTTCGCGACGCAAAGTGATGTTGCGAGGAACGAGCAAATATCGGTGCGCCGGAGTAACTCACTCATGTGTTTCCACCACGACGTAGACGGGAGAGGTGGCAGTGGCAGTTGGGGCAGTGACGGTGTCGGCTGTGGCGCCGCGACGGCGGGACGGCGGCAGAGCTGCTCTGGCACCGCGTTGGCGCGGAGCGATGGTGGTGGAGGCAGAGGCTCCAGAGGACAGAGGCAGCTGGTTTGGTCGGAAGGCTGCGAGCGCTGGGTATGTGCCGGAAAGTCTCTCTTGACAATACTCAGCGGATGTTTGTTGAGCGTCAGTCGACAATGATAAGAGTAAAGTCTATGACCTCTCATGTACCTGGTGAGGGTGCTGGATAATCTGGGGAAGTGGAGAAATGTAGTGTTGCTCTGGAAGCGTAGGCTTCCGCGGTCGGAGTCAGTAATTACTTGGCTGTCCGGGAGGCGCCGCCTCGTAGGCATAAGTGCCAGTATTTCGTCCGCCATTCTGCGACCTTCTTCAAGGCGAAATGCTTTGATGAAAGTGTTTCGCATTCCGACCTGAAGAAGGCCAAAGAATGGAGACCGAAACATTGGCACCTGTGCCTAGGGCGCGGCATCTCCCGGACAGCCAAGAAGCTATAGTGTCACTCTAGTCCAGGATGTCCGCAGAGAATATTAGTGATTTAGAAATGGTGTAAACGGTTGCTTTTTCGGTTGTAAACATATATTAGCAAATCATAGTTTAAAACGGTGTTCTATTTTTTATACTAAGAATTTTACACTAGCTAAACAGTTTGAAGGAGTATATTTACCATTAGAGACAAATTTATAGGTATTATTTTAGACAATATTATAGACAAATTTGAAGGAGTATATTTACGACTGTTATCTTGTGTATTTAATTGTTATAACAATAATAAAACAGACAATATAATATATAGCATATGTAAAAACTATTACATTTATAGATTAAATTCGACGAATGTTTTGGTCCCTCGCGAATTTGTGTCAGTCAGTTCAGAAGGCAAATATATAGTTAAAATCTAGTTTGCTATCGTAGAAACTATTGTACTTTCAGTTTCATAGTCGTATCAGGGCTATTTGAGGTCGTCAAAAGAGGGCATTCGTGGTCGATAAAGGGTAATAAAGCGGTCACTGAGCGACCGTGACAGATATTCATGAAAGTACAGTCAGTGAACACAAACGAGCGACTCGCGAGTGCAATATTGACAAAGCGTTCTGAGTGATAACCTATACGTTTGTGCTGGCTTGAGATCAATCGAAAGCAATTGTGGTATTACGCATGTTGATTACACGAGCGAAGTTATTGCCATCCTAGGCGTGGCCTATAGCCACCTTTAACATTTAGAACTGTGTTCTAGCGAGGACTAGATCCTGAGGTGTGATGGAAATAAGGAATGGATGACTTCATCGAGCGGGATGTGAGAAAGGGTGGCAGGAGGTAAGTAATAAGAGTTACGTGGCAGGACAAGGCGGTAGGGATTCGAAGTGTATTTTCAACACTGATGTACAGGTACCCATGAAATTATTTATATTAGTCAACAAATACTTGGATTCATATGTAAGAAAAAATGAAATTTTAGCTAGATTATTTCGACTTGTCTTCGGGCATGGACCTGATCATACAAAATCTAATGCATGTGTGTATGTTTATCAGAATTAATTAAAAACATTATTATTATTATTATTATTATTATTATTATTATTTGAAATTTAAAACAAAACAAAATTGATGTAAGTAATATTGTAATAATTGCGTATCCAATACAAGACACGGATGCTATAAAAATCAACTCTTTTCGTCAGTGAAAATTTTACTCGAAATGCAAAATTTTTCTCGCTTCTCCAAGCAGAGATATGAACCGAAAATGTTCTCGCCTTGTCTTAGGTAAGAACAAGCGTGATTTAAACTATTCCTTATTAAGGTTATTAAGTACCCCTAAACTTGCCGAAAATAAAAATAGTCAATAATAGAATG
This sequence comes from Acheta domesticus, assembly GCA_031308135.1. Classification (NCBI taxonomy): domain Eukaryota; kingdom Metazoa; phylum Arthropoda; class Insecta; order Orthoptera; family Gryllidae; genus Acheta; species Acheta domesticus. The sequence continues at coordinate 130,130,391 of JAHLJT010009419.1, forward strand.
ATCTTGTTTTGACAGCTAAAACCTCTCATTTCCGGATATGAGAAAAATTTCCTTGGCCATAATTCAATACAAATTCCACTGAAGTGGATTGCTGCCAGCATATTTCATGTCTCTTGACGGCAAGCTAATGCCGATGCGAGAAAGGGGCGAGGGCGTCGGGTGACTGGGGACTTCTAAGGATCAGCACGCACTGTCTGTAACTAGAGGGATGGGAAATGGAGATGAAAGAATGGGCAGTGATGGCGGAAGGGGGGGCGATGGAGACGGAAATGTGAGAAAAGGAAAGTGGAGTGGTGGGTGATGGAGGGTGGAGTGGGGGGGCGATGAAGTTCGGAGTAGCAGGAGATGGAGGGCGGAGTGGCGGGAGATGAGGACAATAGAGGGCGGAGTGGCGGGGGCGATGGAGGGCGGAGTGGCGGGGGCGATGGAGGGAAGAGTGGCAGGGGCGGTGGAGGGCAGTGGCGGGGACGATGGAGAGCAGAGTGGCGGGCAACGAAGTGGACAGTGAAGCTGAAAGGCTAGTGAAAGCAGGAGACGGGTACACCATGCCGAGGGACGGGCAGTGAAGGGGATGGAAGGGAGGGGGAGAGGCAGGTGTGTGGGCGGGGAAGGTGCGGCGCGTGCGTGCGCAGGTGGAGCGGAGGCTAATTGCAGGGCTCAGCCGTCTGCGCCGCGGGCGCCCCCTGGCTGCGGGGCGGGGCGGGGACTGAAAAAACCGGACGGACGCAAATAGCCTGCAGCAGGGGCGCGGAGCGGAGCAGTCATACGGCGCGGTTCTTCGTGCATTCAGAGGGTTGAGACTTCTACGCCCTTGTTCTACTGCTCTTCTTCTCTTTCTTCTTCATTTTCATTTTCCACTTTATTACTTCTTTTCGGAATGTTGAGTACCCAAGTAGTAGACGTTTCTCATGGTTAGTTCTCTTGGAAAAACTGTTGATACATGACTGAAGATTCCAATGATGTGACAGGATCCTGAAAACTTTAAGAAAGTTCAAATAGGCGTATTTGGAACGTTACAACGACCTGCTTCCCTTGGCTCTGTGAAGCATGATTTCTGTCGCATCCGAAATTCGACACCTTCCTCCCACATTTGAACTTACGTTAATTATTCCTTGGCACCTTTTAAAGGAAAGTAATTCCATCACTTTTATTCTAGCATAGCAAAAATACATAGCGAAATTCTGGCTAAATTTAGTGTTAATGTTCATATTATTCTTTTTAATCTTACAGACTTGCCTGGAACGCTCATTTTATACACTTAGTTACCTTTTTGGGCTGACTGTATTCTGAGGTAAAAACTTATCCGCTAGTGTGCTTTGAGTGGCGCTCTCCGATCTATTGATTTGATCGTTATATGTATGTTTTAAAGATTTTATTTTCTCGAAAGTGTAAGTTGCTCATACACCGCACAATATTCCTTTCCTTTATTGTCCTACTTCTCTCTAAAACAGAGAGAAATAAAACCACACAAAAACCAGCTATTGTGGCGGCCAGAACATCCGTCCTAAAAACTTCTCTATGGCCTATTCATTACATCAAACGTTGCGCCTGCTGCAACCAAAGCACCTGCGGTTCCCGCATGATCTCTACATTCTAACGAGAGCTGACCGTTTCTACCTTTCAGTGCTTGACTACATCTTACGGTTGTATAATACCAAACGGGTAAAGAGTATACAGTTTCCCTGCAAGAGGAAGTTTTTTTTCTCAACTTGCACATGGAATAATTTAATGCAAATGAATAGTATTTTACGCAGTTATATGAATTCAAGGTGCAACGAATTATTATTTGTATTAGTAAACGAGGTTTTTGCATTTTAGAAATGGAACGCTCTATGTTTTTAAACTGCATTAATAAATATCGTGGGAAAAATAAAATAGTTTAAAAACAGGAAGGCTTTTATACTATAAGTTATATCCAGGCAATCGCTTACAATAAAATATTAAAATATTTTTTACCTGAACCTTATTTTGTATAATGAATTGTAAAAATCATATATTCAGATTAGATAACAATTTTATATATTCAAAAGTTGATTTTCATTCTATTTCTTTGCTAAAATCTGAACGATATACACACTAATAGTATCATGGATTGAAATCTCAATATACCTTAAATATTCAATTGCATTGGTAACTGTTGGGATATTTCCAATATTCCAACATATTATCCTACTTTTACCACTCATTCCGAGTTCAGGAATAGTCATTCAATCTGCCTACTGCCGTTCTTGGAATGCAAAAACATTTTATCCAAATGAGTAAATTAAGAAAATAGTTAATGAATAGTTTGATTTGTGTCCCTTACTTCCAATACGGAGCAAACGAACCAAAATGAACATAATGTGGTAATTTATTGAAAACTAAAACCAATTAACAATATAATTAATAAATATCATTGAGTTTGAATCCTTATCCATTAAAATTTTGGAGTAATTGAGGCACGCCACAGAATCGTACGAAAGGATATGTTTTTAAAAGTATGCACTGTGGTCCGAGAAACTTTTGTTGTCAAAATTATACAGTTTTGCAGGAGCGAGTGTACATGACTACCTGAGAGACCAACACCATTCACGTAGCCTCGCTGAGCAATTGTATGGTATTGTGCGCCTGTAGGTCTTGCGACCATAAACTGTTCTATTGGGACGTAATTTGGTATTCCGTGGGGATCTTCTAACAATAACTTCGGTTGTACCTAGATTCCCCTACCTTTGCTAGTAAAGCGTACAGATAAAGGCTACTGTTTCCATACAGCTCTCGCATCTGTGCTACCGTCACGTCTGTCACTATCTCCATTTCCCTCCTCCCCTCCCCCGCCATCCCACCAGCATTGTCACCGCAGTTGCCGTCACCCCCTTTCGCCTCCTACCCCACGACCGCCTCCACCGCCACGACCGCCTCCAACGCCACGACCGCCTCCACCACCACAACCACCGCCACCGCCACCGACGCACACACCGTCGCCGCCACCACCTTAACCCCATCCCCTCCCCTCCCCGTCCCCATCCTCATTTTCATCTTCATCCCCATCCTCATCCCCGCCACATCCTCATCTTCATCCCCATCCCCGCCAACGTCACCTCCTCCGCAACCATCATCACCACCATTCACCTCATTTCCATTTTTGCCACCTTTGCTACCTCGAACACAGCAGGCGTCCCAGACCCCCGCAACCGCATAGTACCGTCGTCGCCACCGCAACAGCCGCTGCCGCCTGTGCTTCCGGCTTGCCTCCATCGCCGCCGTCACCGCTCCCGCCGCCCCCGCCGCCGGCAGTTGCTCTGCTGTGGCTGCGCCACGCTCTCTCCCTGGGGACTCCGGCCGTAATGGAACAACCGCTTGAATAGCGGCCGGATCCCTGGCCAGCGCCACCCTAGCCGCTGCGGCAATGCCCTGCGCACGCCGGGGTACGATGCGGTGGCTCCCAACTGCTTGTAGAAGCGGACACGCCACCTTGGAATACTGCTCCTTGAAATAATAATAATAATAATAATAATAATAATAATAATAATAATAATAACAATAATAATAATCAAAAGAAGAAGAACTGAAATAGTATTAGTAAGAAACTCTGGAAACGTGATATTTTGTATTATAAGTTTTGTTACTGCCAGCAATCTAGTGTGTTTAATTCTGCGCGTCCATCTCACTTCTTGCTCACGGCTCAATGAGAATTTCACAGATTTTTACATAAAAATATTTTATTAATAATTTAAGTAAAATTATTTGCTTGCACTTGACTAGGTACCCATAGTTTTGTCTTTGTCTGGATAAGTGTTGCATTAAAAATGCAGTACATATTTTGACGTAATATTTGTGAATATATTGAGCGTTTGTAATTGATTCATGGCAAATTATATATTGTAGAATCACGAGTATGTTGTCACTTTCTTTTAGGAAAAAGATTACTTGCATTCTCGTGAATTATTATTATTATTATTATTATTATTATTATGATATTTATTATTATTATTATTATTATTATTATTATTATCTAATGATGTAAGTTTCCTATTTCTAAAGTTCGTGAAAGTTTCCTTGCAAATATTTCTATTCCCGTTTTCAATTCGCTAAAATCCGAAGAAGAGGCAAAATGGAATTCCGCATGTCGATTTGGGATCCCAACTGCGACTCCGGACCGCCTGCGCGGCTCTCTCGCACTGCAGAGTGTACGCCGCCCGCGCGCGCGAACCGCAGAACGCGACCGACACAAATGAAATTTTATTGTATCCCTGCGCGCCTTCGGCTGCGGTTTCGCGCGTTCGGACCTCGATTTGTTTCTGCGGAGCGCGCGTTCGGTTTATGAGAGAATGCGCATTGTATTATCACGACGGCCACGCGCGCTCGATTGTGCGCCCGACCGCAGCGCTCCGCATTTTACGCGCGCGCGCAGGTGGGATACGCGCGCAGTTCCTTGCGTGGGCGCCCTTTGTGCGAGGTTCCGTCTCATTGCTCTCCGAAATAATGAGCACTTAATTGGGTTTCACTCGATTTCGTTTTCGCTTCAATTTTAATTGTTGTTTTTTGTTAAAGTTTCTTTAGGTTAGGGTATTGTTTGGATTCTTTTCCGTTTCATTGGCAAATGGGTACAATGAATTCTTTCGCGAGTAGCACTGGTAAGAATCCTCAGTAGCTTCGGGTGAAGTAAAATATCCTCTATAAAAGAGTATTTTTGCGAATAATATGACGAATTTGTGTTGAAATTGTAATGAATAAGGAGTTTTTATGAGTATATTCGCATGACTTCTTTTCCCCAGGTGGATATAGCACTGTTCACGAAACAAGCAGTTTTAATCCCCATTTTTTAAAAGCTTTACAGTATTGTTTACTTACGTCATACACCAATAGGGGTGTTGGAATCGTAGTACAGAAAACTGATACTTGGCTTCCCTTCTGTAATAAATTAAATAATTATTTAGATATGAGATGCGTGTGATTTTCGCGGTGAACCTCTTTTACAGTCGAATGGGATTATAGTGAAGCTCTTCAGTACTAATATTTTTGGTTCACTATATCAAAGGTTTACTACATCCGAGAATTCGCAATTATAATATAGCTTAAGAAGTATGAGAGTATTATTTCAGAGGTACAGAAAAATAGCAAACCACCAAAGTTTTTTGATTCAAATTTCAATACCTTAGTGCTTTTTTCAGTAGTTATTTTATATTGTTCACAAACCAAGTATATTTGCGCTTTTTAAACACACTTCAATGTCTCTTGCACTGTTTGATCACTTTCTTCTTTTTTGTGTCTTATTCGTTGTCATTCGCTCTTTCTTCTTTTTTAAAAGTATCTTTAACCTTATTCACGATGACCTGGCTTGGTCATCAATACCTTCCCTAGTGTTCGCGGTACTGAGACGAAACATTATTTTCCTGGAATAAAAATATTTCCGCGTTCACTATAATCGATGTTTATAGATCACTATAACCTTATCTTCTAGAACCTATTGGATATATTTCCGTATATTCAGATTCTAATTTTTAGATCCTATAGCCATGAGTAGGGGCCATTTGAAGGAAGCATGGAGTGTGAGTGCTTGGGCGCTGGGCGTCTCGCCCCCTCCGCCGCGCCGTGCCGTCGCTTATGTGGCGGTCCGCGGTTCGTGCGGCGGCGCGCGGCGCGCAGGGGGAGCGTCGGCCGCGAAGATTGATTCCCCGCCGGCACGCGCCCCTCCGCACTCGTCCGCCTCGCGTGCGCTCCCCCACCCCCACGCCCCAACCGCGCCGCGCACTTCCGCCCCGCGCCCCGCCCAGCACCCATTGAATCGCCACCCACCCTTCCGACGCGCTACGCTCAAGCATCCCGTTCCCGCGACCACGCCCCATCCCGGCCCACCGCCCCATGTGGCTTCGCCCCACTTCACCTCATTCTACCCTCCCACTCCCCCACCCCATTTCGCCCCCACTCCGTCTCCTCAAGCGTTGCCTCCCATCCTCCCAACCCGCCAGACTCCTGGCTGCCCTCCTCCACCCAACCAGGGCCCGCCTCCCTCGCGCTCCCAGCTCCGCGCCACCGTCTCGCCTCTCCTATCCCACCTCCTTTCCGCCCCTCCCCTCTCGCTCTCAATTCCGGCCCATCCTAGTTTACCCTGCTCTGTCACCTTCCACTTCACCACTCCCCACCACACGCCACACCACAACCCCGCCCCTTCCCATCTCGTCACGTCCAGTCCTTCGAAGCCCCGCACCATGTTGACCCGCCTCCGCCCCGATCTGCCCTGTTCTGCCCTGCCCTGACTTGCCCCACCCCACCCCACCCCACCCATCCCCCAACCCTTCACTCATCTCGCCCTACCCTACTTCATCTCCCCCCACCACACTCTTCCAGTAATTTTAGGATGGAGAGGGGACAAACAGCCGAAACACGTGAGGAATATGCCATTTAATTAAGTAGATATACTTTACAAGTAGTAGTTGCGCTAAAGAAGTGAGGCAAGTCGCCGTACCTGTATTTGTTTAGGATAAAATGCGTTTGAAATATTGTGTTGGACTCAGTGGTGTGTTATGTTAATTGCGGTGACCGTTCGCTACCCCACCGTGGATTTGGAAAGCATGGGCAAGCGAGTCAAATTTACAATTTTTTAAAGATTATTTAATTCAGCTACTTTAATATGTATATCATTTTGATTCACCGCCCATTATAGTTGTTTCTCAAAACAATACTCGCACCTTGTATCCAGAGCCCCCCCCCCCACCACCACAGACACACACACACCGCAACAGTCACACTCAGACGTTTTCCTACTTGCGTACTTGTCTCCCCTACCGCATCCTGCATCTACCACATCTGCCTCTCCCCTGCCTCATTCCATTTCTCATTTTACATTCCCACAGCAGCCACCCTTCATCTCGCCCCCTTCCCCCAACCATCAATGCCTCTACTCCCTGTCTCGACACTGCACCTCCGCACTCCAAGCATCCGCTTTCCTACTCGACAGATATCTATATTAGTATAGTGCACCAGGAAAGTCTCTATGAAGTGTGCGTCATGCTGGTGAGAGAGTTAAGAACAGACATTATGTTGCTGGAACGAGCTGCAGCTTCCAAGAAACCACCATTCTTTAAAATTTATTTTCTTTTAGATAGACAAATACAAGGATCAGTGTTTATGGTACACTCTCCATTTGTTACGATTGCTTATATCTACTTACAATTAACTTACACAAATTTAAAATACAACTTACATTACTAATAGTGTGGTAGAAGTATCTTTATATATATATATATATATATATACATATATATATATATATATATATATATGTATATGTATATACTTTGGGTCGAGATCTGAGAATTTACTAAGAAATGTATGGAAAGGAAATTTATTCTTGATGCGGGTTCTGTGCACTGAATTTTGGCAGAGTCTTAGAGGGATTAGGTTGGGTACGTTTGGGATGTTTTAGAATAAGTGGGTGGATAAAAATATTATGCGGTTGGTTATCGGTTCTAGCTGGATTCTTTATGGAGTGGCCGATCACCATTAGACAAACTACCGCACGCTAACCCTTCAATTGTTTCCCAATTGTCTGGTTGATACCAACTCAAATATAATTTCTAAAAGGAGTCCCTTACTCGTCTCGGTGCGGAGAGACTTTCCTAGCGCGCTGTTTGATTTCGCTTTGCTTTGCTTAGCTGTAATCTGATGTCATACATCCTTATGTTCCGTCTTCCCTTCCTTATTTTTGTCCGTCTTTTCATCTGCCCTTACTTCTTTCTCGCTTCCGCCAGCCCTCTTGTCTCTTTGCCCTCACTTATGTCACGTTTATTATCAATTTTGTATCTCCGCATGCCGCGATTCTCTTCTACTTTTCACGTATTAACCTCCTCGATTAGTATGAGTACTGTACGTTATTTCGGATCGTCTATTTATACACTTCCGTATATTTTCTGCAACATTGGAGACAACGTTGGTTCTTATTCGTAGAGGTAAATCTTACAGATCTCAAACGTTTCTTCCGTATTAGCGTGATAATGAGTATTAATAGTGTCCACAGTTCTAAATGATTTCACAATTTCATTCTACCTACTTTTATGATACCCTCCAGTCTACCGAATTGTATGCACTTATTGTCTGCATAATATTTTCTTCATTTATACTCATTATCCATATCAACTATTCTTATCCAGACATCACTATTCTTGTATTCAGTGTGACATTCATAATGTTTGCTCTTCCTTTCTTTTTCATAATTATACTCATCTTCCTACTATTGTTGAATGGTATATTTCATCTTTATGATATTTTCATCTAAAATAAATAACATCTATTAATCACGTCGTGAGTAGTTACTACAACTAGAATTTTCTGTACTTTTCTCCCTTCTACTTCGATTATCGTTTTACTCTTAATGTGTTATGCCTCTCTGACGCATTACAATCCACCTTTCGCCTACGTAACTCACCTCCGCCTTCCCTTTTCCTGGAACGAGTCCATTCCGAGGTGAGTTCGTGGTCGTCTGTCTTCAAATGGAACAGCAAATGGCGTGCGGTTTTGATACGCGACGGGTTTGATGCGCAAATGTTTTGAAGACTCCTTCATCGATCGCAAAGACGTCGGAAATATCGCCTCTCAAACCGCTTCAGTCATGTAAGAAAGGAAACCAAAATTGAAGTTCGTTGTATACACACAAAAAGTATGCCCTTGTACGATTGCACTCTTGTGTTTAGGAAATTCAAGAGTGTAATTCTAGGCAATGCAGGTCGCAGTGTTTATATTTTATCACTGAGTAAATGTTGAATTGTTTTTTGATCTGGTTTAGAGTTAGACATAACGCACTCTTCATCACTGATGTTCCTATTCTGATCACATTCCGGCGAAACCAGTTAATAAGGTTGAGGTTCATGCTGTGATGCTAATAATCAAATAAAATAATCAAATAATTATTTTATTTCACCCCATTAAGGGAGAGTAATTCTAAGAGTTTTATGTGTGTAAACAAAATACCACTCTACCAATGCCTCTATCAATGTAATGACTTTCCTAAGATCACCGCCACAATTCAAAATTTTGAGTTAATTCTGTAATTGTGGGATTCTTTATATTTTTCGTGTATTTTCTCTTTTAGTTGCTCTATTGGATTGTCTAGAGCCAGGATCCAAGGCTCGTAAAATACACCTCTATTAATACAATATAATTGCTTGGTGGCAAATATATTATACCTCTACTAATACTATGCACATGCTTTGTGGCAAACATACCTATACTGACGACCACAAGTATTTGGTGGCAGAGAGCAGGACAGCAACTTATAGATAAAAATTGATAAAATATTATTTAAATTACAATATTTGCGTTGTTTGTAATTTCAATAAAATTGTTTCTGTAATGAATGAAATACACAAATTATTGTTGTATCGCGAACAAACAGGAGTTTTTTCGTCGATCGAACTCTGTTAGGGAAAGCGAATTGCTTTAAACAATTACCTTTCAAATGTGATTTTGTTTGTATCGCTACACTGTAATAAAGGAACAGAAAAAACTTGTCATCTGCTTTATGAGAAGTAGATTAAATGGACACGAGTTGGCTGGCATGAGCAACTGCCGTACAAATTACACTGACATTAACGCTCCAGAACAAAAAAGACAAGAGAAATAAATTAGCAAATGAATACAATGAGTTCTGGAATTAGGTTATGTTATTCTTCTTTATGCGAGCAACAAAAAAATACTCATGAGCAAAAGCATTACTCAAGTTACTCATAATTTTATGGTTTCTTGTTGGTTCATTCAATTTTTCATGAATTGAATCATAGTATGTAAGTATGTATTCATAATGTTACAATGTTCCCGTGGATTACGTGGTATTTTCGCTTGATTTTTGTAAGGAAAAGACGAGAATCATTAAGAATTTTTTTTTTTCAATTGCCATAGGACTTTGTTAGTTTCATTAATTAAAGAATAAGTGAGAAAGTTACGATGGAGAAAGTTACGATGGAGAAAGTTACGATTATTTCTTGCGCAAAATAGTTCTCTGAAAATCCTTTAGAGTTTTTGAGTCTGTTAAAAGTATTGTTTGAGAACTTCAACATTACATTGAAAGCAAAATTAACTTGTTTTTGAAGATAATTAATTTAATAAATTATTTGGAATTGCTTATTTTTAACAGTGATGCGATATTTTCTCCTATGTTGGTCAGTAAAATAATATTCTTTGTTCATAAAGACTTACTGCTTCCTTTCATTTGGAAAGAAAATCTCACGAAAATGAATCCGATCTCATCTCAAATATTCAAATAGTGATTATTTCAGAAGCTTTAGAGATTTGCTCTTTATCTGTGATGTTTCGTAAGTGGAAGGAATGTTATCTTGAAAAATAAAAGTAAATGATATTTCCTTGTATGGTCTGCCTTAGTGTCTGAATAATTTCATGGGGAGGTCAAGGTTGCATGTTATCTCACAATCATGACTACCAGTTCAAAAAATATTGCTGAGGATCGCGAGAAAGAGAATGTTCAACTGATCGCTATTAAGAAGCAAGTTCGGTATCTATCTATCGGTATCTGTTTACTTTTTCAGTATTGTTCTTTGTCATTTACATAACATTAAAATTCAGTTTCCTAGCGGTTTTTTTTCGTTTTTAGTAAATTTAACAAGTTAGGAATATTTTTCTGAACTGAGTAGAATAAATAATAATAATATAATAATAATAATAATAATAATAATAATAATAATAATAACAATAACAAGAGTCAAAACAAAAATACAAGAGTTTGGAAATAGAGATCAGCCGAATGTGGGGAGCAAAAGCACAGGTCGTCCCGATAGTTATCGGAGCTCTGGGATTTGTTCCGCAAAATTTGTGTAAGAACTTGTCTAAACTCCCAAAAGACTGGGAAGTGCAAGATATCGCTTTATTTGGAACAACCCACATTTTGCGCAAAGTATTGTAGAGGCACCGACAGTCCCTCGATCTACTGCTTAGGTAGCTGGTTGCAATGTGGAGTAGATTTTATATTCAGCCGACACATAACATTCTTAGTCGTGATTTAAAGGAATAATAATAATAATAATAATAATAATAATAATAATAATAATAATAATAATAATAATAATATTGCATATGTAGATCTCACAATATTTATAAGAGAGTTAGAGAGAGATATTTAGATAACTGTTATTGAAAAATTCTGTGTCTGTGATCCTTATCTCCAAAGATTTTCCCGTTGTTAGGAAAATGTTGAAAAGACGTCGATCTGAACGTGTTACATTTAACGTATTAAATTTGGGGGACATCAAAAGAAATGTGAATCTTCACAGAGTATTTCAGTGAAAAGTCAGGTGAAAATGTGTATTGATTTGTCGGCGATTAAAAAATGTGAAGTTATGTTGCTGGTCATGAATTCAATAATATACTCTGACAGTAAACTTAGTGTTATAGAAGAGTTCTTGTAAGAAGGGACCACTTTGACATGTCAGGAAGCAAATGAACGTTATGGACGATGAAATTGCAAGAAGTTGTGATAAAGCCATTTACAAATGAGCTAAAAACGCTTTGACAAAATAAGTGCATGAACGTAACTTGCAGATATATTGCCAGCAGTCTTTAAACAGTAGCTGTCAAAGAGGTCCGTTCTTATAGTAATCTCTCTGCAGAAATTAGGACAATCACGGAGACGATGACGGAGGCAGTTAGAGCAGGCGAGGTAGCAAGCATTTCGCTTATTGATCCTCTTCATTAGAGATGAAAACGCATGCTCGTGGTGAATTTCTACTCTCCACATCGGAAGCATCTTGATAATACTCCTTTCCGTTTCAGTTTTAACTAGTGAAGGAGGACAAAAGATGTTTGTGTACCATATTATCGTTTCACAGTCTTAATGCTACTTGACAAATAATTCTGATCGTTATATGTTATAATGAGACTCTCCTAAAAAATATTGAGTTATTACATGTACTTAAAATATTGTGTGTGTGTGTGGGGGGGCGTTTCCACCAAGCTTGCCATCATCTCCTCCTTCACTTCGTACTTTGCTTGAGTTTGAAATTCGTAGCATGAGGGCCGGTCTGTCGACAAACCCCCGGTCCGGGCTCCTTCGGGCACTGACCACAGCCGGCGACGTCTGGAGCATTTAGATCACGTCCTGGGCGTCTGCTTTGAGGGTCGACTGTGAGATAATTCACTGCGCGTCTTGTCCGGCGTCATGGCGGACACGATAAGCGGACGGACAGGAAATGACGGCGGGGAGTGTGGGATGGGCGGGGACGTGACCGGGCACTGCAGATTCGAGGCAACGCGCGCGGGCAACATGGAGCGGACCCCGCAATTTACAACTTTGGTCAGAGGAGAAGCGCATTAAGCATCGAACCGTCTAACTTCCAGTCTACTGTGGTCGTATGCTCTCCGTTCTACTCTTGTTTTCCTTGAAATGGTTTTCTTGTTTTCTTAGAACACAAGTAGTATATAATAACTAGGGAGCGGATTTGCATGATTTTGCATATTTTTGTCCATTGCTTCAGTGCATAGCTAAGAGAAATTTCTTGACATTTGGTTAGATCGTGATACTATTTAGATTAACATGTTAGTGCATTTGAATTTGTGCATATTTGGCCTATTTTTCCTGTTGGTGCATATTCGTGTAATTACGGTCGCATATTGTGCATATTTCATTAAAACAGACATCTCTAAAACTTTTCATCTTTTCACAGAATATATTTATTTGTGCGAGTACATTGATTCGAAAGATCCTGTCGCAGTTTGTGTTTTTTTTGTTGTTTTTTCTACAGATGATAAAATACTTGTGTAAGTGTTAGATATTTCTTGATATCATCTTCTGTAAACTAGACAGAAGAAATACAAGATATAAAATGTACTTTGCTAAGGTGAATAATTTACTTCAATTATTTCTCCTGTGAAGTAAGGTAGATCACATTAATGTTTGCATAAAAATATATATTTTTATACAAGTATGCTTCTCCTGAATTGTTTTAACTAAGGTTTATAGAAGCAATGAAATATTGTTAATTTTAATTGCATATTAAAGTGCATATTTCAGAATTTTTAGGACACAAATGCATATTTTTAAAAGCATTTTTCAAGATATGTAAGGGCATAAAAAGCCTCTCCATAACAATAACTTTGAAGATCTGAAACTCACTTTCCTTGACGTTTTCTGTAATGGAATACAGTTTTATATCTAGTATTACGGGAACTCTTTTCTTCACTCTTTCGTAATTTTCTATTTACAACACGGCTACTTTAGCATTGATATTTCACTCGGGGGATGTATACTTTGGGAGCGATCGATTTATACGTTTTGTTCGTGTTATCTGTGCTTTCATTCTTAGTTCATTTCTTTCCTTCTTAGTTCCATCTCACCTACGTTTGCCTAAGTGTATCGTGAGGTTCAAGTATGTTTTCCTCTTTTCTGTGTGGATGCCTTTTAACACTTTGCGGTATCTGCATTTATTGCAATATTGGTTTACAAGAATCTTTTAGCAAATCTATTGTACTTGGCAAGGCACAAATCAGTGTTATCTGCTGTGGAACACGTTTTTACACATCGTTAATGTTTTTCTGTCGTTAGTAATAAATTTGCATAATTTTTAGTGTCATTCATACCCAACAGAATTAATGTACTTTGACTTATTGAAAGAATAATAGCGGTTTTTTCGTTGCATATACTATTTATTTCTGAAACACATTATACGTCTGTAGCAAAAGTAATTCAGTGACTGTTGAAAATGACATGTTTTTTGAGATATTTCTGGTAATGAAAAGGCCGGTAAGTGTAAGTAGGAAAGCAGAAAAAAATATAAAGATGGTGTGAAACTATCTAATTTTAATATTCTACAATTAGTATTGTATGTATTGTCTTTACATTGTATTACTGAGGCTTAGTTCCTGTTTTCTCATTTTTATTTCATAACCTGTTACCTCGGCCTACTCATCTTCTTCCACACAATTTCACATGAAAAGTTGTTTAAGCTAGTATTAGATTTTCATCGTTACTCCAATTTTCGGTATATTCGTTTTATTCATGAGCAATTTATAAGGAGTAAGAAAGATGAATATTTCTATTAAAGAATGTTGAAAGAAAAAATATTCACGTTGTAGCTATTATCGAATCTTGTCTTTTTTACAGCGTTGTATAGCTGACTGGTGAGAAGAGGACTCGTGTCCTTTTTAGGTATTTTTAGGTGCGGCTCGACATTAGACAAGAGCGCATGCAAGTATACAACTACATACAAAAACACGCACAAACTTGCACACACGAACACAACACACACATACACATTCGCGCGCGCATTCACGCATACAAACTAAACGCACACAAACCTTTATTCCCATAACGCTGCATTTTCTCCCATGTTTCATAATTTGGGGATACTCGTCAAGTCATATCTTTGGTGCAAAACAAACTTCAAACAGTAACTAGAGCACATTACGTATTTGTATGTCATTCACACGATTCTTGTGCCTTTCTCGAGCACCATTACCGCATTTTATCCACTTCATTCTCCCTTTTCTTCCTCTGCGCGACTTCCGTGCCCTTCCTCTCCCGCACGTAGCGTGACAGCGACCCGTTTATCGGGCGCGGAAAGCCGTTGACGCGCAAATTAACCGTTTCTCAGCGCGTTTGGGAAAATATGCTGCCATTTCGTGCTCGTTATGCTCTCCAGTTTCTTTCTGAGCAGCAGTTCGTAAACACTGGACGTGAAGTTTTATGTGCGTTTCGGGCCGGTGATACACCGCCGCCCGCCGTGGTGAAGGTGTCGTTTCCCGCGAGCGCCGCTCTTCACGTGAAACCGTCCTCAACGTTACGGCAGCGACATTCGTGCTAGCACTCAATCCTTGCGTCACGTGAGCGTCGGCAGAACATCGCAGCTCGCCGTAGTCGCAGATGACGGGTGGGGAAATATATGGTCGTCTTGGCAACAACTTTCCGAAAGAATAAATGACAAAATGTGCACGATGGAAAACATCGGTATTCGCTCAAGTGTGACACTACAAGTAGCAGTTTGGAGAGGTAATTGTAATGGTAAAAGACGAGTTTGCAACTTATTTGTCTTCTTCTTCTTCTCCTTTTTATAGTTTCGACGTTTAACCTCTTTCAGCTTCCACTATCCATTCCACTTCCACTCTTCTTCGGAATTGGTCAGTACTGAAATGTAAGAGAGGAATTCTGACGTCTTTCATTCTCTACGCATGAGATATCCTTTATTCTGTGTTCTTAACATTTCCGCCATTTTCACGTGAGATATTTCGTAGTTGTTTTACTTAGATAAAACGTTAAATAAGATGTTAGCCTATTATTTTCACCCATATTTTCACCTTATTTCTTCATCAGAGCGGTAATGCTGTACTATAAACATTCATTTTAGAGAGAAATAGAGCTTTAAATCATTCATGTTTATTTCATGGTGATGTAAAGCCACAAAATTCTTAATTCATATTCAAAGTTAAACATTATTTATTCAAAACGAACATTCAAAACGATATTGATGTGGTCTGACTTCGATCAATACCTCGCATTACATATTCCACTAAAATGTGTGCACGACATCGTTCTTCACGTTTGATTGTATTGCATACGTTTGATACGTTAAACCAATTTTATTAATAAATCAGTCATTTTTATTTCATTTGAATAAAATTAATAAAATTGAATCAAACTGTCTGCGTTCGTTGTCACCCTTACGTAAATTCATTTGAATGGTTACGACCTATTAAATTTCTGTCAAAATTTTGAATGAAAAAAAAAACAACTGAGAAATTATTTTCTCCCACAGCTTATAATTTTCACCAGAACGTTTTAGTTAGTTAGCATTGCAAATGTAGTAATGTTTATAATCGTGATATCCCATTCATCTATCGATACTTTCGCGTTTTAGATTATTTAACACATCTAAATTTCTACAATACTCGGCATTTTCTGTGTTTCTCTTTCACTTGTTTGAGTTATCATATTGAAGCTACTACGATGGGGTGTTGTATCAAATACAAAGAGGTCAATTCAAGGGCGTTCCTACATACCTATTTCAGAAACGCTTATTGGGTTATAATAAGCTCAGATGGCGGAATTCCAATGTTGAGAAATATTGGCAATCTAATATAGTTTTTTGTATACCTGACCAACATCCCGTTAGGATAACCTAATACTCTGCAAGTAATTAATCGCAATATTTCGTTTCCAATTCGATGTCCGAAGCACACACGCGCGCCGGCGGGCGTGTAGCGGAACTTGGCCTGTCCTTTGACCGCCCGCTGTGGACTTTGCGGAACATGCATTAGCGCGCGCCACAACCGCCGCCGCCGCCGCCGCCAAGTCCCGGGTCGGTTGTCGACCCGCGGACCGCGGTAATGAACATTGTGTGTCGCGCCGCTCGCGACGTCGCGCCATGGCGATGCCCCCTTTACGTCGACAACCGACCGACCGACCCACCCACCCACAGGCGCTTCACAGTGCACAGAACGCACGTCTTTATTAATGTGAATGATTGTGTGAAGCCATGGAATTCTCTGAACGAAACTGGTCTTTCCTCGCTTAAAAATGAGTCAGAACGACGTATTTTATTTTATGATACATCTCATGCTCGTCTAAGCTTCTACAATTTTAGGAAAAAATTAGAACTATATATAAATTAATTTTCCGCGGTGTTAGTAGAGCATTGTTGTAGAGCAAAGTTGTAAAGCAGGTTTTATTTTCTAGAAATTTGCAAAGAATGTTTTGCAAAATGTGAAGTGCTCTTTTAATATTATTGTTCTCACGTCCATCCTGCGGGTCTTTTTCTTTGAAAACTGTTAATAACATCCGGTTTTATGAATTACTTTTGATCTGTGGATGTATATTTGTTTTCCTAAAACTTCCATGTACACTATAGTAAGTCTACTAAGCATATCGGGCATAAGTTTTTATTCGTCTCTTAATGCTATTCTCGTTTTTACTATTTCTAACGTTTTCCAATTGTCAGTAAAATATTCCTGGAGGTTTTCCGAAGAAATATAATTGGTACTGCCTGGGTTTTTGATAAATTTTTACTTCAGAAGACCCCAATTTCGCAACCAAAAAAAACGATCATGGATTGCGATGGTCTTGTGACTCTTCATCTTTGTTTTTGTGCTGCTCCTTCATCAAGCTGTGGAAGCATCCAGATTGGATAGTTGATAAAATAAATATCACATAAGAAATAAACGGATTTTGTTTACGCCCAAACAAGAAAATCGAGAGATTGTAATCTAATGCCCGCATTTTAGAATACGTACTGTATGAACATGTATGCGTGCACGTGAGTTTGTGCGTGTGTGTTTGAGAGAATAAAGAAATAAAAAAAGAGAAGGAAAATACATTTGAAAAACTGTAGAGGAGAGATATTAAAGGCAAGGTAGTTGCTAGAAAAAAAGAATGTAACCGTAAAAAAATAACAAAATGAGAATAAACAAGGGAAAGGAAAAAGGAGAATCAAAACTTGTGTTCTCTTTTATCCGAGAAGTACCCGCGCAAAAAGGAAAGAAAACGCAAACAAAAGGAAAGAAATAGAGATGAGAAGGATATAGAATATCTAGAGAAGGTAAAATTAAAAAGAAAAATGAAAGAAAAATCGTGAAAAGGGCAAAGTAGGATGAGCTTGTACGTCCTCTTTCTTGGAAGAAGCTCGCGAGCAAGTATCGCAAACGAGGCTCTCGTCTCGCATTCCTTGTTTGGAAGCCGGATTAAAACGGGAGTCCAGAAGTTTTGTTCGCCGACATTTCCAAGAAGTAGGTACGAGCGGAATTTGTTGAAATTCCCCCAAAACTTTTGCCGTGTGCGGCGTTTCCCGGCGAGCAGGCGTTTCCGGAAGTGCGTGCGCGGCTCGTTCTGCCCGGAGCCCCTGTTATTAGCCCCCAAGCCCCCTCTACGGCGGGAACAACAGCAGCGCTGGTTGCGGTGACGGCGGCCAGGGGTAGTGCGGGTTAATAACGCGGGAAAGGTCAAACCAGGAGCCAACCCTCCGACTCGTCTTCATAATTACTCGAGATTAAAATGTATATTAGTTTACGGCCACGGTCGTCTGAAATGGCGTTAACATAAATGTCAGATGTGAAAATGTCTTGCTGCCGACCTGAGGAGGCTGTAGCAACATAAATATAATAACTTTATTATTGTAATATAAAATTATGAAACATATAGAATAATAATTTTGTAATGTTAATGGGAAAATATTTTTGTACGATTGTTCACAAAACGAGGTTTACATCCATATTTACATCCATAGTTACAATAGTTAACATCCATATTTTGTGCGCTGGATAAAGAATTTGAAATCCAATACGTAATTTCCAGTAAACCAAAAATTCAGCCTGCGTTTACCAAATAAATGAATGTAATTTGAGTGTCATTTTTCTTGCCAGAAAATATTATAAATAATGTTATTTCTAAAGAACTTTTAAAAATGTGTTTAACATGAATAATTCTGACTGAGATTGTCCATTAGTAGTTGAAGATAAATATGAGAGAAATCAGGACTGCCAACAAAATTATTGAATATTACGTGGGTGATTGATCGCATCAAAATGGAATGTAATTGAACATATTGAACCTTCATGTAATTATGAGATTAACTACAATTTACTTTACTTCTATCGTTGCATAAAACGTTTTATGAGTGAATTTTACCTTGATTTTTCGTGCAACTTAATGTGTACCATTGCTCTAGATGCATGGCAACTGTATTGGAAAGTACATTGCCACACAGTATATTAAATGTGCTCGACTGACCACATTACACTGTGGTCAATACACAGTAAATCAGGCAATTTTCAGAACCGAGAGAGAACAATTGAAATCTTACTCGCGGTGCCGTAATTTGCGTAGATGGGCTTAGAGCTCGCGACTTGCGGCTGCGCCAGCCTCGCTCTATGGAAATTAATGGAGATGGCGCCTTCGATGGTTGCCGTAAATCCAAGGCTCGAGGCCACAAGTCTCGCCCCAGCTATTTGCGCGGTGTCGATTTCTTGCCTGCAAACAGCGAACGATGCCATCCTCATCCCCCCTGAATCCCTTTGCAATCCTATCAAGAAACCTATTGTTCTCCCTTCGTCTTGCGACTGTGATTCCGCCTCACTGTTTAGCATATCGGTAACTTATTATCTGTATTTGCACTGTAATTTCCCAGCTCATAAACTAGCGACTGATTTTCTTTGAAAGTCCCCTTTCTACTTCACGCTATTTTGCCCCGCTTTCGTTCCTTGAAAAGCCAATATTTTAAGGTAATTATTTTCAAATTACTGTTCTAATATTATGAGCATCTCTCTTAATCTATCCATAATGTATGCAAAAAATTTATATTGAAATTTATTGTATTTTCTAATTTAAATTCATTTCAAGTTAACACCTGTTCATATTAACCATTCAACCGTCCACATCTTGTTTCATTCATGACAAATTCTCAACTGTTAATATCTTATTTCTGTTCTCATTAAAATTAAATACTTTATGTAAAATCATGAAACTGTTTTATATCAATTTCATGTAGCACACAAACTATTTTTTTTTTAAATTCTGGGCCTCAAGAAAATGTGCGCAGAAAAATCTCTTTCCCCACACGTCTTATACAGTTTTTACTGTTTTTTGATAAATAAATAAATATTGCAATGGATATTTTAAAGTTTAAGTAATCACACGTTACAAAGAAAGTTATGTTTATTATTTGTTTGTAGTGGAAAATCTAGAATCACGAGATACGTTTCTGCGTTGGAAATGTGCCTGAAAGTGCGCACTACATACTAAACCTCGGACTCACAATAGGTAGTGGGAAAGTTCCGCGGAGCAACTAAATCTTGAGAGGAAACTAAGCGTCCGTGGCGCGGAGCTTCGTCGTCGCTGTTCGCGCAGCGCGGCGCGGCGCGGCGTGGAGCCGAGAGGAGCAGAGCAGAGCGTTGCCGCCCGCGCGGCATACATTACCGCCCCACAGCGGACGTCGCCTCAAGTGGTTGAAACGGCCGTAGACCCTCCTGCACTCCACCTCGGCCCCGCTTGGCGCCAGCGGGAATAGACCGCCGATGCGGCGCGTTCGGGCACACTCTCGACTGGTCTCCTCTCACTGGCACGTGGGTTGTGTGAAATGGTTGTTGGTAGGATGCGATTATTGATATTACTATTATATTATTGATGACAACATAAAGATATCATCTATAAAATCAAAGGTATTCACCTTTTCAAGAAAAGTATCAGAAAAGGCCAAAATTATAATTGGAAATAACAACTTAGAACAAGTTAATCGTTTTAATTACTTAGATTGGGACATCTCATATTATAAAACATGGTTGTCGAACTGGCGTCCCGAGCGTCCCGCGAAATGTTATAAGACAAAAGTAAAAGTCCCCTGCATTATGTCACGCCCCGTCGAAGTCACCTTCCTAAGTGTACTAATGTAAATAATGATTATTTGTAGGTGTACTGTTTCAGATAAAATGTAATTCGTATGTTGGCATTAAAGTTTCTGGGCACACCTTGCAGTTCCAATGATTTTTTAAAAGAAGCTTCACATTATTGACATGTGAAAACATATATTATTCACGAAAGAGGTAAATTCAGTAGTTTCGAGAGCCAATTAAATGCTACCTATACTGTCACTTCTGTATTGTTCAGGGACTTGGACACTGATAAAAAGAGATAAATAAAGAATAGAAGCATCAGAAATACGTATTTTCAGACCGTAGGCAGGTTACTAACTATAAGAACATCGAAGAAATAAATATATCCAATGGTAATTGGAAATAACATGAGTGTGTGTAACGATAACGCAAAATCAATAGAACTGGCTTGAACACCTGTAACGAATGAATCCAGAACGGGAGGCGTGCCTGATGTTGAATTATCAGACACTTCGATATTTTCTCAGCCAATGGGATAGTTCATTCGATGATGGAAAATTGGGACATGATGTGCGTTTATAAAATAAATTAATATTAATCGTTCTCATCCATGGTGTCTTGCGAATCTTTCAGAATAGTAATTTAAAAAGGCGATACGGATCCTACCTTCGACAACACATTCTGATGTATTTTGCATACTTAGAATTATTTTGGTCTTCATCTCCAATGTCTTCAATAGGTTAGGTTTTTGGTAATACGCATTGTATTGTGCTCGAACGGGCGTTCGAAGTGACTTCAAGTAACGGAAAAATAGTGAACTTTGCGAAATTGTTTTAATTAATTAAACAGGCTTTGGTTCAAAATAAAAATATCTGCAAATTGTTATAAAAGAACCAGCAAGGGAACTCACAAAATTTTGAAATCAATGGTTATCAATTTCCGAAAGTTATTGAGAGAATCTAATTATTCCGAGGAATTTCCCCTTCATTTGTATGAATATAAGTATATTATTATTTTTGTTATTTTTTGATAAAGAGGTACACACTCTCCTCATAAAAGTGCAAAATATTTACGTGATTTTTTAGAAGGATCAATGGTAAAACACGTACAGTCAGATTTCTTCACCACAATTTCTCTTTCTGAATGTTCCCTCCATTTACTCATTTGCGTTTACTGCAGTCTGTCCATGGTAATTTCTCTGTGTGGGAGGTTCCTGTTTGTTTATGGATGCTTTGTTCTAAATTTTCTAACAGGTGCATTTGGATGGTCACCTTTATTTATGGCGAGCATGGAATTCAAAGCGTAAAGGTCAACTTGTTGGTTTAATGCATGATAATACCTGGCCATTGTATTGTGAAGTGAATTTAGATACTGTGTGTAATTTTGTGAATGAATTGAGAGTCATTATCACAAAAAAACTAACCTATTTTCTCTTTTAAATTCTTTTTTAATGAACTTGGAAAATTAAAGAGATAATTTGTTTCTTCACCGGGTATTATTTCGTACAATATTAATAGCAATAATAATAATAATAATAATAATAATAAGGAAACAGACGATAACGACGAAGAAAAGATGAAAACATACAGGATGAATAACAATAAAACTTTCTTACCAAGATTGTAAACCAGTTGTGTCTCGCAGTTTAAAACAACCTAAAAAGAATTTTAAAATTCCATTTGGGATTACAAATAAATTCCCCATGTTTTTATGGGCTGAAATCGGAACTCATATCTCTTGCTGTGTTTTTTATAAAGGTCTTGTGTGCCTTGTCAACACGCACCCCGACCTTGGATGGTTTAGTGACCTCTGCAACGACCGCCGCCATGTGTCACAGATCGGATCCCCGTTGCTCTCGGAGCGATGCAACCCGCCCGACATGTGTGAACTTCTCTCCTGCTTCGTCGACCTACACTAAACTAGAATGTTCCACCAACGCAACATACGTTGCTGGGAGAACAAAATTGAGAGAGGATAAATGAGAATATTCAATGTGGACAAAGACTAGAAAGATTTCATTTGTAAGCATTATTACATGAAATAGCTTTTATGTTTACAGTTTACATTGTTTAAATATACGTACTTTTTATCGTATTATTACCGGTGTTCTGGAATTACTGGAGTTGTGACAACTCAACTGACAAAATATGATTATAAAGTGACACAGTGTTTTGAAAGGGACGGAAGTAAGGACACGGGAGTAATTACGATGTCGATGATCTGTCGATGATATTTTTTTCATCCACCATGGAAACACACGCTTGAGATACAGATGAACCACATAAAACAGAACAGCCTCCAAACTAATATAATATTATTCTTATCAACTAGAATTAGATCTGAGGTGAAAGGTTCGTTACTACCCCAAGGCAAATTAAAGACTTACCTGAAATGGCACCATATCAGTTACCCATGGATTACCATGGAGTTTTTTAATGGGTCACATCTCTCCACTTCCCGCTCTTGCTCTATGCTTTGCACACTTCCCTCTCTCCCTCACTCGCTCCCTCTCCCTGCCTTTACTCTTGCTCCCTCTCCCCGTCCCCGCCTTCATTTTTTTTCTCAGCCCCCGCACATTTTTCTCCTCCCTTCCCTCTCCCCGCCGTCTGCCTGCCGCCTCCCCATTTCCATTCCCTTCTCCTACTCCCCGCTCCCTTTCCCTGCTCCCCTCCCCGCTTCCACGGCGCTACCCTCCCAGTCCCCGCTCCCCCTCCCCGTCTCGATCCCTCGCCGCTTCCTCACCCAGTTCTCTCCTCCTGCTGCTACCTCTCCGAACCTGCCTTCCTGTCCCTGCTTTCACACTACTCCCTCACCTTCCCCTCGCACTGCCTCCTCCCCTCGCTCCCTCATTCACCCCCTCACCCACATCGCCCTTCTCCACGCACGTGGCGGCTGCGCGTGGCGGGTGGTGGGCGGCGGTCGAGTTATGGGGCTAATTTCGTCCCCGACGTAATTTGATTCCGCTTCGCCCCATTCGCGCTTTAATTCGGCCGCGGCCGCAGCACCCTTCGCCCAACAACGTGCGCCACGGGCGACTCCCTGCTGTTCGTTCTGCTTGCACACGCTGCTCTCTGTTGCTCCGCCGTTTCCGCTGACCGTTGGCCACCTAGCGATTTCTCCGTGACTTTATTGGAGCTCCGAGCATGCGTCGTGTGTAATTTTGTTGAGTTTGTGAGAAGTGGAATACTTCCACGGTCGATGATTTTGATTAGAGCAACTCGTTCTGGAAGTTTGAATCTTCATTGTTGATTATTGTTTCAAAATTTAAGTTTAAAAAGATAATTTACTTGAATTGAGAGCTAAATTCAAAGAGAAATGTGCTTTCTAGATTGTGAAATGGTGTTTCAATGGCTGACGAAATTATGAGAAGTTGTAATCTCTGGTATTGTTTGCTTCCTTGGCACTAAAGCTGCAAATGCCTTTGATGCTGTCATTACTCACCGTTAGTAAAATGCATTCATTTCTGACAACGCTCATTTCCATAATTTTATAGCTATAACCGAGAGTTCCCAATCTCTGTAAAATTAAATAGAGTATTTTTAATGTTGCAATTTTGTATATTGTTCTTCATAAAGTCGTGAACACTTTCCTGAAATCTTTTCGCAATATTTAATACTTTAAATAGGATTGCGTCCATGCCGCAATATTGCACCAATGACTATACTACTTGAATGAATGGCATGTAAGTATTACAATTTTTTTACATGTATGCACTACTTTATGAAGCTACACACCTGTGAGTTGTACTAACTTTAGAAAAAAATATATGCCTTAATCATACTTATTACTAATTTAAAATATTAAGAATTTAAAAATATACGTTTCTGATTTTTCACTAGTGATCGTCATTGAAATTGAGTTTATGGTACGATATTTTGCCTCGGGAAGTTTTCGGTATTAGAAAACTCTCGGCGAGACTCGTTCCATTTCCTCCCATTTCTCGCGACGACGCGACGTCGCAAACCGAGCATCGAGGCTTGAAATGTCAGCAGGCCGACTCTTCTTGGTGAGCTTCGGTCGAATTAATCCCGGCGGTTTTGCATTGCAAGTTTGCTCCCGTATTTTTATTCCGAGAAGACCTTTGGAGGTCGAAAGCAGAAAAAGAGAACTACGTGGCATTTGTGTGACTTCTCTGACCTGACATGGCCGGGCGGAAACGGCGGACGTGCATCGATGAGCTCCATTCTGCTGTTCTGTCGATAACGGAAGCGCACAGGCAGAAGAGACATCACGTTATGTCAAAGGTCTTAAAAAATGCACATAATCTTTCTAGTTTAAAAACATTCAGTTTTATAATGTATTGTGATATGACTGAAGATGTGAATTCAGTAAAATTCGCATGACTCATTTGATCTACTTCTCTAGTAATACAACCGCTTCCAAATGTTTTGATAGTTGATGTAATGCGATATCGCTAACACATTTGTTCCGCTTGCGTATGTATTTTTGATGAGTTTGTCAGAATATCGATTTTCTGTTACTTATTTTCCAGAAATACCTTTTCCATTTGAGTTTCCACGTAATCCGAAGTCCCATAACACTCGCAACAAAATGAAAGAGCGAAGAAGGAGATAGTGCGAAAGCATCGTGTAAAATCGACAAATTTCGAAGACTCTGGTATGGACTTTTATTCGCCATCATCGACCATATCAAGAACGAGATCGCACGGAGTGGAAGCTTGTTCTTTGCGCGAGACCTGCAGAGCCCCAAGAAGAGTAGTAAAGTTGGCCGTCCTTGTTCCCGCGGTCGACTTCGCGGCCTCGCTCCTCCCGAGCACGCCACCGCGCCCCGCTGCCACCCGACGCGAGACAAAACACGCGCGCTCGGCGCCGCTCTCAAGGCAATTCAAAATGAATCCTTCATACGGTGATACAAAGGGTACGTATTGGGGTGTAGAGGTCAAATATAAAGCTCATGGAGATCCTCGTCGCCGCATGCGAAATGTGACAGAATAAACTTTTATAATGCTAGAGACCACAATTGGGGATAGTGGCTATTCCATAAATACATATTTTTAAGTTTTTATTTTCGATTCTTCAGGTCTTTTTCTTTTCAGAAGGGTAAATTTTGATATTAGTGTATCTATAAGGTAAAATTTGTTATTAGCACTGCTCATTTCTTTCTTGTGTTTTTGTTTTGCTTTCACACTAACTTACTAAAGCTGCAAATGCCTTTGATGCTGTCATTACTCACCGTTAGTAAAATGCATTCATTTCTGACAACGCTCATTTCCATAATTTTATAGCTATAACCGAGAGTTCCCAATCTCTGTAAAATTAAATAGAGTATTTTTAATGTTGCAATTTTGTATATTGTTCTTCATAAAGTCGTGAACACTTTCCTGAAATCTTTTCGCAATATTTAATACTTTAAATAGGATTGCGTCCATGCCGCAATATTGCACCAATGACTATACTACTTGAATGAATGGCATGTAAGTATTACAATTTTTTTACATGTATGCACTACTTTATGAAGCTACACACCTGTGAGTAAATTACTGTTATAATTTTTGTAGCGTTAATTAGGTCCCCAAATCAGCAAATAAAACGTAATAATTAACCCCTTTTTGTCGGAAAAATTGGCACACTCAATCGAAAATTAAAACTTGAAAATATAAGCAATAAAGTTTGGTATTTCACGTGTCTTTGTCTTTCTATCTCTTCTACTCGTTAGATATATTTTAAACTAGTACGTCTCCTCATTTCTCTTTTCTGCACACAACTAGCATCCTGCCCACATTCATGTTTGCTTATTATAAGCGGAATACGCGGCTGTCGCCACATAGAAGAGTCTGTAGAGAGGGGATGAGATACGCCTAAATAGTTCTCTGCCATAGATGACTGATTGCCATTGTAATTGTTTAAAGAACAGCTCAGCATAGGTTTAATTTCTAAACATATTTTATATATATATATATATATATATATATATATATATGTGTGTGTGTGTGTGTGTGTGTGTGTGTGTGTGTGTGATTTGCAAATATGTATTTTTATTATATTATTTATTGAGAATTTTCAGAAGAAAAACGTGAAAAATAAAATCTGATGAAAATCGCGGAAAAGTAAACCTCCTTTCGCCAACAAAATGAAGAACAGGTCATAAACAGGCCATAAACAGGTCAAAAAGATCTGGTGACGGCGTGTTAGTGCAAGAAAAACACATAGTAACAGAGAGTAACTGTTTTGAGGAATTACAGTATGGTAACATTAAAAACTAATGTCGAGTAATACGGTTTTTATAGGGTGTAGCAATTTGTGGAAACTGGAAAGTCTGCAGAAAGTGATTGTAGAGTTTATAATAAAATTAAGCCTTTTGGAACACAATAGAATAGAAGAGATCGTAAAATGGTAATACTACGCCACACAAGAAAATAATTTAGTAAATTGACGCCATTTAGTGACTTTCTTGTAAATGCATTAGATTATTGGAAACAATATGACTCGCGTACTTTGAAAGATATTTATAGGCTTCTTATTTTTATGTTACAGTATGCTATTATTTCATTTT